>CM062820.1:840877567-841477567 GCA_031772625.1 Pinus tabuliformis
CAAAAATTTTAAAATTTGGATATTAGGGACTAGTAATATTCACCAAGGGTTCTAAAATTTAAGATAAACTTTCATCCTTAAAATTTTCTAGAAGAGCGTGATGGGCTAGTTGGTGGAGTAGATTGATCACTTGGATCATGATACACATAGTCATGACATGTATATGATACAGGATGATATATTCCCCTTAAATAAGTAACACTTTCGATGGAACCATATTCAAGATTTATGTTAAGATTTCAAATGTCATCTTGAGGAATGAAAGGATTAGTCTCCAACCTAGGCTCCATGAGCCACTCAAGGGTTTCTTTCATTAGATCTGAATCATGAGAAGTGAAAGGATGATGAAGAGATGGATTAGGAATTTGATTTTCAGATTTCTCAACTTTATTATCACCACAAGGAGGCACCCACATTGTAATTGGAGGTGGAGGAGGACAAGGAACAAAAGGAGTAGTAGGTTCCTCCTCTAGAATTAGAGGTGCTTGATGCTTTAAAAAAGTTGGGGAACTAGAAACATCAGGGGGTTCAGATTCACCATGCAAAGAGATGTGAAATAAATGCTTAAAATTTCATTTAAAGAAACCCCAATCTGTGTCTTCTCTCGAAAATTCATAAACAAAGGTGAAGGAATCGATCGGAAAAATAATCAATTGATTCTTAGTTTATTAATTCTTATAATAACATCTCGGTAATCATACATGTCAAATGCTTTATGAATCTCATTCGCAAGATGGATGAATGAATGGACAAAAGAAAAGGGTAATGTATGACACCATCGATTAAACTGACCTTCAAATGTGAGGGTGAGTAATCTAGCCATGACATCCTTACAATGTATTCCGTTAGAAAGAAAAAAACAAACATCTTGAAACATGGAGAGTTAATTTGCCCTCACCATAAAATTAAATTGCGACAAGTTATGAATAACTTCTGTAGGGATGGTAAGCTTAAGCTCTCGAGAAAAACATCCCTGGATTATGATTTACGGAAGAGCCATTTTGAATAAGAGATTCAAAGTAGACTCAACGGGCACAACCTATCATCTAGCCCTCCTTCTAGTGCCATTTTGTTGATGGTGTTAGAAATCCGTCAACCAAGGGGCTATTCCTGATGTGAAGTCCCAATTAGACCTCACACCATTTGGAATAGGAGCCCCATCCGACATATCGACCTGATTGCCATATATTCTTATCGGTTTGCCTTGGCTACAAAGTTCAACACAAGAGAGTTGTGCATAGGTAATCTCAGATCAACAAGTGAGTATGCCTAGTGAGTGTTCGGTTGTATATGTGTCAATATTATTCTACGGAGGGCAAGGAAAGTGAGCCTCTAGGAGAAAGGTATTAGTACCACCCTAGTAGACACACACACACACACACATAAGATATCCATCTAACATTCAGTGGAATAGTCCACAATGATGTGATGGTCATTACAACCATTATAAACAACAAAGATTTGTCTAACATCCAACAGAATAGTCCAAAAGGATGCGGAAATTATAGCAACCATTACAACACGTTCTCAATTAAATAAGCACTAAAATAAATGAAATAATTCAACTACTTTAGTATAGGTGAAAGCAAACATAAATCATAAATATTCACGAAACAGTCTTACAAATATTCACAATCCATGCATGAAAACATGCGGGCCATCAGACTTCAAGTATTAAGTTAAAGTCACAAGACACATGTTTACAACGAACACCACTAGCCCCAATATTGGAGCATTGGAGCCACGCCTTTCTACCCAAAAGAACTAGATTGACTATCTAATGTGTTGCTAGAGGAGCCAAGGTGAAAAAATACATTTATCATACAATTAGGGTGTATATATAACCAATGGGTTGATGCTTCATCTTTGACTACCCTCACGTCTGTTTGACTTCCTATGAATTTTCAAATTTACATGACTCTTCTTCTATACATGTCCTTTGGACTTCCACTTTACAATACATTTTCGAATAAGAAATTACATAATCCTTAAGAATGATGTGGCATATGGCAACTCATGGCATGACACTACTGACAAGGACTTGTTGATGACATGGCAATGTCGAGCCATTATTGCTTCTCCTTTGCCTTCAATAATAGATGTGAAATGCTTCATATCCATGAGATATATGCTTTTTTCTTCATATGCACTCTCCAAAGGGTTGTGAATTAGATGGAGTCTTCATGTGGTCTTAATATTTGATCTTCTGTTGTAATCTAGTGTTCCTTCATCTTCTCGCCTAATGACCATATTATCTCTTCAGCTCCATATGTGTCTTCTAGCATGTCCTCCTCCATATCCTTCTTCATAATCTTTCCATAGCATGATATAGTTCCTACATTTGCAATCCAATCATGAAAAGATGACATCAGTCTGATAAAACGATAGTCTAAGATGTTGCATGATGATCCACTAACTGAGCCAGAACCATATGGTAGGATGAGGGAGAGGCTCAATGACTGTGCAATTGCACAACTCAGGAAGTCAAGGGTCAATTTTAATCCTTGAGACTGCACAATGGGTAGTTCAGGATTGTACTGACCAAAAAGATTGCATAGTTGGGGAGATCAGGGAGTCGGGCTGAGGGCTTGAACACTGATTTTTCCCATTGCATAGTTTTGGAAGATATGGTAGCCCAGGTGATTGCGCAATTGCACTATTCAAGATCTTAGGGTTGAGGCTTGAGCCTTGAGACTACGCAATGCACAGTTCAGGCTGGACTGTGCAGGCAGATTTCACAGTTTTTAGGCTCAGTGAGTCAGGGTGCAAGGTTTTGCATTGTTTCTTTCAACTGCGCAGTTTGGGAGGTAGAGAAGACTGGGTGATTGCACAGTTGCGCAATTCAAGAGCTTAGGATTTGGGCTTGAGCTCAGAGCTTGCGTAGTGCATAGTTGGGGCCAAACTGGAGGGATGAATTGTGTGTTTTTGGAGGCGAAGGCTCGGGATTGAGCACTGAAACTGTGCAATGTGCAGTCCTGGAAGGAAAGAACTGCACAGTGTGCAACGTCAAGAGGCAGGGTTGTAGTTTGAGGGTTGGGACTGTGCAATGCAGATTTTAGGAAGGCTAGATGAGGCTAAGTTGCTCGGAATTTACTGAAAATTGGCTAAGTGTGGGATCAACGAAATTAATGTGAATAGTGATAGGACTTGACTATGATCACACACTTAGAGTGCTTGATGACACAACATAGATCATCCATAACACATTAACAACATACTTCCCTAAGTGCAACAACCTTTACGACAACTTACAACAAGCGTGACACTGAAGATACACTTTGTGATGACTATGACGACACATGTACGAGAGTGCTTAAAACTTTGGAAATGAGTGCTACAAAAGTTTACATGGTAATATCGACTTATTTACACAAGGAGAACCTCTTGAAACCACCAGAACAAGCTTATGTACATTGTGCGACACTTAACATGCCAAAATACGACAAGTTCTAAAGTGCAGACGACACTTACGATATGTGAACACAGTGAAAGAAACACATGCTAGAACGAGGATAACATGAGAGCGAAACTAATTAGAGTGAACACAAGAAAAAGAGACAATCGAAAACACGGAAATGACACTCACGAAAACAAAGGTGCATGAAAGTGACAATTTGCCAAACTCATCGAAATAGAAGTACAAACACAACTAGAAGTGAGAAATTGTCGATGTAGTGTGCATTGACTGTCGACATGGATTGGGCATCATACAAGCATAGTCTCGATGGACCGTGATATGATTATTTAAGCTTACGTAAAAGAATATGCTCATTAACTTGTTGCAGATTAAGCATGTGTGAGCAAGTACCCTCGACACTTCCAATCCAAGAAGGGATCTCAAAAGCATCAACTAATCAAGAAGTGACTACAAAACGATCGATCGAAAGATCCACAATAGGCTTGAAATTTGAGTGTAGGCAAAATTTGGAGGGTGTTTGTCGCAACGAAAACATGTCCTTCAATGAAAACCAAATCTAGGAGGATACACATTTATTTTAGAGTGACCCTATTATCCACAACCGATGCATATATTAGTTGTAGGTCCAGGGACATGACCATCTCTCATGGGAAATCTACTAAAAATCTTACTGTCTACGCTCCTTCCAAACCCTCTTTTGAATTAGAAGAGCTCCTTGGCTTGAATATAGTGACAAGGAAATCATAAAATCTCTATTGTCTCTTGATCAAGCAATAACATTTAGAGAAGATACTGAATATGATCTTATTTGAAATTTTTAGTGAATCCTCATACATCTAGTCATCCTTCTCTTGAGAAAATTTTGGAGAATCAGTCTTAGGATACCTATTCAATAGTAGAATTAATACAATTGGACACAATAAACCCCCTTGAATTCTACATATAGAAACCAAAGCTTACCAGTTGAGGTTTATCTAGGAATACCTTAAACATCAATGGTGAGTTGGAACCCCCTTAGCAAAAGCAACTTATTGAGATGTTGAAAAGACAAAGTGGTGAGTTTTCTTGGGAGTACACCAATCTAAAGGGAATTCACCCTAGTGTATGTGCTCATTATATATATATATATATATATCATATTCCTATATATAACTTTATGAAGGAGAACTCCAAACTTATTTGACAACCCCAATGAAAGATGAACCTTGCATTAAAAGATATAGTGGAGGAACTCCAAAAGGACCTTGATGTGAATTTAATTTATCCAATTTAGGATAGCAAGTGGGTTCACCCTTAATTATTATTTACCAAAAGAATGGAAAATGGTGTATATGTGTGTCTTATAGAGAATTTAATAAGGCCACATTAAAGGATTGCTGCCCCCTACCATTAATTGACCAGGTTTTCAATACCCTGGTAGGAAAATATTATTTTCATATCTTGATGAATTCAGTGGCTATAATAAAATGCAGATCACCCCTAATGAACAAAAGAAAACTATGTTTACCTACCCCTAGGGAACCTATGCTTATCGATTCCTACCTTTTGTATTATGTAATGCTTTGGCTACTTTCCAAAGTGTAGTCCTCAGTATAAATTTTGACCTAACCAATGATTGCATAACTATCTAAATGGATGACCTTACTATATATGGAAACACCTTTGAAGAAGCCTTAGACAATCTTGACAAAGTTTTGATTAAGTGTCAAGAAAAAAAACTTTTCTCTCAACAATGAGAAGTGTCATATGTTACGTACCAAGGGAATCATGCCAGTCCAACATATATCTCTTACTAGAATCCAGGTGGATCATGCTAATATAAAGGTCATCCTAAAGCTTCTAGTTCCTGCAACCTATAAGGATATGTGCATCTTTCTAGGACATGTTGGGTACTGTTGAAGATTTATATAAAAATTTAGTAATATAGAATAATTTTTATTTCAATTACTCATGAAATTTGTAGAATTCTATTGAAATGATCAATGTCAAGCCATGTTTGAAACTTAAAAAAGACACTATCAACTAGACCAATCTTGCAAGGGCCAAATTGGTCCTTATCTTTCTACATATCTACCAATGATTCAAACATAGCCATTAGGGTTGTATAGGGATAGATAGAAGTCAAATGACCATATGGAATTTACTACATTAGTAAGAACCTTGATCTCATTGAACAAAATTATACTGTAATGAAAAAAGAGTTTCTTGTTATCGTACATGCTATTAAGAAGTTTCGTCATTATATTATCAATTATTATATATTTTTCATATTGACCACTCTATTATCAATAACTCATGAATAAACCTGTCACTAATGGCATGGTGACTAGGTGGCTACTTTTATTGCAAGAATTCAAAATTACCACAGTCGACATGTTAGGGAAATAAAATGTGGTTCCTGACTTCCTCTCTAGGCTTAAAAATGAAGGAGAATCTATGCCAGTGGAAGATACCTTTATTGATGAACACTTATTTTCTTTATTTACTAATAATCCTTGGTTTGCAGATATCTCTAACTATCAGGCTGCAAGGAAGCTTCCAGATCACTTATCGCCCAGAGAATGGTAGAAGGTTTTTCAACAAAATGCCATGTGCTTATGGGTTGAATGGTATCTCTTTCATATAAGGTTGGATCATATTATTCAATACTATGTTTGAGAAGATGAAAATTATGACATTTTGGAGACCTGTCATGATGAACCTTATAGAGGCCACTTCATAGAAAATATGACTGCAAATAAAGTATTACATTTTGGGTATTATTAGCCTACCATTTTTTTGGGATTCCAAGAAATATGTTAGAAGTTGAAAAAATTGTTAGAGAATGGGATGACCTGTGCAGACCAATGCGATGCTACTTCAACATCATATTTTGGTAGATCCATTTGAGAAGGGGTTGATTTTGTAGGTCCAATCGATCCTCTATCAAGGCAAAAGGTTTACATTCTAGTATGCACAAACTATTTAACTAATGGCTTGAAGCGAAGCCTTTGCCTAAGGCTATAGAGGAAGTAGTGGCTAATTTATTGTACAAGGAAATGTTAGCTTGTTATGGATTACCTCGAGAAATTGTTACCAATACAGGGACCTAGTTCACTTCCCAATTCATCTAGTCTATTACTAGGCAATTTAATATTGAGCATGAAATGCCAACACCATACCATCCACAAAAAAATGGGCAAGTAGAAGTCACTAATAGTGTATTGGAAAGTGTCTTGACCAAGGTAATTTAGTAACGTCCTGAAGACTAGGTTGTAGGATCCTATAAGCTTTATGGGCTTATTGAGCCACTTAGAGGAACACCATGAAATTTACTCCCTATGATCTTGTGCATGAAAAACATGTGGTTCTTCCTATTTAATTTGAAATTAAAACATTAAGAACTACACTCAAGTGGGCTTGGAGCTCTTAGAGGCCCAACAACACATGCTTGATTAGATCTGTAGGTTTTAACCCCGTACAGAAATTACCTGCATACGAATTCTAAAACACAGAAAATAAACAATGCGAGAGCATAACACATAAAACACATATACACAGAGATTTCACCTGGATCCCAAAACCAGGACTACCAGCTTGATTTTTCATTATGTTCCTTTCAATGTTATAATACATCTTTATACATGCCGAAGCATCCAATACCATGGACCGAAAACCATTGTGTGCAAAAAACATGTGTGAAAATCATGCACAAAACCATAGGTGGGTCCGCCCAACCTAACAAAGGGTCCAAAACCAAAATTTTCCGGGGTGCTGCCCTGGACCCCATAAAGTGGGGTTACGGGTACACCTTAAACCCCTTGTGAACCCCCCCGCTACACAATCGGCGCAACGAAGGGGGGCTCCGCCCCCCCTCTAACCCTTCGGTTAACTATGTGGGCTAGTCGTGGAAAGAATATAACACAACCCAACAAAATCAATGAACTTGATGAAAGTCATTAGAATGCATTACAATAAACTATTCTAGTCCAAAAACAAAGAACCAAATGGAAAAATGGATTCACCAACAAAAAAAGTTTCGAGAAGGAGAATAAAATCTACTGTTTCACTCAAGATATAAAGATCTTAAGGCCAAGTTTTATGCTTGCTGGTTGGGGCCATGCAAAATAGACGCTGTCTATGACAATGGCTTAGTGAAGCTTCACACCAATGATAAAGCAAGGATCACACTAATAGAAAGTGATCATCAAATAAAGCTATACCAAAAACCTAAGTCTAAGGAAGAATTTATTCAAGATGTAGTCTGATAAGCAGACTTCAAAGTTGTGAGGAATGTGGTTGTTCCACCAACATCCACAACTTCCTAATATTTCTATTTTCAATTCAATAATGGAAAAAAAGGAATAAATAAATAAATATTTGGTGGTGAAAACTTGACTTTAGGCACCACCTACCTTGGTGCTATTAAAAAATGATTGCTGGTTGATGGCACCAAGTAAAAAGAGAGAGAAAGAGAAACCTTCTAGTTTTGAAAAGCCTCTTTTGAGGAACAATTGGACAAACTCCTACTTGAAAATCGGGCTCCTAGAAGGCAGGGTTTGGAAGAAAAAGAGAAAAAAAAACAAATAAAAAACAAAGAAAAGGAAAAAAAGAAAAAGAAAGAAAGAAAAATATACTTTATAATAAGACAATCAATGATAAGATCTTAATTTTATCTGGTGGCCCTTTCCAAGAATAAAGTGGAAGTTCCCTTTTCCAATCACTTTGAAGTGATCCAATAAGAAAAATTTGTACTTATAAATATCATAGAGATAAAAGAAGGGAGTAACAACGACATTGAGATCACATTATATTTTAAGATGGTCCAGATTTTCTCTAAACACATTTTTTGATTTATCTCTATAAAACATGAAGCTAGGAGATTAAAATGGAAATGTGTACTACCAAAATACCACTCATCCAATACCCTTCTTAAGCCATGGACCCTATGACTAAGACTTGCATTAACCATATGGTATATGAAACTTTTCAACTTGTCTAACTATTTCCCTTCGATACACATAATTGATTAAGTACTCTCGAGTACCAGATACAAAGGCCTACTTCAAAACCTAAGAAAATATAAGACCACTCCTCAAGGTTAACTCTATTAAATCCTGAGCACAATGGGAAGCTTGCAAGAGAAGAGAGCAACTTGAACGTTGCAAAATTGTTTTTAACAAAAGTTTATTCATTGGGGGCCTCTTAAAAGGTTTGAAATTTGTGATGTGAAGTCTGAAGAAATGCTTTCCAAAAAAATTAGCAACAATTTGATTCTTTTCATTTACCAAGCATCAAACCAAAGGGTATTTCGAAGCACTATAGAATTAATAATTTTTTTATTAACCAAAAAAACATTGGTAGATGATAATGATGAAACTTTTTGCATAAAGGAATGTGGCGACATTATAAATGTAGTTATCATACCTTTGACATATAAAGGACTTTTGTTGACTTTTCCTTGCCACTTCAAAATCAAGTCTATTTCTAAAACACAATCACAAACGCACTAAAATTCCAAAACACAAGCACTTTGTACAAAGAAAAATTTACAATAGTGAATCAATGTATTACACAAGAAAATTTTGCAAACCCAAAACTTGTTATATTACAACTTTAATACAACAAACATAGGGCTCTCGTACCAGGGATCATGCTGTAATATCCCCCATCATATAAGTTTCTAGAAGGGAAGCCTTCAACATAAATTTGTCACTTGGGCAAAGAGGAAAATGTTTGGGGGTAAACTTTGGCATTTTTGGACTTAGGAGTTACAAGTAAATGTGTCCCACGCTCAAATGGGGGCCACAAGGAGGCAATATGCACCCTTAGAGAGAGATAGTGCGATACTAGTGGGAATTGGGGGCCACCAAGGAGGATGCATGGACTAGGAGCATATACAGTAAAAAAGGGGGGCATTCCACATTATCCTTTGACTATTACACTTTAGAAATTAATCTCTCTTGGAGATGTTTAGAACAAGGGATGGAGTGATGTTGAGAATAAGGGTTTCAGGAAAATCCACAACAGTTTCAGAGAAATTCGAGTGTCTCCCTAGTTGGAAACCTGGGAGTCTATTCGAGAGCTTTGATAGGTGAAATCTTCAAAAAATCGAACCATCATTGTGCACTTTTTGGGTGCATAGGCATTGCAAATTGGTACTTAGTTGGGCCAGCTACAAGGAATTTTGTGAGTGGGAATTGTAGGAGTAGTTATACATCGCAGACTTGGAATTTTGGTGGTGAATTGCATGGGTATTTGGGAATCATTTTGGTGGGACGAATTCCTCAATTTATAGTAGTTTGTGGGACTCTCTAGGCAAGACTACGCAAGGATAAGAGATGAATAGGGTGTTCTGGAGGAAAATTCTTGTTGAATTGGGATATTCTTCATTTGTGGCATTGAGGTTTACTCCAACAAATAATTTCATCAGCAATACACACTAGTTGACTGGCTGGGCCACTTGCACCAGTTGGAGGGCTTCTACATTACTTGGAGCCAGACCAAACCCTTTTCGAGTTTTTGCGGGTTTTTGGAGTGGAGTCTATAGGTGGAATTCTAGGATGATATGACCAATATTTAGAGTAGAATTCCTAATTGCAGTTGGAAACCAACAATAGATTACTCACTGGGAAGTGCACCTTCCTCATCTTGGGCTATTCTTCACTTGGGTCAAAGGAATATTTTTGGGTTTTTCACATCTTGCTTGGCAAGCTCAGATTCTATCGTTTCATCTTATTCAATGTACCCAAGATTTGTATTATTAATATAATGACTTAGAGTATTTTTCTAGCGTCAGTTGTGTGCTAATTTGTGGTTGTGTATTTTTTTATTTTGTTGTTCCAAGTTACTATTTTGGTATGCATGATTAATTTTTCCATTAGGAATATGACAGTGGTATCAGAGCATGTTATTTTCCATCTATGGGAGAAGGAATTGGTTATGCCACCTTGTTTTGGTGGTGTGGTCTTTCACACAGGTAGTAGCCAAGGCAGAAGAGGATGTGCTAGAGGTTGGAGCCCTAACCCTTTTTACGAGACTAAGGTAGAACATGCAAGGGGGCATGATAACTAGGATGAAAAGCCCATGCAGAACGTGGAAGAGCCTGAATAGGGGGGAAATGAGCTCAAATTAGCAGAGTTGGCAAGGAAAAAAAATTCTCATGATGGACATGCTAGCGCAATTAACTAGTGTTCATTTAGAGAACCAGGGGGAGCAAGATAACAATGGGGAATGTGGATCCCAATTTGGAGAGGGGAGCCACACACATGGACACACTAACCATTAGGACATTCCACACATAACATGACATTCTAGCTGACCCACAATCCCCCAATTCATGGATGGACCCATGAGAGAACCAAATCCATTTTCAACCTTGATGACGTCATTTGTAGATGTGATTGATGATATGATGCCTTGGACCCGAGGATTAAGATGACCATGAAAATTTTGGAGTTTTTCCACTTGAAAGAGAATCATAAAGCTAGGGCTAGAACATCATATAAGGGAGGTTAGTAGACCTAGTACTTTTAGAGGAGAGTGGGGAAGATAACCCTCCCCAATAATGAAGGATCAACCATAAGTCCTACTAGGGAATAGGTGCAAAAGTTAGACACTTATTTTTAGCTAAACCCCATAAGGGAGGTAGATGCGATTAAGAATGCCACCTTGCACCTGGATGGAGACACAGGAGTGGTGGTATCATGGGTTGATCACTCTTGGTCATGCTTCCATTAATTCCTACACGAAGTTCATGTGGATGCTAATAGAAAGATTTGACAGGAAGGACCTAAAGTTGCACTTCAAAAAGTTGGCACAATTGAGGCAGACATGCATCATATAGGGATATATTATGGAGTTCCAGAGGCTACCTGTGATGGTAACTGACATCTTGGAGGAGAGATTGGCCATGTTGTTCATTGAGGGGCTGAAAGACCCATTACCTCCTAGGAATACCTTTCCTCAGAAGAGTAAGGAAATTAGACCTCCTCAGAAGGAGTGGAAAAGACGTGGGTAGATGGAGGAGGAGACTAGGAGGGACCTACAGAGGGGGAAACTGTGTTTTACATGTCAGAATCCTTGGGCATCAAGGCAAAACTCTTCTTAAGGAAAGGCCCACTATATTGAGGTGTTTTATGATAGTAAGCCTAAGGAGGAGGGTGAGCAGGAGTAGATAGGCGGAGAGGAGTACCATGATGCAAGGGAGTAGTTGCATTATCAGGCTTCCAAGGGGGGCATCATTACTTCCCTTACAAGAATTCCAAGATATCATACATTGCAGATTAGGGGCACTATTCAAGGTCAGAGAGTAACTTTTTTGGTGGATGGTGGGGCTACGCACAACTTAAGAGATGCATAAATAGTATACCAGAGGGCGTTGGAGACACAACCTTTTGAGGGATTCTTAGTTATAATACCAGAGAACCAGAATATGGAGTGCACCAAGATGATACCCAAGTTTAGGTTTATGATGGGGAACTACACAGTCACTAATCACTTCTTCGTGGTGAACATGCCAGACAATAATATGGTGTTGGGTGATCAATGGCTATACTCTATAGGGCACTACACTAAAAACTATATGGCGATAAAAATGGAGTTCACAGGGCCATATCAGAATAAGGTGGTGTTGAGGGGCATACATTCCTACCCACCTCAATTTGTGACAACTTACAAGATGGAGGAAAATATAAAAAAGGGAGATATATCATGGGTAGTGGAGTCCAGGATTTCAGAGATAGGGATAGGGGTGCAAGCACGACAACATCATCTAGACATTTTAGCAATCTTACAGAGACATTAGACAACGTTTGGAGAGAGTTCCCCAGGCCATCCCCCAGAAATATGGTTTGAGCATACTATTGAGCTAGAGGAGTGGGTTCAAGTGATCATAACCCCCCTACAAACATCCTAAGGCCTACTAGGATGAGATGTAGAGGGCTATTTAAGACTTGTTAGCCTTGGGATACATCAAGCTGAGTTCTAGTCCTTTCACTTCTTCTTTGTTGTTGGTGAAGAAGAAAGATGGGACCCTCCACATGTGAATTGATTATCGAGCTCTCAACAAGAGGATGATGAAGAACAAGTACCCTATCCCAAGGATAGATGAGTTCATTGAAAAGTTGAGGGGATACAAGTTCTTCTCCAAAATTGACTTGCTCTTTGGGTACCATAAGATTTGGGTGAGAGAGCAAGATATCGCGAAGACAACATTCCGGTCTAACCAATGTACTCGCAACCTTCCAGTCTTGCATGAACCATGCGTTTCACAAGAAATTGTGCAGATATGTATTGGTGTTCTTTGAAGACATATTGATCTATAGTAGGACTTGGGAGGAGCACTTGCAACACTTGGAGGAAGTGTTGCGGATTTTCGAGGTGCAACAACTTTATGCCAAAACGTCCAAGTGCGAGTTTGTCCTCATAGAGATCTTTAATTGGCCCATGTGATTGGAGAGGAGGGAGTATAGGTTCATTAAGACAAGATTCAGGGCATCTTGGATTTTCCAAATCTTATGAATGTGACATAGATGAGGGTATTTTGGGAATCTGTACCTATTATAGGCTGTTTGTGAAGGGATTTTCTCAGTTGGAAACACACCTTACAAACCTCATGAAGAAGGGGGATTTTGAGTGGTTATCCATGACACAAGAGGCCTTTGAGCACCTCAAGGTAGTAATGAGTTCATGCACCATATTAGCATTGCCATATTTTTCATATTCCTTTGTTCTAGAGTGTGATGCATCAGGGGAGGGCATTGGAGAAATCTTGATGCAGGGTGGTCACTCCATTGCTTATGAGAGCCAAAAACTTCGTGAATACGAGAAACTGTACTCCATCTATGATAAGGATATGTTGGCCATCATGCATGCACTGATCAAATTCAAACAATATCTGGTAGGGAACCAATTCAGGGTGAAGACATACCATAACAACTTGCAATTCTTCCTAAATTAGAAGGAGCTTAATGACCGACAACATAAGTGAGTTAACAAGATCTAAGCGTATGACTTTGAGATAGAGTATGTCAAGGGGAAACATAATATAAGAGATGATGTGCTATCCAGGAGGCTTCTGACATTCTCTCTCATGGAAATCACCCAGGAATATAGGGCAGAACTTTTGGTGGAGTACTCCAAGAATCAGTAGTCATGTGAGATTATCGATGGCACATTTGGAGATGACAGGTACAAGGTGATGGATGAGTTGATATACTGTAAAAAAATGATTTATTTGGTGTCAGGGTCTTAGCTACAGGAGAAGATCATGCAGGCAGCCCAAGATTCACCTCTTGTAGGAAACCTCATGTTTCTCAAAACCTACAGGTCTACCAGGGAGTGATCTATATGGAGTGGCCTCAAAGGCGATGTCTTGAGGTATGTGCAAGAGTGAAACAGATGTCTGAGGAACAAGGTGGAGTATACACATCCAACGGGGTTGATCTAGCCTCTTCCTATTCCAGAATAGAAGTGGGAGAGTATCTCCATGGACTTCATCACCAAGCTTCCAACTGTTTAGGGGTGAGAATATATATATGAGTTTGTGGACAGATTGATCGAGTTCACCCACTTTCGTTATTTCATCCAAGTTGTTAGCTTCGCAGGTGGCTGAGATCTTCTTCACGGAGGTGTTTAGGTTGCACTATCTCCATAAGACCATTTTTAGTGACAGGGACAATAGGTTCATGGGGGGATTTCGGTAGGATCATTTTAGACTAGTGGGGACTGAACTTATGCTCAACACAAGTTACCACCCTCAAACTGATGGGAAGATCGAGATTGTGAACAAATGGCTAGAGGGTTACCCGTGCAACTATGTAACAAAGCAACAAAAGGCATGGGCGAAATGGCTTCATCTCTGAGAGTATTGCTACAATATGACATATCGCATGTCCATTAGGATGACCCTCTTTAGAGCACTTTATGCCTATGAGGCTCTATCATTTGCTGACATGGTGTTTGGGGATAATAAAACTGCAAGGGTGATGGGTTGGATTCAGGAGAGCTAAGATATCCTCAAGGCTCTTAAGGATGCCTTGCAGAGAACACATAATCAACAGAAGGTGTATACAGACCATCACCATATGGAGAGGAGATTTGAGGAGGGAGACTTGGTGTACCCACACTTGCAACCATACTGATAGTCTACACTTAAACAAAAGGGGGTTGAGAATCTCAAACCCCGATTTTATGGGCCTTATAGGGTGATTAGATGAGTAGGGGAGGTGGAACCCGAGTTGGATATTCCCCTGGCAACAAAGTGTACAACATATTTCACGTGTCCTTGAAGAAGACACTAGGCTAGCAGGTGAAAACCACATCGAAGCTACCATAACTTGATGACAGGGGGAATTTGGTGTTGGTTCCTAAATCCATCTTAGAGGCGAGGGAAAGGAAGCTCAATAATAGGGTTATCAGGTAATTCCTTGTCAGGTGGAAGGATTTCCACTGGAGGATGCTACATGGGAGGGGGAGCAGGTACTATAGCACCCAAATTTGCAGTTGCTTGAGGAAAAGTAAATTTTGGTGGGGAGGACCGTAATAGCCCCCATTACATAAGTTGCTAGAAGGGAAGCCTTCAGGCCAATTTTGTCACTAGGGAAAAGAGGCAAATATTTAAGGTTAAATTTTGGCATTTTTTGACTTTGGAGATATGAGTAAATGGGCCCCACACTCAAATGGGAGCCACAATGAGGAAATACACACCCTTACAGAGATATAGTGCAATTTTAGTGGGAAGTGGGGGCCACCAAGGAGGAAACATGGGCTAGGAGTATATAAAGACAAAAGGGGGGAATTCCACATTATCTTTTGACTATTACACTTCAGAAATTAACCTCTCTTGGAGCCGTTCAACGAAAGAGTTGGAATGCTCTTGAGCACAAGGGTTTCAGACGAAATCCACACTAGTTTCATAGAACTTTGAGTGTCTCCCTAGTTATAAATTTGGGGAGTCTATTCCAGGGATTCCATAGGTTGACATGTTTAGCAAATCAAACCGCAATGTGCACTTCCTGGGCACAGAGGCAGTGCAAATTGGTACTCAGTTGGGTCAACTACAAGGGATTTTGTGAGCGAGAATTGTAGGAGTAGCTCTGCATGTCAGAGCTAGAATTTTGGTGGTGAATTTCAGGGGTATTTGGGAAGCGTTTTGGTGGACTGAATTCCTCAATTTTTGGTAGTGCATGGGCCTCTTTGAGAAATCCTAAGCAGGAATAGGAGTTGAATAGATTAAATGCTTAAGGGCTTAAGGAATTTGGGTGTTCTGAAGGAAAATTATTATTGAATTGGGAGATTCTTTAGTTGGGGAATTGAGGTTTACTCCAACAAATAATTTCATAAGAAATACACACTAGTTGACTTATTGGGCAACTCACACTAGTTGGAGGGCTTCTATATTACTTAGAACCAGACCAAACAATTTTCGGGTTTTTGTCGGTTTTTGAGAGGATTCAGTGGGTGGAATTTCAAGTTGATCCAGGCAATCTTTAGAGAAGAAATCATCATTTCAGTTGGCATCCATCAACATATTACTCATTGGATAGAGCACTTCTCATCCTGGGCTATTCTTCACTTGGGTTAGAGGCATCTTTATAGGTTTTTCATAGCTTTCTTGGAAAGCTCAAGTTCTATAATTTCATCTCATTCTATATATCCAAGATTTATATTCTTAATATAATGGCTCAGAGTACACTACAAGAAAAAAGGTCATTGGTGAGGGTCATGCCTGCGACGAACCTTTAAGGTCCATCACCAATGTGACATATGGTGACGGTCTTTAAAAAAGCGTTGTGGTAAGTGTATATAGTGATGGTACTTTAAGGTTTGTCACCAGAGCCATTTTCAATGATACCTTTGGTGAGGGTTGTTAAAGGCTCGTCACTAATTCTCTCTTTGGTGACACTTTTGGTGAGGGTCGTTAAATGGCCATCACTAATTCTCTCTTTGGTGACACTTTTGGCGAGGGTCGTTAAATGGCCATCACTAATTCTCTCTTTGGTGACACTTCTAGTGACGATATTTTATTGACCGTCACCAATGATCTTTTTGGTTACTTTTGGTGACGGTCAATAAATGTTCGTCATCATTGATCATTTCAATGAGTTTTTTTATGACACTTCATGCTTATGACAGACCTTTAAGGTCTGTCACCAATGTCACATATGGTGACGGTCTTTAAAAAATCGTTGTTGTAAGTGTATATAGTGATGGTCCTTTAAGGTTTGTCACCAAATCCATTTTCAATGACACTTTTGGTGAGGGTCGTTAAAGGCCCGTCACTAATTTTCTCTTTGGTGACACTTTTGGTGAGGGTCGTTAAAGACCCATCACTAATTCTCTTTTTGGTGACACTTCTAGTGACAATATTTTATTGACCCTCACCAATACTCTTTTTGGTTACTTTTAGTGATGATAAAAAAATGTTCGTCATCATTGATAATTCCAATAAGTTTTTGATGAAGCTATGTACTTGTTACTATATTTTTTGTCAAAAGATAACAATTTAAGACCATTGTTGTGGAGCCTTTTTTATTATGTTTCCAAAGTCATAGTGGTTATAATAGTCAGTCAATTTGTTAAGAATTAATTAGTGTGCATAATTTCCCTCAAGTCATAAGAATATAGTTTTCCTATGAGTCAACACATGATTCATCTCTTTTAGGTTTATTATCTAGAAAATTTCCTTTAAATAAAGTTCCACTAGTGTGTGTAGGAACTATATTATTTAATACATAATCAAGCTCTATCAATTCTATTAATGAGAGAGACCTCGCACTCCTCAACACTCATGGCACACCTTAACATGCTTTGGAACAATACACTAACATTCCTTGGCACCTCGCATGTCTTGGAACATATTTTTACCTAGAACATATTTCCATGAGTAGGATGCCCAAGCACATGTTGGCATGCCCTAGCATAGCACTCCCCTATCATGTGTTGGCATGCCCTGGAACACCTTGGCAAAATATTGCATTGAAAAACATTAGAACTTAGCACACATTGGCACTTGGCATGTATTGGAACATAGTATAAGTGTGCCTAGCATGCTCCTTTTGAAGAAGATAAAGTCCCAACTTATTAACCCTCTTATGTGTTCATTTCCTTGCATTTTAGCTTGTTTATTCATTTTTTTGCCTTGAAACTCCTTGACGCATATTGGCATACTATGGCACCATGCACATCCTAGAATGTCTTAGCACCTGGAATGCCTTGGCACTATTTGGCATATGCTAGCACACCCCAAAAATACCTAGCACACTCTAGCACTTCTTGACATTCCCTGATATTACCTGGCGTGCCTTACCCGTGCTTAGCATACCTTGTGTAGAATTTCCCACTGTAGATCACCTGATAATGCAATATAATAAAGCAAAATACTTGATCTACTTCTACAAAAAAACTGGCGGAAGCTTAATCAATTTTGAGCAAGATCAAATAGAACACATATAATAGAGAATGAGAAACCAATCACACATGAACACAAGAGAATACTCTGGGGAAAGCCTCAGCTAAAAACCCCGATCTCTGTATTATCATACAAGTGGAAATATCTCCGGATTACACAAAGTTTTAGCTTACAAGCTATCCAGCTGTCAGTACAATCCCTCAATGCTACTCATAGACTGAATAGACAGAACATATGCCTTACTCTAGTCCTCCAAGCCTCCTATTTCCTTGCGCAGTTTCTCCTAGGTCCTCTAGCTGCCACTTGTGTGAATTGACCTCTCACACAACTCACCAAACTTAGAAGTAACTTCCCAATCTCCAAGGAATGAATTCCTTTTGCATGCAAGAGATATCCTCAATGGATTATTCCTGCAATTGATAGTACAATGTCCCATCATCTGATCTTAGTTGGGTCTCTGACTGAACTGACATGCATGAGTTATTTATGAGAGAATATTCAGTTATCTAAAGTGCATTAATTACATGCATGCATGCATTAACTAACTAAACTCACAATTAGTTCAACAAACTGTTGGAACTAATCTAACTGGACTTAACTCAGTTAAATGAGCTAACTAATTACAACTCAAAGTACAACTCATCCTGATCTCCTTAATCAAGGGATAACTTCCTCAATCAAAGGGGAAACTGTTGCATGTCTTCACATAGACTTCATGTTTGATTTTCTACAACTAATTAACTTAATACGAATTAATTAATTATTTTACAAACAGCTACTAAAATCATATTCAAATTTTAATTCTCGATTTTATTTCAGGGACTAACTAAAATTGGAATGTATCCCGAAATGCTATTTATAGCAGTGATACTTTTAGCACTTCTATTTTTAGCATTTCTTGTTGCTATTTTCAACACTCCCTCTCAACAAGAAAGAGGTTATCTGTCACCCCAATCCTGTCTCTGTGGAACTCGAACTTGCATTTTGACAATGCCTTAGTCAAAATATCTGCATCCTGTTCCTTGGTCGAAACATACAGCAACAACATGGTCCTCTTCACCACACAGTCTCGAAGATGATGATATCGGATATCGATGTGCTTGGACCTGTCATGAAGTACTGGATTCTCAGAGAGTTTGATACAACTCTGATTATCGCAATAGATCACAGTTGGATCCATATTCCGACTAAACAATCCAACTAGAATCTTCCGCATCCAAATGGCCTCACATGCTGCCTGACTGGCAGCCATGTATTCAGCCTCTGCTGAGCTAAGTGCAACTGACCTCTGTTTCCTGCTCTACCAAGAAACTGCAGCTGAACCAAGGTTGAAAATTCCTCCTAAAGTGCTCTTCTAGTCTGATGGACTCCCTGCCCAATTTGCATCTGTGAAGCCCTGAAGCTTCACTCCCTTTGTCTGTCTATACCACAATCCATAGTGAGATGTGCCTCTGAGGTATCTCAGCACATGCTTCACTGACTTCCAAAATAGCTTGGTAGGCTGAACCATAGCTTGACTCAGCTGGTTCACCGCAAAGCACAAATCTGGTCGTGTGTTCACTAAATACATCAATGAACCCACAAGCTACAGATAAACAGTAGCAGTTACTACCTCACTTGAAGTAGCATCCTCCTTCCTTTAGTTACCTGCTAGAGGAGTCTGCATGGGCTTGAACTTCTCCATGTGGAATCGCCTGAGTATCTCATTGGCATACTTGCCTTGATACACAAACACTTCCCCATATTTCTGTCACACTTCCATGCTTAGAAAGTAGTGCATAAGACCCATGTCTTTCATCTCGAACTCTCTTTCAAGGTCCTCCTTGCAAGACTTGATCAACTGATCATCACCTGTCAATATCAGATCATCAACATAAAGATCAATGATCAATGGCTTATGTTGGCTGATAAACAGGTGTCTTTTAAAACTCCTAATTACCCCACATTAATCATAAACCCGGGCAAGTCCTTTTATTCCAAGAGTGTACACAATATGTGCATGCTATAAATCCAGAGAGTAATGTTTCTTAGAATGAAGTATAAACCTTTGATACAAGAGTTAATGGATGCATTTACAAAACTCAAATTGTAATCTTTAAAGGAAATATGATATCTAAGCTTCAAGACTCAATCCTCTGCTGAAATCGTAATCAAATCTCACACAAGCAATTCAATTAACAATAGCATCAGCCGAGAGCATAGTAGCAATAACTCATCTCTTCTTAGTTGATTCAATCTAAATCATACTCAATCTTTACGAAGCAATCCAAATGGAAATGATGTCAATCTGAGAGTTCAATAGCGATAACCAAACTCTTACAGCTAATTAAATCAATGCGATTCACTATCTAAATAATTTAATCTAGAATAAGCGTAAATCGAATCAAATGATAGTGCTATAAAACATGTAAAGAAAATGCACTACCTCAATATAGGAAAGCGGTAAATAGCGAATAGGATAAACTCACAGAAAATGGGAAAATTATCAAACCAATCAAACTTGCGAGAATCAAAAATATATAACACAAGGAAGCAGTTTAATCCACTAGAGGCCAAGCCCTTAGCCACCAGCAAACACTACTAAGCTACTTCAGAGAATACAAATGAACAACAACTCAATTATATATTAATCATTGAACTTAAGTAGCATTACAACATGGTCACGTTCTCCAACAGCACAAGTCTGTAAATTAAAATTACAATTTGAAATAACAGAGATCGATCCCCTTTCTTCCTATAATCGTTTGCTTTTATAGTCAGAAATAGGTAAAAGATAAATGCGATCCCTCAAGATCTCCCAATCCTGAGGGATTTGCAACTGAATGCTATCTTCAGAGACCCTTCCTATTTCGCGCTGATCCTCCTGACTCATCCTCCGACCTGTCCGCAACTGACACATTCCATTCTTCATTTGTTGGTTTATGCTGTTCCATCGTTAGGGAACAACAATTGTTCCTTTCGTCATTTTTCTACATAAAGAGGAGTAAAAGTTAGTTACGATAGCTAACTCTTCCTTGCGAGTAATTCATCCATTTCTTATCATAATCCATCCATATGTTAGCGTATTAAAATATGAAAGAGATAAGAAAAGAGGAAAAAGGTGATGGAATTAGGAGTAAATACATACCCATTTCGTAACTCAACATACTCCCCTGCTTACCCTATTTCATGTCCTCATGAAAAGTAAGTAGTTCTTATGAAATGCAGTTAAAGAGTAGGCTAGAGATGGAGCGTCAAAAATTGGTCTAAAACCATGATGTTGAGCCAGAAGCGCAAAAGCAAGCCCTTCCTTTCCTTCAGGCAATTCGTAGATAGCCCGATAACCTTTAGGAGGATACCAAATAATGGGCCTCCAAAATCGACATCCTAAACAATAAGGTCCTTCTCTCAAAATAAGATTTCTATAGGTGACAAAATGGGCTACAACTGCTTTAAATTTCTGTAATTAAATGGCTCCCTATCCTGCACACTACTAGTGGAGACCATCCACCTGAGCTTGGATGCAGCCATAGAGCTTTCTTGAATGGAGAGGAAATATGATACTCATTTCTGTACAATCTCCTTATGAATGGGCCCCAAATTTTAATCACCCCTTCTCGTGTCATCAAACTCTTATGGTTGGCAAGCATTTGTAAAGGGTGCTTAGGTTCACTTCTTACCCAAAGATCCAATCCATGTTCCTGTCTTTGGAATGCATTATGAGCTTTAAACCATTTGAGTTGGTTAACTACAAACGAAATAAAGGCCTGGAATTGAACATCCCCTACAAAAGGGTTCAGGTTCTTTTCCACCTCGTTCTCTAATACAAAATTGTGCAGGTAAAACTCACAAAGAAGCCTTTGGACCTTTACACCATGTTGCTTGCAGCAATTTATAAAATCTTCAATTGTTCTTAATTCAAGTGGTTTACCAGCTCTCATGACTTTAATTTTCAACAACAGGTATCGTTCTAACAAAAACAAGGTATAATTGGTGGCAGGAGACCTACAAGCCAAGACATCCATATACAGTGAGCAGATGGTGGTTGTATGACATATGACCCTGTCTAGTTTGAGCTTGATCTTCTCTATTTTTTCTTCCGCCTTTCTGCATCTGTCGAAAGTCTCACTCTTTGTTGCATTAATTTCTCGAAGCTGTTTTTGCAGCTCTTAATATTTCTGCCAGGAGAAGGTTTCTTGTTCAAGTCGTTTCATCGCGAGCCGAGCTTGTGCTAATTCTTCTTGAAGATTCAGTATAATGGGGTCATTGTGTGTCATGAGGTCTTTGGCTTGTATACCCGTCTGAGTGCTTATGCTATGAGAAGGGATATGTTATGTCTGTATTTCTTTATTATGGGAGGTCCAAACCTCCGTCTGAGTAGCCATGCTGTAAGAGGGTACATCCCCTGTCTGAGTAGCCACATCTACTAAATTTGCATGTTGTTCCTCTTGAGTGATGACTGTTTGAGTAGGTATGGGCTCATTTTGAGTTCCTGCAACCCTCTCTTCATATAATTCTGTTTGTACGACTGCATTTACTATCTCTAGGGTATTGTTCAGAACCGTTCCCGTTGTGATTTCTTTTATTTTCGTACGGAGCCTTTTGACCGTCTTGCGAAGCTTCTGCTGTTATTTTCTTAGCTTCTTCAATTTGGCTCTATACCTTTTCAGAGGAGTAACTAGTATGCTAATAGTCTCGTTAATAGATTTTGTCCGTAAAGAGCCTAGTTGTTCACCTTGGCTCTATTCCAATAAGATCATGTCTCCAGATTGATTATCATCTTCCCAAATAATCTTTGTCTCTGCTTCTTCTTCTTGGCCTATGTTTTCTGGGTCTAGACCTTCATGGCTTTTTTCCACTGGAAGTGTGCCACCATATTAGTTCTCCAATTCCTGAATGGCCTCCGCATCTGTTTCCACTTCGCGGCTTGCATCTTTTGAGGGAGATAGAATTCTGGTATAGCTAAAATTCCTAGGAGATTGGGTTTCTCCTAAGTTAAGATTGAGCAGTCCTTCAGGCTGCATGTAGACATTCATGTTGGCCAGGACTTGGGCCATCTGAAAATCGTGCAACAGATCGTCTTGGGGGTTCATATTTGGTGTTGGGGGAGGTCCCAATTCGTTTCTTTGTTCATCTTCAGAATTCCCTGTTCCTTCCTCAGGTTCTGATTCAAGGTTATCTTGTCCTTCTAACTCTAGCTGCAAGTATTGTTCACTTACTGGGCTGGATAATTCTATGGGTTAACTAGCGCTGCCTTGAGGATTTTCAAACGCTCCCTGTTTTGACCTCAACCTTGTGGATCGTCTGCGTTTGTGAGGTATGCTTCCTGAAAGGGCAGTCCTCTTTATTTTTGGAACAAGGTTAGGTGCTGGCAAGGCTACACCTCCTTCGAGGGCCAATATTAGCTCATCCTAGGTTGATTGTTGTTGAGCAAGGTTATAGCTAACTATTAACCTGATCAAACAATGGTGGCTAACTACTATTTCTGTGTGTTGGGACCGTCTCAACCTCTCGGCAGTGTCATGCAGTAATGAATTCAATAGTGCAGGCAAATTAATGGAGCATTTTTGTTTTAAAACTGCTAAAAGTTTGAGTTGTTGCGGCCTTACCACGTCTTTATGCCCATCGCAGGTAATATAGTTCTGAACAATTCGTGCCAATTCTCCCCATGGCTCTCCAAGAGAAGATGGCTAAACGCCTTTTCCCTTCTTTATTAGCTCCTATCCTTCGTCCCTAAAAGCCTCGATAACGTCATGCAGCGTCAATCGCTTGCCAACCCATACTCGTCCTTCTGCCGACAACCTAGACACTTCTGCTATCACAACGTCTGTTACAATGATTTATCTGCCTCTAACCACGGATTGTCCATTCTGTAGATGCCGTAAAAATTCGATGGCGATTTCCTCATTGGGGGGTTGAAATCTTGTAAAATATGCTGTCCATCCTGCGCGAGCTAGAATTTCCCTGGCTTCATCAGAGACAGCCAGTGTTAAAGGTTCTCGACGCACTGTTCTTGCTCCCATGATGCTTGAATTTTGCAAACGATTAATGTGGTGGGGAAGGCACAATAACAAATAGAGCCGAGAGATGGAACAACAAATGGTTGTAATGGCTCTATCAGGTGATACTTTATAAACATAAATACCGTTATCGAGGACTCTTATAATGCCACATGCCTTGGGATCATGGGATGTCATATTGTTTTGCAAAATAAAATGAAAAGATGACAGCGCATGCATAAGTATATTGGAGGTCCTCGCCCCCCTTCGAAATAATAGGTCGCCTACGACCGAATGACTGAAAGGATAACGCGCTAGCGGTGAAGTACAAGGGTGATGGATTGGGTAATGAAAGTGGCAAGGTACACATATTAATGAAAGGATCATAAAGGATATTGGAGTGATGAAAACAAGGCATGTAACAAGAATTATCAATAAGTGATAAGATGTCGTGACGTGATGCAATAAAGAAAAAGGACAACATATGCAGGAAATAATACTTTACCACCTTATTCCACTTAAAACTGTTGTGAACGATTTTAAAATATTAACTCATGCATAAAGGTTCAAGGTAAGTTAGGGACATAATCTCTCTGTAGAAAAGATAAGAACATAAGAAGAGGGCATTATAATAATTATTGATGTAGAAAATAAAACTTCAATACCATCAACAGAGCTTCTGTTGCCTGCAGGCATCCATACCCTCGATAGAGTTGCTTTCTAACTCTTGGGAACCATGGTCCTCTATGTATAATTGGGGAAGTGCATTATGATGTCCATAGTAGAGACAAATGTGTTGGTATGGTAACCATATGAACACATTGCCATTCACTGGGAAGTAGCGAAAGTGGTTAGGTTGGCTCGTGATGAGACCTCCTGTTCCAAGGACTTTATTTCTTGATGCATCCATTGGATCATATCCCTGGTGTGGTGGCCATAGTGGGAATGCCACTTCACTCCTTCCTTATGATCATGGTAGGTTGGCTCGTGATGAGACCCCCTATCCTCCATCTATGCAAAAAAATCATACAATTGTTAGTGAATATCTATATATATATATATATATATATGTATATATGTATATATGTATATATAAATATATGTATGTATATGTATATATATATACAAATATATAAATATATATATATATATATATATATATATGTATATATATATATATATATATATATATATATATATATTTTCACTCCCCATTTTATATATAGAGGGTGGCTAAGCACTCCTTAAGAGTAGGGATGGCGGAAAAATTTTGAGCATATCAATAGAGAAAAATATACCCATAATCTTATTGATAATAAACAAAGAGAATTATACGAGACAGGGGAGAACCAGCATGGTACAAATAATCAATCAGTTTGATTTATAGTGGAAATGAGGACAGTGAAGTGATATAGATAATTGTGTCCTTTCTTTTTCGATCATCACAAAGCAATCTTGTTAAAGATGATAATATTCAAGATATTTTCCTGTTCCAATAGACTCCATACTTGTTGTCCTTAAATATGTATTGTACTTTTTATGCCATAAAGAGGATCATAAAGAGTGAACTGGGATGGTCTAGGGATGATCATGCAAGGGAAAGAAAGGGTGTTCTAAAAAATACTCACAAGGTGTTGTTCCCTGAAGAGAACAACAAAATAAAACCCACATAAAAAGTGTTATTCCCTATAGGGAACAACAGCTGTTCCCTGTAGGGAACAACAAAGAAAACATGCAAAAAAAAAGTGTTGTTCTTTATATGGAATAGCAGTTGTTCCATGTAGGGAACATCAAATGAAAAATACATGCAAAAGGTGTTGTTCCCTATAGGGAATAACAGTGTTGTTCCCTGTAGGGAACAACAAAGCAAAATACACGCAAAAAGGTGTTGTTCCCTATAGGGAACAACAAAGAGAATACAAACGAAAATTGTTGTTCCCTATAGGGAACATCAGCTGTTCCCTGTAGGGAACAACAAGGGAAATACGCACGAAAATTGTTGTTCCCTAACTGTTCCCTTGTAGGGAACAACAAGGAAAGTACACACGAAAATTGCTGTTCCCTATAGGGAACAGCAGCTGTTCCCTGTAGGGAACAACAAAGGAAAATGCACATGAAAAGTGTTTTTCCCTGTAGGGAATAGCTAAAGAAAATTCTCACAAAAAAGTGTTGTTCCCTATAGGGAACAACGGCTGTTCCCTGTAGGGAACAACGACTGTTCCCTGTAGGGAACAACGACTGTTCCCTGTAGGGAACAACAAAGGAAAATAGGAAAAAAACTAATAAACAATCATCTCTATTGTTCTAAGCAAATCCAATCAAATAGAAAGAAAACATAAAAGAAATTTTATGTATAGGTTTGAAAAAATAAATTCTTCACTGGACTGGTGCTATCGAAGAGTTGCCCTCTTCAGTGAGAATTTGTATCATAGAATCTTCACGTATCTGTTGGCAAAAGGATTCCCTTGTAAGCGGTTTGTGGTAGAGGCGTACTCGATGTCCATTTGCTTTAAAAGAGTAGCCAGACCCATCAATGGTGGCTAATGTAAGTGTGTCATTATCTTGCACCTCTTGTATCTTGCAGGGACCTAACCATCTAGTCTGGAGTTTGCCCCGGAAATCCTGGAACCTAGAATCGTATAGAAGTTCCCAGTCACCTTCATGGAATATCTTTTTCTTGATGAGGGTATCATGCCATTTTGATCTTTGTTTTTGAATTAGTGCAGTATGCTGAACAGCTGATAGCTGGATTTCATCCAATTCATTGATTTGATGTAGTCTGTTAATCTGTGCCTCATTCAAATCCAGCCCTACTTCTTGGGCTATTCTCAATGTCTGAATTTCAAATTCTATGGGGAAGATAGGTTCTTTGCCAAACACTAGCTAATATGGGGAATATCCTGTGGTATTCCTCCAAGTCATGCGATATTCCCACAAAGCTTCTGGAAATCGAGTAGCCCAGTCACATCTATGTGAGGTGACTATCTTTGTTAGAATGACCTTGATTACTTTGTTGGTACTTTCTACTTGGCTGTTTGCCTACGGGTGGTATGGAGATGTGATTCTGTGCAAAATGTGACAATGTTTTAGTGTAGCAGCAATCTTATGGCCTACAAATTGTGGCCCTCCATCCGTAATTGTTTCTCTGGGCAAGCCATACTGCACGAAAATTTGGAAAAGAAAGTGGATTATTGTGTCCTCTGTTGCCCTTGGTAATGCTTCTGCCTCCACCCATTTAGTCACATATTCCGTTGCAACCAGTATATATGTCTTTTGATTAGACGATGGGTTTATTGGGCCAACGAAATCTAACACCCATCGTTCAAAAGGTTCGATGAATAACTGTGGATGTAGGGGAATCTCGTCAGACTGGCCAGGGTGACCCATTCTTTGGTAGCTATCGCATGCGTATACAAATTTCTTGGCGTCCTTAAAAATGGTGGGCCAATAATAGCCCATCTGTAAGACTTTATGTCCAGTCCTGCGGTTTGCAAAGTGTCAACTGCAAGGTCCATCATGGCAAGCTTTTAGGATATTGTAGATTTCGTCTTTCCTGACACACCTGCAGATATGCATATCGGCTCCTGTGTGAAAGAGTATCTAGGAGAACCGAGTATTGCGTTGCACTATTAATTTTATTTCTCTGGGCGTCAGGTTCTTGGGTAATTTTCCCATTGCTAGGTAATTCGCGACATCCGCGTACCACAGTGTTTTCATGGTTACAACAAATAGGTGCTCATCAGGGAACTGATCTTCTATTACCACTGTGTCGTCTGTTCTTGGCATGCGTGAGAGGAAGTCTGCCACCAAATTTTCCTTTCCTGGTTGATACTTGATTGTTATGTCATATTCCTGCAAAAGGATTAACCATCGTGTCAATATTCCATTCGTAATAGGTTTATTAGCTAAATATTTTATAGCAGAGTGATCAGTATACAAAACCACAGGGTATCCTATTATATAGTGTCTGAATTTGTTAATAGCATAGATTACAGCTAGAAACTCTTTCTCGGTCACGGTGTAATTCAACTCAGCAGGAGTTAAATTTTTGCTAATGTAGTATATCGCATAAGGTTTCTTATCTTCCTCTTGGCCGAGAACTGCTCCAATGGTCGTATCTGATGCATCGGATGAAATCTGGAATGGTAAATCCCAGTTCGGGCCCCGTAATACTGGGGCTATTGATACTAGCCATTTTAATTCTTCAAAGGCAATGTCACATTTGTCAGTCCATATAAAATCGATATTTCCTATCAAAGCATATAATGGTGTAGCAATTTGGGAGAAGTTCTTTATAAATCTTCGATAATATCCAGAAAATCCAAAAAAACTACATACCTCAATTTGAGTGCAGGGGGTAGGTATTAAGAGGATTATCTGAATTTTTGCTGGATCTACCTAAATTCCAGCTGCTAAGATGTAATGACCCAGGATCAAGCCTTCGGTCATCATCATGTGGCATTTCTCATGGCTTAAGCAGAGCCTAGTAGCAATGCATCTTTCTAGGACTTTCTCCAGTGTCTGTAATGCTGGCTCGAAGTCATCTCCATAGGGTGTAAAATCGTCCATGTACACCTCAAGTCCCTTGTTTATCAAGTCTGCAAAGATGCTAAGTATGGCTCTCTGGAATGTGGCAGGTGTGTTGCACAGTTCGAAAGGTAATACCCTGTAAGAAAACGTCCCCCAGGGGCAGGTGAAGGTAGTATTATCTTGGTCTTCAGGGGTGATTTGGATTTGGTTGTAGCCACTGAAGCCGTCCAGGAAAGAGAATAATTTTTTACCTATCAATGTTTCTAGAACCTAGTCGATGAACGGGAGGGGAAATTGATCTTTTTGCGTTGCTTTATTAAGCTCTCTATAATCGACACATATACAACACTTCCCATTCTTCTTAGGAACCACAACTAATGGAGAAACCCATTTGCTATCAGATATAGGATAGATGAAATTTACATCTAACAGTTTTTATAGTTCGTCTTTAACAACATCCTTTAGGTGAGGGTTTAATCTTCGTTGAGGTTGTCGAATGGGTCTCACATCTTTCTCAGTATAGATGTGGTGCATACATAATTGGGGGTCAATACCTTTCATATTTGGGTAATCCCAAGCGAAAGCATCTTTATATTTTCTAAGTAGTTGGATAAGCTTCTACTGCTGGTCATCAGTCAGGTTTTTGTTAATGTTTAGGACTTTCCCTGACTCAATTTCAATGGTTTTGCTGTTATAAACAGTTGTTGTTGGTATTGTTTGGTCATTGATATCTTTTAAGGGATCTTCTTCAATTCCGTTATCCAGGGATGCTTCAATCATGTGACATTTTATATTAGATACGACCGCTGGGTGGTTAATGTAAGTGTTAATAATGTCATCTTCTGTTTGATTCTTAAATTCAAGAGCATCTGCTACAGTTAGTGGTGATCGAATATTTTCAGTTAAATATGTTATAGGTTGTTCCCTAGTTTTTATTATAGTTAGGCTTGGCTGAGCTGGAGGATATAACGCTAGGTTTTTCACATTACTTCCTCTTGCTATAGTCATACTACCTGTTTGACAGCTTATATAAGCATCTGCGGTCGCTAACCAAGGTCTTCCTAATATTAGAGGATGTCCATCTAGCCGGTTTCTAGGATTCATAATCAAGAAATCTGCTGGGTATTCCCAAAAATATACAGACACCATTAAATCCTGTAATGTCCCTTCTGGTTTGACAACTGACCAGTCAGCAAGTTCCAGCAAGGTCATAGTTGGATCTAAGGTTTTGATGCCAAGTATTTGACAGGCTGTTGTTGTGAGAATATTAATGGCTACCCCTAGATCGACTAATGCATTGGGAAAGGAACATCCATTTATTTGTACTATGACTATAGGGTTTCCTGGGTCCTCATATTTCACTGGTGTTTCTCTGCCTGATAATAAATCAGACAAAGTTCCGACTACGTGGATAGTTGGTGTTGCTTTTATTTTCCTCGTAGGCTTTTTGGTACACAATTCCTTAATGGTTCTTGAATAGATTGGAATGTCTTGAATAGCCTGGAGGAGGGGTATTTTTACACAAAGATTTTTAATTCTCCCAGGAGATCGAAATCGGGATATTCGATTGGGCGAGGTATAATCAATATTTCTGGGAATGGTGGAGAAGAGGTAATAGTTTGTTCGTGGCTTTTCGGTTTAACTGTATTCTCCTTTTGAGGTGTTTGTTCTACAGGTAGTGGTTCTTCTATTTGTATATTTTTATCCTCCTCTGACTCAATTATTCGTCCAGACCTCAATTTGAGTTCATTACACTCTCTCAACTCAGTTTCTGGATCCAACCCTTCAATAATTTGTATCGACTGGACTGGTCTATTGTTGGGATTCGGGTTGGGTTGGGCTGGGAGCTGTGGTCGTAGATTGGGTTGAGGATTCTGCTGCAACGTGTAAGGTGCTGGTAGCGTAGGTTGAGGCAGGGGGATTGTTCCTGCTGGCTAGTTTGTAGGTCTTTTCCAGCTTGACTGCCAATTTTGGTTTTGTGAAGTGGAGGGGGGCCATTGAGATGGATATGGATTGTTCTACCAGAATGGTGGAAAGTAAGAGGAATTTGGCCAACTATTGTTTGGATTTGATTGATTGGACCAAGGTGGCATAGAAAATTCTTGTGGTGACCAATTAGGAAAAGGTGGCTGGTTCTGCCATGTAGCTCTTGTGTATTGCTGAGAATTATATTGTGAGGGCTGAAAGAATGAAGATGGGTCAGTAGGCATACCTGTTTGTCGTGCTTGCCATTGGCGACGCTGATTTAACAGGTAGATTGGTTCCGTTTCTTCCTCTGCCTCTTTGAAGACTGCTTTTAATCCTGGGAGCGATGGGCAATTTTCTGTGGCATGTTCTTTAGTGCATATGGCATACGTATGTACCATATCTAGTGGACATTCCTTATGACTACGTTTCTTCCTGCATCGAGGGCAAAAAATAATCAGGTTCTGTTCTGCTTCGGCCTGCTTCTGCTTGGCTTGCATAATGTCTAATTGTGTTGTCAAGGTTCCTAGGATATCCATTTTGAAATCCTCCAGTAGGTTGCCGATTTCAGTACGAGTAATGCTTCCGCCAGATATTTTGTTGTCCCTGGTGATCATATCGCGTTCAGTTGGTTTTGGTCTTGTACTACCCCTCGAGCACCTAATACACAAATCAATAATTTTAGCATATTCTTCTTGATAGATATCACCTTTACCCATAATATTTAATGTCTCTATCCACTGGTCTTTCATCCCCTTAATCAACATGGTTTTTAGTATATTATCAGGCAGAGGCAGATTTGTGTAGCGAGACCTTTGGAGGTTATATTGGAAACACTCCACATACTCTTCCAAGGTTTCACTAGGTCTTGCTACCATTTGGAATATCTCATCTTTTAGTTATCTTGATCTGCAATAATCCTGATATTTTTTGAGGAAAGCAATTTTCATTTGGTCCCAATCATTTATGGTGCCCCCACCCAGTCCCATAAACCAACGCAGTGCTGCTCCCTTTAAAGTGGAGGGAAACAAATTCAGTTTCTAGGGATCGATGGTTTAATCATAACCCCAACATAGGACGTTGAATTCAAACAGGAACACATCCGAATCTTCTGAAGTGAGTCCATGAAAGGTGGGAATATTTTGTAGAGGGATAGCTTTCATGGGGGCATTGAAAACTGTGTCAACAATAGGATACTATAATGTAGAGGTCCGGGGTGCTTGTGGATTATTGGCCATTTGATCAAAGATATTCCAGTACCCTTCTAGGATTTCTGGAGCTATAGAGTTATGCCTGGGATGTCTAGAAGAGGTGGGAATGATCCTAACAACACTCCCTTGATCTGGGACACTGGGTGTCCTTTGCTCAATTACTACCTGAGGGGATCTTGGTTCCTTTGTTTCCCCTGTTTCTCCTCCTCCTTCACGAATATTGCAAGAATTCCCTTCTTATGAGGGAATTGGTCGCGAATTTTCAATGTCTTGAAAACTTTGCTCAGTCCCTTCAGTTTTACTATGGACCTCAGCATAGGATACAGATGGTGAGCCTGTGGCCCGAAGGGAGACAGTAGATTGTCTGGAAGCAATGGTTCGGGGACCTATTGATGGTTGAGATTCAACTTTTCTTAAGATGTCGTTGATAAAATTTGATCGTCCAAGGGTCACTGATCCCTTAGATTTTTCAGGTTTGGGATGTGGAATTTTATTATTTTCTGGTCTTTTCTTCTTAGTCATTCATGCAAAAATTCAAATGTTTATTTCTAACTTAACTTCCTAGCAATTCTGCAGGAAAGCGGGCGGGGGAGCAGGCATTTTACTTGCTCTGTACACATGTTCTTACCTTCCGTTTTTAATACTCAGTTCTCTCTCAACAGACAAACATCAAACACCTACTTCACTTTTTATGTAATTGTGCTGAAAAGCGGGTAGAGGAGCAAGCACTTTACTTGCTCGTTACACAGGTTATTTCCTTTCATTTTCAATACCCAATTCTTTCCCAACAACAATTATCAGATATACATCACTCTTTGTAAAATGGCGACACTCTCCCTGGTAACGGCGCGAAAATGTTGGCTGATAAACAGATGTCTTTTAAAACTCCTAATTACCCCACATTAATCATCAACCCGGGCAAGTCCTTTTATTCCAAGAGTGCACACAATATGTGCATGCTATAAATCCAAAGAGTAATGTTTCTTAAAATGAAGTATAAACCTTTGATACAAGAGTAAACAGATGCATTTACAAAACTCAAATTGCAATCATTAAAGGAAATATGACATCTAAGCTTCAAGACTCAATCCTCTGCTGAAATCGTAATCAAATCTCACAAAAGCAATTCAATTAACAAGAGCATCAGTCGAGAGCATAGTAGCAATAACTCATTTCTTCTTAGCTGATTCAATCTAAATCATAATCAATCTTTACGAAGCAATCCAAATGGAAATTATGCCAATCTGAGAGTTCAATAGCGATAATCAAACTCTTACAACAGATTAAATCAATGTGATTCACTCTCTAAATAATTTAATCTGGAATAAGCATAAATCGAATAAAATGATAGTGCTGTAAAACATGTAAAGAAAATGCACTACCTCAATACAGGAAAGCGGTAAATAGTGACTAGGATAAACTCACAGAAAATGGGAAAATTATCAAACCAATGAAACTTGTGAGAATCATAAATATATAACACAAGGAAGCAGTTTAATCCACTAGAGGCCGGGCCCTTAGCCACCAGCGAACACTGCTGAGCTACTTCAGAGAATACGAATGAACAACAACTCAATTATATATTAATCATTGAACTTAAGTAGCATTACAACATGGTCGCGTTCTCCAACAACACAAGTTTGTAAATTAAAATTATAATTTGAAATAACAGAGATCGATCCCCTTTCTTCCTACAATTGTTTGCTTTTATAGTCAGAAAGAGGTAAAAGATAAATGCGATCCCTCAAGATCTCCCGATCTCGAGGGATTCGCAACTGAATGCTATCTTCAGACACCCTTCCTATTTCACGCTGATCCTCCTGATTCATCCTCTAACCTATCCGCAACCGACGCATTCCATTCTTCATTTGTTGGTTTATGCTGTTCCATCGTTAGGGAACAACAACTGTTCCTTTTGTCATTTTTCTACATGAAGAGGAGTAAAAGTTAGTTACAATAGCTAAATATTAACTGCGAGTAATTCATCCGTTTCTTATCATAATCCATCAATATGTTAGCATATTAAGATATGAAAGAGATAAGAAAAGAGGAAAAAGGTGATGGAATTAGGAGTAAATACATACCCAATTCGTAACTCAACAGCTTACCTTCTACCATGATGTGGTAAAGGTTCTCATTTGCTTCACTCTTGGTGAAGCCCAACTCGGTGAAATAGCTATCGATCCTGGTATACCAAGCACGAGGTGCTTGCTTTAGCTCGTACAAAGCCCTCTTGAGTCGGCACACATGCGACTCACGATTGAAGGTATCTAAACCTTCCGGCTGGTCAATGTACACCTCTTCCTCAATCTTCCCATTGAGGAATGCAGTCTTCACATCCATTTGATGGATCTTCCAACCCATATGAGCTGATAGTGCCAACATCGATCTGATAGATGAGTACCTTGCTACAGGAGAAAAAGTCTCATCGTAGTCGATCCCCTCGAACTGTGAGAAACCACGGGCAACAAACCTTGCCTTACGTTTCTCAAACCTGCCATCGGCTTCTTGCTTTACTTTGTAAAGCCATCGGGAACTGACTACTGACTCGTCCTCTGGTCTTTGGACAACATCCCAAACAATGTTCCGAATGATGGAGTCATACTCCTCCACCATAGCATCAACCCAGACTGGCTGCTGCATTGCTTTCTCAAAGGAAGAAGGTTCGGTCTCTACACTCTCCCCAACCAGGGCCATGTAACCAGTGTACTGCTTGGGTGACCTTATCTATCTACGTTGAGAAGATGGCTGTCCCACATTCTCTCGCACATCCATCATCAACCTGTCAGCTTCCCTTGAGCGTTTTTGCCCATCTCTAGAAGACACAACATGAGTGGATGTCTCCACTCCTGGATCCTCTGCATGCAGCTGCTCCGCATGAGGCTCCTCCTCCTTAGGAACTAAAAGTTCCTCCTTTGCATGCAACTTGAGCTCCCTCTCAAGTGATACTCACATGGATTTATGCTCGTCGAACTTCAAATCTCTGCGTACCACTGTCCTCTGACTGGTAGGAAAGAACATCCGATAGTTGTGGGCTGTATTAGTGTACCCCACAAGTATCCCCAACTCAGCTGTTGGATCTAGCTTCTTCCGGGCATCTTTGGTCACATGGAAATAAACCGATGATCCAAATATCCTGAAGTGACTCACATCTGGTCACTTCCCGGAAAAGGCCTCCATTGGTGTCTTCATTCCCAGTATACGATGCGGGCTTCTATTCTGCAAGTATACTGCTGTATTGAATGACTCAACCCACAAATGAAGTGGTAGGATTTGGTCATGCAACATCGCTCGAGCTGCTCCCAAAATCAATTTGTCCTTCCTTTCGGCCACCCCATTCTGTTGTGGGGTATGGGGTGCTGTCAACTCCCGTTTAATTCCTTCTACTGCACAGAAGTCCTTAAACTATTGGGAGACATACTCTCCACCATTGTCGCTACGCAAGGCCCTTATTTTCTTTCCAGATTCTTTCTCTGCCAAGGCTTTAAACTCACAAAACCTTGAGAAGGTTTGATCCTTATTCTGCATAAAGTAGATCCAACATCTACGAGAAAAATCATCAATAGAAATAACATAGTACCTTTGTTTAGTGGTGGAATTTGTAGAGAATGGTCCACACACATCTGTATGAACTCGCTCTAGGATTTCTCCAACTCTACTATCTTGATCCTAAAAGGGAGATTTCACATACTTACCCAAGGTACAACCTTTGCATGTATCCATTTGCTCCAATTTTCTCTTGGGTAGTCCGGTAGAAATATGCGGATGATCTTCAAGGCCCCATGGTGCAAGTGGCCCAATCTTCTATGCCATAGCTCACCAACATCTTGGCTCTACACCAAATCTTCGTTGGAACTCAAAGTAGCACAATCATCTACTTCTAGCTTGTAGAGATTCTTTACTCGAATCCCAATCCTCTTGGTCTGTCCAGTGTCGATTTGCCTCAGGAATGCCTTTCCTTTACTAAAGACTACATCATAGCCTTTTGTTGCACAAAATATTGTCACCATGACATTCTGCATTCAGTGTGAGTCTATCACCACTCATACTTTCCTCCTTTGCAAGTCTTAAACCTCATCTCTTCATGTTAAACCTTGGAAAATGAGAGAAAGCCCTTAAAAATCTCTAAAACTCTAGTTCTGCACTTTCTCTTAGCATTACTTGCGGTCCCGCACCCACTGGTCATGTCCGCTGCGTACCTGACCGCTCTGTCTCTGTGTAATGGGTGCGAACCCCTGTAAAAGTCAAAAAGGAGCAAGTACATTCTTAAAAACTCACTTTGGGCTATTTCGGGAAGCTTCTAGAGGGAATCTTGAGGTGGCAAGTTCGCTCCTTTGAGGTTCATGCATCCCATACCTAAAGGAGCTAACCGCTTGATGTGAGGAGCTTATCCCTTTGAAGGAGGACTGTTGGTTAGGTAAATCCCCTCTGCGGACAGAGGCGATCCCACTAGCCTAAAACAGAACTAGCCACAATCAAACCACGCTGCTACGCAAGTTCCTAGTTATGCATCAAAGGTGAATTAAGAAGACCAACCTGGAGTCCAACACTATGATTGAAGTAGAGTTGATATTCCCGCTCCCTCGTTCCAGCAGATCATAAACGAACACCTGCACATGCAAAGGAAGAGACAGATACCAACATAACATCTACCAAGGCACAACTATATTTCAGTCAGAAAGGAAATAAATCAACACATCACCATAATAGACAATGAGATTGGAACTATAATAGCAGTCACTCATTAATTAATAATAAACAGGAAAAGTTACAACCATGGTTCTGACGTTGAACCTCTCCTGGCTGGGCGAGTAACTATATGTGTCTTGCAATGCATCTCCTCTCCGACAGCATAACCTCTCTAGCATTCACTAGCATTCCTCCAAGAACTCAAGAACTCAACATCTAACACTCCATGACTAACGACTATCACTAGCTTGTCAAATGCATAAGGACAAGCTTATATAGATGAAGAAGGGAGGAGGATACGATGAACCGGGACACCTATTGTGGATTAACATTATCCCCAAAAGCCATTAAAGATGGAGATAGGATAGAGCTCGACATAAGACTGATTTTTTATCCTCAAAAAGGCTCCATGTAATGAAGGAAACAACAGTCGGACGTGCGTTAAGGCAAAAAGCATGACCAAACTTGGTTGGCACGACTGCTGCTCTAAGACAGAGCGCCAATGGTCGCGCCCTCTTTTGAGGATCTCCATGATTGGCGCTGGTAAGATACTGTGGACCTGCGCCAATGGAAAAAGAGCACTTTTCAGGGATAATCTGTAGAATGTGTCTTCAGGGAACATGAAGTACATACTCAGGGGAACATAATGCAAGTGTTTTTAGACTTTGTCACTTCTTATAACTCCCGGGATGAGTCCTCCAAGGTACGACAAGAGGAGTAACAGGGATGGTGACAAATTACTGTGTAACAGATGCCCCCTAAAGCATGAAGTCCGAGAGGTGGAGAGGGGTGAAATGCTTTACAAGAACACAGAAGAACACATAAGAACACATATAGTTACTGCCGCCGAGGATCTGTATTAAGAGACATGACTGATAGTTCAATTACATGATGTACGTGGTATGGTCGCAGCCATCCATAAGAGAGTACATAAATAATCTAGATCCATAGTATGGACGCAGCCATCTGGTTAGGACCAATGAATTGACTCAGGTATGGTCGCAGCCATCCAGTGAATGAGTCAAGTATCAAGAATCACGCCTGGATTACAACAGACACAATCCAGGGTCTTGCGCTCCGTCTCGATCCGAACAAGAGTACAAGTTCAAGCATGTGAATATATGAGCTGAAGTCGAACATGCATGAACATCGTCTGATTACCAGTCAATAGTGGAAACTGTTAACAGACGTGAGAGGTACCACCAATAATGACAATGGTCCTCAAGGTACTATAGGTACAATCTACGGTGCGTGAATTAATGATCTGAAGTCGAACGCCCGTAGAATCATTCGATCGGAGGCCAATGATGAAAACCTCACGTCAAACACGAAGAACCTGCCATTGAGGCATGCAGGCTCCAAGGCACCGGAAAGGAGTCTCTAGATCAACTTCCTGGATAATGAGTTGAAGTCGACAGGAAGTGACCTTGATCGAAGGTGGGCCATAATGTTTCCCACATCATCGACACGAGACAGAGAGATAATGTTGTGAATCAAGATTGTGCGAACTATCAGAGGGAGGTTGTTTCTTTGCAGAGGTCAACTTCTCTTGAACATATCGGCAACACATTAATGGAATCGGCAGTATTTGACATCAATGTATCAAAGGTCATGATGACGAGGCAATGAGTGGATGAGAGGTCAAATAAGGTACCCAAGTCCATGGAAGCAAGTGAAAGATATGAGATGAGATATCCCCACCCCGGACACAAAAGCAGAAAAGTGCCATGTTCAAGAGCGACATACTGCCGTCACGGTAAAAAAATTTCTTTTCCCCCCGCCATTTCTGGCGAGTACCCCAGTTATTTTTAACAAGCTTGATTGGGATAGCATATGCTTGTGTTGTGGCAAAATCCGATGTCATTAAGTTTTAACGAGTCTGACAAAGGAAGAGCTCGGCGTCTTTTCATGTTTAGAGAGTTTGAAAAGACAATAGAAAAGGAAACTCCAGGGATGTCCTTTTTCGTAAAGTTGTGTCTCTTGGCCCGAAAAAGTATAAAATAATACCCGAAATAACCGCCCAATCATTATGATCGAGGAGTACTTTTCATAATTAGTGATTTCGACCTGAAAAAGTAAAAAAGCGGTCAAAACCACGTCGTTTCGTAACCATTAACGAGTTTGGAACGACAAAAACCCGGTAATCTTTTTATGTTTTAACGGTCGACAAAAAGAACTTAAAACGACCGCCCCTTATTAACATTTAACGAGTCAAGAGGAGCGACTCGGCAATCTTTTCCTCTTTAAATGGTCAGAAAAGAGCTGAAAGCGGACCTCCATTTTTATTTTCTTTAACGAGTCAAAAAGGAAAAATACTCGGCAATCTTTTCATATTTTACGAGTCAGAAAAGAGCGTAAAGGCGACTCGTCCTGAAGGAACGAGTGGTATAAAGGATAGCAACTGGTTCCGGTAATGGTGGAACTTACTCGAAACATGTAAAGGTTAAGAGGCTGGCTAATAAAACCACTCATCGCTGCGGTTCCTCAGGAAAGGAGAAACAACCAAGTGAAAGCATATGATCGGCCAAAGAGATGGTGGCGATGGAATCAAACAACCAAGGCTCATCTAGCAGAATTTAGCAGGTAAAAGGCAATCACGGGATGTAAATCAGGTATGGGTTCATTTTTACACAAGCTTGAACCATGGAGAACTTTGCTTGTTAAATTTTTTGTTGCATGCCCCCAGCATGATAATGCAAAATCAAGGTACATGCCCCCCAAGCTTCATGGCATTCACAGAGTGGATGGAATGAAGGTTTACTTGGAAAGACTCGATTTTGAAGGAGGATGCATGCCCCCCCGGGCCAGCTGCCGTCATCAGAATGACGGAGTGGATGCTGGGGGATTTCCTGTGGAAATAAGACCATTTAGGAATGGTAGATGACTATATGTGAAGTGTGAACTGGGGAATGAAAGTTGGTCTGCGACTTTGATCGTCCTTCCTTCATGCGGAAAACACATCACTCTGAAGAGTGAGGACACAATAGCACGTATGCGATAAATATAGTCTCGTCCAAGGAGTAAATTGTAATCTAACGGACCTTGGACTACCATGACACCCATTTGAATAGTCTTCCCTTCTAACGTGATAGGTACATTGGGAAGAATTCCTAAAGGTCGAGTGATTTATCGATGGAAACCTGTAAGGTTTCTCATCTCAGGCAGAAGCAGTGGGGAACCAAGTGCTTCCCAAGTTGTTGAAGAAAGGATACTCACAGGAGATCCTTCATCAATAATTGTACCGGCCATAACCATGCGGTAGACTTGGACTATAATTCGAAATGGTATGGAGGCTGGTAACCCAGGATTGACTAGTTGATCCCAATTGAAGGAAACAACTAGGTTGCTTGGAGGTGGGACTGGATAGACAACCGGATATGATTCTGATGGACTTTCTTCCTGGTGCGAAGAAATGAGAGGGATGCTCACTTGATCATTAGAGTCTATGTTGATGAATAGAATTTGGACGGTGGGATCTTCATTCTTTGCAGTGATAACATCATCTGAGGAGGTAACTTCTGAAGGCAAAACCGGGTCACTTGTAAGCCGGACCTTTTGACTTTTGTCTGGTTTGGATTCAGATGTAAGATCATCTAAGGCTGGAACTTCTGAAGGCAAAACCGGGTCACTTGTAAGCTGGACCTTTTGACTTTTGTCTGGTTTAGATTCAGGTGTAAGATCATCTAAGGATGGAACTTCTGTAGGCAAAACCGGGTCACTTGTAAGCTGGACCTTTTGAAAGACCGGGTCAACTGTAATCTGGAACTGTGGACTTTCGTTTGGTTTGGACTCAGGTGGTTCATCTTTGATGATAGAGTGGTGCGTAGATGATGAATATAAATCAACACTCGTTCCGACCAGGGACTGGTCTGGAGCAGGCGGAGCACAGGTAGGTTCAGGAAGAGAGGGCGGGACCAAAGAGGAATCATGTTTGATCACTTGGTTAGTGGAGAGATGATTTGCAGTTGCAAAAAGACGCTGATATCCAGCGGGTAGTTGGGGTAAGGGAGCCGACAGACTTGCCAAAAGACGGGAAGCTTCATCCATAAGTGGACAAAGGCGAAGGAGATGATTACCTTCACAAAGTCGACAAGGGAAACGAACCTTCCCTTTTCTCTTACCAACTGACAAGGTATCGTCGATTTGCGACGACAAGGGGTGAGTCGGGTCACGGGACCATATATCTAGGATCCTGGGAATACCAGGACAATCAGAAAGAGAATGGTCCTCCTTGCATAATCGACAAGGAGACTTAGCCTTCCGCGGAGGAGCAGAAGGTGGTTCCACTTCACATATTTTCATGGTAGATGCGACCTTTCCCTTAGGAGACTTCTTCTTTTTGGTCCTCTTCTTCTTCTTCTTAGCCACCTGGTTACTGAAATCCAAGGTTTCACCAGGCGAAGTAGAAGATGAGGACGCAGCAATGGGCGAAGAAGGGAAGGGGTCCACCTTAGAATCAACATGGTGTTGTTCGGGTGGAGGAGGTGGTGGCGGAACAGGAGTCATCACACTTGAGACCACAGATTTTGAAAACAACCATACGGGTAAACAAATGGTCAACCCAGGCAAAGACAATGTTGCAATATACTGAACACTGACATTTCCAACAGAAGGAAATGGACGAGGGTTCCCATCAGGAGGAACACCTTGGCCGGTGGGCGTCGGGAAGGCTGCCATTGAACGAGAAATAATCCTACTCAATCTAACGCAAACAAAATCTAATTGGGTAGATGTTATCGTGGCCAATAAATTTTAAGACGTTGAACGCAACCTTTTCATTTTTTAAGAGTCGAGAAAAGGATAAAAGATGACTCTAGTCTCCTTCGAATATTTAATGAGCACGAAGTGACAAGACGCTCATAGGCACCTTTTCGTTTAAGGAGTCCGAAAAGGATCAAAAGTGACTGCTCTGGAATTCTAGGTAGAGGGTGTGCCAAACTTTTCGCAAAACCACAGAATACTTTTTAGGGTACGGGTGGTCAATCTTCGTGAATGCTGTGTTCACTGCACTACGAACGTAGGGCGGCTGACACAGCTTCCTATGGATAAAGGCTTTATTCCTATAGGGGTCTCCCAATATATACGCGACGGTACGTGGGAGCACAGTCCGTATTGGCACCTATCGTTTCACCGTGGAGGAATCACCCAACCACTCGACGATAAACTACCAGGTTTAAAGACGTCGGAACACGTCTCTAACCTAGACCTCTAGAGTATTTGCGTTATGTTCCAATGCGTTGTTATGTTCATTGAGTTTATTTTAAAGTTTATCTTCGATTATGTTTCAGTTTTTGGTCCTACTGTATGTGATATCTCAAAAAACTTCTTAAATGCAAACTATATGCCAAAATTATATCATTTTGATTTGATGAATTCTATCTACAGGAGGGTTGAGATCTTTTCACAAACGAAATGATCACTCAACAAACAACAAAGATCCTAATGCAGCTAATAACAAGAAATGAAATTTTTTCTTTTTCTTTTTAATAGCAACAAATAACAATAAACGCTAACTAATATGATGCAAAAGATTTTTTGTTTTTCTTTCCTTTAAGATGGCATGATGCATTTAAACAAATCTTAAGAGATATGCACAATCCAAGTTCACTCAATGAAATAGAACCAATTCTGAAACACCAAAATGAACCATGCAAGCAAGGAAAAAACACAAAGACTTTCACTGAACCATGTAATCTAAGTTCGAATGAAGTCAAGTGAAATCCAAAGAGGCTAGAAGTGAAGCACTCAGAGTATAGAAGATCAAGCTTTAACAAATCACTGGATAGGTGCAGAACACAACCAACAAGCTGACTGGATAATCAAGAGACCGAAACTTCCCACAGAAGGCTAGACATGCAAAGTCACCAAATGTTCGCTGAGACGAAAATCAATAGAAATAAGCAAACAACTGAAGGATAAAGGCTAAGACCAGTCAAGCAGAGGTTCAACACACTTCCAGAGGCTGTAAGAGATATAAAAAGAGACTGAAAGAGCTTTCCACCCACACACAGGCAAAATTTACAGGGCTGGCGCGACTGTTAGCCTGCAACTTGCGCTACCACAGGATTGGCGCGAGTTGCTTTTGAGCAACATGCGCCAACTGGCGCGACTGTCAGAGTAATAACCGCGCCAATTAAGCTTGCCGGCTAGAAAAATAAATAATACGACCTCAGGTCGGGTTGACAGTGCTCAGATGGGTCAAACAGTAAAGAATAAACTCAAAACTGACTCAGGAAGCTCATTCACTCAAGCAAGCAGAAGAAAATTAACATGCAAGACAAAGATAAAATAGCTTCTCCCCAGTGGAGTCGCCAAATTATTGGTTAGGTAAATCCCCTCTGCGGACAGAGGCGATCCCACTAGCCTAAAACAGAACTAGCCACAATCAAACCACGCTGCTACGCAAGTTCCTAGTTATGCATCAAAGGTGAATTAAGAAGACCAACCTGGAGTCCAACGCTATGATTGAAGTAGAGTTGATATTCCTGCTCCCTCGTTCCAGCAGATCATAAACGAACACCTGCACATGCAAAGGAAGAGACAGATACCAATATAACATCTACCAAGGCACAACTATATTTGTTATGAAACCAGCTCACAAAAAGATAGAAAAGAGAGATTCACGCCTTAGAATTCAGCCTCTTCGAGGGGGCAACCTCCTTTACATTACATAAATGAACAATTCTTCGATGATACAAATGAAAATACCTCCTTTCTATATATAGGAGTCTAAGTGGTCCCAATACAATCAAAGCCTACATAACAATAATATTGTAGGGCACAACAGTAACAATGGTGGGCTTCTATGTGGCATAATAGTAACAATATGGGCACTACATGGGTACATCAATATAATAAGTGGGTTATACTAATAACAATAAGGGGTTACACTAGTAGTATAGGGGCCTAACATGCCCCTCTCCTTCAAAAAGCGTTGTCCTCAACGCTTGAGTAGTTCTTGATGCTTCTATATAAAATTCTTGTCCTCTCATGTGGAATATTCAGCGGGTAAGTTCTTCCACTTGATGAGATACTCTGAAATTGATCGATTTCGTAGCTGTCGGGTTCTTGTTTCTGTGACTGCTCCAGGTTCCAATATGATTTTTCCTTCCTCTTCAATTTCTGGCAATATTGCTTGAATTGGGATCTTTTGCAACTTTTGAATAAGTGGCCATACTTCTTCGTTCTTCTTCCATTCATCTGTTGCTTCGTTTATCCAATTTGGTTGGATAATATAAATAGCACAAAACAATGCTTCCACATCCTCATCCTTGAAGCATCTTCCCATTCGGTAAGGTCGCCATTTTTTAAGTGCATGTAGTATTGCCAACATTTCCTTCTCATAAATAGCTTGCTTGAGATGTAGCAGTAAAATTACCCAATCACTCACATCAAAACATTTTTCACTACGATGTTGATCTACCTGTTGTTTCATTTGATTTTGCACCGAAGTGGCGTTATCCTTTAAAAGTTGGAGAACTTGTTGTTGATGCTCGATATGATCTTTCTCTACTTGAACCTTTTTCTTCTTGATATGTCCTTCTATCTTTTGAGGAGTGGTAATTTATTCCAGTCCTTTACAAGATATGGTCGGATTCATTTCTTGATGCTCGATGTGATCTTTCACTTCTTGAACATTTTTCTTCTTGATGTGTCCTTCTATCTTGATAGTTTGAGGAGTGGTAATTTCATCCATTGAATTACAAGATATGGTTGGATTCATTTCTTCTTTCTCGATGTGATCTTTCACTTCTTGCACCTTTTTCTTCTTGATATGTCCTTCTATCTTGAGAGTTTGAGGAGTGGTAATTCTTGCCAATGCTTTACAAGATATGGTCTGATTCATTTCTTCTTTCTCTGGGGTGGTGTCCCGACGTATATCCTCTTCTTTTGATGTTTCTTGATCCTTTTCTTCCTCCTCTTCATATTCTATGTAAAATAATTTCTTTTTAGCACACCTATGACCTTTAGTGCATTTGCTATCACAATTGTAACAAAGCCCTTTTTCTCTTTTTTCTTCCAATTGTTGTGGTGTAACCCTTGTAGGTTGTGGAAAGCTGGGAGAAAAAACACTTCCATCTTTATAGTTGTGAGGGGTATGCTTCCTGGTTTCCATAATTTTGCTTTCCATTATGTCACAAAGCCCTTTTACTCTTTCCAATTGTTGTGGTGTTGCTCTAAAGAAGGTGTTGCTCTTTATATTCTCATAATGTGCTATCATTTCCTCCGTGAAAATTGACCACGTAACAAGTTTTTTACGAGAACAAAGCCCTTTGTACCATAAAAATTGATCTGGTTATAAATATGAAGATGCAATACATACCTTTTGTAACATTTGTACACCATGTATATCAAAATATTGCTCCATCTGAAGTATCCAATTTACCGGATCCTTGCCATCAAACTTCCTCATCTTGCTTTTTCTTGATTTTAGGAGCTCTACCTTGAAACGACTGTAACTCTGTACTTTCAGATCTTTAAGTTCTGAACTTGTGACCTGTAGTAGCCCTCTGTGTCCTCTTTCCAATGCCACAAGTCTGATCCAAATTGGATTCTCCAAGAAAAAGTTATGCACAATCTCCCGCAGTGACCTGATTATAGACTAGTTCAGTAGAGCGAACTTGTATGAAGTGCCACGTGTCACTGTTTCAACCTTTGACTCTGAAAAATATATAAACAGAAACTACAGTTTGTCCTATTTCTGTAACTTCTTACGGAATTTCAATCCGATCCTCAGAAAGAAAGTTATGACGATTTTCCCCAGGTCACCTGTTTTGAGTGTAATTCAGGAGTCTACAAAAAGACCAACTTCCGCAGATCCTATCTCCGAAAATGTCGCGCGAAAAGATCTGAAATTCGGACCCAAGGTTCCGCGCCAATTCTTCTCAAATGGGTTTTTTTTGCGACTTCTTAAACGTCACAGAAAACAAGTTATAGTGAAAATGCCACGATGACCTGTTTGGAGCAGCGAAACCCTAGAATCCAAAGCTCCGATACCAAATGTTATGAAACCAGCTCACAAAAAGATAGAAAAGAGAGATTCACGCCTTAGAATTCAGCCTCTTCGAGGGGGCAACCTCCTTTACATTACATAAATGAACAATTCTTCGATGATACAAATGAAAATACCTCCTTTCTATATATAGGAGTCTAAGTGGTCCCAATACAATCAAAGCCTACATAACAATAATATTGTAGGGCACAACAGTAACAATGGTGGGCTTCTATGTGGCATAATAGTAACAATATGGGCACTACATGGGTACATCAATATAATAAGTGGGTTATACTAATAACAATAAGGGGTTACACTAGTAGTATAGGGGCCTAACAATATTTCAGTCAGAAAGGAAATAAATCAACACATCACCATAATAGACAATGAGATTGGAACTATAATAGCAGTCGCTCATTAATTAATAATAAACAGGAAAAGTTACAACCATGGTTCTGACGTTGAACCTCTCCTGGCTGGGCGAGTAACTATATGTGTCTTGCAATGCATCTCCTCTCCGACAGCATAACCTCTCTAGCATTCATTAGCATTCCTCCAAGAACTCAAGAACTCAACATCTAGCACTCCATGACTAACGACTATCACTAGCTTGTCAAATGCATAAGGACAAGCTTATATAGATGAAGAAGGGAGGAGGATACGATGAACCGGGACACCTATTGTGGATTAACATTATCCCCAAAAGCCATTAAAGATGGAGATAGGATAGAGCTCGACATAAGACTGGTTTTTTATCCTCAAAAAAGCTCCATGTAATGAAGGAAACAACAGTCGGACGTGCGTTAAGGCAAAAAGCATGACCAAACTTGGTTGGCCCGACTGCTGCTCTAAGACAGAGCGCCAATGGTCGCGCCCTCTTTTGAGGATCTCCATGATTGGCGATGGTAAGATACTGTGGACTTGCGCCAATGGAAAAAGAGCACTTTTCAGGGATAATCTGTAGAAGGTGTCTTCAGGGAACATGAAGTACATACTCAAGGGAACATAATGCAAGTGTTTTTAGACTTTGTCACTTCTTATAACTCCCGGGATGAGTCCTCCAAGGTACGAAAAGAGGAGTAACAGGGATGGTGACAAATTACTGTGTAACAAGGACTCTATCCATTCATAGGTGGACCTGTAACCTCCTTCCTTTGCACTATAAAATGAGGCATTGGGCTGGTTACTGAGGAGGTTGAAAGTTGAATATTTTTGAGGGTAAATGCTGTTGGAATTTAGACTTCCTAATTGAGCTTGAGAGGAGAGATTACATACCTTTTGATCTCATTGGGAAGAGTGTGAGTCTTGTCAAAGTAGAGGAGATTCTTGCTTGGACCCTGGGAGGAGCTTGTACAACACCTTTGTCTTCCAACATAACGATGGACACAAGATTCTTCTTCAGACCCGACACATACATTACATTAGTCAGGGTGAGAGGAGCTCCATGCTCCCTCTGAAACACAACCGTACCTTCACCTGAAACACAATACTTTCCATCATTGCCCATCTCAATCTGCATCTGGAGGTCCTTCTCCTCCAAGGTACTGAAAAGATTCTTATTTCCTATCATGTGAAATGAAGCTCCACTATCCAGATACCAAACACACCCCACCATCGATGAAACCATACATGCGATGAGGGTGAAATCCAATTCGAATTTTGAGGCCAGTGCCTCACCATCTGATCCCTTCGAGGATCCCTTCTTAGATTTCTTCTGTGGACAATTCGTAGCATAATGGCCCACCTCATGACAATGAAAGCATCTCACTTTTGATTTGTCAATCTTCTTCCCACCATGGGAAGAACTAGATTTGGAATGGGACGCCTTCTCTTTCCATTTCCTCGCCTTACTCGAGAAGGCTAGATTTTATTCATTATCTTGTTTTGATGAAGATCTATCTCCGGTGCTTCTCCTTATCTCCTCCTGCATCAGATCCGACCAAAGTTGTTCCCAATCTGGCAGTTTCTCTCTTCCATTTACCGAGTCTTGGTAGCTATGCCAGCTCTTAGGAAGATTGAGGAGAGCAAGACTCACCATGTCATCATCGGCTGTCATGATCCATACACTTCCAAGCTCATCCCTGCAGGTGGTGAGCTTGTTAAGATATGTAGAGATCGTGTCACCCTTTTCACACTTGATTTTCCGAAGCTTGTCTTTCAGCGCCAGCTTCCTTTGATCGCTGCTGTTCTAAATAGATCCTTCAATGTTTTCCACATTGAAAATGGTGTCTCCTTCCCATGGAGACTCGAGACTATGTGGTCTCGAACTCCCTCCAGAAGGATTCTCCTCGCTCTAGCCACACATTTCTTCCATTCCACCAATTCCTGGGCATTAGCAGCTATTGGCTTGGGGACTTCTTGATCAATGAAGTCCTTCAAACCGTTGTCCTCTAATACCGCTTCCATGTGATGCTTCCAAGCTGTATAATTCAAGCTGCCATCAAGGGCATACTTGAGTCTCAAACCGTTGAATGCCATTGGTGAAATTTGAGATGTGATAAGAATTCGAATTCTATAATCGGGAACTTCAAACTTCAAACTTCTCCCTTCTTTGTATACTGTTCTTTGTTTTGATCACCTTTGCTCTGATACCATGTAGAATTTCCCAATGTAGATCACCTGATAATGTAATATACTAAAGCAAAATACTTGATCTACTTCTACAAACAAACTTGCGGAAGCTTAATCGACTTTGAGAAAGATCAAATAGAATGCATGTAACAGAGAATGAGAAATCAATCACAAATGAACACAAAATAATAATATGGGTAAAGCCTCAGCTAAAAACCTAGATCTCTGTATTATCATACAAGTGGAAATATATTCGAATTATACAAATATTTAGCTCACAAGCTATCCAGCTCTTAGTACAATCCCTCATTGTTGCTCATAGACTGAATAGACATAACATATGCCTTCCTCCAGTCCTCCAAGCCTCCTATTTCCTTGCGTAGTTTTTCCTAGGTCCTCTGGCTGCCACCTGCGTGAATTGACCTCTCACAAAACTCACCAAACTCAGAAGTAACTGTGCAATATCCAAGGAATGAATTCCTTCTGCATGCAAGAGATGTCCTCAATGGAATATTCCTGCAACTGATAGTACATTGTCCCATCATCTGATCTCAACTCGGTCTCTGACTGAACTGACATGCATGAGTTATTTAGGAGAGAATATTCAGTTATTTGAAGTGTAGTAGTTACATGCATGCATGCATTAACTAACTGAACTCACAATCAGTTCAACACACTGTTGGAACTAATCTAACTGGACTTAACTCAGTTCAGGGACTAACTAAAATTTGAATGTATCTCGAAATGCTATTTATAGCAGTCTATTTTTAGCATTTATTGTTGCTATTTTCAACACCTTGTCACACCCTCCTTGGCATGACAATTAACACTCATTAACACTCCCTGACGCACCCTTATATTCATTCACTTACATGAATTTTTACCTAGTGCTCCCTTGTGATGTCCTAGTACTCCCTAACACTCCTCAACATGCATTGGCACTCTCTAGCACACCTTAGCACTCTTCGATATGCTCTTCTACTTCATAGCATGCATCACACTCCCTGACGCACATTGGCACTTGGCACCTAGTGTTGGTTTTCCTAGCATGACCCTCATGGAAAAGGTAAATTGATGACTTATTAACCCTATTATGTGCTCATTTACTTGTAGTTTAATGTGTTCCTCCATTTTGTTCCCTTGACAGTCCCTGGCATGCATTTTCACACCATTGTACATCTTGGCATGCCTTCTCACTTGGCACGTCTTATCTTGTTTGACATGTCTTTGTACTATCTGGCACATGTTAGCATGCCCTAGCATTCCTTAACACACCTTGGCAGTCATGACCTTACAACTAGCATTACATTTTCCATGACTTGGGAACATTACATTCACTAGAACACCTTGGCACTCCCTAGTTTTCATGCCCTCTGTTATCCTCCACAATGTCCCAAGCTGATGAGGAGATCGACGGAGGTAATCACAGACCAAGCTTTTAGTTTGGTAGCTAACCCTACCAAACCAGAGAGTGCTCTCTCTATGAAATCACAACAAAGAGATGACTAGAATGTAAAGGATTTTAGGCTAGATAGTTAGGTTCAAGTGGGTTTTGGAAAATTTAGGGTTTTGTTGCTGGATAAGGGAGAAAAACCAGGTAGCTAGGTCAGAGGATCAAAGGGTTACAACAAAAAATACAAAAAGGAGAAAGGTAGCATTACTTTTGTGATGGATCTTAGGGTTTTTCGATGTAGTGTAGTGGTTAGAAGAACTGAAAGGTATTAATGAGCATGAAACATGAATTCATTAAGCAAGAAGTAAAGTAACACATAATGATTTTTCCATCAAAATAGAGCTTTATGCAAATAATTTTGTTTATAAAATGTAAGGAAAACCATTGAATAATTGATGAATGGAAAGAGAAGATTAATATCTTTCATATAAAGCTATAATAGAGAAAAAATAACATCACAAACTTACTGCACATGAATTCCTAGATAATAGTTGCAAATTGTGTTCTTTGATTTCCAGAAAATGTTCAAGTACAACCAACAATAGTTCTCTCCTCTGAAATCCAACCCATTCTATCACTGGGAAAATGATACATAAAGACCAAAACAACATCTCCCCACTCTTAGGGGTTGAATCAATGATTCTAGGAACTGTTCCATGAGGTGTTCTAACCAAACCCTAATGTCTAGGGAAGTTAAAAACGACTTCTACAATTAACTTTGACTCCAACCTGTCTCATAAATGAGGTCAAATTTACATAAAAACAACTTATAAATACTAACCACCCATTATTTACTTTACTTTTCCCCCTCACATTCATCTAATTCACCCTTTTGACTTTTACCAGAGTCAAACCAGGAATTACAAAAAATTACACAGTGAAAATTTTACAAAAATCTCAGAAATTTCTAGGTGTACAACGAGCTGTTGGAGGCCATTTTTGAGTGCCTTTCTGAAGTCCAAATCCAGATCGGAAGCCTTTTCTGGAAATCTGGTAGAGTGTAGATGCTTTTAGAGTATTGTTTCATTCAAAATGCCCAATTTTTGGCTGAGATATGGCCATTCTCCCAAGGTGTCTCCAGGTGTGCAATGAAATGGAAAGAGGGGCAGAAAGGTGATTTTTGGCCTCTTTTTTGAAAATTTCTCAAAACCTGAGCCCTGGGCCAAGAAAGTGGGAAAATGGGGTTTGAGATGGGGTCATAAGCTTTCCAAAAATGCTGATTTTACACCATTTGGAGCCCTGAGGAAGAAGAAAAGCGTGAGCTCATTGTTTTTCTAGACAAAAAATTGCCAAAAAATTGCAAGTCTGCACCAAAACAAAAAATTTTCTCCAAACCCTCCCAAAATTTGTCCAGAGATGCCTCCTTAGCACACCCAGAACTTGCTAACACTCTCTATCATACACTATTATTCATTTATTTCCATGCAATTGAAACTAGTCCTTCCTTGTGTTTCCCTGACACTACCTAACATACCTTGTCAATGCCTCCTTAGCACACCCAGAACTTGCTAACACTCCTTATCACACACTCTTATTCATTCATTTACATGCAATTGAAACTAGTCCTCCCTTGTGTTTCCCTGGCACTCCTTAGCATGCGTTGGTGCCACACCCTAGCAACTGACTCCTCTTGGCATGCCTTAGCACTTGGTTTGTCTTGGAATGACTAGCATGCCTTGGAACTTTCTAGCATGTGTTATCACTTACTGGCATTCCTTGCACACCTTGGCACTCCCTAGTTGTCATGCCCTCATAGATAGCCTTACTTTTTTTTGTGACTTTGGAACCCAACCAAGTCATTGAAAAAATAGTGTTGTCCCTAGACGAAAGTCTCCCTTTTTCTAAAATTGCTTTTTCCATCCCCTTATTGTAATCGTAGGCTTACCTATTGCAAGTCCTATTATGAAATTATCCTAATACACTTCGTCCTTGGGACACCTGGAAGACACTCTTATTCATTTGTTTCCATGCACTTTGACCTAGTTCTCCCTTGTGATGCCCTCACACTCCCCAACACTCCTCGACATGCATTGACATTGTCTGGCATGTGTTATCATGCCTTTTCATTCCTTGGCATGCCCTGACACTCCTTAGCTATCATGCCCTCATAACTACCCTTATTGGTTTTAAGACTTGGGAACCAACCAAGTCCTACCTCGACTACAACATCTTGACCAAGTTACAATTACTACAACTATACTATCCCTTGTTCACCTAAGAATGGCCTATAACTCATCTTAGGCTACTCATGCCCAATCTTAGCTCATCTCACTTAAGAAGTTACCAAGTCAAGGCTCACGTCTAACCATGGCCATAAAACAACTAAGCAACATAGTTTACATCTTGACATGGCATAATATCTGGCATGTCTAACAATCCCTTGGTACTATGTGGCACATGTTGGCATTCCCTGCATGCCATGGCATGCTTTAGCACTCCCTATCATAAACGTACCACTCCTTGACAAGTCATGGCACTCTTGCATGCCTTGGAACTACCTAGCATATAACTTTGTCACTCCCTCCTGAGCACACTTGGAATTCACCGAAACTCCCTATCATACACTCTTATTCATTCATTTCCATGAATTTTGAACTAGTTTTCCTGTGTGTTTATGACGCACTCCCTAACACTCCTGACATGCATTGACATACCCTGGCATGTTGCCCTAAAACACTAGCATTTCTTGGCACCACCTAACATACCTTGTCGTCCCCTCCTTAGCACACCTAGAACTCGCTGAAACTCCTTGTCACACACTCTTAGTCATTCATTTCCATGCATTTGAAACTAGTGCTCCCTTATGTTTCCCTAGCACTCCATAACACTCCGTGGCATGCATTGGCACACCCTAGCACCTGACACATCTTGGCATGTTTCCCTAGCTTCTAATATGCCTTAACACTACCTAACATACCTTATCACTCCCTCCTTAGCACACCTGGAACTCACTAACACTTCCTGTCACAAAATCTTAATCGTTCATTTGCATGCATTATTTTCACCTATTGCTCCCTTATGTTCCCTTAGCACTCCTTAACACTTCCTAGCACGTGTTTTTGATGGACAAAACACTATATATAGGGCAGCTCATCCTCCATTTGTGGACAAGTAAATTTGGTTAAGTAAGTTTGTAATAAGAAGTGCGAAGATAACCAACCAAGAGAAGGAAACAAAGAGAGAAGATTTTGGTGTTGTTTATGGGTCTGTTTTAGGGCTAATATATCCACATGTGCGAAGGAAGGAAGAATTATCCACTACAGAAATGGTCGAAAATCTTGTTGTTGTCCAAGAAGTCGAATAAAGGAAGAAGATAAGCAAGGTTACACGCTGAATTATAATAAGAGTTCACACCATCCAAACAAAGAAGATCAGGGTTCAAAGGTTGGTCAACCACACGTTCTAGTGTTTATGCAAAAGGGCCAATAACTACAGATCTGATCCATGGAACTGGAATTTGAAGGATAGTCGAGTTATTGAAGGATGAAGCCTAATCATCGTTGACTCAAGGAAAAATAAGGAATTTGAATCAAGGAGGCTTGTGACTTGGTCTTGGAGAGGTCATTGAGTCAAGGGTCTAGGCCATGGTCTTGGTATTTGTCAATTGAAGTCTATATAAGAAGAATATCTTTTTTGTGTTTTCCTCTCATGTTGGAGAGGTTTTGGCCTTGGTTGATCGCATATTCTATGTGTCTCTTGTCTCCTCATTGTTTATGCATTGGTAGATGTTTGATGAAGAATATTGTTTTGAGCATTGTTTGTTATTGTGGATTAGTCTTGAATGTGTTTGTGTATGAAAAATTGGTTGGGTTTGTAAACTATGAGTAGAGCAGTGTTTGATTGATGCATGCTTCCTACAATAAAATGTGTCTCTTACTTAAACAATTAATTTAGTGGAAACATGGGTATTTGGACAATTATTTTGGAATTTATGCACCTTACAAGTACATCAACTCATATAATGCATAAATATAATGGAAAGTTGTAACGTCTTCCATCATAGAAAGCATGTTGATAAAATATGATAGCTTAAATGTACATGATAGTTTGGAAAGGTGGGGAATAACTCTTATTTAGTCATAGGTAGCCTAATCAATTCCTTTTTTAATATTTAAATGTCCATGATGATTTTGAAAGTAGGTGGGTAGCAATTCTTACTCATGTCATAGATAGCCTAACGAGTACTTTTCTCTATCTAGAATGATACTAGATACAAAACATTTTTGTATTGTGTGCTTCTTCAATTTTTTTTATTATAATATATCATGTTATAAAAACTTTAAAATAAGCTTCTCACTTTGGTTCTTGCATTTGTGGTAAAATCTGAACCCAACTTCTGAAAGTAGTGTTATTCTGGAGGATACCAACAATATTTTTCACTCCATAAAGGTTTTAACCTATCTTTAGTCTTTGATGAGTGTTTTTTGGATGATTGTACTTTAAAAATAAAGATGCATTTGCAGTTTTCTCACTTGCTAACTTAGAATCAATGAAAAAATCAAAATAATTACTTACATTTATTTGTAGTGTTTACTTGAGAACATGGTGATTACATCAAATGAGTGTGAAATTGAATTTTGAAATTTTATTAATGTCCTCAATGCTCGGAAAATGTAATGGGATCAGATGATAAGTTAACATGTAAGGTATTTAGTGAGACATTTCTTCTCTTCTAAGAAAAGTACATCAAAACCAAGTGCAATATGAGGGAGAGAGAGGATTTTGTAGTTTGTAAAGCTTAGTTGTGTGGGTTTGGGGCTAAGGCATAGTTGCTCCATTTAACTGAAGTAAAATGAGAGGAAATGAGGCAATGCATACTTTGAAAATCTTAGCTATGAGGATTTGGGGTTCAAGGCTTAGTCACTTCACAATTGAACTTCACAATTGAAATAAAATGAGATCAAATGAGACAAGGACTTGCAAATTATTAGTTATATGTAATGACATTAAAGTGAGTAAACACAAAGTATCAAAATGCGAAGTAGAATCAATCCTTGTGTATGCAAATTTAGTCAAACATTTTTTTATGGCTGAATTCCCCCTCAAATATACATTTGATTAATGCAAAAGCTTAGAAAACCACATCTATGTAATCGAGGTATCCCTCTTAGATGCACAAACCTTTCCTCTTGGCTTCCCATTGACTTTGAGGTTGTGTTCCCCTACACTATATGCTTACTAGGGATACTACACTCCAACATGACAGATTCTAAGATATATTGTGATAGGGGGGATGAGGGTTTCAGAAATTCTTGTTGCCACAGGAAAGTCTTGCCATGTTTAGTTCAACAATAAGGAAGCAAAATTTTCATGTAGAAGGATTTATGGTGCTTTTTCAATTGTGGGAAATAGAAATTCCATACATTATGCTGCTTCTTGGTACAATATTACCGATTCATGGAAAAAGATCAATGGTTCCTTGGGTGGAACTATACCAGTGTGTGGGTGGAGCCAGGCTCACGAGATTCATTTTTTACTACCATCACAATTAACTACAACCAAATTGACTCATGAGATTCATTTTTTACTGTCATAACAATGAATTACATCCAAATTGGTTATAAGATTGCATTGTTAAAAGTTATTTTTTAGCATTAAAGTTTGACATAATAATTTTAAAACCAAATCTCATTTCTTTAAATAACATGGAAACCCATAATATTATTATTATATAATTAAACATTAATAAAAAATATTTATAGTTTTTTTGTTTAATTATATAAAATCCAAATCTGAATTTGTTTAAAATTACAACTTACAACATGGTTAATTATTTTGTAATTTTGAAAAATAAAAAATATAATTTTTTGAAATGAGTACACAATAAGATAAGAAAATATACATTCCATACATTTTGATATATTCATAAAATATAATGTTTTTAAAATTTGTAAAGAAGTAAATAATTATAATTAAAAAATTTAACGATCATCCAAATTAAAAATTTAATTTCTGCCGTGTTTTCTTTCCCGACTTAGTGTATTCCAATGGATGTTGAGTAGTTGAAAAAAAAGGAAAGACCATTTTGCCGCGTTTTCTTGCCCCCTTTAGTGTATTCGAATGAATTTTGAGTAGTTGAAAAAATAGGAAAGACCATTATTTCGGGTTTTCTTCCCTGCCTTAGTGTATTCGAATGAATATTGAGTAGTTGAAAAAAAATGAAAGACTAGAACAAGTTTTCTTCCCCACCCTAGTGTATTCGAATGAATGTTGAGGAGTTGAAAAAAAAAGGAAAGACCATGGGCACAGTACAATCTGATCTGTGGCTATATGGAAACAGGTACATGTCACGGATCAATTTTTAGGGTTTCTAGATAGATGGCCATTCTTAGAATTGATTTGCAAATATGTTTTATATTTACATGGAAACAGGTACATGTAGTTGGATCAATTTTTAGGGTTTCTAGATCGATGACCATTCTTAGAATTCATTTGCAAATTTATTTTATATTTTCACATCAAATGTTGCAGTAATTCGCAGGGAGTTATTGTTTCATGGTTGAATTTGGATGGGTTGAGAAATAAGATTGAGGAGGATCTCTTCAATGGCTTATTGTTTCATGGTTGAATTTGGATGCACTGAGAGATAAGATTGAGGAGGATATATTCAATGGCCTGCTCACAAAACATGGATCTACTTTCGCTGGGCAAATTTGGACCAAGATGGAAGGATCAGAAGCCTTGGTCTTCTTTCAAGAGCCCAAGAAAATACTTGCACAGGTACCCTTTCTCTCCTTTAATTCCTTCCTCGATTTCAATTCCTTCAAACAATCTACCAACTTTTTCACATGAAATTAGGTTATTTGGGTTTTGTTTTTTAATAATTTAGCTTCAAATGAACTAGCCCCACAATTACTATATTGGCAATGGAATTTATATTAAATATACGTTGAACTCTTATAGTAGTTTGGTAGTATACCACACGAGAAATTACAAAAATAGTACTTTGGTAGTATACCACATTGTTTTCTAGATAGTTTTTGAAGGCATTTTCATAGTCTATGGTTAGAAGTCAACCATATATAGCTTAGGTGCTAATGGAACATGTTTGTTTCAAATAGGTTGGGTGTTCTTCCTAGTGACAACACCTTGCAATAGTGCTTAATATATCTTTAACAACATTGACTATTTAGGGATTTTTTTAGTTAAAGTTATGTTATTTTTTTAATTGTAGCCATTGATGTGTAGCAGTGTATCGTTAAGTTTTTCCATTTTTTTTTATTTTTTATTTTTGTGTTTCTTTTATTTAAAATGGATTTAGTGATTGTATCTAATATTTAAAATGTGTATTTTTATATAAAATTATAAATTTAAATGTATATGGTTTTTATATATATTTTTATAAATTAGTAATGTATATAGATATTTTACATATATTTTTATAAATTAGTGGTTAAATAATTTAGTTAATTTTTCTATTTAATTAATTATTTACATAAACATTGGGACACAATATATATATATATTTTTTCCATCGGTCTGGTTTATAACCTCTCAAATGATTTGAAAATGATTTTGATAAAACCATCATATAGAAACTTTTATCAACTATTAGACTATCTATAATATTAAATATCATCAACCAAAGACATTAATTTAATATATAAAAAATAATAATTATCTATTATCTGTCCCATTAATAGTTTTATCCCATAAATACTTTTTTCACCGGTGATAAGAGAGATTATGTTAGGTAATTTGCAATAATAAAGCTTATGAGCAACAAGCTATTGATTAATATGTCTATAATACAAACATAATTTCAACTATGATAAATATGGAAAATTTCATAATTACATTAAAATAGTGATAGAAATAATTGTAAATTTATAAAAATAAAAAAGTCTCAAAAATCAAAATAGAAATCATAAATCTATCATTTAATAAATTTTAAATACAAAACAAATAGGATTACTACTACAAGAAAATACTCATCTTCATTTATAAATAACCAACGTAGATCTATTTCTCTCAAGCATCAAGAGAGATCAAATCTCTCTCTCTCTCTCTCTAGCCACAAACCTCTTTAAGTGAAGAGATTTGATCCTCTCAACACTTGATCCACTTAAAATGGATCTAGGTTGCTTTAGTTATTAGCCTTTGAATAGGGTACATTGCAAAAAAATACCATGGACAAAAACCATGGGTTAGGAGTACCATGGGCAAGAAAAAATTATGCACTGGAGAATTTTATGTTTTTTAATTTTTTTATTTGATTTGATTTTGTTTTATTTTGATTGAGTTAAAATGCCAAATATTATAACATATTCCCCAGGTGGAAAGGGTCTCTTGGCACAAAAATCTAACAACCAAAAATATATTAAGAGGGGTCTAGAATAAAATACTTAGATTATGACATTTCTTTTCAAGACTTCAAGGTCTTTCTCGCTTGTTTTAATTTATGGAAGAAAATTGATGAGAAAAAACTAATAAATTAAATAAATATTAAACACAGAACCATGGAATCTAACAAAACCATGTGCAAAAACTAGCAAATTAAATGAATATAAAGTACAAAACCATTGAATATAACAAAACAATAGGCCATAACATTTTTTCAAAAGTTATTTTAACATAAACAAATCTAGGGACTAAAAAAGAATGGTTTGGTAAGTTCTAACCATGGGTGATAACATTTTTTTAAAGTTATTTTAACATAATCATATTTAACAACTAAAAATGAATGGTTTGGTATGTTATAATCACAAGATATTTTTATATATAATATTTAACTTAGAAATTAAAAAAAAACACAATTTAATAATTTATTTCACTTTTTTATATTGATCAACCACACTTGTTAATTGGAAATATTGACTCACATAACAAATTTTAATGGATACAACAAAATAAAATGAAAATTAATAAAAAATAACTAATATCAAGAAAGAATATCTAAATTTAACTATTCAAATTTAACATAAAAATAAATTTACTATACAAAAGCATATATATGACACACTAAAATAATTAATATAAAGCATGACTACATATAATAATCATTTAATCAATGCAAATACAAATATGAGATAGCCATTATACACTTTAACAATAATTATGGTAAATAATATATACTAGCCTAGATCCATCTTAATTTCAGATATACCAACACCCTAAAAGGATCAAATCTCTTTTATAAATTAGTAATGTGTATAGATATTATATATATATTTTTATAAATTAGTAGTTAAATAATTTAGTTAATTTTTTTCTCACAAACTAGCAATTTAATATCTAGTTCAACTATACTTTGAAAATATATTATTTTTATTATTATAAAGATTAGTTTCTATTATAATGGATTAAAGATAATTTTTTGAAAGTTTTCACTTTAGATTTTGTCTTCAAACACATGTTGTAGTATTTATGGTTCTACAAGTGGCAATAGTTCAAGACAACCCTCTATTTATGGCTCTATATCCAATGGAGATCAACTCAATCTCCACCATATTGTTACCCAACCATGAAAACAATAACCCAATAACTGTGAAGAAAATGATACAATAGATCCTAAATTTAAGGTCCACTCATGTCACATCCAAGAATTTATACAATGCATGTGGGATCATGTACTCATCCAGAAAATGCAAAGGCTAAATCAAACTTGAATTCGGTGCCAAGTGTTTCTTCACTATTGTATTTGCCAGCCTAGAGGATCAAACATGGGTATTCAAGAATGGCTTATGTGAGAAATGGAAGCTTTGTTGATCACTATAAGTATTAAGGAATGGTCAATGTGAGCAGCTAAAGCCTATGAGCAACTACCTATGAACCATAGTATTCGAGAATGTTAATGATGAATGCTTGGTTTTATGTTTCATATTTTTCTTGTTTTTTCTCTCTCCTCGTTTCTTGAATGTGAAACAAATTTTTGGTTGTATGTTTCATATTTGTCTTGTTTTTCTCTCTCCTCGTTTCTTGAATGTGAAATCTCCAAACTCCGTTTCTTGTCTCGTTGTCGTTTCTCGTTTCGTTTCCCCTTTCTGGTTTCTAGTAACATAGATTTCAAGCCCTTCCTTCTAGCTTTGGTTGAATTTCTACATTGCTCTCAACTCCAAAAGCAAGTGATAGAAGGGATGGGTAGAAAGCTTGGTACCCGAGATAGAGTTAAAGAGGAAGAAACATTGAGTCAGACATTGCAAGATTCCTTTCGTGGGGTAAAAGGATCACAACAAGGCCATAGTAAGCCCCCGAGAGAGAACGAAGATGCTACCGCATGCAGTGGTAACAATTAGAGTATGGTGCAACGTCGTATATTAAGGTCCACCAATGACATCATATTAGCAAAAATATAAGCATGAAAATAGATTGAAACAAAAACAAAAGGGAAACCATCACTAACTCAGGCCCTTACTCAATAATCAGGCAACATTTGAGTATGAATTTTTTTTAATTTAAAACTTTTATACAGAACTTTGACTTTCGCATTTTTTAATTTGGTGCATATGTTTTCCACTCATGCCACATTTGTTTAAATAAACTACATATTTATTTTATTTTGATTAGCTTGAGAAGGCTTGGTACCCAAACTAGAGTTAAAGAGGAAGAAACATTGAGTTAGACACTGGAAGATTCCTCTCGTGGGGTAAAAGGATCACAACAAGGCCATAGTAAGCCCCCGAGAGAGAAAGAAGATGCTACTGCATGTAGTGGTAACAATCAGAGTATGATGCAACATTGTATATTAAGGTACCATTATCATCCCCTCAAGACTTTGATTGCTGAGGAGAGAGAAAATATTTTAAAAGTAGAAGCTGGCAAATTTGAGGCTATAATCAACAAAGTGGAAAGCTTGCACAGTTTTGTTTAGAGACCCCGCGAGCAAGTTACAAAAGCTGATACACTCTTTGATCTCACATCCACACTCCTCGCTACTGTTAAAATATCACAAAACAATGATGGTGATACTCCAGTTGATTTTATTAGTAGTGATATTCTAAGAAACTATAGTGGCCAGGCATATGGATTCAGGTCTTTGGAGGGAAATGACGATCAAACCCAAATATCATGGAGAAATATTGGGCTTTTAGCTGCTTCTATTTTCCAGCATGTGGCAAGAATTTGCACTATTCTTGGACCAATGGATAATGAACCCAAGCAAAGGAAAGCTATATTACAGAGAAAACAGACTAAGCCGACAGAAAGCACTCGACTTGAAGCAGTGAAAGAGTCCTCGGAAGATGAAAAATAAAAAACAGACAGGAATATGGCAATCATATTTAACATTTTGCGAAAACAAAAGCAAGCGAGATTAGAGAATTTGGTTCTAAATAGAATATCATTTTCCCGGATAGTGGAAAACATCTTTGCATTATCATTTCTAGTAAAGGATGGTAGAGTTGAAATAAATTTCGATGAAAATGGAAAACAAGTTGTTGTCCCCAAAAATGCTCCCAGAGCTACAGAAATGACATCTAGAGAAGCTTCTTACAACCAATTTGTTTTTTGGTTTGATTTTAAAAACTGGAAGTTGATGATGGAAGCTGTTGAAAGTGGTGAGGAGTTGATGCCTCACAGAACCAATCCACTTATGATTCCTTGTTCTGAGAAGGCTGCAGAGACTCCTATCAGAGAGATTTCAAGAAACAGGGGCAGAGTGGTACCTGCAACTCTTGAGGTGTAGGAGGATGAATGTGGAAGTGATGATGGTGGTGGAGGTCTTCAAAGACCAGCACCGAAGAAGCGAAATAAGTGTCTCTTGTGACTTTTGCTGCTTTTTTGGGTGCTTTTTGTTGGAAATTATCTCTGTTTCTATTAGTGTACTGTAATTCATACGGAAAGCTAATCTTTAATATAAACAATCTGGTATATAAACAATGCTATATTTTTCTCATAATTAGTTATAATTAAGTGTATTGGCAGTGTAAACCCCTAGTCATATAGTACACCACTTTAGGCATGGTTCCAAGGCCTGGGCAGAAGACTAGCATCACGTAAAAGGAAATTGTTAATGTAAGATGTCAAGTTTGATCTGTTAAACCATGATTAATCTCCTTGTGACAGTATGTTGTAATTTTATGTTTGAAAAGTATTTTTAGATACCACACAAGAACAAAGTTTCTGATCGTGTAGTTGGTTTAATTTGAGAATACATAAAGATGAGAGTAGGGTAAGGCCAGGCGGAAATAGATGTAAATATGAAGGTTCAAAAAACTAGTTAGCAGTCCTTACCATACCCAAACCCTTTTGATGGCACTACAGGGATAGAGAGATCCACCCAGAGGCGTGTGGAGAATAAGTAGGGATATGCATGCTCTGGATTGACTAATTGCTTGAACCTAGCTCAAGCAGGCGCAACTAGTAGATGGAAAGAGATTAGGAATATATATCTATTAAGTATGTGTATATGAAATTCATTATGTCCCCTTTTGATTTTCAAGGTGGGAGGAATGCAATGGAGAAAGGGAGATCGTATTTGTCCTCTATATCCCATATATCAGGACACTAGGATAAGTCCTAATAATAAGAGTTGGGTTCGCTCATAAGTATATGATTGTAAAAGGCCATCATGAACTTTATTAAGCTAAGTCATCCTTTAGTTGAGTTTCATCCTTTAGTTGAAGCTTCAAGCAAGATACTTGGCCTCTTTTCAACCCTTCAGTCTTCCTGGAATAGCTATAGAACAACCCTATTTAACCCACATTGAATGCCTCTTCTTGTTGTGATCTTAAACTTCAAACTTCGAACCTTCTCCCTACAAGAGCACCTAAGAACAACACTCAAAACAACCTCTCTTTCACACATTGTGCCTACAACAAAACATAATACTTCCATGTTGCTTCTAGGGCTTCTTTCTTGCTGTCTTATGGATCCTTCTTGCAGTGGATAGGGCCTCCGTTTGAATGCATCTAGGGCCTCTCTGAGTGCTGCTTTAGACCTTCCTTGACTGCGGCTATATGCTTCTTCTTGATGACTGATAAGGGCCTCCCTCTTGCTATGGATTAAGGCCTCCTTTGTTGTGGATAAGAGCCTTCCTTTTGCTGCGTATCTGGTCTCTCTTGACTATGTCTTTATGCCTCTCTTGACTGCATATTAGGCCTCTCTCTAGACTGCGTCTTAGGCCTCTCTCTTGTTGTGGCTAAGCCTCCTTTTGACTGTGGTTAGGGCTACCTTTCATTGCAACTAGAGCTTCCTTTTCAACTATGGCTAGAGCTCTTTCAAGATTGTGTCTAGGTCTCCCTTCATGACTGCAGCTAGGGCTCCTTTGTGACCGCAACTAGGGCTCGCACTATTGCAGCCTGCTAGCCTCGCGCTACCCGGGGACTCCTACATTGTAGCACTCTCTGCTACTTCATCTGCATTCGTCTCTACCCACATCCGCCAGTCCTGCTACTCTCTCTTCGGGGCTCCCGTAGCAAGGTATAATCCAAGAGGTTGGGTACCTGAAGTATCTTCCCCTCATCGCTTGTAGTCCTCTTGACTACAACTCGATGTCTCCCCACCTTTTCTCTAGATGTACATGAGCACTCCCTGTAGTGCCTAGCATGCCCTGGGACACTACGACATGAGCATTAGTGCATTAACTATGCTAAAAGGTCACTTTCTTGTTAATTTGACCATGAATATCTCTTCTACAAAGAAATATTTCTTACCTCTGTTTACGTTAGTGGTTTGATAAGAACATTTCTACAGTCTCTTCACTGAATTTCTTAATGTTTTTACATTTATTTTTTTTGAAAAAAAATGGCTAACATTTTACCCTAGCTAAGTAAGGATTCTTTAAATAACCTTCTAGCTTGGTTCCTTTTTGTTCCATCTAAGCTTGGAAAAGTGCCATGAATTTATGTTGAACAATGTAAGAATATAGTCTTCTCTAGAAACAATTAAGCCAACTCTTTCATTTTTCAAATTACCTACCAGTTCTGGACATATTCTTTGAAATTTCTATGCTGAAGGTGTTGTATTTAGGTAATTGATACAAAATGCACACCTACAGTTCTATTGTTCACCTATTAGACCAGTGAAAATTATAGGAAAAATTTGAAGGGTTGGACATGAATGTTCCAACCATCCTCTTATTGGCTTGCAATACATATATTCATAACATATACCTACAATACTATTGTTCACCTATTCTGCTAGTGCATATTGTAGGAAAACTGTTAATGTTGGACTTTGTTGTCTCAAGTTCACACACCAGCACTAAAGATGCAACGTATTGTGTGCATCCTTAGATATGTTTGACATTGCAAGCTAACTGTTTAAATAAATGCATGTATAAAACTTCTATATTAGCAAAATAACCATAAATATTTTTTTCTAGAATTTTGGGCTGAATTCACAATAGTATGCTAAAATGTGTCATTTCAATGTCTGGAAATTAGGATATATAAATGTGAGATATACACTCTACATCTTTGGGTTATATCCTTTTCAAATCTGAGTTTTTTTAGGTACATTTTAATTGTTTGAACTTTGAAGTTTGAATAAATTCTCGAATGGACTTCGTAAATATTCGAATGAATGGACTTCATAAGACAGTGGTACCATAAATTGTGTTATTTCAAAGATTTGACTTCCATATTTTCACAAAATACAATGTCCTTAATAAATAGTTATATGTATAGATACTTATTTTTAGGATTATATATGTGTTGGAGCGGTTCCTTTATGTTTTACTATAATCCTGACGCTGACAAGCTTTAGCTGAATTTTTCATCAATTGTTCATAGAATATGCAAAAGATTTCATTGTCAAAATAGATTACATTTCTCCTGATTTATTTTTTTATTGTTCATGACAAGATAATCATGTTGCAGGAATGAGGTATCCTACAGTCTGTTTCAATTTTTGGATATTTTTTTTCCTCCCATTTTTTTACAAGGATGTAGATTTGATTTTCATGTTGATGGTTTTTGCAGGTATCTTATCTAGCCCCAAATGCTAGTAATGGAGCGGATCTTGAGAAGTAGTCGTGGAAATAGACTATCAGAGGTTAATGTTACAATACCACTTCCACCTGGTATCAAAAAACGTTTAATGGTAAGTGACATAAAGAAGAGTTATTTAATGGCAGGGTTGAAAGGGCAACCTCATGTCTTAGTTCTAAGTCATTTATTTGCGTTTCTTAGCTCTAAGTCATCTGTTTTTGAGCTTTACCCAATCAATTATTTCACTAATCCAATTGCTTGACATGGTTGATATAACATTCAATTCCAGGCCACTTTTATTTTAAGTCAGAGATTTTATTGATTAAAAGGATGTTCATATTTTGATTGGTTTACTTGGAGCTTGATTTATTTTTATTTTTTCTAAATTCCACGTGGATGTTATTTTTCAGGGTGAGCTCTTTGCACCAGTAAGGTCAGATGAGTCCTAGAACATAGGTATACAACAAGAACATCTTTGGCCTTTGTTGTGTATCTGTTATTCTTTATATCATTGATGGATGGTTATTGATTATGTAAAATATAGGAGGGGAAGGTCCTGCCAATTCTCTTGACAAAACAAAATAAAATGGAGTGGTAGAATTGTGTTTTAAAGTGTGAGCCAGAAATTAGTACTTGAAAGGTAGAACTTGAGAATGGTAAGCTATTTGATATGGATCTAGAGACACAACAGAACGTGGAAAAAAAATGATGGTATTGACGAGTCTTCCTAGAAAATAAGCTCTAATTGTTAGACCACTGCCCAAATTTCAATTATCTACAATGGAAATAGTGACTCTAGCTTTTTTTGTATGAATACTGACTTTGGCCATTGTCCTATTCATTTCCTATGAATGATTTTGATATTCAAACTCCAACTAGTTTGTTGTTAAATTAAGTAAAGCTTTGATGACAAACTTATAGTTTTCAAATCTCTTTTCTAAATCTATTTTCTTGAGCAAATTTGTCTTTTTACTTTAGGTACTGTAGATTGATATTGTGTGACATATACTATGTTATAATTGCCTGGATAAATAGACAGAAGTGTTGTACAACATAGTCTTTTTTAAATCTAAAGAAACATTATTTCCAAATACAAAGTTTATTAATTAAGAACATCTTTTAGACTTCTTTGCTAAGTTATGATTATATTTCAATAGGGGATTTTGTGTACGCTGATATTGTGTTGTCTCTTTGGCTTTTGTCAGGTAACAATGGTTAATAAGGAATGCGTTCTTGAGCATTAGACACACATCTTATTCTACTATCAACATGAAACTCCATGGTCTTTAGGCATGGCAACAAAAACGTAGATGTTAGTGGGATATCCAAAGTCTGTGTTGGATGAATTTAATACTAGTGATGATTTTGATTCCTTGTCAGATAAAGAATGTCATGAGTCAAATTCAAATAAAAAGAAGCAGCTCAAGAATGAAGGTGAAGTTATTGCTTTCTGTTCAAGTCAATGTCTTTTCTTTGTTGGTTGGCGTCATGTTTTGAATGTGGACTTGTGAAATTCCAAATTGCAAGTTGGTTTATGTAAAGGGGATATATATATATATATATATATATATATATATATATATATATATATATATATATATATATATATATATATATATATATATATATATATATTTATAATTTTTTTTTATCATATGTCGTTCATGGTTTCCGGAGATCCATGTTACATTTGCACAGAAATTTAGATATCATTCAAATATCTAAACACCAAACAACAACAACATTGATATTTTTCTTTCACTCAACCTATAACATATTGCATCTGTCTTCATCAATGTTCTTCTTCCATATGTTATCAACTTATGATATTTCCTTTGCAATATTTGGTGCATTTTCTAGTTATACATCATTTATAGATTATAAATGTCTTCAGACTTTCACTTCTAATTGAGTATTCAACTGCACATATTGATTCTCTTATACATAATTATTTTTCTCTCCACCCATTTTTCATAACTTCCATAACCATTAGGTAGGGACCTGCAGCTTTGATGTTGCTTTGCTTGTTTAGTAAAATATTTTCGAGACTTTAATTTATTGAAAGTTGTAGAATTTACAATTTATGAAGTTTCAAGGTCTAATTTTAAAAGTCTAATTCTTTAAAGGGTGCTAGCTCAATGGAAGAGCACCTGCTTTACAAGCAGGAGGTTCGTGGTTCGATTCCATCATGCCATAACATGATCCATATGGAATGAGCTTTTGACCATCACCAATGAGCTTTGGTGACATTTTTCAACCGTCACCAAAATGTGAAATGGTGACAATCAACGAACGACACCATATATATGCATCAATAGTGACGAACCTCAAAGGTCTGTAACCATAAATCGTTGTTGTTAATATGAAATGGTGACGGTTGATGTCCGTCATTATAGTCATTATTTGTGACGGACCTTGAATGTCACCATAATAGCTATACTTATGGAAATGCAGCTTTTGGTGAGGGTCAACGAACGTCACCATATATATATGCACCAATAGTGACAGCCATGAAAGATCCATCACAATAAATCGTTGTTGTTCATATGAAATGGTGACGGTCACTATTTTTCATTATAATCAATATTCGTGACAAACATTTAATGTCACCATAATGCCTATACTTTTAGTGACACCACCTTTGGTGACGTTCAGTCTTTTGTGACGGAGGCTATGGTCCATCACCATTGCTCATATGAAATGGTGATGGTCGCTATCTGTCATTATAAATCATTATTGGTGACGGACTTTGAATGTCACTACAACACCTGTACTTTTGGTGACGTTCAGTTTTTGGTGACGGAGGCTATGGTCCATCACCATTACTAATATGAAATGGTGATGGTCACTATCCGTCATTATAAATCATTATTGGTGACAGACTTTGAATGTCACTACAACACCTATTCTTTTGGTGACGCCATTTTTGGTGACGTTTAGTTTTTGGTGACGAAGGCTCTTTTGACCATCACCAATGAGCTTATGGTGACATTTTTCGCCCCTCACCAATGTCCTTTTTTTCTTGTAGTGGTATTTTGATGGCATCACTTGTATGCTAATTTATGGTCGTGTATTTATTTATTTTGCTATTCTAAGTTACTGTTTTGATATGTACTATTAATTTTTCTATTAGGAATATTACAACCCTTACAAACAACACATGAAAATCAATATACCCTTGAACAAGACACACTTGACTTACTTACTAATGTATAAATTCCGTAACCTTTTCAGTCCACGTGCCTTGAATACCTGGTAGGTCCTTTTCCACCTCTACTTGTAGATGATATTGTTGCTCCCATACCTATGTGACTACTTCTCACAAGAAGGTCTGCAACTTTAGATTATCTTGTATCTTCGGCTCATCAAATATGCCTCATATTAATGGCACTTCTCCTCCAATGTCATTGAAATTAGGCTTCCTTCTAACAATGTCTAACTACTCCTTAGATCACTATTCATAGGGTCTTATCAACTGCCTTCCCACAATTCATTTTTAGCCCCCAAAGATGATTGTTCACAAGCTCCTAAGTCTTCCCTCTAGCTATCCCCTTGCTACTCCAAGATACCAGCACTTAGGGTCTTCTAGATCAACCCTTCTAACACTCCTTGAGCTACTCCCAGATGATTGTACTTAGGGCACACTTGGTAGCCCACACACCTGTGAATTCAACACATCAAATATCATAGAACTTAGGGCCAAGTAACACGATGTCGAAACACCTTTTGGACAAACCTTTAACCCTCAAACTCAACACTTTGCTCCAATGAATCTGCTACAACCTGACCCCTTCTTTCTTTCACTGTATTAGCCCTACATTGTAGCAGCCCTCGTAAAAAATCCATGTAATAAAGTTAATAAAGGAAAAATAATAACCAAGATCACAAGACATGTATTCCAAGCTGAATGTTGGGAAAAATCACAGTGATGGGGATCACTTGTGATTAATTAATGACTATGGAAATTGGCAAAGGCAATGGCAAAGGCTTTGAAAATGCAAAGTGACATTTATAGGCATTTTATTTATGAAAATAATGGAAAATATGAGAAAAGGGAGGTGAATAGTCACAGGTTGCATGTGAAGAGGAAATTGGAGGAAAATAATGGAAAATGAAGAAAATAAAGGCCTCATTAATAAAAAGGCTTCCGAGGAACAATTTGTAGCTTTTTGTTAGTTTATTTTTGGAGCTCTCTCATTCTACTATCTCTCTCTCTCATACTCTTGGACAATTAGAGTTTTCTTGGAGCACTCTTGGAGGAGCGTGGCATGCTTGGGATTTGGAGAAAGAAGGAAAAGGAAGGGCATGAAATCACAAGGGGACAACGGGATCAACAACTAAAACAATTGATGTGTGCTTTCCTTGCTAGTTTTGATATGCATGGTACATGCATGTGGTTTCTTAGTTATGATATGTCATTGGAATGGAGGATTGCCTGGATTGACAGTGGTTTTGCCTAGCGTTGCCATTTCTAGATATCCATGGTGTTGTGGGATTTATTTATTTATTTTTATTTTTATTTTATTTTATTTATTTATTTATTTTTTTAATTAATTAATTAATTTATTATTATTATTTTTATTTGATGGTTATAAGCATGTTTTATGATAGTTATGATGTATGGCTCTCATCATGTTTTAGTTAGTATATGACATGTTAATTAATGAATGACCTAATACATAACAATGAAACTATTGTGAGGAGATATCGATCCTCTTTGACGATTCTCATATTAATATGAGATCCCTATGTTTAGATTTGTTGTTATTACCTATAGATTTCATGTTTATGATATGTTTGATGAAATGCCTGTCATGGCTAGTAGGGGTCATATCAAGTACTTTTTCAAGTGTTTTAATTATTAACCTTGTTTCAATGCTATTTATCATTTCTCGAAGTTTCATGAAGTTTTGGGAAGTGGCTTGAGTCTTGGCTCCGAAAAAGTGGAATTGAATCTAGGTCGCTGGCAGTGAGCTGCTTGAAAAAGGCCACAGACGCATGGATGCCTTTGCTGTGGGAGCGATTGGAGGGTACCATTCACATTCATGCCTTGTCATGGGAGCGACTGATGTTGTAGGTAATTGAAAAATCAAGTTCTCTCGGGGGTTGGACATCTCAAGGGGTTGGTTGGCTCCTGAAGGTTCTGTAGCTTCTGAGGAAGGTCAGATTGGTCTTGTCATGTCAATTCCACTTCCTTAACTGTACATGGGGAGTTGAATCATATCATAGTAACTCTTCGTCACATGTTTACCCCAATGGAACAGTTAACTTGGGTAAATGTGGGAGCATGGTGTTACATGCATTATGCCATTTAACTCACACTTCTATAAAACCTTTGAAGCCAATGTCGACCTAATTCAAGACATACATATACACAAAACATCTATGCAAGACACTTAAAATATGCAGGCTAAATCACAGGCATATGTCTCCTTTTCAGGGTCTCGACCCTCTATCCCATGCATAAAAAATAGAGTAATGTTTTCCAGAATTTTGAATAGAATTTAAAAGGTCTGTATACCATATAAGGAAGCCCTGAAAAAATCAATCACAAAAAGTAACTTCTAAACATGCCAGAACAAACTTCAACTAGGGTCAAACTTCACAAGAATAAACCTCCATAAACTTGAGCTAAATTGGCCTTCATTCCAGTCTTGAAATAGACCATTCATGCTCCAATTTCATCTTTCTTTTGGATTTTCAGCCAACTGAGGTATTTGACCTTCTCTTGGGGAGATATGTCTTGAGGAAAGATTCTCACTTGGATGCTCCAACGAGCTCCTCATTCATCCCTTCTTAAAGTGTTCTATGGTGGTGTCATTTCTCAACAAGGGTTGTGTCTTTTAGGTCAGGTCCACTTGATCCTACACAAACACACCCCACTAATCATAAGAGATTTTTTTTTTTTTTTTTTTTTTTATTGGTTCTTTTCCCAAACCATTGAAGCCCTAGGTGCCTCTTAGGGCTTCAAGGGTTCTCCTCATGCTTTCAATGATTAAACTATTTTTTTTTCCACTTGGTTTCTTTGCCCACAACTTTGGGTACAAATCCCACCACTTGGGTTCATTGTCCACGAAGTTTCTTTTTTCATGGGTCAAATCCTCACAAACCCAGTACCCTAGGGGTTGTGGGAGTACCTCTCAAGATACACATTTCAACAAAATTTGGGTTCATATGATAATTATAATATAATAAGGTCTTATCATACACCATCTCACATATCTCATCATATGCATCATCACATGTTTTTTATACACTTTACCACGTATTTTATTTAAAAGAAAAAAAGGTAGAAAGATTACTACGTAATTCCATTTAGTACCATTATTACACAACCATCTAATCTGTAACATTAAGATGCAAAATTATATAGTCAATGCATGTAGAGTATATGACCCAAATCTTGTTTGATTTTCCGCTAATTTGTACAAGTAATGGAAGGATAGTGTAATACGGTTCCCATTTCGCAAAAACCAAGCTTCCACTCTAAGTTTATGACATACAAACATGGGAGGGCCCATCAATGAGATTGAACCAGAGAGCTTCAAAGGTACCAAAATAAATTTTGTAGTGAGAGAAATTATTTTTGAATCTGATAGGTTAGATTGAAAGGTTTCACGACTCAAATATCAAAATTTAATTAGATTTTGCTGAAAAATTTGATGCAAACAAGGCCCAAGTGCAATAGATTTAAAATTAAGTTACCAAGGGTTTTATCAGTCAAATTACTAGGATTCCTTCTCTAGGTGAGATGTGTTACAAGAACTTTCATATTCCAAACAACAACATGGTGCGATCTTTAAATATTACTTCACCACTTCTTGATTTGCAGAAGGGAGTGTAGAGGAGTGCTTTGGTGTAGCCATGGGTCAAGGTTTCACTCATCGTGCAATGATTTATCACCTGTTAGGAGAATTACAACATAATATATAATATCATATTTTCCTCCTCATGCATCTAAGAGGGGATGCATTGTTAAACATGCCTTTCTACCTACTCAAGAGTTTAACGAAAATGGTTGAAGGTGTGGAGAAGAAGAAAAATCCTAAGACAATGTTATATCACAAAGAGTTTGTCAAGATTCTGATTATAGGCAAGCTACAACAATAAGAAATTTCATGGTTGGAATTTTCATAGTGGATTACAACTCAGGTGAGAGAAAGTAAGCATTGGGCTAGGGTTTAACCACTCATGGCCAATCTAGCCCAACCTCAACCACATGTCGCAACAACTTCAAAACCCTAATAATTAGTACAAACATCAATGAGGTCTAAAGGAATAGCAAGGGAAAAATAAGAGGCCTTGAAGTCATCATTGGAACTGAAAAGGTCGAGGAAGAAGAGACTAAGATAAACATGGACAAGGGGGTTGGCTAAATTAACAATGGTTGAAGACTTGAGGAGGACCTCAAGGAACCTTTATTGTACACCCATGATGATGTAATACTTGAGGAGGTGCTCAAGGAACCCATATTGCAGACATCAATATCCCTACAAGTTCAGTTCGATTTAATGGAAATAGATTTACAATTTGTATCATGATTAGCAATAGAAGAACCTAGCTGTAGAAGAAAGGGAAAGGCTAAGAAAGGTAAGCTACAATTAGCTCCAAAACCATTTCATTTTTCTAGCCTTAGTTACTAGGCACTCTTTAAGCAAAACAAAATATTAGTGTTATAGAATAAGAAACTAAGGAATAAACTACATAATAGTTGGATAGAGATAGGAAGAATGGAAAGACTGTCAAGAGCTATTGAAGAAGAGGAAACCCCACAACTCAGGGAAAATAACTATGTTGAAACCCATGTCAAAGAAGCCCACTAATTTATTAATATTCTATTAGATTACATCATCACCAATACAAATGATTTTCTTCAGCTTAAGCTAGACCACCCACAATGGAGAAAAAATATGAAATGTTTGATTTGGGAATTATTGATAAGGAGTGTCATCATCATATTTTGGAGAAATTAAAACCATGATGGTTCTCCGTGTATTTGTTGCAAGGGAAAAATGGGAGGTAAGAATTAATAAATACAAGGATCAATTAGAACAAGTCCAAAAATTAACAAGGCAAGCTTGTGAGATTGCCTTATAACAATCCTTTACAGAGGATTTTCAAGGGTTTACTCGAATCGACTATATGATCAATGGAACACCTTTAGACTAAAGCAAATAACATCTAGACAACCACATGAGGTGAAACAAACTCATGATTTGTTGGATATGTTTCTTTATGCTTAGCTAGAAACCAAAATTTATTTTGTGAGATTTACCTTTTTAATTTATTATTGTAAGTTAATGCTCATTGGAACCCTAGTCCCTATGTTGGGGATGTCCAATCTCAGGCTTTCACTTCACACATCCTTGGCCTGGTTAAGTGGGGTAAATAGGTTGAATTTTATGGGCGAATTGAATATGAGACAAGTTTGTAGGTAAGGAATGGGTACCCTGTACTCACATCATATCCATGATTTAGGAGATTCTGTTACCATCAAGCACCACCAAAGATATGCTGTTACAAAGTATAGAGAAATAGCAAGAACCCATATGGTGAAGGAACTTTTTTTTTTATCTCTCATGACATATCAAAGAGTCTTCCCGATTACTTGAGGAACATAAATCTTGTTGGCTACCCCTACTTTATCTTGGTCCTTAACAGGGAAATACTCTACACTAATTCTCTATTTAGATATGTCTCCAGATGGGTCATGTCACGTTTTCATTTTCCCATCATTTGGTATCCTAGTCGTTTCTATAGAGCACTTATGGTATGAAATGAGAAAGAGAAAATCTCTGTGGCTACAGCTAGGAAAAAACCCTAACATATTACAATGAAGGGGATTCTTGACACTTAACATTCTACTAGGGTGAGATACATGTAAGAACTCTATAGAAAAATTGGGTTGCATGAGGACATGCAACCAAATCAACTAGGGGAGATGACAAGTCCCCATTTTAACTATGTTTTGATGATTAAACACTTCCTTTTTTGCTCTAATCTACAACCATTTTGCCCCTGTTTACTCTTAATTATCATGAGTTTTGCTAAGGTATATAATTTCCATGTCTTTCTCTTTTTTTCCTTTGTATAATTGGAATTGAATTGCGTTTTAGATTTTAATAAGACCACTATATATATTATGTGTATCCCTATGACTGGTTGTGACTCAATGGTTCATCACTAACCTTGAATTTCCTAAATATTCCTATTGCTTTCAGGGCTATTTACCTCCTACCTTTGAGTTGAGAGATGAAACTCCAAATTCTGATAATAGGATTTCAGGAATGAAAGGACTTCATTTGATTAATGTTGATCATCAAAACACTAGAATGATTTTTTTCCTAACTAAGTTTTCATACAACACGTGGAAATATCCATCTTTGATGAAAGATTTGAGGAGGACAGACTATGCACATCTCGAAAGTTTTTTTTAGTTGAAAAGTGACATGCTCATTCCTTCATACCACACACATGAAGATTCCTATTGTTTGTTCTTTAATTAAAAAATGGTGCACTTAACCCTCCACACTATATATGAAATAGGGGATCAAATCTATTTGGGCATAACCACAAAACCACAAGAGAAATGATATGAAATCATAGCCTAGCATATTGAAGTAAACAATGATGTTATTGGTTTGGAACCACCTGAGTGGATACTTGAGCCAATCATGGGCATAACCCTAGTTTATTTTTACTTTTGTATTTTAACTTATCTCGTGATTTGAAGAACTTGTCATTCCATATATGGAATAGATAGGTTCTCTCATAAACACACACACACACACATTATGGCATAGGTTACGACCTATGGTTTCCGTAGTAAAAGATCAAACATATGTTAAAATTGTGTTTTCCAATCATGATAGAATTTTCTCATGGTTTGATGGTGGAAATATACTACGACATCATTTTGGTGATCTTGTGAATTTGGGAATACACCGTACCTCGAGTAGGGCTTGCTTTAGGTGAGGGGTTGTGCCACATTTACTTTCTATAATTATGATCCAAGTGGATCTCAAATGGCTCAAAAATCAAAGTCCTCAAATCTCAGCGAGACTAACACTAGATCGAAGAGCTCATCACAATATTTCCATTGGCATAAACGATGCCTCAATCCGAGTTCGTATGCAAAAGTTATTGCCAGTCAAAGTTTAAAGATTTATTAACAAAAATCAAAAGGTCAAAGTCAATATGACACGAGGCCATATAACCACACGAAACATGTCAATATGACACGAGGCCATATAACCACACGAAACATGGCATCCCAAAAAACACACCCCATGGACCAATGATGAGCTACCTTGTGACATGGTTGGAATGCAACATGACCCTACAGGATGGAGACATTTGTTAGACGCTGATTGGCCATGTGGCCAATCACAGGGTGCCACATGGTCCTGTAAAAGGCCAATGGTGGCCTTTCTAGATTGATAAAAATATCGCTGTGTGTTCCGACCATGGGTCGACCTACGGACCTCCCATCTAAAGTTCCAATGGATAACCATTGGGCTAATCACATTAATTCAAAATTCCATTACAAACAAAACAATTTTGCTGTAACGGGTTTTGAACAGTGACAAAAACAGGGAGACCGCCAGATCCGCTAATGACACCATACACTACTCAGAAACCAGGACCATGGATTACGGTGGCTGCAATGATATTCACCGGACAATCAACGGTTATAAACGACGAACCGTTAGCGGGATTAGCGGTTAGCAAACCCAACTTGGCGACGATTTTCCAAACATATATAATTGTGTGGGTTTTAATGGTGAACCAACGATTATTGTTCAATGTGACGGTGTTAAAATTGTACACCATTCAATCGATGGGTTTAAGAAAAACCAACATTCGACACGGTTCGACGGTTATTAATATAATTGGTTCGACACCATATTATATGGCTTATAAAAAACAAACATTACGTGAGGGAGGCCCATGGGTTTGAACTCTAGACCTGTGCAATCTACTTTAAAACACCAACCAACGTGCCATGGTAGGGTGGCGTTGGAAGCTTCTCCAACTCGTAAATACTTAAACTTGCCCAATGCATTCGAAAGGGGGAGCCAAGAAGAGAAGCTGATGGGCAAAACCAGGCCGAGGACAGAACAACATGGAGGGAACTCGAAGAATATGGGGACTTGGAGGCCAGAGGAAACTTGTTGATGGGACCTTGTAGCATGCAAACCGAGAAATATATCCCATGGGACTATTCCTTGAAATATTCTCAAAATATTTTTTTAGATGACGCTGAGGAATTTTGAAGATTATCTGGGGTCCAAGGATGACAATGGTGGAATATCTCTGAGTTTATACTCATTTTACTTAAAATTTTGCAAAGATTTCAATGATGTAGTCAGATTTGGGATCTGAGGAGCAGACCTTAGGGCTCATGGTGGGAGCCTGCAGTGTTCATTAATTGCTAGATACGAAGTATGCGACAACAATGCACCTTTTAGAAGTAAGTCATGTTTACAATCAAAAGTTTCAGAAGGATGATACAGACATGCTGATGTTGTGATTGCTATGTTTTGAGAAAGTATAATGATGTATTTTTCCATGTATTTATTTTCATTTTCGCTGAGATGAATGAAGAGGTCTTCCCACTATTGAAGCAGGGTCCAGAGATGTAGTCCACACTAGATGAAATCTGTTATCAAACTTTTGTGTGCATTGTCTTTATGGTCTCCTTTATGTTGCTTCTTCTTTAAGTATTTACACATATGGTTCTTATATGCTCTTTCATGCAATTATGAAAACATCAACGAAGAGAAGATCTTGGATCATGCTGGTATCAGAGGCATACCAGATCAAATTAGTAGCTATGACAGCGAAAATTTTTCTTGTAGTGTTAATTCTTTGTTGTTTAGTATATTTGTTTACTATTTTTTTTATTTGCATTTTCCTTCATTTTTCTAATATGTTGTAGACTAAATTATATAATGGGTTGTTATATGCTTATATGCTACAAAATGACTATAGTGTTGCTGTAGACTTAGTTTACTAGTGAATCAAGTTGCTCTTAAATTGGCACTTGGTATGCATAACTATATGTAAACTTGTGAATCATTTTTCCTTGGGCTTTGAAATTCGAGGTGCCACTAACCAGTTGAATAAGTAGAGACAATATTGATTCTTTTAATGCAAGTTTTATTTTTAGAACATTAGAATTGTGGTTCAATGTATGGAATTAGTTAGGGCATGCATAAATGTCTTACTTCTATGTTGCCTGCATGGGGTGCCTCACAAGTCTTTAACGTTGGTTGAGAAATTAAATGACTGTGTTTCTATCAAACTATGTTAGAATCAATACAACTTGTATAAAAAACCTGTTAAGAAGTCTTCTTCCAAAAAATCAATAAAACTATCCTCATTACTATCTATATAATGACATTATGTTTGAATAAAATGGCTAGCCTCCATACTTAGTTTAATTGAGTAACTAGAGAGTTGAGGAACACTTTTTATGGTTTAAGGTAGATTGAAGATTGCATCAATTATGATTGTTTTGGTTATTTGAACGATGGATTAATGAAGTTTGCAAGTTTTGTTTTAATGATTTCTAGCTAAATGATCAAACCCCTTAGATACGAAAAATTTCTAGAGGGATTAGTTTCTTGTTTGCATAACAACACGTTAATACTATTTTTCCAATAGTTGAATGCACTACTACTTGAGATAAAGAACTAAAAAATTCTAATTACAAGAAGCTAAACCAAGACCAATAATCAACATGTTAAAGTTGTCAAAATCCTCTAAACATTAGAATCCCCATTCGGTTATTTGACTCTATATGTTAACAATTTACATTTCTCGAAACAATGTTGAGTCTCGTATTGATGATCATTTTACTCGTGCAATCCACTTCATACTTAAACCACATTCTCACTTTTGGAATACAATCTAATTACTAATATTTTCAACATTTATATTGATGTTAGTTGTCTATCTATTTTTATTTTATTTTATTGATTTATTTTAGATAACTTTTTATCAAATTTCATTCATCCTAATTAATATATCCTTATTTGTTTCCTTATTTGTTTCAATTTTCATTACATAGCTTGAATATGTTTTATATGTATAATTTTTATTCATTTACTTCTTATCGTAAATAAAAAAAAGCCATAAAAACAATATTTTTATGATAAAATTTGATATAAAGCAAAACTTAAAAGTGTTGAGATTAAAAAAATGATTCAAATTGTGACAAGAACTTATGATTACATGGTCTTATTGCATAACTCCATACTATTAAATGTATACTTTATAATCCATCAATACTAAACGTTTGAATTCTCATTACATAACTAACCATGGTTCCCCCTCCACTTTTCCAATACACGACTTTTACGAGGGAGCTAGTGTTAAAGAGAATGTTTATAGTGGTCATATTTGGGAGTTTATTACTGCACTACTTTATGTAACAACTTAATAATAAAGTTATTAACTCATGTTATGGCATAATTTTATATTATTAATTGTGAAATTAAAAATGGGGCATATTATATAACTTTGATTATTAGTTACACTTTTCACCCATGTATGGTCTTACGACGTCATATCATTTAATTTATTTAATAAAAAATAATTCTAAAGGGTATATATAAGTTAGGAGTTATGTCAGGGCATAATTTATATATATATATTTTGGTTGGATATTGCAATAAGTTTTTGGTCAAATTTTTATTAGATTGGGTTTGACCAAAAAAATTTGCAAAAAATTCTATAGTATAACATGTTATTGCCAAATGTAAATTATTAATAATTATTTTTATGTTGCAATACAAATAATGTTAATTTACAAAATTTAATAATGCATTTAATTACAATTTTAAATTAATCTAATTATGACATTTTAAATTTTTAAATCTTTGTATTTTTATTGTTTTCTATTTTAATTTAGCTATATTTAAACTAAGGGGCAGGACTGGCTACTATGTAGCCCTTGTTAATTGTGAAAGTTAAAAGCTAGATATCACATTTTGATTAGTTAGCTACACCCATCACCTATGTATTATGTCTTACGACATCATATTATTTAATAAATATATCTAAGCGGGTTGTCTTTAGTGAGACTTTTTGGAAGCTTTTCTGGTGGGTTTTTCCGGTCTAATTTCTCTAAAATTCGGCAGGAATTTATTGAAATCACAAGCTTGATAGGCAACCCCTACACAATCAAAGTGTCATAGGAGTTTTTCAGGGTGTGAATCCATAGATATAGTCAAAAAACCAGTTTAAATAACACAAATCAAGATTTCACCTCAAATTTTCAGTGGGATTCTAGCATCGGAAAGTCCAAAAAGTCGCACTAAAGATAACTCATATATATATATATATATATATATAATAATAATAATAATAATAATAATATAGGAGGCACGGTGAAATAGAGCCATAAGGCATATTGACAAAACAATGAAAGAGAAAGAGAATCTTAAGGGATTATGGTATATAAAAATTTGAATATACTTTAGGAGAGAGGTTGATGTTTGACAAAAATGTGATGGATTGAAATAAAGATATTTTTTTTTAATTTTTAATTTTATTTTTATTGGCTAATTTATAGGTTTGAATTTAGAATTTCATGGGACATGGTTTCTCATTATTAACGTGATCGACAATCAAGCTATCCCTCGTGGGCAACATAACAATAATTTTTTACTTATGTTAACCAATTAAAAAAAATGGATAATCATGATATTTAAGTGATTATATGGAGAAAAGGAAGGAGATGCCCACAATATTAATTTTTTACTAATGTAAGACAAAAATTTAGAATTTAGATGAAGTATAATGAAAATGTGGTGTACATAAATCTAGTTTATCACTATCACAATTGGTCATTAAAATGATGGGGAGAGAAAATGGATGAGGTGCATAGATTATTAATTTAAGTAAATATGAGAACAATTCAGACCTATGAAGAACACTGAAGATGTCGTGTGTGGGCTTAATTTACCACATTGTGGCAAGTCATCACACATATGCACAAGGTTGCAGGGGGTCACGTCAAGCAAAATTAGGGTTTGAAAGGGTGTTATTGTAACATAAAATGGGCAAGTCATTTTTTTTTTGGCAATATTTGTGAAAAAATTGTAACTTACATGTCACTTCAAAACTTCCAATCTAGTGAATCTTGTAAATTTGGTCATATTCCTCGCATGATAATCTTACCAAATCCTTCCCTCATTCCCTGCCATTCTCCTCTTTTAGTCAAAGTTGATTTTATTTTATTTTAAATTGTTTATTTTAAATAAAAATAAAAAATATTCCTTGTATGATAATCTTGGAAAATCCTTCCCTTATTCCCAAAAAATTACCATTCTCCTCTTTTGGTTAAAGTTAATTTTATCTATATTTAAATGATTTATTTTAAATAAAAACTTAAAATGTATGGTGTAATTATTTAGCCCAACCTCTTTTTAAATTTTGTGTCTAAGATCTTATTATATGTCTACAAAGTCAAGCCAAATTTGTTTTTATTTAAATTATTTATTTTAAATAAAAATAAAAAATCAAAATTTATGGTTTAATTATCTGGTTCTACTTCTTTTTAAATCCTAGGCACCTTGTCAAATCTTAATCTTGAACATATTTTCAAGTTTGGGGTCCAAGAGCTTATTATATCTCTAAAAGTCAAGCAAAAGCCAATTCACTAAGTCGAGCCAAGGACAATCCACCGGCCTCTTTTCAAATCTTGTATCCAAGAGCTTATTATATCTCTACCTCTTTCAAATCTTGAACATCTTTTCAAATCTTTTGACGAAGAGCTTATTATATCCCTATAAAGTCAATAAGCCAGTCCATTCGTCAAAATTCAACCTCCTTTTAAATCTTGGAGAACAAGTCATAAGTCCAACATGCCCATATTTTCAAAACTTGTGTCCAAGAGCTTATTATATCCTTTCAAACTCAATCCAAAACCAATCCACTAAGTCAAATGTCACCTCATATTTCTAGCATGCAAAAACCAATCCAAGTCAAATGCCAACCTCTTTTTAAATCTTGGACATTACACCATAAATCTATATTTTCAAATATTGTATCCAAGAGCTTATTATATCCCTTGAGTCAAACCAATCCACTAAGTAGAAGATCAACTCATAAGTCTATCTTTTCGGTCCATCTTTTCAATATCTTAAGTCTATCTTTTCAAAACTTGTGTCCAAGAGCTTATTATATCCATCCAAAGCCAAATTTTGTGTCTAAGAGCTTATTAAATCCATAGAGCCAAAACCAATCCACGAAGTAGAATGTCAACTCTATGTCTATCCTTTCAAATATTGTGTCTAAAAGCTTATTATATTCCTCATAAGTGGAGCCAAAATCAATCCATTAAGTCGAATGTCAACTTATGAGCTTATTATATCCCTTCAAAGTCAAGCCAAACTTTGAAGCCAAAATCAATGCACTGAGTGGAATGCGAACTCATAAACTCGTGAGCTTATTATATCCCTCCAAAGTCAAGCCAAAATCAATGCACTTAGTGGGGCCAAGTTGTCTGCAAAAAGCACACATACAGTCGACCGCTCTCCTCATGAGGAAAAAAAATGCTTATTATATCCCTCCAAAGTCGAGCCACAATCAGCGCACTAAGTGGAACCTCCAAAGTCAAGCCAAAATCAATGCATTAAGTGGAACCTCCAAAGTCGAGCCAAAATCAATGAACTAAGTGGAAACTCCAATTTCGAGCCAAAATCAATGCATTAAGTGGAATTCCAACTCATAAATAACTCATATATCCCTCCAAAGTCAAGCCAAAATCAATGCACTAAGTGGAACCTCCAAAGTCAAGCTAAAATCAATGCACTAACTGGAGCCTCCAAACTCGAGCCAAAATCAATGCACTAAGTGAAATGTCAACTCATAAGTTTCAACTCATAAACTAAGTGGAATGTCAACTCATAAATCTTAACTCATGAACAAAATCAACTTATAAGATAAGTGGAATGTCAATTCATAAGTCTAATAAACCCAAAATAAATACCAAACCATAAACAAAAATCACTTTTAAAAAACAAAATAAAAATTTAAAACTTATAAATTTAACCAAACCCATAAACAAAATCACAAAAAAACAAATTAAAATAACAACGTATAACTCTAACCAATTACACTACAAAAATTAAAAATTAACCAATAAAAAAATAATAAAAAAATAAAAAAAATCAATTAATAAACAAAATCTCTCAACAAAAAATAAAGAAATAAAAATAAATGTGAATCCATAAACAAAATCACCAAAATCACCACATAACAAGTCCAAAAATGAAATACTAACCCCCTAAACACCAAAAATAAAATAAATAAAATCACCAAATAACAAGACCATAAATGAAATATGAGCCCATAAACACCAAAAATAAAAGGGTGAACCAGACCAAAAATAGAATTTGAACCCATACGTATACGCTTTATAAGAATAAGATAATGTCAACCCATACATACGCCTCTAAGAACAAGATAATGTCAACCCATACATATATTTCTAATAAGTACAAGATAATGTCAACCTTTTAGTCTAATTATTAAATTTTTAAATGTATGAATTAGTTTGTAAATTTGAATATGGGTTATAGTTATTTTTGTTTAGTTTAAATATAGTTATATTAGAGTAAAAAATAATAAAGATATAGAATTTGAAATTAACTTAATTAAATTAGCCATTTAGATTTGTATACGGTTTGGTCCACTCTATACATTCTTTGAAATAATTTTTATTTCCTTAGATGGTTTTTGTCCTCAAGTCCTCATGAGATTTCAATCAATGTGATGAAAACAAAGCCCACTAAAATGAATTAGTCCACACTCATGGATTTTGAACTTACAACTATTTAATATTAGAATTAGAATTACAAAAATTTAAATAGAGTAAATAACTTTTTAAGCCATAATCTTGCAAATACAATTTTAAACAAGATTGTGATTCTTGTTGTTTAAAATGCACTTTTGAATACATAAATGGATTTAGCATCCTAAAAAAACCCTTAAGAAACTTGAACATTGAAAATTAAACAACTTAAACTTATGATCTTTAAAATATTTGTAAAAATGAAAAGAAATTTGATACTGCTAATGAATTCGAACTGAAAACAAGAGATACAAATTTCTTCTACAATTCTGCGGAAAGGAAAACACATAATAGAAACACACAAAATAACATGCAACCATCAAATCTCAAGGAACACAGTGATTTTATTGGGGAACCCAACTGGGAAAAACCCCTCCTCTATTCGTATTATACCAGATGAGAAAAAAATGATCTATTTCAATGACAACTTTAATCTTGAAGCACCACCTACACTACAATATTGATCTCCTCCCCTTGAGACTGCTCTGCAAAACACTTAGCCAAATATTGGCCTCCTACTCCTCTTATTTCCTTGGCAATTCCTGAGGAAATTGGCTCCTAAAGAATAGGAGAAGCCCCTATTTACTTGCACAATTCCCAAGAGAAGAGTCTTACATGTTGCATACAAATTGTGTACACTCTCTAGTATACAATAATAAATAAGGTGATGTCTTTTTCCTTCACTCAACTAGGCAACTTGAATTCCATGCATGGCTAGGGATATTTTTAGTAAATTGATGAGTTAACTGAGAGATTAGTGAGTTAATAACTGTTATAACTACCCAATTGAACTCTTGCTGACTCCACTAAAGGCTAGAGCTCAGTTAGCTGAGTTTAACTAACAATAACTCCACTAGATTGCTAAATTTTAGCAATCAACCCATGCACAACTCTACTTCTAGCCTATAACTCGAATTTATTGACTTAACTAGGAGAAAAATTCATTTCAATCCAACTAATTGCAATCCAAGCCATCCCGCTGATGTGGAAAATCGAATTTCTCCGTTTGATTAAGGCACAAGTCAAATGAAGCCTTTTCTTGCTACAATTCTAACACTCCCTCTTAGTAAGAAAAGGATTCTGCACAACCCTAATCCTGCTCTAGTGTAGGAATGTACCGTACCACAAATAACGTTCCCTCTCATTATTTCTATTGCTATTGCAAGGCTGCAACTGAGAAGCAAAATTACCGAATCAACTGTGTCTCTGAGTTGCAATTGTCTCTTAAGTCTCTCACTGCTACTAGCTTGCAATTGTCACTCAAGATCTGACTACATCAACTGACACTGATCCTTCTGCTACTGAATATTGTGGGCCCCTGTAGTAAGGGTAATGATCCATGAGAAGAGTATACTACAATTGTTGCTACTCTCCTATGGACCCTGCCCAAATCTTTGCAACTTTGGGACTAAGGCTCTACATCGCCCCACCTCACTCCTGGAGGTATAGCTGCATGCATGACAAAATCTAACTCTAGCTTGTAGATATTTTAACTCAAACACCATTTTCTTTTACCTGTCCAGTAGAAACATGCTTGAAATAAGCTTTCCCCTTACTGAACACCACATCATAACCTCTGTCCTCCAATACAACTACATAAGTCAAATGTTTCTTCAGCCCAAGCACATACATTACATTTTTCAGGTGAAGATGGGAGCCTGAATCCCTCTTAAATGTGATAGTTCCAATCCATTTGGTACTATACCTTCCATCATCTCCAAGCTTTATGTGTAATTGTAGGTCCTTTTCCTCTAGGTTGCTGAAGAGCTCCTTGTTTCCTATCATATGATATGAAACACTGGAATCTAAGTACCATTCACACCCTCTTGCTATGCTTTCCATGCAAGAAATGAGGGTGAAATATAACTCAAATTGTGATGCGAGAGCATCTCCTCCCCCTCCTGCTGCAATCTCTTTACTAAATTTATTATATGGACACTTGGTTGCATAATGTCCATACTCAGGGAAGTGAAAGCATTTAATTTTACCGAGGTCTTTCTTCTTGCCATGGATCTGGCTGTATTCTGCCTCACTTTGGGCCTGCTTTCCTTTACCAACTAGAGCACAATATTATTCCTCATCATATCTATATGTACACCATCTCTAGTGTTTCTTCTAATCTACTCCTGCACCAAATCAGACCAAAGTCTCTCCCAATTTGGTAGCTTTTCTCTTCCATTAATTGAAACCTAATAGCTATGCCAGGACTTCGGAAGACCAAGGAGTGCTACTCTCACAAGCTCAGATGGTGGCACAGTCTCTCCTACTCCTCCAAGTTCATCTCTAACCCGACTGAATCTGGATAGGTACTCAACATTGGTTTCATTTTTCTACATTCAAATATTCCTAAGCTTATATTTCAATGCCAATTTCCCAACAACACTGCTTCTTTCGAATAACTCTGTGAGGGTTTTTCACATTGCATAAGCAGTCTCCTTTCATGCAAACTTGAAACCACATGATCTCTGACGCCCTCCATGATAATCCTCATGGCCTTTACTGTGTCTTTCTTCAACTGAGCAAGTGCTTGTGCATCTAATGCTGCTGGTTTTGGAATATTAGTTTGTGTATATTCCCATACTCCATTGTCATCTAGGACAACTTCCATCATGTCTTTTCAAGCACAAAAAATTGAGGTGCCCTCCATTGCATACACCAACCTCAATCTGTTGAAAGACATTTTTCCTGCACTGAAGAGAATCAAAACCAAAAAACTCTACAAATCAAAATTTCTTTAAGAGAAGATATGGAACAAGGTTTCTATGTAGTCTTCCCTTGCTTTGATACCATGTAGAAATGGCAAGAAATTTTCTATTTCTAATGATTTCGAACTTAAAATAAGAGACACAAATTTATTTTAGAGTTATGTGGAAAGGAAAACACACAATAGAAACACATGCAATAACATGCAACCATGAAATCTCAAGGAACACAATGATTTTATTGGGGAACCCAACTGGGAAAAACCCCTCCTTTGTTTGTATTATATCAGATGAGAAAAAATTGGTCTATTACAATGACAACTTCAATCGTGAAACACCACCTGCACTAGAATACTAATCTCCTTCTCCTTAGTCTGCTTTGCAAAACACTTAGCGAAATCTTGGCCTCCTACTCCTCCTATTTCCTTGCGCAATTCCTGAGGAAATTAACTCCTAAAGAATAGGAGAAGCCCCTATTTTTTTGCACAATTCCCAAGAGAAGAGTCTCATTTGCTGCATACAAATTGTGTACACTCTCTAGTATACACTAATAAATACATTGATGCCTTTTTCCTCCATTCAACTAGGCAATCTGAATTCCATGCATGACTAGGGCTATTTTTAGTAAATTGATCAGTTAACTGAGAGTTTAGTGAGTTAACAACTATTACAGCTACTCAACTAAACTCTTACTGACTCTACTAAAGACTAGAGCCTAGTTAACTGAGTTTAAGTAACAATAACTCCATTAGATTGCTAAATTTTAGCAATCAACCCATGTACAACTCTACTTCTAGCATATAACTCGAATTTATTGACTTAACTAGGAGAGAAAGCCATGTCACTCTATCTAAATACAATCCAAGTCACCCCGATGATGTGGAAAATCAAATTTATTCATTTGACTAAGGCACAAGTCAAGTGAAGCCTTTTCTTGCTACAATTCTAACAATATTTATTACATCCCTTGAGAAACGTTAGGTCAATTATCCTTTTCGAAATGCTTAATCGCATATGTTCAAATCGATGAACTTTGATGGCCATTTCCCCTCCGTGTAGGGATAAAATCTCAGAATGCAAGCTTCTGTGATTCATAATTTATATAAAAAATCTTCCGAATCAGATCACATATAGTTTTACAAGTCAACGCGTTTCGAACCACTCACTGTGGTTCATCATCACGACATAAATGGATAACTGAGATGCAAGGGCTAACTCTAACAATCAAAATATTTTATTAAATCATTAATCTATTATTTAATCGACATAAATGGATAATTGAAATAGATGACTAATATATATAGTAGAGATGCAAGGGCTAATTCTAACAATCAAAATATTTTATTAAATCATTAATTTATTATTTAATCATAAAAATGCAACGACTGTCCCAACAGTCACATTATTTTATTAAATTATTTATTTATTATTTAATCAAAGAAACCTTAGAACCAAATAAAAAAAAAAAAACAAAAAACAAAAAAAAACAACCTTACAAATAAGAACATATTAAAAAATCAAAGTAAAAAGGAATAAAAATAAAATGGAAAAGTAAACTAATAACCCATAAAAAAATTAAAATACTTGGGGTAAATTTCCTCCTTTATTTATTTATTTTAATTTTATAATTTCCTTTTTCTTTGGATTCTTGAACAGTGTTTTTATTTTTATGGTTTTTTCTTTTCTAAATTTGATTTACTATTTCAATCTAAAGTGTACTAAATAATAGATAAATTAATTAATTTGGCTTTTCTTATTTATTTATTTTTGACTTTTAGTTAATTTCTTTTATTGGTCACTAGTTTTCATTTTTTTTTTAATCTTTTATTGGTCACTAGTTTACTTTTCCATTTTTTTTAAGGCTTTGTTTTTTTTCCAAAGTTTCTTTGATTAAACGATAAATAAATAAATAAACAATTTAATAAAATATTGTGACCGTTGGGATAGCTGTTGCATTTTTACGATTAAATAATAGATTAATGATTTAATAAAATATTTAAATGGTTAGAATTAGCAATTGCATTTCTAGTAGATATATCAATCCTCTATTTCAGCTATCCATTTATGTCTTGATGATGAACCATAGTAAGTGGTTCGAAATGAGTTGACTTGTAAAACTAAACCATATGTGATTTGATCCTTAAGATTTTTGATATAAAATATTTACCACATTTGGGACAAAATTGAGAAAAAAACCATTTTGTTTATTAATTAGACTAAGTGGTAATTAAATTATAAATATGATGTATACAAAATCTCATCTATAAAGTTATTGTGTTTATTAAATTTTTATTAATAAAATGGATACTACTTGTAAGATGAGTATGTATATTGTATGCATATTTATTATGATTTGGTTAAATGTACTGTAGAGATGCATATACTTCTTCTAATTTAAAATGAAATTCTATTTATAAATACTAAGATAATTACAATTTTCAATTTTCCTTTTTCTTTATGGATGTATACAAAATCTCATCTATAAAGTTATTGACTTTATTAAATTCTTATTAGTAAAATGATTACCTAATTATAAGATAAGTATGTATATTTATTATGATTTGATTAAATGTACTTTAGAGGTGCATATGCTACTTCTAATTTAAAATGAAATTCTATCTATAATACTTAGATAATTAAAATTTTCAATTTTCTTTTTTCTTGGTTGAGGAAAAATTATTCCATATAAGTTTTATCATATTTCAATGATTTAAAATAATTAAATATATACAAAAATATCTTTCCTATAGATAAAATAAATGAAAATAGTTAATTTTTTTATGTATAATTTATTTATATTCTTTTGCTAAAAAAATTATATATCAATACATTTAAATAAATTCAAAATTTTGAAATGAGATTATGAAATATTTCAAAATATTATGATACTAAACATCTTGAACATTTATGCGCCCTATAGGAACAGATCCTCCTTTTGGGATAATTTGTTTGCCTCGGAAATCCTGGACATTGAGTCATTATTGATTGCAGGTGATCTAAACGTCACTCTGAATTCTGATGAATGCTGGGGCAATTGCAGGAAGAATGACTCACTGGCTGATAGACTCCGTCAGGAATTCTTAAACAGGAATCTGGTTGATGTTATTCCTGACAAAATGTCTCCAACATGGGATAACAATAGAACAGGCCCGGCTTTCATCGCAAAAAGACTTGATCGTTTTATCATAAATGCCAGCATTATCGCTCAATGGGGAATGCCTGTTGCTAGAGGTAATGATTATACATCGGATCACAGACCCATCTTTCTTGAATGGAAGGATATGGATTGTAGGTTGGGCTATTCCTTTAAATTTAATAGAATTTTTTTGGTCGACAAATCCTTTAATGAGGTCATAACAAAAAAGTGGGAGGACTTAAAACAATCTGCAATGGCTCCCTTCTCCACTTTCCGGGAAAAGATCCAATCTTTAAGGGAGGTGGCCAAGGACTGGCAAATCAAACGGAGGAAGAAGGATAAACAGGAGCTGATTGACATCAAAAAGGAGTTAGGTATCCTCACAACCTCAGTAAATTATGACCGCTTGTCTTTTGATCAAAAGAATCTTATCAGAATTTTGGAAAAAAAGAAACAAGCGCTGCTGCTAAAGGAAGAAGCATCCTGGAGGCTCAAAAGCAGAGCGACCTGGCTCAGGGAGGGTGACCGAAACTCAAAGTTTTTTCACAATTTTGCAAATGCAAGGAGGCGTAAAAACTCGATCTGGAAGATTGATGATGGTAATGGGGGTTTCCTTTACTCACAGCATGACATATCGGTGGAGGCCACAAGATTCTTCCAGAATCAATATCAGCGGCGGCGAAGCGAGATAAATGACATCCTCTGGGCGGTTGACCTGGTGCCTGTTATGTTTGACGAGGATGCAAATGCAGAGTTTTTCAAGCCTATTACAGAAGAGGAACTACATGATGCTATCAAGAAATTCAAAAAGGACAAAAGTCCTGGGCCAGATGGCTGGCCGATTGAGTTCTTTTCTCACTTCTATGATATGCTCAAAGAGGATTTGTTGGGGATGGTGGATGCTACACGCATATCTGGGAATATAAATAGCGCCCTCACTGCTACTTTCTTAGCTCTTATCCCCAAAAAGGATCATTCAGAATCGTTATCGGATTACAGGCCTATTGCATTATGCAACATTCTTTTCAAAATCATCTCCAAAATTATAGCGGAAAGGATGAAACCTGTTCTCAACTCCTTCATTTCCAGGGACCAGCATGCATTTTTAAAAGACAGGAACATTCTCGACGCGGTCGCCATGACGCAAGAATGCTTATTTTCAGTTTTATCAAACAACATTGATGCGGCCATTCTAAAGATAGACCTGGAAAAGGCGTATGACTGTGTTGATTGGGGGTTCCTCAGAATCCTTCTGGCCAAAATTGGTTTGAGGTCTCAGGGAATAAACTGGGTGATGGCATGTGTTGAAAATGTTAAATACTCAGTTATTATTAATGGTATCCCTTCATCCTTCTTCCAGGCGGAGAGAGGACTTCGCCAGGGCTGTCCTCTTTCCCCCCTCCTCTTTATTCTTGTCATGAACACTCTTAGCACCCAGATCAATAATGCAGTGGCCGATCGACGATGCATGCCGATCAAGATTTGCAAGAATATATTCCTATCTCATAATCTGTTTGTCGACGACATTCTTATCTTCGCCATGCTATGCAAATCAAGTTGGCTCTGCCTGAATGAGATCTTTCAAAAGTTTCAGTCAGCTTCGGGCTTGGTCATAAACAGGAACAAATCCATGTTGTATCACAATGAGTCTAATCAGGAGTTAGCTCAATGGATTGCTGCGCTGTTTGGCATTAATCTGGCATCAATTAAGGGAGGCTTTAAATATTTGGGTTTCTTTCTGAAAGCAAAAGGAAACCGCAAACAGGACTGGCTATGGCTGATTGATCGTTTCTATAATAAAATATCAAGATGGGAGATGCGATTCCTATCTCTGGGGGGCAGATTTATCTTGGTACAGACTGTTCTATCTCAACTTGCGGTCTATTGGGCCCATCTTTATTTTCTTCCTGCTTCTATTATTAGCAAAATGGTCTCTTTAGCTGCTAATTTTCTATGGGGAGGAAGATCTTTTCATTCCAAGTTCCATTTAGTTAAGATGGACTCCATCTCAAGACCGAAGAAGGTGGGTGGGTGGGGCCTTTTGCATATGAGGTCTTTTGGCAAGGCCCTCCTTTGCAAATCCCTCCATAGAGGCATCTATGGTGAGGGCAAGTGGAGCAATATTATCAACCAAAAATATCTGAAAGGCAGGAGCTTGGTGTATTGGTTCAGAAGGAAAACTCTGGGCACTAAAAGGGGGTCTGCCATCTGGCAAAGCTTCAGAAAGATTCAATTTTTCTTCTTGGGATTTTTAAGATGGCGAATCTTTACTGGCTCTAGCATCTATTTTGGTATTGATCCAACTGTGCATGGTCTGGAATCGTTGCTCCCCCCCGAACTGATTTTCTTCTTCCACTCAAAAGGTCTCTTTACGTGGAACAAACTGATTAAATCTTGGTCCTCATCTTCTCCAATATGGAAGGACGGAGATGATTTATGTCTGCCTCTTTCTCTTCATCCCATTTGGTGTTCCGCTGTTAATAATCTTGCAGGTAAAGGTATCAAGCAATCAGGTACAAAAGATGCGCTGGTATGGTCTATGCAGAATTCTACTCAGCCTGTTCGTGTCAAGGATCTATATGCTGCTTGTTCTACTGGCCTTTCACCGCTCCCCGCTCCCATCTTTCCTCCCAAATTTTGGAAAGCGTCGTGTCCACTCAAGACGATTTTATTTTCATGGTTGATCTTTTCTAACAGGAACCTCACATGGGAGGTCCTTCAAAGGAAGGGATGGATGGGTCCGGGCAGATGTCCAATGTGTTGTCTGGCGGCCGAAACAAATGCTCACATGTTCTTTCAGTGTGCTGCATCGTCTCAAATCTGGTATGATCTGTCATTATCTCATGGTTTTCCTCACCGGGTTTTCTCATCTGTACAGGAGGGCTTCAAATGGTGGAGTGAACAGCGCCCAGCATGGCGATCGTTATTCATCCTTACATGCTGGTTTTTGTGGAAATGGAGGAATGCTCGCATCTTTCAAGAGTCCAAGACGCCCCTTGCCACTGTCCTGGTTCATATTTCTGCTTTGCTCGAACCTGCTGGTTAACCTCCAGTCATGGTTTTGTCTATTTTTCCTTTATCGTTTCCATCTCGGTTTATGTGGATCCTTTTTCTCTTGTGATCTTCCTCTCTATTTTTGGATGGTTTTTAAATATTGACTCAAAATGATGATATATCTGTAAGCTATCTGGTCAGTTATTTTTTGTAAGAGCTCAGAACATTTTGCAGTATCAGTCCTATCTGTCTTATCTCCAGGATGAGACGGCCATATTATGTATCAGATCTTTATATTCTCTTAATATAATCCATGATGCTTTTCTCTCTGAAAAAGAAGAAGAAGCTACCATTCCATAACAACAAAGCATTTAACATTACTATACTACACAAATTATTACTCTCAATAATAACCATTATTGTAATATAATTAGTATTATCTTAAATGCAATGATAAGTACCATTACCCTCACAAGCACTTTTACCATATAAATAGATGAAAATAGTTAAATTTTTAAGCATAATTTATTTATATTGTTTTCCTAAAAAAATTATATATCAATTCCACATTTAAACAAATTATAAATTTTGAAATGAGATTATGAAATATTTCAAAATATTAATAATAATTATATATAAACTACCATTCCATAACAACAAAGTATTTAACATTACTATACTACAAAAATTATTACTCTCAATAATAACCATTATTGTAATATAATTAGTATTATTTTAAATGTGATGATAATTACCACATTATCTCATAAGTTGCATCAATAATTGGATGCTGGATTAAAAGTAATAATCTAAGCATGAAAGTTACAATAATTTTTTACATGAGATGTTAAAATAAGTAACAAAATAAGTAATAGGCCATTGTTTGTTGTTAAAATAAGTATCAGGCTATTATTTGTTGTAGCAAATAAGTGGACAAATTTCTAACATTCACCTATAATAATTTTTTAAGTGAGATGTTAAAATAATTAGTTGTAGCAAATAAATTGGCAAATCTCTAACATTCACTTACAATAATTTTTTAAGTGAGATGTTAAAATAAGTAGTTGTAGCAAATAAATGGGCAAATCTCTAACATTCACATGCAACTATCAATCAAAATCCAACTAAAAAACCGACCAAAGGCTATAGACTTAAATTGTTAAAAGCTATAGATTGCATTTTGTGTCACGTCAAGGCATTACAAAAATTATGTAGTCTGTCAACATAGTTGCCCAATGCTGAGATTGGATCGAGGCATAAATTTACGTTTCCTAATGTTGAGATTGAATTACATTGCTTCCTTCTCGAGTTTTTTTAGCTGCCCAATCATTGTCAGTACCAAGTTTGATTTGATGTGGGGATATATACCCTTTTATAAATATTATATTGTACGCAACAATGGGAGGCACACTGGTTGGGAGTCGGGGTTAATCCCCTCCTAATGTTGTCAAAAGAACCTGGGGTCTAACCTTCGACTAGTCAAAGTCAAGGTCTTATGCCCTTACGCAAACACAACAGGGCCCAAAAGCTCGACTTCTGACCCTGTTGGTCAATTTTAGATTTTGTAATCTAACAAAAACACTTCGGGGAGAGGCTTCTATTGTTTTGTAGGGACCAGTAATTGTTAGCACTGGTCCCACACAACCATCAAAACATGGCCAAAAAACATTCATAATTAAAACATAAATATATAATATTAAGCTATATAAGTTATTAAATTATGTCCAAAATGGGCCCATATATTGATTGGGCTTACCACTGTCCAACACTAGCCTTTATTATCACAATTTGATAAGACATCCTATACCAAGTACCTCTAGGTCTGATAATTTGAAAGCAAAACAAAATTAACAAGCAAAAATTCCATCCCATACTATCCAACAATACACATATCACATCAGACCAACCCCAATAAATATAAATTGGAGTAGCTATGACCAAAGTTCATTGGTACGTGCACAAGAATAGAGAATGTATGTGTCAGCCATAAATGCATATATGTTCATTAATGCAACCTTATCAAAGCAATAAATGACACCAACACACAAGATTCAGGAGTTAAACACAGGATTTAGGAATTAAACATAGGAAAACATAAAGGAGAGCACAAGGATCAACCATTGGATGACATCCAAATCAATCCATAACACACATTTGAATTTGGAAAAAGCAATTCATGTCAATCCTCCCTTCCAATCAAATCCAACAACAAAATCTATAAAACCACCTCACAATTGCTTCATAATCTTTCATTCTACTCATCTGCAGCTGGATTCACTCCATCAGAGACTATGCACATTGTAATCAAGTTTGAATAATTCAAGTATTTTCTTTCCGTTTTTTTTTTTTAATCTTCCATTAATTTACAATATAAACTTCAAATTTTCTTTTTCTTCCTTATTTTTTCTGTTATTTTTAATCTTCCATTAATTTACCATATGAAGCTAACACCTTTATGTTATTTTTAATCTTCCTTCGATTAATTTACCATATGAAAAAAATGTGTGTGCAATTTAACTTATGTGTGTGAAATTGCAGACAAAAAACCATAACATATGAGTCAACAAAGAACAAATTAATCATGCCCAACATGCAATTTAGCTTTTGTGTGTGAAATTACTGACAAAAAACCATAGCATCTGAGTCAACAGAGACAAAAAATTAATCATGACCAACAAAGACAACAAAGAATTAAATAAGACTGAGTTTCTATTATGCAAGTTAGAAAAATAACGCTGAAGTCCAGTCTTGCCATAATGCGAAAGTCCAGTCTCTAAATTTTTTGCATAAGAAACAATTTTGTCTTTAAGTAGCAACGCCTTTAATATAAGAAAAAATGTCCTTAAAAAAGGCTTACACATAGGATGTCAAACAAGGGCCATTTCATTCCAGTTGCTCATGAAATTAAGATAATTTCTTTGAATTGAGGTGTTTCACAAAATTAAGAGTAAAAAGTTCCTATAAATTTGAAATAAATATGCAATATGGGAAGCAGCTATAGCTGACAATGTAGAGAAAATAAAATATGCAATATCTGTGTGTTGTTGTTCATGCTAATCAATGGTCTGACCATTGGTTTTTCCATTACTTCATGGTTGGCAACCAACGTTAGTTAACAAGGCACCTAACATTTGTAATGAGGTGTTTGAGGTTGTTTGAGGCATTCTATAGATTGGATTCCTTACATGGGATTAGGGATTATGTTATGTTAAATTAGATTTTATGCCCTACATCTTATTTCTTGAGGTTATTAACAATTTACTTAAAGATTTACCTGTAGGTTAGAATACTTTCTATGGAAACACAAGTCCGTGTAAAATTGTTCGAAATGTCTTGGAATTGAAGTGTTTTAAGATATGGTCAAACACTACAACTTTTAGTCACCTTTTCAATAATCTTAACAACAAATGAATTTAAAACTTATTTCAATTAACCAACACCTATTCCTAGCATTTGTAAGGAGACAATTTCAATATCCTTCCCTTTTTTTCTGAGGTTGATCAGGGTATAATGGATTTGATTCCCTACTCAAGATACATGATTATGTTCAAGCTAAATTTAGGCCTGATATTTCTATCAAATACATTGTCTTGATATTTCTATAAAATAAAGTCATGATATCCGTGGATGGAGATTCAAGTCGATGCATTTGAGTTTTACATTCAGATCTGTAATAGGTACATATTTATTTCACATCATAAAACTAGCAAAGTCACTTGTTATTAAAGGTCCACCTATAGGTCTTCAAGGTTTGAAGTCATGTTAGGTCTAAGTTCTTAACAAGAAATTGATGTAAAATGAAGATAACATAGGGGATGGAGGTTTATGTTAAATCTCAAAAGGGAGGGAGGCCTATGTTAAATCTCAAAAGAATCATTGCCATAGACCAAACCATTATTCATATATTCAAATAACATTCTTTGATATCTGTAGGTTGCAAACACATCAATTTCTTATTCAAATATATGTATGTTGTAAGTATTGATTAACCTGTTCATATTTAAATTTCAAGAATTAAATAAGACTGAGTTTCTATTATGCAAGTTGAAATTATTGATTAACCTTTTCATATTTAAATTTCTTATTCAAATAAGACTAAGTTTATATTGTTGAAACAACTTCCACTAACATAAATAAATTTTAACAATATGCATGTTGTTGTAGCCATGCCACGAGTTTCAATTGTAGATCGTATAAGGAACAGGAGGAGGTGAGGGACCAAGGGTGCCCAATTGCGATGCACTTCATAGAAAGAGGAAATGGTGGATGATGTGAATGCTTCCAATGCTCCAAGCAATGATGTTCATAATACCCATGTGGTGGTAGATGCTACTGTCCAACCATCTACCACATAGCCACCCTTAACCACAATACAAGGTGCAAGCTCAACGAAGAAGATTAGTGCCATTAGATGGTGGACAAAGGAAGACATGCTAGATGAAATTGATGACATAGAGTTCATGGGATATTAAGTACGTGAATATGCAAAAAAAACATGGAATTCCAGCCTCAAGCACACATTATTGGATTAATGGGCTCACTCATACAAAGCATAGGGGGCCTGTTACTGTTATGACTGAAGAGGAGGAGGTCGAGGTCGTTGTGTGGTGTAAGGAGATGGCCCAAATGGGACATGGGTTAGAGTTGATACAACTCAAATCCACAGTAGCCCAAATTTTTCAGGGGAGGCCAAAACCCTTCAAAGATGGGTTTCCTGGCAAATCTTGGTGGAGTGGGTTTAAAAAAGGCATCTAGAACTTGTCTTACGAACAACGAAGGATCTTGATAGAGACATGTCTTTAAATGTACGCCCTGGAAGTGTGTCTAAGTTCTATGACACCCTTTCCCGTGCATATGAGAAACACTCTTATGCCCCAAACCATATTTGGAACTGAGATGAAATAGGCTTACAAGTTGGAAGGAATTGTGGCATGCAGGTAATTTCCAAGAGAGGGAGTAGAAATGTGCCAAAATTTTTGCCTAAGAGTAGGGAGTGGATCACTATACTTTGTTGTGTCAATGGAACTGGTTCTTCAATCACAGGTTTTTATTTATTCAAAGGAAAAACACAACTTAAAAACTATATACATAATTATGAACTAGGTGCATGCATGGATGCACATCCCCATGCATGGATGACAAAGGAACTCTTCTTGAATTGGATTTTTCACTTTGCTGCATTTGTTCCATTTGGTGTCTCGCTTGAAAATAGACACCTACTAGTTTTAGATGGCCATGGAAGCCACATGGTTGTGCATAAAATCGAGGAGGCCAACCATTTGGGCATTGACCTATTAACACTGCCAGCTCATACTGCTCACAGATTGCAACCCTTGGATGTCAGTGTGTTTGGGCCTTTCAAGAACTATTTTAGGACAGAGCGAGCTTCAAGGATGGAAAAGAATCCACGGGTGGAGGTAAAAATATTTGAGCTATCTGAGCGTGCAAGTAAAGCATTTAAAAGGGATCTAACACCTTCTAATATCAAGGTTGGATTTAGGAGGAATGGAATTTGGTCACTGAATGTTGATGATCTTATTATGATACTAGTTGCAACCATGCATTTGCTATGGAAGGTCAGGAAGTAGAGGACTTAAATGACTAGGTTTATGCCTAAGAAGATGTGGATTGGCAGGAAGATGTTATTGCTAATGAAGCTATGATATCCCTTTCTCAAGGGAACTTCTATGATGATGAACATGTATGTGAGACACAATTTATTAATGAGCCAATTGTCAATAACAGGGAGGTTGCCACACCCACTGAAGCACCTACTAATTCTGCATGTGATATTTCAAATGAGGCAGTTGATCATGAAAATGACAATGTAATTGTGGTTTGAAATGAGAATGTAACAAGAATAAATAATGACCAATTGAGCATGCCAACCCAAGTAACCCCACCATCATGGTTGGAATAGGCCATGGTGAATAACAACAAACATAATGTGTCATTCAGCTGTTGTCACTCACTACAAAATGTGTTTTCAGTTGCCCAAAGGGTGAAAAAGAGCAGAAAAGTTTGCAGCCATCTCCCAAACCACGAGATCACTAAAAGCCAAATCAGACCCCCTCCATTGCTTAATTCTCGGAACGACCTTTCTAACGGTATATGAAACTCCTCAAATGGACCCCGAAATCAGAAGATATGGCCTGTTAAAGATGGGGGTTTTGTCACCTTTGAAAGGAGGAAAAAGAGCATATCAGAGGATGAGGCAGCATGTTATATCGAAGGTTCCAATGATCAGTGATCGCTGATATCGCAGATCGGAGGTCCAGGTACATATCGAAAGTCGCTAATTGGCGGATTAGGCAGCATGGCAGGATAGAGTATATCGGCGATCAACGATCACCAATATCGGAGATCAGAGGTTCAAGGCAGTGATCAGACATATTGGCGTATAATATATCAGTGATTGGGAGGTCCATGGAAATCAACAATCGGCGATCATGCTCAGAGCATCATGGCTTATCGGTACATCGTGCATTAAAGCTCCAATAAATTAGAGGTCCAAGGGTGAATCAACGATTGACGATCGCAACAACCCAAGGCATGTCGACAATATTAAAGTGATCACTATGACAAAATTGTGGGAAAAGAATGCTGCTAAGTATAAACCAATGGGAAAGGGTCGAAAAATTTAACAAAGGAAATCAACGCAAAACCAGGGGCAGGCGGGCCTTTTTCTCTCTCCTCCAGGAGGTCACATGGCAGAATATTATTGGATCCGGTAAAGATGCGGTGGCACTGACGTCAACATGACGTGGCAATATGGAGGACACATGGCATGCAGATCTGGAATTTTCAAAGGTCTAAAGAGGGCCTATTCAGGTGACATGTGCCCCCACTTAGGAGGTGCCATGTGGCAGTGATGATGTCACATCGAAAATCGTAAATCGGAGGTCAAGGCTTATTGACACTTTGTAACACAGCACACACATGGGAAAGTGCGATCAAGGGGCTTTGATACAGGGGCTAGCCCACAATCACATAAAGAGCTAAAAGAACCAGCGGCTAAGCACGAAGGGTGATCATCGATCGACGGTTGCGTTGTGCATCAAAAAGGAATCTTTGATTGCGAACCTCCGATTAGGGGGCTCCAATAAGGGGGGTTGGTCCGCAATCACATAAAGAGTCGATGAACCAAGGGTTGAGTGCTAAAGGACTATCACAATTGAAGACTGCAAACAAGTTGCGACTCCAATATAAAAACCTCGATTGCGATCTGCCGATCGAGGAGCTCCGATATTTGGCTAAGCGCGCGATTGCTAGAGGGACTTAAAGGAAAAGGGGCACAAATCACTTTATAAAACGAAAAAGGCCCTCAGACAAGAGTCTAAAGACTCTAGTGCCTTAGGGCTAAGCTACAGGTCACAACTCCCTGGTCATATGAGAAGAAAGGCAGAAAGGGGATAAACCAAAGGGGGCCAAAGGAGATTAGGACTCGCTGATTCCGTAATGCCTCTTAGTGTAAAATTCCCTATACAGTGATGCCCCAATAGCGTGGTACAAAGCTTTAAAGGTGGATGGGTCGGGAGCTGAGACTTTGAATAGAGGTATGGAACAGTGGCAAATCGATATGGGCTAATCCTATAGAAGCCCCTGCAATAAGAAACCAAGGACTACACGGGATGCATAAATGAATTTGACTGCTTCGCTGCACATCTTCATATAGTAAATGGAGGCATGGGACTCAAGAAGACTTAATGGCTCAACATGGGGCTCCACTTAGATACACAACGAAGAACTGCCAGGACATTCTCCATTTCTACTCTGTAATAGGCAACTACAGTCGATCGCTATCAGCTCCAAATAGTGGTGAAGCCAGGCAGTTCAAATGAAAGCGACGGAATCAGGCGAGCTGCAAGGGAGGCACATCAACACAGAGACATGGCCTGATTAAGGGCCTTCATAGGAACAAAAAAAGGACGTTTTCCTCCATCATTATTCAATTTCCCTTATTTCTTTTTATTATTCTGTAATTTCTGTTTATTTTGAAGAAAGGAATCAAATCCTTAGGAATCGTTTTGGGCATCAAAGCTATTGTAGGCCGAGACAACTAGTCAATATGATAGCTGGCCCTTGGCTAAGATATTTTTGTAAATGTGGATTCAAAGACCCCCTTCTCTGTATAAATAAGGGGGAGAAACACTTAATTCTAGTTCCGTAATTCTGCACCCGTAATGGTCCAAATTCTATGGTTCCACTTTGGTTCTATGAATCTTGTTCATGAGGGACTTGAGCTATAGATTGTTGAATGTAAATGGACTAGTGAATGAGACTCATTTCAAAGATTAATGAAACTCTTTGGTGATTCCAATCATGGAAATGCGCAATATGTTTTCCTCTCTATAAATCTCATTTCATATATGTTTTCTTTATTTGAAATAGTGTGATGAAGCTGCAGGTTTCACCCTTTGTTCATGATTGCATATTTGTTACTAAGTAGTAACAATACCTGTGTTAGCTACAAATTTACTTATGTACTTGTAATGTGCACAGATTTACTTATGCTTTTGGTGAAAAATGTGCCCATGAAATATATGGCATGAAACCTTGAATAGTGCTCCATTGTTTCTACCATTCCATCTCCTCCCTCTTCCATATTTCTGCTGGAACATAATGGTTTAGGATTCTGCATTGCAATCAGCCCTATGCACCAAATTCTCTCCTTCATTTTCTCCTCTCCACTTTACTACAACGTCAATATTAATCTACTTGTTGTTGTGTGTCGACCACCAGAACAAGGCATTTCTCTTTGAGGTTAGCCTGATCAATGCCCTAAACATTTAAATCCATGTCTCGGCTTGAGTTTACCTTAATGAAGGCCTATTTGAACCAAGCCCCCTTTTATTCTCTTTTTTAAACTTCGTGACAATTGGAGTGCAACCGAAAGCTTCCCATTGATAATCTTCCATGCACTCCTCTATCTAAGGTGTCCTAGGCATTGGTCTACAATTAACCTAGAGGATGTCTCTAGGAATCTTTATATGTCTCCCAAAGCACTTATGCTATGAGTGCCATAAAAAGAAACAACATCTTTCTAGTGCCGTGGTTGGGGAACGAATTAGAATATTTTTCCCTGGGTACAACAAATCTTTACATCCCTCTTTTAGGTGAGCAAGGGAAGTGTAGGTTGAAGATATATCACCTTGGCGATTCCACTGTTTCAACTTTATGGTAAACATCCTGGCAACTCCACTGTACATATCTCTATTTGATCATCCTGGCTTTCAAGCAACTTCATACTCACTTTGATGCTAAACAACTGAAAGTTTACCCTACCTTTGAACTTGAGCTCACTCACCTAAAGGGGTTTCAAAATGTCCATTCCTATATTCCTGGCCAACCAATTTGCCCCACTAGATTTTTCTTCTATTGCTGGTCATCCCAATCATCTCCCTTCATTTCATGAATGGAATACCTATTTTCCTAGATTCAGTGGGAACACAGATAGAAGGCCTGACCGACACCTCAAAGATTTTCATGAATGCATGGAGCAATAGCGCATTGTTTTTAAATATGTGAAAATGAAATTATTCATGTACTCTTTAGAAGAAGATTTTATAGTTTGGTACAAACAATACCTCGTGGCAGCATATCCTCTGTAAAATGTTTTCATATAGCATTTCATCATTATTGCAAAAGATTATACCCACTGAATGCTCTGTTCGAATATTGTTGCACACATTTTAATGTTGAAAATATCCTTGAGGATAATGATCTCGTTGAAGATGTTTGTGAGACCCCATTCCAAGAAGATATATACTCACATCAGGAAGCATTGCCCAGTGGTCAAGAAAGCAAGAAGGAAACATAATCGAGTTGCAAATAAACCCTCAGAGATCTTATTCAGCCAATTTTGATGATTCTCCTTCTTATGATGAGTATGAATCCGATGGGAATTCGAGTGATGTTAAAATACAACAATCCCAGTCATGGGAAGATGCAAAGAAAGAAGAGGCTCCAGGTCACGAATCACGATTCCCTGCCTTCGCCTGGAGAACAAGTTCAAGAACCTCCTCCAACTTATGATTCATATTATTTAGAGGAGGATGAGACGGTCGCGAAGGTTCAAAGGGAGTTGTTTAGCAACAAGTTGGGAGAAGGCTCCGAGTAGCAAATTTTTCAAGAAGAGCTCGAAGTTGAAGGACCAAGCAATGTCTATGATTAATTATTGCAGAAAGGTGCCTGCCGGTAATTCTCAGTAGGCCCTCTAGTCTATGACTCTTACAATTCAGAAACTGAAGATTCTATTATAGATTTCCAAGAGGGTTGGCCCTGACCAAGACGATATCGGTTAACATAATTTTCATGGAAATAAGGCAGTTGCAAATTATTCTGGTCAGCTCTATGAATCTGTAGCTGATTACATGAGCACATTCTTTGGTCAACATCAAAGGTTGTTTCTGGAGTATGCATTAATATTTTTATTTGCAGATTTTTCATGGTGCATGCTTATTTAAATTTTTAAATTTCAGCGACAGGGAGGCATTAGGTCCAACACCCAAATGCTGGCCTGGCTCCACTGGAGGGTTGAACTCACTTATGTGAATTGAGCCCTATATGTAGATAGGATTTGTATATAAATAAGCTCACTAGCTGAGCATTTAATTTCCAGTTGGTAGAATTTATTTTTCTGCATTTCAGTTTGATGAGGAAAGGACTCCTTGCGAATAAAGTTTCATGGATATATTCTGGTTATATAAGTTCATTATATTTTTAACTCCATGCCCAATGGTGAAGGCTACTAGTCTGTAGGTTCTCAACACCTTGCCAGCAAGGCACTGTCCCCAGTTGGAGCTAATGTTTTCACTCACTACAAAATATGTTTTCAGTTGCCCAATGGGTGCAAAAAAGCATAAAAGTTCGCAAACATCTCCCAAAATGCGGGATCACTCAAAGCCAAATTGGACCCCCCTGCAACATTGCATAACTGCATAGTGCTCAGAACGAGCTTTCTAGCGGTATATGGAACTCTTCAAATGGACCCCATAATTAGAAGATATGGCCTATTAAAGATGGGGGTTTTGTCACCTTTGAAAGGAGGAAAAAGAGCATATCAGAGGACTAGGAAACATGGTATATCGAAGGTTCCAACAATCAGTGATCATTGATATTGTAGATCAGAGGTCAATGAAAATATCGCAAGTCACTAATCGACGGATCATGCAACATGGTAGGATAGAGTATATTGGCGATCAATGATCGCCGATATCGAAGATCAGAGGTCCAAGGCAATGATCATGCATATTGGTGCATATTATATCAGTGATCAGGAGGTCCATGGCAATTGGTGATCGATGATCGTGCTCAAAACATCATGGCTTATCGGTGCATCACACATTAAAGCTCCGATAAATTAGAGTTTTAGGGGTGAATCGACGATCGTCGATCGCAACAGCACAAGACATGTCGGCAATCAACATATGACTATCTTAGAAGGAATCGAGGGAGAAGAATGCCGATAAGCATAAATCATCGGGAAAGGGTTGAAAACATTTAACAAAGGAAACCAACGCAAAACCAAGGGTAGACGAGCCTTTTTCTCTCTCCTCCAAGAGGCCATGTGGCAGAATATTATTGGATCTGGTAAAGACACGGTGGCCCTGATGTTAGCATGACGTGGTAGTACAAAGATCACGTGGCATGCAGATCTGGAATTTTCAAAGGTCCAAAGAGGGCATATCCGGGTGATGTATCGCCACTCAGGAGGTGCCATGTGGCAGTGATGACGTCACATCGACAATTGCAAATAAGAGGTCGAGGATTATCGACACTTTGTAACGCAACGTGCACATGGGAAAGTGCGATCAAGGGGCTCCGATACAAAGGCTGGCCCACAGTCACATAAAGAGATAAAATAAATAAGGGCTAAGCATAGAGGGTGATCGACGATCGACGATCGGTGGTTGTGTTATGCATCAAAAAGGAATCGCCGATTGTGAACCTACAATTGTGGGGCTTTGATAAGGGGGAATGGCCTGCGATCACATAAAGAGCTGAGGAACCAAGGGCCGAGTGCTAAAGGACTATCAGAATCAGAGATCGCAAAGAAGTTGCAACTCCAATATAAAAACCCTGATTATGATCCACTGATTGAGGAGCTTTGATATTTGGCTAAGCGCGCGGTTACTAGAGGAACTTAAAGGAAAATGGAAACAAAGCACTTTATAAAAGGAAAAATACCCCCGAATAAGAGTCCAAATGCTCTAGTGCCTTAGGGCTAAGCTCTAGGTCACAACCCCCTGGTTATACGAGAAGAAAGGCAAGAAGGGGTTAAACCAAAGGGGGCTAAAGGAGATTGGGAATCGCTGATTCTGTGACACCTCTTAGCATAAAATTCCCGATACAACGATGCCCTAATAGTGTGGTACAAAGATTAAAAGGCGGATGGGTCGGCAACTGAGACTTTGAATAGAGGTATGGAGCAGTTGCAAATCGATATGGGCTAATCCTGTAGAAGCCCCTGCAATAAGAAACCAAGGACTACACGGACTGCAAAAATGAATTCAACTGCTTCGTTGCACGTCTTCAGATAGTAAATGGAGACATGGGACTCATGAAGACTTAATGGCTCAGCACGGGGCTCCACTCAGATACATAATGAAGGACTGCCAGGACATTCTCCATTTCTACTATGTAACAGGAAACCACATCCAATCTCTATCAACTCCAAAGAGTGGTGAAGCCAGGAAGTTAAGATGATATCGACGGGAACCAGGTGAGCTGCAAGGGAGGCACATCAACATAAATATGTGGCCTGATCAAGGGCCTTCACAGGAACAACAAAAGGACATTTTCCTCCATCATTATTCAGCTTCCCTTGTTTCTTTTTATTATTCTGTAATTTTTGTTTATTTTGAAGAAAGGAATCAAATCCTTAGGAACCATTCTGGGAAGTAGAGCTATTGCAGGCCGAGATGACTAGTCAATATGACAGTTGGCCCTTGGCTGGGATATTTTTGTAAATGTGGATTCAAAGCCCCCCTTCTCTGTATAAATGAGGGGGAGAAACACTTAATACTGGTTCTGGAATTTTGCACCCGCAATGTTCCAAATTCTGTGGTTCCACTTTGGTTCTATGAAGCTTGTTCATGAGGGACTTGAGCTATAGATTTTTGAATGTAAATGGACTGGTGAATGGGACTCATTTCGAAGATTAATGAAACTCTTTGGTGATTCCAAACATGGAAATGAGAAGTATGTTTTCCCCTCTGTAAATATCTTTTCATATATGTTTTCTTTCTCTGAATTAGTGTGATGAAGGCTTAGGTTTCACCCTTTTTTAATGATTGTATATTTGTTACTAAGTAGTGACAATACCCATGTTAGCTACATATTTACTTATGTACCTGTAATGTGCACAGATTTACTTATGTTTTTGGTGACAAATGTGCCCATGAAATATATGTTATGAAACCTTAACTAGTGATCCACTGTTTCTACCCTTCCATCTCCTCCCTCTTCCATATTCTTGCTGGAACATCGTGGTTTAGGATTTTTCATTGCAATCAACCCTACGCACCGAATTCCCTCCTTCCTTTTCTCCTCTTCACTTTACTACAATGTCAATATTAAGTTGCTTGTTGTTGTGTGTCGGGCACCAGAACAAGGCATTTCTCTTTGAGGTTCGCCTGATTTACCCCCTGAACATTCGAATCCATGTCTTGGCTTGAGTTTACCTTAATGAAGTCTTATTTGAACCAAGCCCCCTTTTATGCTCTTTTTAAAACTTAGTGACAATTGTAGTGCAACCGAAATCCCCCCATTGGTAATCTTCCATGTTCTCCTCTATCTAAGATTTCCTAGGCACTAGTCTACAATCAACCTAGAGGCTGTCTCTAGGAAGCTTTCTATGTCTCCTGAAGCACTTGTGCTACGGGTTCCAAAAAACGTGACAACACCACCAATGATGAAAGCATGGCCATGCCTCCTCAACTAGTAGAGTTGAGCACTGAACTTGTTGATTATTTTGTGGACAATGGATCACTGGAAGAAGTATATTCTATTCAGAATGAAGTACCAAATGAAGACAACAATGGGGTTCAATCAAGTTTCCCTAAGGCTGAAAGGAAAGTTTGAAGCCATTAGGAGCATGTGACAATGAACCAAACAATACTTGGCAGGTTAGTAAAGCTACTAGTAGAGAGAGTGAAGGCCTCATCAATGCATTCAACAACAAAATATCTTCGGTTAGAGAGGAGTTCTCAGTTACTCACCTCTAAAGGATATATGAAACTAATGTTTAAGTCTGAGCATAGAAAACTTGAAATTTAGGAATCTAAATAGAGAAAGAAGGAGTTGGCCAAGGAAAAGAGAGATTCAAGGGTTGCAGTAGCAACAACTTGGGCAAAGGAAAGGATCAAAAGAAAAAAAACAAGGGAAGAGAAGGAACATCAAAAATAGTTGGCAAAGCAAGAGAGGGAGGCAAGAAAAGGCTCAACAAGTGTTGGAAAAAGAAGGGGTGAAAAACATGGAAGAGTATGGTGCAAGTTAGTTGGAGGAAAACAAGATGATGTCCAACAATTTGGACCACATTATAGATCATACACCATCGTACTGGGACCTGCTTAACATCCAAGTCCCCCACTATCAACCAGGGGTTATACCTACCCCCTATACACCTACCAATGTAGGTGTAAATCCTATGTATTATAGGAAACCTCTAGTTAGGGTTTGGGTTAGTAGCACAAGTGGATAATTTAGCTACTCAATCCCTCCATAGTTACAAGGCGTAAACTCTAATCAAGCATATGGCAAAAACTTGGCTCAGGCAAACACTTCAACAAGTTTTGGCAATTTAGAAAATGGAGGCCATCAAGAAAAGGGGTGGCATGAATTTTTTGTTTATAACCAAATTGCAATGTGGATGAAGTTACCATCCTTTTTTTTGTTTGTAACCAAATTTCAATGTAAGTTCCAATTTAGATACAGTTCAAATTTAAGACAAACATACGGTTTAATATACTAGTTAAATATACAATATGTTTCGAGTATGGTTTATAATTTATAATGTTACAAAAACTAACTAACTAGCATGTTACAAAAACTAATTAACTGACTAACTAAATTCCAATGTTACAAAAATTATCTGATTACAAAAACCCTACATAATTTATAATGTTACAAAAAATAACTAACTGACAAGTTACAAAACTAACTGAATAACTAACTAAATTGCATTGTTACAAAAACTAACTAATTACAAAAACGTTGCATAATTTAAATTTGTTACAAAAACTAACTTATGTGACATAAGCTTAGGGTTAGGGTTTATGAATTTTATTGTTATAGATAAGTGCTTCCCCCATCTTATGTATCCCATTATCTTTATCAATATAAAAACCAGTGTCAAGTTGTCATTCATGGAGATGTCTTCCTCTATCCATCCATGTTACCAGGTGCTATCCAACCCTTTGGTGTGCAAGTAAACCCACTATGGATGTTTATTCTCTATTATTTCCAACTTATATAAATTCCATCCCATTTGATATTTAAGTATGCAACACATATACATAGATTGATTGTTGGAATTATGGAAACATGGAGGATTTATGTGAATGACAACATTGGTTGCACATTGTTTAATGAGCCTACGTTTCATTTACTGTCCACACGTTCTTTAGTGAGCCTACATTAATTTACTAGCTATACATTCCTTAGTTAGCCCACTTTTCATTTATTGGAAGCACATTCTTCATTGAGTCTGAACATAGTTCAACTCAGTCTATATTATAGAAATCATATTACCAGTAATTGTTGGAGTCCTAATTTTCTATAAATTCTTCAGACCTAATTTTCGATTATGTAGTAATTTATTAAGTTCACCCATAATTTAGTTGTTACATAACATAAACACTCCAACTAATTTCATTTAGCAATGCCTCAAAAAATTCTTCAAGAATTTAATCGCTGCAAGTTAATCCACTTGAGAATTCAATCTACATTATGAATACTTTGTTTAGAAAAATTGTACTTGCAGGTTATGTGCTCCCATAACCACCTAGCTCAAAGAGCTGTGACTCATGGGTAACCCAAAAAATGGCTTAGTCACTCTCTTTGTATAAAGGTATCAAAATGCAGTTAAGAGTGGGAATGTAATCTTAAGAGGACATCAATTTCTAGTAAGATAGTTTTTTCCATAGTTACTGTTGGACACCTAATCCTAAAGGGTTAGTGTGGAATTCGAATGGACAAAGCAGTCCAAGAGACCTTGGGATCTGAAACCCAAGAGTCATATGTTGTACTATAAATGTATATCTCATCTTAATAAAAAATGAACTAAATGATTTATCTTTCCTACTCTTGTGTTGTCCATGTGAGTTTAACATGGTATCAGAGCCATGATGTGTGGCCTGTGTAGTTTTGTGCAACTGGCCTGAGCACTGGCCTTTGTCATTCTGACTTGAGCATTGTCCTCAATGCCTCTTTCCTCTGAAGGATTAATTTGATGAATGATTACTTGGTCCAGAGCGGAAGGCAGAAGAATGCCTCTGTTGAATCGACATACCACCGGTAACATAAATGTTTTTGATGCTCCCTGAAATACGTTTGCTGCTTTGGGTATTTGTAAAAATGAATGCAGTTTTTCAAATGTAATGGTATTGAATGCTGCCGTTTTTCAAATAAATGCTGCTCTCTCTGTCCATAATTTTAGCTGCGCTCTCTGTCCATATTTTTATCTGTGCTCTGCTCCATGGGATTTGTTGTAATTATGAATGGTCCATAAAAAGCGTATGCGTTGGCTCCCATACGCTGCTACGTTACACCATTGACTGCGCCCTCTGTCCTGAGCGCATCTGATCTGCAACTAGCCTCCATTGAATGTCCACACCTGCGCTGCCCTGACATTCTATTTATGATTCCTGCGCTTCTCTGATCATAAACGTTTCATATTCCCGGAATGATGTCCATCAGTTACATTCGAATTCTGTCTGCCATATTCCCTTGAAACTGCTGTCTGCACTGTCTGTCCATAATTAACGCCTCCGTCCAGAGCGCTACTCTGCCATAACGCCTAACAGGAGCAAATTGGTCAAGAAAAACTGCGTTCCTCACACTATCAATCAACAATTCTACCATCTCGGGGAGATAGGTTTTAAGAGCATCTCAATTACGCTTGAAGCTGTCATGTATGTGCGTTGACAAATTTACTGTTAAAAGACTACAGGGTTCAAGTTAAGTGAGCGTATATACCGTGATTCCTCCTTGAATCGTTGCGCCTACTACAGATATTACGGAGGATCGTATGGGGTATGCTGTATATGCATGTATAATTCCTTGACTGAATGGTGGATATTGTTTCCAACGCGCAATTGCTGTTCACTGTTGTTACGCAGGGTCATCACTCTTGTAGAGGCGTAGTAATCCTTGAACATGGTAATATATGCGGTGGAAATGTGTAACGTTTTGATATAGCATTTATAGATTGTGATGTGTAGCTGTTATTCCTTGAAAGAACCGCGCATGCGTAAGTGATTTATAACAGTTGACTGATATACATATACAGTTCGGTTTCATAAGAGGCGTGATATATAACCAAGCTGGTATTCACCACCGTCTGGCTGCTACAGGTGGCTGGACAAAATAAGTGTAAGTGTTTTAACGCGAATATATATACATATCTGTTCAAGTGAGCATACCGTGGACGCGTATGTATACAATGGATACATACAGGCTGTGTAGGGAGGTGCTTATTCTGCGCGGCCATTATTTTATATGATACGCGGACGCGCCGCTGGTTTTGTAAATTCCGGAACGCGCAGTTATTCACTCTATGAAACTGCCCAACCACGAGCAAACCATGGGCACAGTGTATCGAATATCTAACTTTGCAGGTCAACTCAACAGGCTAATAAACACGCTTTTCTCGCCGCAATACCATCAGCCATAAATAACGGGTTGACTCCAGTTTTCAATGGAACCAACCACGAAATTTCTGATGCGCTTTTTGCTTTCAAGAGTATGAAGTACATCTTTTATATATATAAGATCTTCATTGCATTTCCCACGCATTGATCATCCATAATTTAATTCACACAGTACGAGAAAAGTAGGGTTTCAGTATTGGGAATTCATATCAATTTCAGTTTGTTAAGTCTGCTGGAAGTTTCAGTTGTTATAGTGATAGCCACTGTTGTTACAGTGATAGTTGATAATAACACATTATGGTATTGGCAGAGCTTCCGAGTTTATTGCGAACGGTACAGCCTCTATTCGCATATTTCATCAACAATTCAGTCGGCTTTCAGTGTTGTTTGATATTTACATAACAGATCAGTGAAGAGGATTTTTTTTTCTGTAAAGAAAATCCAAATGTTTATCATAATGATTTGCGAGTTTTTTTATCTCTTCAGTGCATCATTCTGGATTCTTTGATATTGAAGTGTCCTATAGTCTTCCTGGGAAATCGTAATTGTGGCTGTATTCTTTTGCACTGTTCTGGTGTATTACATTGGTGTATTACACTGTCTTCAATATCACTGCATCATACACTTCATGCTCAGCGATTGAACTTCTTGTTCTATTTTTATAAAGTCTACCTTCTCAGCTCTCAGTGGGAATTTATTTGTCAAACGTTTTTCACTGTATACGGAAAACATCTCTTTCTTTCTTGTAATAAACTGTTGGACTTTATGCATTATTGCTCACTGTGAGACTGTGCATAAGCTGGTCTGTGCGTTGATCTCCGTGCAGAAGACCGAATGACTTTGACTCTGTAAACCGACTCTGCTACAGGTTGAGCTCACTAATTTTCCAGCCATTCCAGCCAATAGATCGGACCAGCGAGAAGCAGAAATCTGGTATCTCCAATGCTGAAGCAAACTAGTGGCAAGATCAGAGAATATTAATTTGTACCCCTGTCAAAGCATATGAGTATTCAAGTCCTGTCCATGACAGTGTTATAATTATTGGAGTTTTGTTAACCATCATTTCTGAAGGAGTACTTGAAGGTTCCAAGCAAGTTTGCAATTGCTGCTGCCCCAGTTGTGAAATTTAATTTAAAACTCATTATAGGTTCTGTTCCTTGATTCATCTGCTGCACATTTACAAAGGATTTTTCTGTGTCTTTGTACTGTGAATGGTGTTACTTTTACTCATAATATTTTGACAATGAAGAATATGCCTCGAATTACTGAAATATTAGAGTTCTTAAAAACTCTCATACATTCCTCAGATCATGATACAGTGAGAATAAGCAAAGCTTCTCTGGTTGATATTAGAACCTGTTTGTATAATGTACAAGAGAATATTGATTTTTTGCAGCTTGAAACACAGCTACAGCAAGAAGAATTAAAAATAAGGAGTCATTCTGAACCTGTTTCTGTTCAGAACAATGAAGCAGACTCCCATAAACAACAAGTCAATATTGTTCAAGTTCATTCAGATCCAGTACCCGATAAAGCAGCAGTTGAACATGCAGATGCAGAAACTCAATCTGCACTTCCCAAGCCCATCATCAGACCTTGGGAACAGCTTGTCCACAACAAGCACAGAACCGGTCTTGGTTATGACAAGGACTTGTCCTTTCATATTCCAGACTACTCAAAGCCCATTCAGTTTCAGAGTGCTGGATTCATTGATGACAGTTCACCTGCTTCTCATGACAGTTCAGCTTCAGCTGTTCCAGAATCTGCCCCTCTTCCACAACAACAGCAACAACAACAGATCGTGAAATGCCAACACTGTGACCGAGTTGGCCATCTGAAAGATCACTGTTTTGATCTTCATCCATGTGAGCACTGTCATAAAACCACTCATTTTTCAAACAGATGCTTCAAAAACAAACGTCATGCAAGAACAAAGATTCATCTTGGATGGATCGCTTCTTGGCAATGGGCATCAACAGCCAAGAAGATATTCCAAACACATGTCAGAACTTGTTCCAGAGTATTGAACAGTCTTGCAGTTGATTTTTCTCCATCTTCTCACCTTGTACCTGACAAGGGGGGAAATGATGGTCATCTACAAGCTTCAAAGTCACATCAAGCGAGCCTGAGCCACAACCTGCCACACCAGTTTCAGAGTTGTAGCCAGAGACAAAGATGCCCGTGAACAGATTGAGAACACTTCCTCTAGCAGAAGACTCCAGCTTCTTGCCAGTTTTGGAAGAGTTCCAGGAATTGCATTAAGCATTCCAGAGTTGTTGGTTATCCTTAAACCATCACAAGTTGAGACTTCCCTTTTTAGGTTGAAGTTTTACCTTTTATGCGGGGTGAGACCTCCCTTTTATGGTTGAAGGTTTCCCTCTTTGAAACAATAGGATCACTTCCTCTAGCAGAAAACTTCAGTTTCTTGCCAGTTTTGGAAGAGTTCCGGGAACTGCACTAAGCGTTCCAGTGTTGATGGTCATCCTTAAACCACCGCCCTTTTTTATACCAACATTTCATAGAGCACAATCAGCCTAGTGCTGCCATGCATTCTTTGCACATTTTGTATTACAACGCTCTTCTTGGACTCATACATAACCCTTCGGATTAAGGGGGGGAATGTTGGACACCTAATCCTAAAGGGTTAGTGTGGAATTCGAATGGACAAAGCAGTCCAAGAGACCTTGGGATCTGAAACCCAAGAGTCATATGTTGTACTATAAATGTATATCTCATCTTAATAAAAAAAGAACTAAATGATTTATCTTTCCTACTCTTGTGTTGTCCATGTGAGTTTAACAGTTAATTACAACAACATCTTAATACAAAATAATAATATGAGAAGTGGATGGAAGAAAGGTTTAAAAAAAACCAGGAACCATTTTAAGATCAGTTAACATGAAATCTCACCTAACAATTCCATGTGGTTATCCAACATAAACAAAAGAAAATGGTCCAAATAAATGGAGTTAAAAATAACTTTTCCTTGCAACTATCTCAAAGGTTTTGAATGCATGGGGATGAAGCCATTGAAATAATGGTCCAATGTGTGACCATAATGATTCAGACTTGTATCTACCCTTATATAATATATTGGTCTCTTGTATGGAGCATTTCACATTCCATTATGCATAGGAGATTTTTATTGTTTGATAAGTTCTCTTATCATAGACAAATTGATTTTTTTTTTCCATTTAAACTTAAAGAAAAATCATCATAAGAACATTTTTATTAGTTAGACAAAGCAAACAATCATCATTGTTTTCTTAGTATAGATAAAACCCTACATCCACAGAAGGCACAAAAGCCACCAAATAACCCACATAACCCACAATAAAAGCCCAAATTCCATATTTTATTTAAAACCCTTTAACCAATGCAAAAAAAAAGCTCTCAATCTTAGATTTGCTAAAGGATCAGAAACCTTAAATGAAATTATCAAAGTGCAACGTTCTCCTCTGATAAAGATAGGTCTTGGATATATTGAAGAAGCATCTCAATCACAGAATCCGTCAACCTCCACTAAAAGCTATCTTGATGCAGCAAAGAGCAATGAACAGTTTGACAATCGTCAGCAAAGGCATAAAGCAGATCACCAGGTAAATCAGGCTCAATTTACTTCAAGGATGAACATAAGCCACAATCAACCATAGGTAAATCGTATTCAGTTTGCTTCAAAGACAAATATCAGTAGAAACTACAATCATCAGGTCAATAGATTCGATAATTGCAAGAACTTCTTTAATGGTCAGTGTTTCTCATGTCATAATTTTGGACACAAAGCTGCTCAATGTGTTCCTTACAAAATCATCATGACTAGAGAAGCACGAATTCAAAGGAATGTGACAGGGATCAATAAAAGTTCCTATAATAACTTTTCTCTTCTTGAAAATGAAATAGAATGCTCAATCTGTAACAACTTTGGCCATGAAGAATCTGAATGCAGGAGTAAATTTCGGCAAATATCTCAAAAGGAGCAAACTCCATTAAATCCCAAAATATGGAGAAAGAAAGAACCACGAACAAAAATATGTGGTATAGCCTTGTATGTAGAAGGACAAGAAAACCAGTGGTACATCGACAGTGGATGCTCAAAACACATGACAGGTGACAAAGAAAAACTACACTCATATAATGCCTTAGAAAATGAAAAGAATGTCTCATTTGGAAATGACACTCCTGCTGTCATAAAAGGTAAAGGCTTTGTTTTCTTGAAAGAAAAAGTTAAAGCTGAGAATGTTAGTATGTTGATGGCTTAAAGCATAACCTGTTGAGTGTGAGTCAAATGTGTGATCAAGGAAATGAAGTAGTGTTTCGATCAAATGGATGTTTTGTTCGTGAGCTTGATACAACAGAAACCGTGATCAAAGGTATAAGAACTCCAAACAACCTATACATACTCAAGGGAGGACAACAACAGTGCTATCTAAGTAAAAATGATGAAAACTGGCTATGGCACAAAAGGTTGGGGCATCTAAGCTTTTCTCAAATAAGAAAAGCATGCATATTCCAGGCTGTTCGTGATCTTCTAGATATCAACATTCCTGAAAACACTATATGAAAATCATGTCAATTCGGTAAGAAAACCAGATCTCACTTCATCAAAAAGGAAGGGTCAGCTAGTAAGCCTCTTGAACTTGTTCATATTGATTTATGTGGACCATCAAGGAAAAAGTCACCTCGTGGAGAAGAATACTTTATATTATTCATTGATGATTTTTCTAGAATGTGTTGGATAGGTCTTCTAAAGCATAAAGATGAAACATTTGAAAAGTTCAAAGCCTTCAAAGCTTTGGTTGAAAATGAATCAGATTGCAAATCAAATGTCTCAGATCTGATTGAGGAGGGGAATTTACCTCAGATGAATTCTTTGAATTTTGTGAACAACATGGAATAAAAAGGCAGTTCTCCACCGTAAGGACTCCTCAACAAAATGGAGTGGTAGAAAGGATGAACATAACTATTCAAAAAATGGCTCGTGTTATGCTAGATGAATCTGGAACTCCTGCAACCTTTTGGGGTGAAGCTGCATTCGCTGCCGTCACTATTCTCAACCAAGAAAATTTTCAGGTAAATAGCACTCAAACTCCACATAAACTTTGGTATGGTAAGACTCCCATTATAAAATACTTCAAAATTTTTGGAAGAAAATGTTACATCAAAAGGACCGATGAAAAACTTGGTAAGTTTGAACCCAGAGCAGATGAAGGTATTCTTCTTGGCTACTCGTCTCGAAGTTAAGGATATAAATGTTATAATAAAAGACTTGGGAAAATTATTGAAAGTATTGATGTTGTGGTTGATGAAGCATGCAAAAATCCAAAACAAGTAAAAACCGAAGGCTGTGGCAATGAAGAAGATGAGGAACATTTTCCCACATCAAATCACACTGATTCTGAAGAAGAAACCAATGAATCACCAGAAGAAGAGATAAAAATAGAAAAAAAGACTCCGTCCAGGTATGTTAAAAAAAATCACCCGGAAACTCAAATTTTAGGGGAAAAAGGGGCAGGTGTGCAGACAAGAAGAACCATTACCGAAGCCTTAAGCTATCTACCATTACTATCTTCCACCGAATCTCAAAATGTAAATGAAGCATGAAAAGATGAATGTTGGGTCAAGGCCATGAATGAAGAACTTGAGAAAATTAAAAAGAATAATACTTGGGAATTAGTTTCTAGACTTCATGATAAGAATATCATAGGAACTAAATGGATATTCAAAAACAAGTTGAACGAAAATGGAGAAGTTATTAGAAACAACACCAGACTTGTTTGTAAAGGATATGCTCAACAAGAAGGTATAGATTTTGAAGAAAATTTTGCACCTGTTTCTAGACTTGAAGCCATAAGAATGTTTCTTGCCCTATCTAGTTTTTAGAAATTCAAAGTATAGCAAATGGATGTAAAATCTGTGTTTATTAATGGAGACTTAGAAGAAGAAGTCTATATTGAACAACCAGAAGGATTCATACTTGGAAATGATGCAAACTTGTATACAAACTCAGAAAAGCTCTCTATGGTCTAAAACAGGCTCCAAGGGCATGGTATTACCGTCTTGACAAATATCTCCACCAACAGGGTTTTTCAAAGGGGTTAGCAGATAACAATCTATATACAAAGATGGACACTGATAAATTGCTAATAATTGTTGTGTATGTTGATGATATCATTTTTGGTAGCAATGAAGAATCCATGAGTCAGAATTTTGCCTCAGTAATGCAGCAAGAATTTGAAATGTCCTTGCTTGGTGAGCTTACCTACTTTCTTGGTCTACAAGTTCAACAAAATAAAGATGGTATTTTTCTCTCACAAACCAAATATCTCAAATAGATCCTGAAAAAGTACGGCATGGAAGATTCTAAACCAGTATGTACCCCAATGGTAACAGGATGCAATCTTAGCTCAAATGATGAATCAGCAGCAGTACATCAACCAACTTACAGATCCATGATTGGCAGTCTGCTTTATCTAACAGGTACCCGACCGGACATCATGCATGCAGTGGGAATAGTTGGAATATTCCAAGCAAATCCTAAGGAAACACACCTTCAGGCAGTCAAAAAGATTTTCAAATATCTTCAAGGAACACAAAACTTTGGTTTATGGTATCCTATAGATACAGATCTTACACTTCATGCATATACAGATGCAGATTGGGAAGGAAGTGTTGATGATAGAAAAAGCACTAGTGGTGGTGCATTCTATATGGGTTTTAGGTTAGTGTCTTGGTTCGGCAAGAAACAAAGTTCAATTGCATTATCTACAACTGAAGTAGAATACGTGGCTGTTGGATCTTGCTACACACAACTACTTTGGATAATGCAAACCTTGCAAGACATTCAGATCACATGTACTCCACCCATCCTCTATTTTATGTGATAATACAAGTGCCATCAGTATTTCAAAGAATCCAGTAATGCACTCCAAGACCAAGCACATACCCATCAAATATCATTTTCTATGTGAACAAGTGCTTGAACAAAAGGTCAAATTGGAGTATGTTCCCTCCAAAGAACAGGTCGCTGATATATTCACTAAAAGTTGGGAGTAGTTGCTGCATCATCCTGCTGTTAAATCCTATCTTCTTCAGAGAAAGGTGGTTATACCCGAGTTTCATGAAGCGTAGTCACGTATATACGTTGGTTTCTGTGGACACAGTCGGTATATGTTAGTTTGAGGAAAAGCAGTGGGCCAGACTTAGGAGAAAGGGGTCTGATATGGTTCGATGAATTATCTGCTTTGCTTGATGATGGTTACTGTTTGTTGATGACATGTGGAAATATGTTCGCTCTCATAAGTTGTTATCTGATTGATGATGATTCCTTGATAACTCTTCTGATATATGAAATGATCAGATCTGACAGTGAACATCTGACACAGGTTCAAGGGGAGCATATGCTTCTAATAATGCATTGTTTGCATTATCTTAGAAGATCTCGGTGCAGATTTTGTTTCATGTGGAACAGGTTCAGGGGGAGAACATGATTGCTGGTTTGGATGCTGATTAACAGATGCCGCTGATGATAGTTTCTGGTGACTATCATGGTCTTGTTTAATATATTTGGTCTCTGTTATATATGTCATGTATATCTTTTAATGTAACGGTCGTGAAAAAGACCTAATTTGTAACCCCAATATGCATGGGATGGATGATGTAATGTTTCTTGCTTTTGATTGATATATCCCCACTTGGTTGGGAGGATGAGTCAAATTTGGTATATCCCCACTTGGTTGGGAGATGGATGTATGTATGAATCATTGGTGATAGGAAGGTCATTTGTGATGCATGTGTAGAGTCATGTTTTTATTTTAGAACATCTTTTTGTAGGCCTTGCTTGTGCTCAAGGGGAGCATGGACTCGATCATGGGAGCTCAATCAACACATTTCATCATATCAAAGAATTTCATATGTTTGTTCTGCCTTAGATATTCTTGGGAAAGTTGAATGCAAAAGTGTGTATTTGAAGGACAAATTCCTCTCCAATATATAGTCATTTGAGTGGGTCCTTAAGCCTCTTCCAGGCGGACTCTTAGGGGTAGCCAACCCAATCTCTTGGACAATCTCTAAACATTTTCATGACATGAAATTTTTTTCTTTACATTGATACAAGAGCCCTTCTAGGGGTTTCACATTATGACTTTGACTTTGACTCTCTAGAGCACTCAATGGGTGCACTACCTAGCACCAAAAACCATGGGCAAGAAACCCATGTATAAATAATTTTTCTTTTACGAAAATATTTTCTTTTCTTTCTTTCGACAATTACAGTGATTAGACCAAGTCATGACATCATAATTATGAAGACCAACTAGTTACATTTCAACACACCCTATTAACTAGGGAGGTATTCATAATTGACAACAGGTATAAGGACAATACTTCCATTGAAAAATTCTCATAAGAAGAGTCGGATTGGTAAGCCATCTCATAAGCTGTTCTCTTAGCTTATGCCAGAGCATCTCATCATACCAACCAACATTGTCACATAGCAAGGCCTTGACTAATATCTCTATCTCTCCACAAGATCAGAGCATAATGCTAGTGAGACGAATGACTGATAGACACCATCATCATTGTCTCTCAAGGCACATTACCCCAGCCGGGTCTTCATAGGGTATAATATCTTGTAATCACACATCCTCAAATAATTTCCTCTTCAACTACTCTTACCTTGGATTCCCTACCTCACCCTCAAAAGATTATCAGAATCAGTTTCATATGCTTACCCAATCCTCCATTCTTTCTTCACAAGAATGATGTGTCTATATCTCCCTCTCAACTAGGGAATGTATACTCCTTCCTATAAAAGGAGTTTACCCAAGCTCCTTATTATCTAGGGACTTGTTGAAGCTCCCTCTTAAATAGGAACTTGCTATCAACAACAATTATCTGCTCTTTGGTGGAGATCATGGTATTATTAGTTGTTGGTAGGGCTCCTCCTTTCAATGTCATGAAGTTCATCTTGTTTATTATGGACCCTTCATCTTCTAGATTTTTCTTCATAAGGAATCAACCATCCATCACTTTCCTTCAGTGAACCAATAGTCATGCTATCCTTCTTTTCAATCTTTTAGTCCACATTCGACTTTCCTTCATACAACAGCCTCTTCTAGGTCATGCTTCTTTTAGGATCTTCCATCCAATCACATGAGTGCTAGTTGTAGATGACATCCACAACTCTCTTTTGGTAGCCTTGTTTCAACCTAAACTAGTTGTTGTTCACAAATAAAAAATGAACATTAAATCAAAGTTACCTTTTACGATGGCCTTTCACCTTGACATTTGCTTCTTGCAACATCAACTTGCTGCACATTTGAAAACACGTCTCCAAGACTTTTAATGTCAAGGGTCTCCTTCCTTCACAAACTTTATCAAGGTATTCATGCCTTCCTCGTGGAGATGCCATACCATATCCTTTTAATCATCAGATGTTGATTCCTTATCTTATCATAGTTGCAACTTTTCCATGAATCCTTCTTCCTTTCCTCACATATTGTACCCTAGGAACTTCTATACATAGTTCCTTCATCTTGTCAACCACCTCATATTCATATGAGGACATATTATGTTGATTTCATCTTATCAATATGTGAACTAGTTCAAGGTGTATACCTTCATGCATCAAGAAGAGATTCTTATTTTTCCATGATGCTCATAAGATAGAGCATTCAAACATGCTTTTTGCAACTATATGATGACATGGCTTAATCTATCAAAAGCATACATACCTCTTTTCTTCTTTTGGTCATCTAGACTTCCTTCGACAACTTCCTTTCCTTGCTTGGAAGTACTTCAACCATGTTGCACTCCTATATCATCATATCATCATCTTGTTAAACAAAGGATCCCACACAAGGTGGAATGTAAACCATCATTGAGACACATGGTTTTTCCAAATATGGTGAACCTTCTTATTAAGATTCTAGTAGAGGATCTCGATGATCCTCGTCCTGTAAATGCTCCTTTCTAATGACGATGATGTATGATGATATATATTTTTACCATGCTACTTGACATTCTTTAAACCATATATGTTACTTCTTTGGTTGCCTTATCAGGTTTTTAATGAGGATATCTTGAGCTACTTTATTTTTATCATAATGACTGCTACAACCATGTAGACTTTTACTTCAAATATCTTTCAAACTTCTATAATGATATCATGATCTTTTTCTGCGTCAATCGTATGCTTCTCAAGTGATGCCATTTTCTCAATATGGTGCATTTTCTCATAATTACAATGCTTGACTGCAATCTTTAACCATAGTAGAGGTATTTTCACCTTCTACTTCTCCTTGCTATGTAAACAATGTAAACTTTGAAAGAGGAACTGTAAACTCAAAATGAGAATTCTAGCCCAAAAACCCAAAAAATACAGGAAGAACAACCTGAATATGAAAAGTGTTGATGCTGGAATAAAGTTTTTTTTTTCAAGGAAATTTTTCAACATTTTTTAAAAATGGCAGTAAAAGCCAATATAAACCATTTTTTTGTGTGAAAAACACCCTGAAAAAAAAATGAAAAATAAAAAATGTTGATGCTAGAATAACGTCATTTTTTAAGGTAAATTTCCAACATTTTTTCGTAATAACGTTGATAAAATATGATGGCTAGGAAAAACCTTAAAATTCCAACGATTTTCAGGCATGACATTAAAGATAAAATATCACGTCTTTGAAAAGCCTTAAAATTCCAATAATTTTCAATGATGGTGTTAAAGATAAAATAATTATAACTATTTTCAACCATAAGATTAAAGATAAAATATCATGGCTCAAAAAAGCCTTAAAATTTTGACAATTTTTCAATTATGGAATTAAAACCAAATATTGTGGCTACAGAAAACCTTAAGTTTTCAACATATTTCAACCATGACACTATAGAAAAAAAAATTGACTAAAAAACTTTAAAAATAAACACCTAAATAAAAAATTCATTATACCAAGAGTAATTTCTTTTTTAAATGCTAAAAGTAAAACGATTTTAAAATCTTAGCCTAACACGACTTGACACATTGCAACAAAAATTTAAAAATCAACCATCAAATTGACATGCAATGTAGGGGAATTCAACCCATTGTAATGAAAATTTAAAGACCGACAATGAAATTGACGCATTTTGGAGGTGGATTAAATCCATTATAATGAAAACTTAAAAAAAAAAATAATAATAAATAAATATTTAAATAAATAGAAATGAAAAATACAAAAGAAAATAAAAATAAAAATATTGAAAAAAAAATAAAAAACAGAAAATGTTAAAAAAATAATAACATGTAAATACAAATATATATTAAAACTTATAAAAAAACAAAAAGTAAAATAATAACAACTAAATTAAAATATATATTTAAAAAAAAGAAAGGATGGCAAAAAAAACCCAAATATTAAAAATAACAAAAATAAATCAAATATAAAAAAAATAAAAATTAAAAAAAACAAAATTTAAACTAAAAGAATAAAAAAAAAAATTAAAGATTAACCAACAAATTTATTATAAAAAAACAATATAAGATAATTAAAAATAAATAAATAAATAAAAACAAACTTTAAAAAAGCATTAAAATAAGCCAATAATGCATTATAATAAAATTAAAAACATAAAAAAAATGATAAATACTTGCCCAAAAAAAAAAAATATTTAAAATACAACTAACTTATAAAAAAAACACACACACATTAAAAAAAACAAAATTAAAAAGCTTAAAAAAACAAAAAAATACATATAAAATCATAAATTTTTGTAACAATAATAATAATTAAGATTATGGCTCCACGGGCCAGGGTGAGGGAGATTCGATTCTGGGAATCAAATCTCCCCCTTAGGCTCGTTGGGCCATGGGGGGGTGGCCGAGGGGCGAAACTGCAAGTTCCACAGGGGGTGGGTGGAGCTGCAAACTTGTAGCTTGGCCCCCCACCCACTCCCTAGGCCCGTTGGTAGCTCCACTCCCCGCCCACCCTTGGGTCCGTTGGCAACTCCACCCTCTAGCCACTGCCCGTAGCCCAATGGACCCAACGAGGGGGAGGGGCAGATCCTATTCTCAGGAATCATGTATGCCCCACCCCTCGAAGGCCCGTTGGGCTGCTGGGGATGGGCGAGGGGCGAAGCTGCAAACTTGTAACTATGCCGCCTGCCAACCCTCCGCAACCCAATAGGCCCAAGGGGCAAATCTGATTCGTTGCAGCTCTACCCACCCCATGCGGCCCAACATGCCCAAGGAATGGGGAGAACTGGTTCTCCCCACACCTTGGGCCCGTTGGGCCATCGAGGGTGGACTAGGGCGAAGCTGGAACCCAGCACCTCCGCCCCCGACCCACTCCTTGCAGTCATTGGGCCTGAGCAAGGGAGATATGATTCTTGGAATCAGATCACCCCCACCCTAGGCCGTGAGGCCATAGTTTTCCTTCTTTTTTAATGTGTTTTTTATGTATTATTTTTTTAATTACATTTTGTAAATTGTTTTTTAAATGATTTTTTTTGTTTTATTTTTTCATTTTTTTAATTTAATTTAATTTTTTTATGTGTTTTTTTTTAATGTTTTTTTTATAAATTAAAAAAAAATTGTTTATTATTTTATCTTAATGTTTTTATTATATTTAATTTTCAATGTGTTTTTTTTATTTAATCATTTTTTTTATGTTTTTAATTTATAATTTTAGGGATTTTATTTTTTTATTTTATTTTATTGTTTTTTAAAATTTTATGTTTTTTTAGCATTTTTAAAAATTATTTTTACTTAATATTTTTCTGAAAAATACTTCAAATGTTACAATTTTTAGATATAAAATTCATAAAAATTATAAAATTTGTTATTTTTCCAATTTTTTATTCAATTTTTTCATAATATTTTTTTATTTAGCATATCATTTTTAGCAAAACTGTCTTTAAATACACAATTTTTTTTTTTAATTATATCTATATGCAAAATGTATATATTTTTGTCCAGTGTTTAAAATTATTATTTTTTAGTGAGAATTATTGTATTTATATTCAAATATAAATTAACGATATATAAATATATATAAAAAATCCTAACCTCGAAATATTAATGTTATTCTTTTTATTTTGCAAAAAAAATTTAAAAATTCATTATAAAAAAACATTGTAAAGAAAAACAAAAAATATACGTTTGAAAAACCCTTAAAAAACAAATATCTTAGGACAAAAAACAAGAAGAGGAATAAGACAACTTAAAAAAAGGTTAAATAATCAACATTTAAAAAAAATTGTGCATACTAAGGACATAAAAAAATTAAGTGTCATAAATATGCCTTAAAAAAATTGTTGATGTTTTTCAAAGTCCGCATGAAAATCAACAACATTTAAAAAAAAATATCCACGCTTAATAAATTACAAAATTTAAAGTGTAAAAAATAAGTCCTCTAAAAGAAGAGGTTGATGCTGCATCAACACTATTCAAAATGAATATGAAAATCAGTAACATTTTTAAAAAATTGTTCATACTTAATACATGAGAAAATTTGAAGTGTCAAAAACATGCTCAAAAAAAGAAAAGGTGTATTATGTATCAATGCTTTTCAAAATCAGATGATTTTTTGCTACCTCAAAAAACCTAGTACTCGATACAGATCTATTTCAAAGTTTACATTGTTTGTACTAGGCATCCACAGTTCCATCGTTATATCATGAATCTATCATAGTCCTTGAGGATCCAAGGGTTCATACAGTTCCCTTCTTCCATCATGCTTCTCAAAACAGAGGATCAGCGCATCCACCTTCCTTTACTTCCTGTACTTGCAACATTAATTGACAAATATCACCAAGCAAAGTATATAATAACAAGAGCATGATATTTATCTTATAATCTAAGGTTGCCATGAGACTTAAAGGTTGTACTTCTAGGGCTTTAGGTGCCAACCCTAAACCAGGTGTTCCAACCTTATCCATGCTCATGAGCCCTAGATTGCTTATAAACCCTAAAGGCCTAGGGTTTGGGTTACTATGAGGGAACAAGATTAGGGTTTTTATATGACTAGGGTTTTACTAATTTCAACAAACCCTATCCAATCAATCAACCCTACTATATTGTATGTTGGACCCTTAACAAAAATATGCCATACATACCTTATGGTTACATACCTGCAATTTTGAATGTCATGGTAGCATCACAAAAGTATTGCAACCTATATTGATCCTCTATCATCTTCAAGACTTTCTACCAATAAGACTTCAAACAGGGATATCAATGTTCTTCTGATATGACCTGCTTCTCCAAGTGTTCATTTTTAAAAAATTTGAACAAGGTTGTTGCTCTTTTTGCTTCGAAATGTCAGGATAGGACTTCTTTGTGTTGAAAAATGTGTAACTAAGTTCGGTCTTCATAAATATGAAATGTACTTTTGATTCTTGTATATTGTAAAATGACAGAAAAATATTATTATTATTTTTAGAGCATGGGTTTCATGCTCAAGGTCTTCTACTTTATAGGTAAAGCATCCATTTCTAGGGTTTGTCTTAGGTCAAGAAGTCAAAAGAGTCATTGTCATAAGTTGAAGACCCCATCGGGCACATTGTAACTTGTAAAGAAAAGAAAAAAGTATCATTAAAAGTGTAAAAATACCCTTCAAGACCAAGTCGTCCTAGCAGCTGCGAAGTCGGTCTATTTAGAGGAGCCACGTTCACCTTGAGAAGCCTATATAAAAGAGGGATCTCGACCTCCTTGAGACACATTCATCACTCACTCATTCAAGCAAAGTAGAATATAAAGAAGGCAAGCGAAGAAGGAAGAGGATGAAGAAGTATTGTTTTTGGGCTAATTCTCTCTCACACGTGTGAAAAAGAGAAGCTAGGGTTTGTTGTTTTAAGGTAGAAATTCTCCATCTGCTGGAAGAGGATAAAATTTGTTGGAGGAAGGGTCTACTAGGTCACCTACTTTCCCTCAACAAGGAAGCAAGGCAAGCAAATTTATTGGGAAGCCTTGGAAGGCTAATTTCGCTCACACTTGTGGATGCAATAGTAGTTGCAGAGGGCTGGAAATTTTAGACTTGCAGTAGAGGCCGCAATTCTGACGCTGGGGGTCGAAGCTGTGTTGCTAGAAGAGATTTGACTGGGTTTGACTTGGACAAGGGAAGCACATCATTCAGAAAGGTTGGACTTGGTCTTGGAGGGTATTCGTCTTAGTCTAGAGGTCTTGGAATTCGTCAATTGAAGAATCTATAAGAAGAGAAGAGATTTTGTGGGCTTTCCTCTCAAGTGGAGAGGTTTTGGCCCTGGCTTCCAACCTACATTTTATGTACTTGTGTACTATTTTTATTCTTTTTTTGGTAGTTGTTTGATGATATTCGAACATAATAATAAGTGAAGAAGCTAATAAAGTAAGAAAAAGTAAAAAGACATCACAAGCAATTATCATAGAAAGAGAAATCATCTTAAGTATTGCCCTATAGATTTCTCAACACTTTGCGATATGACTTCATAATAGATCTTCAGACATATATTTATTTGTGTTGAGTTCATTTACTGCATGTAGCTCCTAGGTCCCGCCGCTTTCCATAATGTGTAAATGAGAGATGGTTATTTGTAGAGAGCAGTGTTTCAAATTAATCACATTGTAAGGTTTGGGTCGACGTTTCAAACCAATTAATGTGGTTCATCCTTAGGACAAGGTGTGGTTTCTCACCTTGTCTTGAGGATGAACCACATTAGTTGGTTCAAAACATCGACCCAATCCTTACAATGTGATTAATACAAAAGACTATTGTCTACATTATGGATCACAAAAGTCTTAGACCTAACATGATTATTTGTTTTGAGTACTAAGAATGACCTTCTGGTTAGGGCTTCCAGAATCATGAACATGGTTTGACAAATGGATTTTTCCTTCACATGAATACCCTTGAAAACTACAAATATGGATCCAAAGGTTGTCTTATTACTTCACTATCAAAGTCGGCTTCTTAAGTGTCTATATAGGATATTTCAATGTACCCATAATTGCTTCCTCGACTTCAATACCTCTGCAAGATGAATAAAAAATTCAAGGATGGAAATGCTATCTATACTTTGAATGCTCAGAACATGAGTCACAAGGCCGATTTTCCTTATGATAGATCAAATTTCAAACTGAGCACATATGCTATAAGATATTTGATTCTTTGCCACAAATATAGATTTTGTCTTTTGTGATTATGACGGACGCCTTTCACACTTGATCAAATACTCAGAATTTAATTCTTCATGTAGATCTTTCAAGAACTTGGATTATCAATAAAGAAAACAATATGACCAAGATCATATTTTTATAATTGTGAAGGAGGTTTCAATTTTTAATTGGTTCAGATTAACACCATCGAAAAATGTTTGATCACATCAGGAGTCTCGAATCCTCTTCATGTACATAACCTCAATGTAGGAGACTCGACTCCTTTTAGGTCTTATGCTCAGAACTTAAGGTGGATCGACTCACTTTTCAATTAGGTATTTATTCTCGAAATTCTTCAAAAGGAATGCTGGTTCCTTCTTGGAGGTTACAATAGTTTCAGTAAGGAATTGATGCTTAGAAATTCAGATCTCTAAGGTGGCACAAATATTGCAGACTTCTTTAAATGGATATTATAGAGCCCAGAGGTTCAATCTATATGTCAATGGACTTGGCCTCTTATGGGTTGTCAAACTAACTTATTGGTGCTTCAAAACAGAGATTATAAGTCCTTTGCTCTTTCATCCTCTTGACCTGCGGCCATTACACAAAGACTAGGTCTTTTATATGTGCCCATAATTCGCTTTACTGCCTTCTAGGAGATCGGTCCTAAAGATCAAAGTTCTCTTTGATGATTTGAAACCATTTATGATCTTCTTCTTTCCCTTAAACAAACGAACCAAGTTCTGATACCATGTTGAGAAATCTCGGGCATCCATTAGGGTTAGATTATTACATGATTTTTCTTTAACATTGACATTTACATGAGATATATTATCACTTCACCATCATCATTATTATTTGTTCTTATCATCAAAATAAATGCCAAAGAGAAGATCATAATGCAAAAAAAGAGAGACACAAAAATTAGGCTCCAAGCCACGACAAAACACCTCCAAAGGGGAAAACTCAGAGAACTCCTTATAGAATTTTCAATGAAGAATTCCAAGACCAAGACACTAGACCATTCACCAAGAGACCAGGTTGGCTACCCAAACAAGATCTATTCCTTACTTCTAAAATTCAAATATGAAGAAATTTTTCCTTCCACAGAGAATTCAGTTGCCAAAGAGAGAGATAAACCACAAATTCTAGACCAAAACACTTTTCCATATTCACTATCCTTCTTCATTCTTTTTTGCACTTTTGTTATGCCTCATATCTTCTTGAGAAAGTTGAATGCATGAGTGTGTCTTTGGAGGATGCATTCCTCTCCAATATATAGTCATTTGAGTGGGTCCTTAAGCCTCTTCTAGGTTGACTCTTAGGGCTAGCCGACCTGATCTCTTGGACAATCTCTATACTTTTTCATGACATGAAATATTTTTGTTTACATTGATACAAGAGTCCTTCTAGGGGTTTTACATTATGACTTTGAATTTGACTCTCTATAACACTCAATGGGTGCACTACCTAGGACCAAAAACCATGGGCAAGAAACCCATGTATAAATAATTTTTCTTTTACAAAAAAAATATTTTCTTTTGTTTCTTTCGACAATTACAATGATTACATCAAGTCATGAAATAATAATTATGAAGATCGACACTAGTTATGTTTCAACACCTACATCTTGTGTCTGTTGTTCTTGTGGTCTTCATATACATATAATTTGGTAATTTCTTGATGAAATATAAACTAATAAAGAAGTAAAATAAGCCAACATAATTCACAAGTAATTATCAAGAAAGAGGAATCAAACCCTAATTCCTGTAAGCCTTGATTTCTTAATAAATGTGGATATGCCATCACCTATTGTGGCTTGTAAGAAGCCAATGGCGTACCGAAACATTATATGATGTACATGAGCATTTAAGAGAATCCAAATTTTGAATTTGGGAAAGTCACATCTCCTAGGATATATGCTAGTCATGTTGCATTGTTTTCTTACGTCCATGAAGCTTCTAATTATTTAAAGGAGGGGAGGTGTGATACCTTGATAGAGGATGAGGCTAAGATTGATCCATATTTACCACTTATAGGAGTAGTGTAGAGCATAGGGATTAGGTCGATGGATTCTTCAAATAGAATTAATTTCCCATAGACTTTCTCAGATAAATGGAATTTCCCTTGATGTTACTCTTGCTTCAAGATTTGCTAAGGATGAGGGAATTGACCCAGTTTAAGTTGTTTCATTCATCAAAGGATCGGAAGTGTAAGAGAGAGATTATTATGTTGACATGTTGATGGCCTTCAATAGTTTATTACTTATACCACAAGCTTGGTATTTCATGATCAAGGAGTTGATTTGTGAAAATTTCTATCTTTGTGGCCTTCATAGATGTGATCCACATGTTTTGACCTTGTATGAAGATATGGTTGATCTTTAAAATATGTCCTAGACAACTCATGATGTGATGTTGAATTGAACGATGATGGGGCTTAGTGAGATGTTTTTTCCTCAAGGCAATGTTCCTTCATATTCATAGGTGGTCAATGCTCTTTTGAGAATCAAGACATTGTCATCGCACGGTTGATGAGATCTTTACATGTGACAATGGTTGATTTTGGAACTGCATTAGGTATAGATTTGCAAGTGGTAGACTTGGGGAATTGTAGAGAAACTCGAGAGGTGTTTTCATAAACACTTTCCTCAGAAAGAGGGAGTGTTAGATTTGTGTTCACTCGAAATGTGTTTAAACCATTTTGGTGGTGCTTCAAAAGATTTGGGATACATGATGTATGTTCAAAACCTAAATGATCTAAGATGGATTGGCACATGAGAGATGGTCAATGATGATTTGCACATTGGAGATAGCTTGCTTAAGAGTTGCTTGAAATTAGTTGAGTGCTTGTTTAGCATTCTTCTCTAGGGAGTTGGAGTTCTTTTGACAACATGGGGGATGTTCTTTGTGATGGCCATATGCAAAGGTTAAATTTCTTAGAGAACGACCTACTTGGGAGGAGGAGCATTGCGCATCTTGGAGGAGGTCATTTACACTTAGAAAAAATGGAGTAGTTTGGATTCTTTTATGGAGTCTTAGAGTTGGCTATAGGATGTTTGGGTTGCAATAGTGTTCATGTGGTCAGATTGGAACCAATGGAGCATATGGCTTAGGAGGAGTGATGGAATCCATGTAGGCTTGTGACAAAGGGGTGTGGAAACACCTTATGTACCTACATCATCTTGGAGCCTCTATTGTGTTTGACAATACCTTGGAGCATGATATGCATACCTTGGAGTGCAACACTTCACTTTTGTTTCCGTACAAGTGCTTATTGTAGTTTTCTTGTAAGGGTTTGGATCCACATTGTATTATTGGCCTCCCTTACCTCCCATATATAAAAAAGAATCTCATTTATATCATTGTCTTCAAGCTTATTTCACTCTTGTATAGATGTGACCTAAAGGAACATACAAGTCATCTCTCTTATCTCTTCATTTGTACTCAATCACTCTCTCTTGGAGTAGTTATACTTTCATGATTTTCTTGGAGAATCTTTAAGTCTATGGTTAAGGTTTCATCTCTTGGAGGTTTGCGATTAGGGTTTTATGATGAACCCTACAATATATATGGTGAAGAATAAGAAGAGAACATAACATCTTTCATTTGAAAACTTTTTTGAGTGATTTATGCATGTTGGAGCTCCTTGGTTGAGCTAGGATTTTGGAGAGAGAGTGAATTGTAATAGCTTTGTCATAAAGTTATTGCATGTAAAACTTCATCTTATGTATATTAATGAAAATTTTAATGGTCCACTAGTTGTGCAAATTGTGTTAGAAAATAAAAAAGGCAGAAATATTTTATTTATATTAATAATTACTTGTGATATTCTTATGTTTTCTTATGTTCTTCTTTTACTTTAGTTCATCAAGAAATTACCAAAACAATACAGCTCAAGTGGGCCTAATAGTTAAGAGCACGTGTTTCCTCCTAAGAGGTCACAGATTCAAAACCATAGGGGGAAAGAGTCTGTATGCCTTTGTAGACTTGGCAATCAAATCGTTCCATGGAGGTGGGTCTCGTGTCCCACAAACAAGGGGGTCTCATACACCAATTTGGTATCTGGCTTGGCCGGGACCTTAAAATTGGATGATAATAATAATAACACGAAGATCACAGACACCAGATGTAGGTTAACAACTAGGGAAAAACCCCTATCTAGGGGAAAACCTAGTCAACAACTCTGCCTTTAATAGTTTCACGAGATGATCCAAGATTCCTTGACCTAGACACAAACTTCCGCCAATCACCAAGTCAACCCTTCCTTTCTTCTTCAGATGATAACCTTCCAGCAACAATTTCGACCTAACACGCAGATCGTGTAGCAGTAGAATCTCAACTTCCCCAACAACTGAACTTCGACCCAGTAAAATCCAGAATTTCAACCTTCCCAGTGACAAAATTTCGACCCAGTAAATAGCCTAGTAAATCCACACGTATGGGAGAGAGACAACCTAGAAAACTTTGATTTTATTTCTCCAACAAATCTTCTCCTTCTGCAACTTCACACTTTTTATGCTTCCTCTTCTTCGATATCGCACTTGTGAGAGTGTGTCTTCAAAATGAATTGAATTGCTTGTATATATACCCTTTTTTGGAGGTTGAATTACCCTCATGTAGGTCAAATTGATTAGGTAAGGGTCCACTCGGTGTGGAGGTGAAAAATGACTCATTTTACTCAATATTAATTGGTTTTACATGATGCAAAAGCCCAAGAAGGGTCTCTTTAAATGGACAATGACTCTAATGACTCAAGACAAAACCTAGAAGTCCTCAATGGGGACTTTGACCTAAAACATTAAAACCATGCTTTAATAAGTCGTAATAGTATCAATCAGAATTTTTTCTTTTTTTCTTTTTATAAATACATTTCATTATGACTCAAATATAATTATGAACACTGAACCTACTTACATTCTTCAACACTCCCTCTTAACTAGGGAGGTATTCATACATACAAGTATATGGAAGACCTCAAAACACATGAACTATGAAGAGTTTAGGCACTCACAGTGTCATGGACTAGATTCCTGACCAGTGCAATCTATCTAGGTGGGACTAGGATGGACCAAACCTTTCAACCTATCTAGGTACCATTAGGCTTACTTACTAACCATCAACCCAAGGAACTAGGTGCGTAATGCAAGGTTAGAGCTCTATGACCAACGCCACCCTCCCTACTTCGGGAACTAGACATCAACACATATGTTGGCCAGATTTACTCCCAGACATTTTACACACACAATGCCTCGACACATCAAATCTCTCTTGATCAGATAACCTCAAGCATGTGTTTCAAAAACTTCGAGAGATTTACCTAAACAATCATGTAATATTCCTAATTAGCTATGGCTAATTGAAATATTCGATTTTGCTCAATTTTGCCTTCTATAGTTATTTATAAATAAAAAGGTGAGGAAAAGGGGGACATAACTCACCTTTAGAATAAATTCACTCCCTAGCAGCACAACGTTGTGACTTAAAGGGGAGCCAAGGGGGCCAAAGGACCACGCAGACACTTGGAGGGACTGTGCAGATGGAAAGGGACACGTGGCAAGAGAGGGACTGCGTTGGAGGAGTTGGGCCTTGGGATTGAGAGAGGCCAACGCTATAAAGGAGAGGGGAGCCTCCTCATTTTGTTATTCGATTATGTGCATTTGAGCTAGTCACTTCGACTTAGAGCACACTGGCTGTTTAGCTGGTCTGCAACACTGTTTAGTGCATTGAGTGTCTTCGTTCGGAGATCTCACCCTTAGCCCCAGGGGACTTTGAGTGCCTGCTCAGGCAAGGTGGTTTTCAGCAGTCTTTTGCAGGAGGATTGATCTTTGGAGGGAGGAGGAACTGAGCATTTTGGATAACTGCGCAGTCTTGAGATAGAGACGCAGTTCTTTTGGTGGGAGTTTCGAATTGAGGGTTTTGTAGAGGATTTGAGCTGGGAGATTGAGCAAGGGATCAACCCTTGCATCATGGAGGATTTTGGCAGAGTTTCAGGTGGAGTTTTGGAGAATTCTATTTAGTGGCAGCACAAAGCCTTGAGGGACAGCGTAGATTCCGAAGGGGGTGATTTTCAGGGGTCGGCTATTTCATAAAAGCTTTTTGGGTTTTTCTAGGTTTCTTGAGTAGAGTCTGATTCCAGAGTTTTGGGATTTTCTAAGGAGGGGAACAGCGCCAAATCCTCATTTGATTTCCAGTAGTGGCAACAGCACGACATTTCTCCAGTAGCTTGGACGCAGTTTAGAGAGAGGCCATTCCTTTGCTATTCTGAGTGTATTTCTTCACTTGCCTTGTGCAAGTCGAGGTGCTACCTGTCTGATCACCTCTTGTACTCTTTCCATTACTCAGTGTAATAAAATGGCTTAGCATTTCTCTTTGCATTTCTTGAGTATCTCCGTATATTTCATGTTCACATTATTATATGTTGTACCACTGTTATTTTTATCACTTTGAGTTTCCCGGTCACTATATCATTTGGACGTGTTTGGTTGGAATTTGCTTGGGTTTGAGGAATATGTTGAGTCCCAAACCTGCACTTCCCTATATACCCTTTTAGCCTTCTTTTTTCCATTTACTTCATCCACCAAGCTGTCAAATCATTGCATATTAGTCTAAAAAGAGCTTATGAAATGGTTTCCTAACTATGTTTATGACTGTTGTTTGATTTAGATTTTTGTTCAAGCAGCTGCAGAAACTTGTCACTTTCCGCAGCTAGCCCAAGTTTCCGCAGCCATTTTGATAAAGACTATGCTACAGGTGTCTAATGGAGAAACCGACCGCATGGGTAAGCTGCAAGTGACGTGTACATGGAGTCTGTCCCCTCAGTTTAGCCAAATCACTCATAAACGGTCGTGGTCAACGACGGTCAAAGGAAGGGCCAAATGAGGAGTTTTGCGGTGGCACGGCTCTATTTTGCCCACATGAAGGTTTTGCGTGGCACGATCCTTAGTTTCCGGAGGTATTGGCACACTTGTCGAGCAGCCCGTGAACTGAATCGAGCAGCCACCACTCCATGGATTCAACTGTCATGATCACCATCACGCTAGATCTCAGGTCAAGGAGATTTACGTGTCTCTTGGCAGCATAAAATCTAGGAATTAGTTGCAGCACCTTTACTTATAAATAACGCATCGATATACGCTGGATAGTTAGTTTTTGAAATGTAATTTTGGCTGTTGTCATTAACGCACTGTACTGTGTTTCACTTTGTTTTATTACTGCACTTTAAATACATGAGAAGACAACTTTCCTGAATCTGATTTGTGACTAAGTGATTCACTGGCCGAGGTTGCAAAAGGCCCCTGTACACCAAAGCTTTGTATAGTTTCTTACTTGCTTTCATTTACTGTTTTTAAATCATTGCTTGTATATATATTGCGCTGTTCTGATGTTCATTGCTGTCGATATTTCCTTTATGTTTTCTTTTATAACTGTTAGCTGATCAGTGCTTCTTTTACAGGTTTTTGTAGGTAGCCCGGGCAGATTTACATATTTTTGATAACCACTGACATGAGATCATCTTGTCCTTTCTGCCGATTTTCATTTCGTGAGTTTAATTCCAACACTGTCATTTTTCAAGTTGTGTTTTGCTTATTTATTTTTCTGTTACTTAGACATCATATTACTCATGTGTTTATGATTTCCTTTCTATAGTCAAGCGACTTTACTAGCAAGGAATCATAATATTACTTATTGTAGTATGATTTAGTTTGCTTTCCTGCAAGTTAGAGATTGGATTACTTATGTCATTTTCAAGAGTTGAAATATGAATGAGTAGTTAAATCTTAGTTTCCTTTTTATGCAATTTAATTTCTTGCAATTTAGATATCATATTACTCAGCTTATTTATGATTACTTCCTATAGACAGAGTGAGTCGAAATGTGAAGGGTCAGAACGGGGGTTGAAGTAGTGTGATTTAGTTTTCTTTGCTTTTAGTCTTTGAGTTGCTTTAAGTACAATTTTTACTTTCTTTTTCATACAATAGTAAGGGGCCATTGTCACTAGTTCACTGTTTTGATACATTTACTTCCTTTTGAGAATTGATTTCATTACAGTAAGTTTGGAACTTTCTTTTTGAAAACTTTTAAGTTTGGAAAATCATTGTAGAAATCACCATTACCATCCATACTTAACTTTCAATTTCGCCATCACACACTAGGGAATCCATAGAAGATAAACCCAAAAACAAACTAAAAAAAATTCAAAAACGACAAAAGACTAAGAAAATGGTTATCTTGTACATATAGTACACCTCACTTCATCACTTTACGAATCCCGGATTGACATTTTAATTAACAATTTAGGACACACTAAATTGACCAAACAGTTTGGCGCCATTGTCAGGAAAGTGAAACTAGGTAGCCAATTTCTTAAAAAAAAAAAAAAAAAAAATTTCAAGGAAGGGAAATTGATAACCTCTCAAAGTATGCTCTCCTCTTGCACTTAGCGTGATCTGGAGGATCAGAAAAGAGAAAGTTATTGGTTTAATAGTTTCTTGACTATGCTCTTTTCTTGCACCTAGAGTGACCTGGAAGATCAGAAAGAGAATTATTAGCCCGACTTGAAGAAAAATAAAAATGACATGCATAGAGCAAAAGATTCTAGGGGAAGGTTTTTAGCTAGAGCCAAGAGTTCGATTTTCACAACTCCATCTACTTCAAGGAATAGACAAGAGACACCTCCATCATCTCCAACCCACACTCATAACCCTAGGATTCCTGGAATTCAAGAGGCAGTAGTTGAATTAGGAGTCTCTTCCACACCATCCATCGAATCTGAATTAGGAAAAGATCATTTCTTTCCTTCTACAGGGAGACACATTGTAATTGAAGAAGTAGAATCACTTGAGGAAGAAGAGGGAGAAATTCCTCCTCGTTCGCCATTAGTAGAGGAAACAGAGGACTCTGAAATCTCTGAGGAAGCTATCATGACAGAGGAGGTAGTTAACAGATTTGGTAGAGGTAGAGGTAGAGGAGGGGGAGGAGGAAACAATGGAGGAGGTAGAGGTAACAATGGGGGAAATAGAGATAACTCATTCGGATTTCCTATAGTCGATGAGGATTCTCGAGTAACAATGAAAAATATTTCACCATCTGTCCTCCCAAACTTTCATGGGTTAAGAAATGAGGATCCTGAAACATTTCTATTTGAGTTTGAGGTTGTGTGTCGAACTTATGATTATCTGGAAGACTCTGAAAAACTCAAACTGTTTCCTTCAACATTGAAAGGAGTTGCTTTGAAATGGTTCATGGGATTACTCACTCAATCCATTAGGACTTGGAATGATATGAAACAAACATTTTTGGATAGATACCTGGACTATTGTATGCCCACCAATCACAAGGATGAAGTATTCAAAATGGTGCAAAGGGAAGATGAAAACTTGGAGGATTTACTTGAAAGATTCCAACACAACCTGAAAAGAGCAAAAATGAGTAACTTAGATGAGGAAACCGTGAAAGCCCTTTTATTAAAAGCCATTAGAGATGAATGGATAGATATTTTGAACATGATGGGAAAAGGAGACATATCTCAACTTCCACTTCATGACATAGCAGAGCTATGTGTCCATCTCTCAAGAGGAAAATCTAAAACTGGAAAAGGGCCTAGAGATCCTTCTCTCATCAGAGCAAACAAATCTGCAACTGGATCAGTAAGTAGGGCTGAGATTGGCAATATGCTTGATGAATTCAAAACTGATATCTTAGGGAGTCTTAGTGAGCAACTAGACACTCTTAAGATACACAATAAGCAGAAAGAAGAAGCTGAAGCTTTGGCCATCTTTTGCCCAAAATGTAGAAAAAAACATGCTCTAAGGGAATGTCCCTTGGATGCAAAAGTTGTAGAAACATGTGTGATTTGTTCAGAGAATCATGAGACCAAGGATTGTCCTTCAATTCCTGGGCTCAAAGCTGTCTTCCAAGAAGATCCAAATACAATTGAGTCTCTCTGTTTTGTTGCAAGGAGACCTTGGCAGGGGCAACAAAACCAAGGGTTTAACAACTCTATGAACTTTCAAACCCCACCAAATTGGAATCCTTGGCAACAACCTTGGTCCCAACCTCAAAATCATTTTCAATCATGGGTACAAGGCATGCAAAATCCTTATGGGAGATTTGCTCAATTTTATCAATATCCTCCATCTTTTCAAAACCAACAAGCTCCACAACTTCCAAATCAAAATCCACAACTATCATTGCGATTTCAACAACAACAAAAACAACCTTCTCAACAGAATTCAAATTCTCAACTCTTGCTTCCATTCCAAAAGAAGTCAAATCAACTTCCTTCCCAGCCATTGCCAAACCCCAATAATAAAAACCCTCAAAATGCTTACATGGTAGGTCAACAATTTCCTACCTATATGATTGTTCCTCTCAATGATGTACAACTCAGATCTGGTAGAGTTTTAGATAAACCTTCTATAGATGCCCAAAAGCAAAGAATTTCTGAGGAAGATTCTCTTGAAGCCAATAAAGGTTCTGAAGCATCTCTTCAAAACCCAAACACTCAGAAAGAAAAAGAAAAAGAGCTAACCCCCACAACTCCTATAATTGAGCAACCTGCATCTTCATCCACACCTCCTTTTCCTGAAATATTACAAATTGACAAAGGGGTGGAAAAACAAATCTTGTTGCCTGACTATGATTTTCTAGATGAATTGAAGAATGTCTGTATCAAGATTCCCTTGTTACAAGCCATTAGAGAGATTCCTATTCTAGCAAAAACAATAAAGGAGTTGAGTCTTAAAAGACCAGGAAGGAAACCTAGAGATACAAGAAGAATCCACCTGGTAGGAAAAATTGCAGATATCATGATGGGAAAAATTACTATGCAGAAGTATGTAGATCCCGGTAGTCCAATTGTCAAAACACATATCAATGGGGTAGAGATTGCAAATACTTTGATTGATTTAGGGTCTGCTATCAACATTATGAGTAGACAGACTATGGAACAGCTGAAACTTCCTAATCTTCTTTTTACACCTACTTTACTGCAACTTGCAGATCGATCAATTATCAAACCAGATGGTGTATTAGAAGACATTTAGGTCTCCTTAGACTCTTGGGAATATCCAGTAGATTTCATGATTTTAACTTCCAATAGTAATTTAGGAGGACACCCTCTCATCTTAGGAAGACCTTGGCTAGCCACAACTGATGCTTTCATTAGTTGTAGGTCTGGGGATATGTATATTTCTGATGGTAATTCGACAAAGAAATTCAATCTGTATCCTCCAGCAAAAGCAATTACAGAAATAGGAGATAATGAGTGGGTTGATGATGAGGATACTATACAACCTGTCTTTACCATTTCTGAAGTCAGTGAAGATAGTCAAATTCTGAACACATTAGAAAACTTTGAAACATCTTCAGAATATGACCACACACAATTTCAGTTAGATTCTGACATTGAGTATCTATCATCTAGACAAAAGTCTCATTTCTCTATGGAATAGTTTGGTAGTTCTGCCATTGAGATCTTTCCAGATAAAACATTGAATATCAAAAAAAAGTTGGAAAGATCACAACAGGAAGAAGTAACCAAAATCTTGCAAAAACATTCTACTGCATTTGCATGGGAATATACTGATATGAAAGGTATTGACCCTAAGACTTGCATTCATCACATCTACATTGAGGAAAACAATAGACCAATCAGACAACCTCAGAGAAGGATGAATCCAAACCTTAGGGAGATAGAGAAAGAAGAGCTCCAAAAACTACTTAATGTAAACTTCATTTATCCAATTTCAGATAGCCGATGGGTTTCTCCTTTGGTTATAGTACCTAAAAAGAATGGTAAATGGATGGTGTGCATTGATTACAGGGAATTGAACAAAGCAACTTTGAAGGATCACTTTCCTTTACCCTTTATCGATCAAGTATTAGATACTTTAGCAGGCAAAAAATATTTTTCATTTTTGGATGGTTTTAGTGGCTATAATCAGATTCAGGTAGCACCTGAAGGTCAGGATAAGACCACATCTACCTGTCCATGGGGAACTTTTGCTTACCGAGTACTTCCTTTTGGAATATGTAATGCACCCACAACATTTCAAAGGGCAGTACTAGGAATCTTTTTTGATCTAATCCATGATTGTGTAGAGGTTTATATGGATGATTTTACAGTTTATGGTAATTCGTTTGAAGAGGCATTAGAGAATTTGGAAAAAGTCCTTATAAGATGTAAAGAAACAAACCTATCATTGAGTCATGAAAAATGCTTTATGATGTTTACTGAAGGGATTGTTTTAGGACATCATATTTCAGGGGATGAGATTAAAGTTGATAGATCAAAAGTTGAAGTCATCTCCAAGCTGCCTATTCCAAATTGTCAAAAAGATGTTAGAAGTTTTCTTGGATTTACTGGATACTATAGAAGATTTATTGAAAACTTCACCAAAATAGCATCTCCACTCTTCAAATTATTTACAAAAGACTGTGAATTCAAATGGGATCCTGATTGTCAATCTTCATTTGAAACTTTGAAAACAAGAATATCTGAAGCACCCATTTTGAGAGGGCCAAATTGGAAACTTCCTTTACATATTTCCACATATGCTTCAAATACAACTCTAGGAGCTGTGTTGGGTCAAAAGGATTTAGTTCCTTATGCCATTTACTACACCAGTAAAAATTTGACTCCCACCGAGTTAAACTATACTGTGACTGAAAAAGAGTTCTTAGCTGTTGTTCTTGCAATCAATAAGTTTAGACATTATATAACAGGCTATGAAAATTTTGTCCATATTGATCATTCTGCAATTAGATATCTCATGAATAAACCTGTTACTAATGGCAGAGTTACAAGATGGCTCTTACTTTTACAAGAATTCAATATTACTGTGTTGGATAGACCAGGGAAACAAAATACAGTAGCTGATTTCTTGTCTAGAATCCAAAATACTAATGAAGATTCTCCTGTAGAGGATAAGTTTCCAAATGAGTATTTATTTGTAGTAACTACTAAGACTCCTTGGTATGCAGATATTGCTAACTATTTGGTTACAGGAAAGCTACCTCCACATTTATTTCCTGGTGAAAAAAGAAGAATTATTCAGGAGAGTTCAAGTTATTCATAGATTTCTAATGAATTGTTTAAAACAGGGCTAGATTGTGTGATCAGAAGATGTGTTCGGGAAGATGAAATGCCTGACATCCTCAAGGCATGTCATGATGAACCATGCGGTGGACACTTTGCTGACAAAATGACAGCCTATAAAATCTTTCTTTAGGATATTATTGGCCTTCCCTTTTCAAAGATGCAAAACAATATGTCAGAAGGTGTGACATCTGCCAAAGAGTTGGGAGACCGACTCTTTCAAATGAAATGCCATTACAACCACAGGTACTCATCGAACCCTTTGAAAAATGGGCTTTAGATTTCATTGGACCCATTAATCCACCATCTAAACAGAAAAAGTATATATTGGTATGCACTGATTATGTCACTAAATGGGTAGAAGCCAAAGCATTGCCTTCTGCCACTGAAAATTCAGTAGTTCAATTTCTTTTTGAGGATATTTTTACTCGTTTTGGTGTCCCAAGAGAAATTGTGACAAATCAGGGAAGTCAATTTACATCTAACTTGATGGAGAAGCTGATGGAAGAATACAAAATCAAGCACAAAAAATCTACTCTTTACCATCCGCAAGCAAATGGCCAAGTGGAGTCTACAAACAAATTTCTTGAGAGCATCATCGCCAAAACTGTTCATCTACACAGAAAATATTGGGCAGAAAGGCTTCCTGAAGCCTTATGGGCCTACAGAACTACATGGAGGAATACAACAAGACATTCTCCCTATGAACTTGTTCATGAGAAAGAAGTCCTGCTCCCCATTGAGTTTCAAGTCAAGACTTTCAAGATGGCAGTCCAGTTGGGGATGAATCTATCAGAAGCCCAAAAGCACAGAATGGAGCAGCTGAATGAGCTAGATGAGATCAAACAAGAAACAATTTTAAGGACTGATCTAGTTCAACATCAAAGAGCTAAGTGGCATGACAGATACATCAAAGAGAGAAAGTTTCAAGAGGGGGATTGGGCATTACTCTTTGATTCCAAGTTCAAAGACTTTAAAGGTAAATTTCAGACCCATTGGCTTGGGCCATATGAAATTGACAAAGTCTTTAACAATGGAGTGGTAAGAATCAAGACCGTTGATGAATTCCGGATTTTTCTTATTGTGAATGACCACCGATTGAAAATTTATCATAAGCCACTCTCAAAAGAAGAATTTGTCAAGATGTTCCAAGAGAATTCTGCAATAAGGCTGGTGGAGAAGAATCCTTCTTCCCCACCAACCTAGTCTTTGTTCTTTTAGTTAACAAAAAAAAAAAAAAAATTATAAGCCTGAAAACCAATCATAGATTGGCAGTCTTATACAGAAAATATAGAGTGAAAATCAGGGACACTTGACACTCTATATTTTCCAAAAAAAATCTCCTCTCCTCTTTCCATCTTCACTCCACTTCATTTGCCATTCCACTCTATCTCCATCTCGTTCACATTTTCTCTTCACTTCACTCCGCTTCATTTTCATTCCATTCCATTCATTTCATTTTCATTTCATCAATAAAAGTTCCTTTCAGAACTATTTTCACTCAGTTAGTTCTTTCCTAACTATATTTGTTCAGCTAAGTGGGTGCTGTCCCAGTTTCCGCCGCTGGAAGCAGTTTCCGCAGCTAGAAACAGTTTCCGCAGCCAGAAACGATTTCCGCAGCTACCACCACTCTGTTTTTCAAATTCACAGTCAAAATGTTAGTACAAAAATCATGAAAATGCAGGTGTAAGTGAGCAAATGCCATGAAGACATGGAGCATCTCCAAGACATCAAGAAAAAACAGTTGGTTAAAAGCTATGAGCAATAAATGACAAAGTTTCCAAAGGTATGAGCAATTTTTTTTATCAAATAGCAATTAAAGTCATGATTATGCATAGTTATCAAACCATAAAAAGTTCTACTATGTGAAATGATTCGATATGATAGCTCCATTACCCACTCCTATCCCACGATATTACTCCATACACCATGCATTCATTTCTTAACGGTCTCATGATGGGTTTTCGGGTTTAAACTCAAGTTGACTGCACTTTCATTTGCCACCTGCGCTCATAAGATGTGACCAATCCCTTTACGGCTCTTCTCCACCGTATTTCCCGCAGCCATCTATCAAAACGTGTGATCTCCCGTACGCAGCCGTTAATTCAAAAAAAATATCTCGCCTCCACTACCGTTCACTTACCATTTCATTTAAGATCTTCCTTTTCATACACACGCATTTCAATTTGTGAACTCATTCACTACTGCTTATCCTATGTTCTGCCTATAATCTGAAGCATTCCCGTTACCTGCTATCGATTGTAGCCATTGCATTTTACCATAAACTCTGCAACCGAGCTACTTCCCTCTGCTAAAATCCTCATACGCAATTACATCCTCAGTTGAAATCTAAAACAAAGAAAGGAATGGGAAAACTACTAAGGGCAGAGCCAGAAGGACCGAAATATCTAGAAGGTTACCCTCAAGCCAAGGATTTACTAAAGAAAGCCAAATGGTTACGCTTCATTCAAAAGTTTAAAGGATATAACAAAGAAGTAACCAAGGCTTTTGCACGGTCTTTCGATGGTCAAAAGGTGGAGATTGGAGATTTGAAGCTCATGGTGACCGAAACAACAGTAGCAACTGCCACAGGCTTACCTCAGGAAGGTGAGAGATGGTTCAAAAATAAAAGCGTGGATGAACAGGCATGGAGAATTATGCTAAGAAACCCAGATATGGACACCACTGTGTTTACTAAAGGAATTCCTGTTCATGCATTGAAGGAATAATGGGCTAGTCTACGGTTAGTTATCCAAAAATTTGTCACTTGTGAAGGACGCTTTGGTTCGATGTACATGTACCATGCTAGACTGTTGATGAATTTCTTAGAGAATCGGACTCTTAATTTTCCTTATTTCTTACTGTTGAGTTTGAAGAAGATGAGTATTACAGTCCAAAAACACATAGGCAATATAAACCCTCATCTATACCATCATGGACTTATAAAAATTCTTATTGAAGACCAACTAAAGAAAAACAAAGATACATGGGAACAGTTCTTGATAAGAAACTACTTCCAAGATCCATCTGAGGCCTCTGAAAGTAGTACACCAAAGACACCAAGAAAAAGTAGGAGAAGAGAAAAGAGCACCATAGTCCAAGACTCCCCTACTACAGAAACTCAAGAAATTGGTCAAAAAGAAGAAGAAGAAAGAACTAAAGACAAGAAACAGAAGAAAGAAAAAGGCAAAAGGACCATCCAAGAAGTCTACCAATCACCTGAGCCATCCATAGAGGAGGATTATCAACCACTGTCAGAAAGATTAGTACATCTTCAGGCTGCTGCTATAGCAAAGAAAAAGGAAAAAGGAAAACAGAGTATACAAGAAAAGAGTACTAGTCCACCATACTTAAGGAGAAGCACAAGGTTAAGAGGAAAAGGGAGTAAAACACAAATAAAACGGCCCCACTTCATTGACTTGGGTGGAGAGACACCTGAGAAAACTCCAGCTGGCCATAGTCCACCTCGTCCTCAGCCAAGCATTGAAACCAGTCCTCCACATGATGAAAGCCCTTCTCGGCCAGAGCTAGAGAGCAGTCCTCCTCCTCCACCAGATTTTGAACTCAGTCCAAGAAAGACACCTGAAGTAGATCCCAATCAACAGGAAGTATATGACTACTTGGAATCATTAGAAAAATCAGCTGCAGGTCCAAGTACCACTCTGCCACTAGATGCATAAGTTCAGTCCTTAAAATAAAGAGGTATTTGAATTAGAGGTCTTAAACAGGCATATCAAGCAGGAAAATGAAGCACTCAAAGAGCAGAGCAAAGTAGATAAAATTATTCATGATAACACTATGTTCCATTTAGGACTATGGAAAAAGAAAAACAAGAAACTGAAGAAAAAGTGCAAAAAGTTGAGCAGAGCATTCATCAATCTCAAGTTCAGATGTCTAATAAGGAAATCAAGAATGGTGGTAGCAACAAAGAAGAAGAAAAGAGGGCTAGATGTCCTAGCAGAAGCATCAGAACATATGGATTAGAGAGGAGTGACTAAATTTTGGTTGCATGAGGACATGCAACACCTTCACAGTGGGGGTATGTTGAGTCCCAAACCTGCACTTCCCTATATACCCTTTCAGCTTTCTTTTTTCCATTTACTTCATCCACCAAGCTGTCAAATCGTTGCATATCAATCTAAAAAGAGTTTATGAAATGGTTTCCTAACTATGTTTATGACTGTTGTTTGATTTACATTTTTGTTCAAGCAACTGCGGAAACTTGTCACTTTCCGCAGCCAGCCCAAGTTTCCGCAGCCATTTTGTTAAAGGCTATGCTATAGGTGTCCAATAGAGAAACCGGCCACATGGGTAAGCTGCAAGTGACGTGTACAAGGAGTGTGTCCCCTCAGTTCAGCCAAATCACTCATAAACGATCGTGGTCAATGACGGTCAAAGGAAGGGCCAAATGAGGAGTTTTGCGGTGGCATGGCTCTGTTTTGCCCACGTGAAGGTTTGCGTGGCACGATCCTTAGTTTCCGGAGGTACTGGCACACCTGTAGAGCAGCCCGTGAACTGAATCGAGCAGCCACCACTCCATGGATTCAACTGTCATGATGACCATCACGCTAGATCTCAGGTCAAGGAGATTTACGTGTCTCTTGGCAGCGTAAAATCTAGGAATTAGTTGCAACACCTTTACTTATAAATAATGCGTCGATATACGCTGAATAGTTAGTTTTTGAAATGTAATTTTGGTTCTTGTCATCAACCCACTGTACTGTGTTTCACTTTGTTTTATTACTGCACTTTAAATACATGAGAAGAAAACGTTCCTGAATCTGATTTGTGACTAAGTGATTGACTGGCCGAGGTTGCAGAGGGCCCCTATACACCAAAGCTTTGTATAGTTTCTTACTTGCTTTCATTTACTATTTTAAATCATTGCTTGTATATATATTGCGTTGTTCTGATGTTCATTGCTGTCCATATTTCCTTTATGTTTTCTTTTATAACTGTTAGCTGATCAGTGCTTCTTTTACAGGTTTTTGTAGGTAGCCCGGACAGATTTACATATTTTTGATAACTACTGACATGAGATCATCTTTTCCTTTCTGCTGATTTTCATTTCCTGAGTTTAATTCCAGCACTGTCATTTTTCAAGTTGTGTTTTGCTTATTTATTTTTCTGCTACTTAGACATCATATTACTCATCTATTTATGATTTCCTTTCTATAGTCAAGCGACTCTATTAGTAAGGAATCATAATATTACTTATTGTAGTATGATTTAGTTTGCTTTCCTGCAAGTTAGAGAATGGATTACTTATGTCATTTTCAAGAGTTGAAATATGAATGAGTAGTTAAATCTTAGTTTCCTTTTTATGCAATTTAATTTCCTGCAATTTAGATATCATATTACTCAGCTTGTTTATGATTACTTCCTATAGACGGAGTGAGTCGAAAGGTGAAGGGTCAGAACGGGGGTTGAAGTAGTGTGATTTAGTTTGCTTTGCTTTCAGTCTTTGAGTTGCTTTAAGTACAGTTTTTACTTTCTTTTTCATACAGCAGTAAGGATACTAGGCCATTGTCACTAGTTCACTGTTTTGATACATTTACTTCCTTTTGAGAATTGATTTCATTACAGTCAGTTTGGAACTTTCTTTTTGAAAACTTTTAAGTTTGGAAAATCACTGTAGAAATCACCATTACCATCCATACTTAACTTTCAATTTCGCCATCACACACTAGGGAATCCATAGAAGATAAACCCAAAAACAAACTAAAAAAAACTCAAAAACAACAAAAGACTAAGAAAATGGTTATCTTGTACATATAGTACACCTCACTTCATCAGTTTAGGAATCCCGGATTGACATTTTAATTAGCAATTTATGACACACTAAATTGACCAAACAGAATATTCCAGAAACGAGATATTACAATGGTATCAAAGCATAGATCTGGCTCAGCCTGTGGAGCTAGAAATCTATGACACTGAGGGAAAAACCCTACATCTATTACAGAGGTAGGAGATATAGAGACACTGGGCGTAGGTTGGAGAACACCTACGGAGAGGAACACTGTGTTCCAGTAGTGGACGCAGAACAGGAGGAGCCTGTGGGCGACGTAGGACAGGAGGAGCCTGTGGTGGACGTAGAGCAGGAGGATCCGATGGCAGATGATGACGGGAAGAAATTTGTAGACATGCTCCTCAAATTAGTGCAGGATTTGTCGAGGTAGATCGAGGTGATGGGGCAGAGATTCACGACAGTGGAGGCTAGAGAGCGTGAGAGCCCATGAGTTTTCCAAGTTGGAGAGGGATCGGGTGCATCTCACCATTTGCCAGAGCAGGGTGCCACTCAGCATGATACTACTCAGCAGGTGGCCTCACATGCCCCTATACGCTCTACCATGCCCACTTTCCTAGGAGCAGATACGGGGGTTGGAGCACAACAGGAGGCAGAGCCCGGTCATATGGGCGATTATTTTGTAGAGTACCAAGCCTATGGTCAGGATTTCAGGGACGCTCTCTCATTCAGAGACTTTGTTCAGCTCCAGCGGGATAGTAGACCCCGCAACCATCATAGAGGACACCGGCATTATCATGATGGAGACACCCACCGCATAGCTAGTAGATTCCACTTGCCTACGTTTGATGGTTCATCAAACAGTTCGGCAAGGTCTTGGGTGGAGAAGCTGGACATCTATTTCCAGCTTAACCAGATGAAAGAGGCAGAGGCCATCAAGTTGGCGACATTACATTTGGATGGTGAGGCCCAGGATTGGTGGTTCCATGGGATGGTTACACTCGGACATTCCACAATGACGACATATGCTGAGTTTACCAGAAGATTGATGGAGAGGTTTTACTGGAGGGACCCGGAACAACACTTCGTTGAGCTAACAAGGCTCAAGCAAACAGGGAGCCCAGAGACCTACATTGCATACTTCTTGAGGATTTCAGTGATGGTGCCAGATCTATCCATGGCACGGAGGATCTACATGTATATTGAGGGGTTAGCAGAGCCACTTCGGGGTCTAGTCAAGTCCACTAGACCAGCCACACTCCAGGATGCTATTAGCAGGACCCGAGACTTACAGGATGCTTTACCCAGGACCCGGACACCTTACCCCTAGAGACAGACTTTCCAGCCTAAGGGGAAGGATGTAAGGATTCCACCTCCAAAGGGGAATCCAGGACGAGCACAGATTGATGATGATGCCAGGAGGGAGTTGAAAAAGAAGCGGTTGTGCTTCACCTATCAGGAGCCATGGGCACCAGGACATAGATGTGCCATTGGCAAAGCACATTTTATTGAGGTCTTCTCCGAGAGCAGTGAGGAAGAGGATGAGGAGGATGATGTGGAGGCAGGAGGTCGTCATGCCGCGCAGGATCGTTTGCCACCTCCACCACCACCAGCGGGTGGTGTAGCTTTTGCACCTACCGGAGGGGCCCTTGTAGCATTGCGAGGAGTTTCCAAGTATTTGACACTGTGCATACGGGGGACAGTACGTGGCCAGCGGGTATTAGTTTTGGTTGACAGTGGGGCAACCCACAACTTCATCGATGCACAGATGGTTGAGCGGAGAGGTATATAGATAGAGAGCTTCGATGGCTTTTCAGTTTTGGTCCCAGGAGATCAAACCATGGTGTGTGCTTGTTATGTTCCAAAGTTATCAGCGACGATGGGCACCTACACCCTGACTGACCACTTTTTCGTGGTCAATATTCTGGACACCAACATGATATTGGGTGTTCAGTGGCTTATCACTCTAGGGAAGGTCACGACAGATTGGAAGACCCTAGAGATGGAGTGGGATGATGAGAAGACAGGGAGGCATGAGAAGATATGGGGACAGCACACATATCCGCCTCAGACTGTTTCGGCTCATTGGATGGAGGCAGTCTTTCGGAAGGGAGACGTAGAGTGGGCAGTGGAGCTGCGTGCATCAGAGGCAGGGACTACAGGGCAGACAGTGCACCCAGAGATACAGTCCATCCTTAACCGGTATGCCATAGTATTTGGGGAGATTCCTCCAGGACAGCCACCGGACCAGGGGTTTGAGCACACTATTGAGCTTGAGCAGGGAATACAAGCAGTGATTACTACCCCCTATAGGCATCCCAAGGCCTATTAGGATGAAATTGAGCGGGCCATTCAGGAGTTGCTAGCCCTTGGGCACATTCGACCAAGCATGAGTCCTTTTGCTTCTTTCGTGGTGTTGGTGAAGAAGAAGGACGACACATTGAGGATGTGTATTGACTACAGGGCCCTAAACAAGAAGACCCTGAAGAACAGGTACCCATACCCAAGATCGATGAGTTGATGGATGAGTTGAGAGGAGCCTAGTTCTTCCCAAAGATTGATTTGAGATCTGCGTACCATCAGATTTGCGTGAGGGAATAGGACATTCCCAAGACCGCCTTCAGGTGTCACTATGGGCACTTTTAGTTTTTGGTGATGCCCTTCAGGCTAACCAACGCCCCAGCTACATTCCAGTCTTGCATGAATCACATATTCCACAGTCACTTGAGAAATTTTGTGTTGGTATTCTTTGGTGATATACTCATTTACAGCAGGACTTGGGAGGAGCATCTCCAGCACATTGAGACAGTGTTGCACATCTTGGAAGAGCAGCAGTTCTATGCCAAGCTCTCCAAGTGTGAGTTTGGATTGACGGAGATGTTGTACTTAGGACACATCATAGGGGTGGACGGAATGAGAGTCCACGAGGAGAATATTAGGGCCATCCGAGATTGGCCAGAGCCGAGGAACGTGACAAAACTCCAGGGATTCATTGGTATTTGTACTTACTACCGGAAGTTTGTCAAGAGTTTCTCACAGCTTGCTGCACCCCTGACAGGTTTGACGAGGAAGGGAGCATTCAGTTGGTCAGATACAGTGCAGCGAGCCTTTGACAGGCTCAAGGAGGTGATGAGCAGTTGCTCAGTACTTGTATTGCCAGATTTTTCGCAGCCATTTGTTTTGGAGTGTGATGCGTCGAGAGAGGGGATCGACACAATATTGATGCAGGGAGGCCACCTTATAGCCTTTGAGAGCCGGAAGCTCCTTCCGCACGAGAGGTTGTATTCTATATACGACAAGGAGATGCTGGCCATCATGCATGCATTGGCCAAGTTCCAATAGTATTTAGTGGGTAATGGGTTCAGGGTGAGGACTAATCACAACAACCTCAGGTTCTTTTTGGATCAAAAGCAACTACAAGAGAGGCAACAAAAGTGGATCAGTAAGATCCAAGCATATGACTTTGACATTGAGTATGTCAAGGGTAAGAACAACATGGTAGCAGATGCCCTTTCACGTAGACCAGCCACACTGTCTCTTATGAGCTTGGACGCAGACTGGAGGGCTCGACTTTTAGTAGAGTACTCCAAGGACAGATTTGCATGTGAGGTTCTGGATGGGCAGGTGGCGGATGACAGGTACAGGGTGGTCGATGAGCTCATCTACTACAGGGACCATATCTTCTTGACTGAGAGATCTCAACTTAAGAAGAAGATACTTTAGGCGTCACATGATTCACCATTGGCAGGCCATCAGGGGTTTACCAAAACCTACAGGGCCATTAGAGAGAGGTTCTCATGGAAGGGCCTCAAGGAGGATGTACTCCAGCATGTCCGGGAGGGCGATGTTTGCCAGAGGAACAAGGGGGAGATGAGCCATCCCGCATGATTATTGCAGCATCTTCCCATGCTGGAGGGGAAATGGGAATGTATTTCAATGGACTTCATCACAGGGTTGCCCATGGCACAGGGCAAGGATTACATCTTTGTCGTCGTTGATCGACTGACGAAGTACTCGCACTTTTTGCCATATCCGCACACTACACAGCAGCACATGTGGTCGAACTATTCTTCAGAGAGATCTTCAGGTTACATGGTCTTCCCAAGACCATCACCAGTGACAGGGACAACCGTTTCATGGGAGGATTTTGGCAAGAGATTTTCCAGTTGGTGGGGACGGAGTTGACACCGAGTACCAATTATCACCCATAGACAGACGGGCAGACAGAGATAGTTAACAAGTGGTTAGAGGGCTACTTGCGTAACTATGTCAGTGGGCAGTAGCAAGCATGGCTGAAGTGGCTACATCTGGGGGAGTACTGCTACAACACTACACATCACATGTCAATTGGTATGTCACCATTCTATGCTTTGTATGGATATCATCCCTTATCTTTTGCTAACGTGATGTTTGGTGCTAGCAAGGCTCCGAGAGCCAAGATTTGGAACCAAGAGAGTCAAGATATTCTCTGAGCTCTCAAGGATAATATGGCTACAACACAGAACCAACAAAATTTGTATGCCGATAGGGGTCAGGTGGAGAGATAGTTTGAGGTAGGGGACTTGGTATACCTACGATTACAGCCATACCGATAGTCGTCACTGAAGCAGAAAGGGGTTGAGAAGCTCAAGCCCCACTTTTATGGACCATACAGGGTGATACGCAGGATTGGACAGGTTGCGTATGAGTTAGAGCTGCCCCAAGGCAACAAGATTCATAACGTCTTTCATGTATCATGCCTTAAGAAGGCATTGAGACAGAATGTGACAGTGATAGATGAGCTACCGCACATAGATGATGAGGGGCATTTGGTGTTGCAGCTAGAGGCTATTATTGATACTAGGGAGAGGCAGCTACAGAGCAGAACGGTCCGGGAATTCTTGGTGAGGTGGAAGAATTTACCGGATGAGGATGCCACTTGGAGAGTGAGAAAATTTTGTAGCATCCATCACTTTAGTTGCTTGAGGACAAGCAACATTTTTCTAGGGGAGACTGTAATATTCCTAATTAGCTATGGCTAATTGGAATATTCAATTTTGCTCAATTTTTCCTTCTATAGTTATTTATAAATAAAAAGGTGAGGAAAAGGGGGACATAACTCACCTTTAAAATAAAGTCACTCCCTAGTAACACAACGTTGTGACTTAAAGGGGAGCCAAGGGGGCCAAAAGACCATACAGAGATGGGGCCCACATAGACACTTGGAGGGATTGCGCAGATGGAAAGGAACATGTGGCAAGAGAGGGAATGCGTTGGAGGAGGTGGGCCTTGGGATTGAGAGAGGCCAACGCTATAAAGGAGAGGGGAGCCTCCTCATTTTGTCATTCGATTATGTGCATTTGAGCTAGTCACTTCGACTTAGAGCATGTTGGCCGTTTAGCTGGTTTGCAGCACTGTTTAGTGCATTGGGTGTCTTCGTTCGGAGATCTCACCCTTAGCCCCAGGGGACTTCGAGTGCCTGCTCGGGCAAGGTAGTTTTCAGCAGTCTTTTGCAGGAGGATTGATCTTTGGAGGGAGGAGGAACTGAGCATTTTGGATAACTGCGTAGTCTTGAGATAGAGACGCAGATCTTTTGGTGGGAGTTCCGGATTGAGGGGTTTGCAGAGGATTTGAGCTGGGAGATTGGGCAAGGGATCAACCCTTGCATCTTGGAGGATTTTGGCAGAGTTTCAGGTGGAGTTTTGGAGGATTCTTTTCAGTGGCAACACATAACCTTGAGGGACAGCGTAGATTCCCAAGGGGGTGATTTTCAGGGGTCGGCTATTTCAGAAAATATTTCTGGGTTTTTCTGGGTTTCTTGAGTAGAGTCTGATTCCAGAGTTTCGGCATTTTCTAAGGAGGGGAATAGCCCCAAATCCTCATTTGATTTCCAGTAGTGGCAACAACACTACAGTTCTCCAGCAGCTTGGACGCAGTTCAGAGAGAGGCCATTCCTTTGCTATTCTAAGTGTATTTCTTCACTTGCCTTGTGCAAGTCAAGGTGCTACCTGTCTGATCACCTCTTATACTCTTTCCATTACTCAGTATAATAAAATGGCTTTAGCATTTCTCTCTACATTTCTTGAGTATTTGCTTATATTTCATGTTCACATTATTTTATGTTGTACCACTGTTATTTTTATCACTTTGAGTTTCCTGGTCACTATATCATTTGGATGTGTTTGGTTGGAGTTTGCTTGGGTTTGAGGAATATTCCAAAAACGGGATATTACATATCACAACCCCAATTTGTAACAACCTTTCAAATACTCATGAGTAAACACAAACCTTCGGGGTCTTGAGACATCTTGATGTTGCTTCACAATTTATCACAGTAGGACTTACAGGCTTCCCAAACAAATCTTAACAGAAGATTCCTCAATCATACAATTTCCTTTCCTACATCAACATATTCTACAACCTGATCTTGTTTTCCTTTTTTCAGTAGGACATCAATATGTTGATTTGTAGTAGCATCGGATGTGCTCTAGCCATGAAAATTGGTGGAGAGGCTAAGGAACATAAGATCTCCAAGACCCATAAATGGTTTGGGGAATTTCCACCCAGTTGGAGAGATATTAAAATAGTTAATATTTTTAATGTGGTTCCTAAGTCTAAACTTAGGAAAATTAAAATATTAATGGGTATTAATATAAAACAGGGTGAGAATGTTCTAAATGACATGGATCAAACCAAATCTAATCTTAACCATTTATTAGGGACTTAATCTCAGCTGTTGAAGGCTCAACAGGAAAAGTATAAGAGAAGGCTTGAGGGTCAGTTGGAGACACCCCTAATTGATCTGTCAGTTTGATTTTTTGGAGCAGGGTTTTGCTGAGAGATCAAGCTAGCGATCTGTTGCAGCGAGGGGCAGTTCGGCACGAGACCAAGAATACATAGCAGAGAGGCACATATAGTACCAGAGAGACAGCACGAACCTTGGAGAGGCCAACGCAGGGGCAACTGGGAGCTACGCAAAGGTTGAAGAGGCCAGCGTGGGTGACACAGAGGGTTTGAAATCTGATGCAGAGGCTTCAATAGCTGCGTAAAAGCTAGCAGAGTTGACGCAGGGCCAAGAGGTAGTGCCAGAAGAATTTTCATGGGGCAGACTGAGTGTTGGTGAGCCAGGAAGGGTGACGCAGTCCCTGCAGAGTGACGCAGAGGAGTAGAGAAGCTTAGAGTGGTTGTAGTATACCTAGGGGGGATAATATGGAGTACAGAAGGAGGTACCCAAGGGAATAATGTAATAATGGGATGGGCCATAGTAATAAATAAGGTGGTTAACCTGTATCATGTAAGGGACCACAAGTAGTTAACAATAATTTAATAAGCCCATGGTATTAGATAGATGGTATTGAGGGAACCATGGTAATGACCCATGGTACTGTATGTATGAGGCCTATATAGAGGCTAGAGACTCCCCATTGAGAGATGTCAAAGAATATTATATGAACAAGCATATGGCTTATGGAGTGTTCTTCTTCCTTAAAGATTGAATGTATGGTGTTGCCATACCTTAAGGGTTTGATCAATAAAAAAACATTTCTATCTATATTCAGGTCTTGTTATTTTTGGTGATTATTCTTGGGTATATTATTATTATCATCTATTTTCAGATTAAATCAATAATAAGTGGTATCAGAGCACTTTCTTGGGCAAAGCGGAGAATTCTTTTTTATTTTTTGCAGGAACTTTTTGGGGCGGCGACTTTGCAAATCAGATTTGTACGTTATGGTGCAAAATCTACATAATCTAATTGCAGATCTGAGTTCTTGGTGAAAAAATACCCAATTTGAAGAAAAAAATCAGTCGAATCGGAGTCCGGATGAGGGAGATATTGCTGATTTAAAGATCAGTTGTGTTGCAAACATTTTTCAGGGCGACGAGTTTGTAGATCAGATCTATACGTTCTGGTGCAAAATCTATAGAATCTAATTACAGATCTGGGTTGTTGGCAAAAAAATACCGAATTTGAAAAAAAAATCGGCCGAATCGGAGTCCGAATAAGGGAGATATCGCCGATTTAAATATCAGCTGTGTTGCAGACATTTTTCGGGGCGGCGAGTTTGCAGATCAGATCTATACATTCTGGTGCATAATCTGCGAAATCTAATTGCAGATCTGAGTTGTTGGCGAAAAAATACCCAAGTTCAAAAAAAAAAATCAGTCGAATCGGAGTCCGGATGAGGGAGATATAGCGTATTTAAGATCAACTCTTTTTTTTTAATTTTATTTATTTATTTATTTTTTGTGATGGCGGGACAATTGCAGCGCGAATCGAAAATTCCAGTGTCTGGATCATGATTTTTATCACATGGGAAGATGCAGAATGGTTCTTTTATTTCGGAAAACAGGTCATAATAGGGATTCTGAGCAATATTGACTGAATTGTAGCCATTTCAAATTTTTGTCAAAAGATTTGTTTTCAAAAACCCTCTTCATGGCTTATAACAGTAAGTTTTTTATAGGAAAAAATGATGGGTCTTCTATTGAAAATTTTATAGCATGTCATAAGTTTGATTTCCCAGGGTGTTGGAAGGACAAAATAGGGTATTATTTGAAAGATGAGGCTGCTATATGGTGGAAATCACTTGACAGTGAGATTTTGAAGTTATGTTGTGCTGACGAAGTTGAAGAACTATTTTTGGACAAATGGTCTCATACTAGATAGGAGGAAACCAAAAAACCTAGCAAAGATTTTATTTTTGCAGGAAAAAGGAAACTAAGAAACCTAAAGGGTTATTTTCTACTAGTATCTCCTTATTGCAGTTTCATGGATTGATTTAGAAGAAGAAGATCATCGTGTCTATAAATCTTAGTTGCAAGCCTAATTTTATTAGTGTTAATTTGGCCAAAAAATTGCAAGTTCTAGCAAAACACATTGAAAACACAGAGGCTGATAATGAGGATGTTCAAATTTATAAAGATTTGAAGATTTCTATGGACAAGTATGTGTTGCATTGTGACTTTTATACTTCAGGTATGGATAACATGGATGTTGTTTTGGATATCCTTGGATGGAATCTATGGGTACTGTCAATATTAATGTGCAGAAGAAATCCCTGAAGCTCTGATATAAAAAGAAGAAAATTACATTGCATGATATTTCCATTAAGACACAAGCAGAGACTATGGAGACAGAAGCACAAAGCTCTAATGACACTTACACATTAGATGATGAGCCTTTGATGGTTGACAATCAAACACAAACATCAAACCCAGTACCAGAAAAACAGATAGTGTCCAAGGAGGATGAAGCAGAAAAGGTTACAGGTACTGATATATCAGATAAGGACTCAGTGGTTGAAGTAATATTGGAAGATAAGAAGCAACAATAGACACCACAACATGTATCAGATACCAATCAGGCTCCATTAAGTGGTGAATTAAAGAAAGATATACCGTTGGTTAATACTTCAACATATCACTACCTACATCACCTCGCAAGAAAACAACCAACAAGATGGCAACAAATTAGCCACAAGGACAATAACCTCCGCATGACAGATAGAGAGGAGCGAAGATCCACCTACTACACATCAACACAGAAGAGCCGTTAGGGTCAACTTCCATCTCAAGCAAGCGAGGCACTAGCTAGATTGAGGGTTCACCTTTCTCTTGGATGGCTAGATGCACGTGCATGGTACAAGTGGACTACTCTTTTGAGTGGATCTTATTATTTGTGTTCTTCATATGTTTCGGAGATGAAACATGTTAAAGGGGGTGGAATGTAGTATACCTAGGGGGAATAATATGGGGTACAGAGAGAGGTACCAAGGGAATAATGTAATAATGAGATGGGCCATAGTAATAAATAAGGTGGTTAACCCGTATCATGTAAGGGACCACAAGTAGTTAACAATAATGTAATAAGCCCATAGTATTAGATAGACGGTATTGAGGGAACCATGGTAATGACCCATGGTACTGTATGTATGAGACCTATATAGAGGCTAGAAACTCCCCATTGAGAGATGTCAATGAATATTGTATGAACAAACATATGGTTTGTGGAGTCTTCTCCTTAAGGAGTGAATGTATGGTGTTTCCATACCTTAAGGGTTTGATCAATAAAGAAGCATTTTTATCTATATTCAGGTCTTGCTATTTTTAGTGATTATTCTTGGGTATATTATTATTATCTATTTTCGGATTAAATCAATAACAAGTGGTATCAGAGCACTTTCTTGGGCAAAGCGGAGAATTCTTTTTTATTTTTTGCAGGAACTTTTTGGGGCGGCGACTTTGCAGATCAGATCTATACGTTCCGGTGCAAAATCTGCAGAATCTAATTGCACATCTAAGTTGTTGGTGAAAAAATACCCAATTTGAAAATAAAAATCAGTCGAATCGGAGTTTGGATGAGGGAGATATTTCTGATTAAAAAATCAGCTATGTTGCAGACATTTTTTAGGGCAGCGAGTTTGTGGATCAGGTCTATATGTTCTGGTGCAAATTCTGCAGAATCTAATTGTAGATCTGGGTTGTTGGCGAAAAAATACCAAATTTGAAAAAAAAAATTGGCTGAATCAGAGTTTGGATAAGGGAGATATCGCTGATTCAAATATTAGCTGTGTTGCAGACATTTTTCGGGGCGACGAGTTTACATATCAGATCTGTACGTTCTGGTGCAAAATTTGCAAAATCTAATTGCAGATCTGAGTTGTTGGAAAAAAATACCCAAGTTAAAAAAAAAAAAAAAAAAATAATATATATATATATATATATATATATATTATTAGTCGAATTGGACTCCGGGTGAGGGGGATATAGTTGATTTAAGATTAGCTCTTTTTTCAGATTTTTTTTTTTTTGACGGCGGGACAGTGGCAGCGCAAATCGGGAATTCAAGTGTCTGGATCAAGATTTCTATCACATGGTTAATGTAGAATGGTTGTTTTATTTCCGAAAACAGGTCATAATAAAGATTCTGAGCAATATTGACTGAATTGTGGCCATTTCAAATTTTCGACAAACGATTTGTTTTCAAAAACCCTTTTCATGGCTTATAACAGTAAGTTTTTTACAGGAAAACATGATGGGTCTTCTATTGAAAATTTATATCATGTCATAATTTGACTTCCCAGGGTGTTGGAAGGACAAAATAGGGTATTATTTGAAAGATGAGGCTGCTATATGGTGGAAATCACTTGACAGTGAGATTCTGAAGTAATGTCGTGCTGACGAAATTAAAGAACTACTTTTGGACAAATGGTCTCATACTAGAAAGGAGGAAACCAAAAAACCTAACAAAGATTTTATTTTTGCTGGAAAGAAGGAAACCAAGAAACCTAAAAGGTTTTTCTCTACTGGTATCTCCTTATTGCAGGTTCATGGATTGATTTAGAAGAAAAAGATCATTGTGTCTATAAATCCTAGTTGCAAGCATAATTTTATTAGTGTCAATTTGGCCAAAAAATTGCAAGTTCCAGCAGAACACATTGAAAACACACAAGTTGATAATGATGATATTCAAGTTTATAAAGATTTGAAGATTTCTATGGACAAATATGTGTTGCATTGTGACTTTTATACTTAAGATATGGATAATATGGATGTTATTTTTGGATATTCTTGGATGGATACTGTCAATATTAATGTGCAAAAGAAATTCCTAAAGCTCTGGTTAAAAAAAATAAATTACATTGCAGGATATTTCCATTAAGACACAAGCAAAGACTATGGAGGCAGAAGCACAAAGCTCTAATGACACTTACACATCAGATGATGAGCCTTTGATGGTCGACAATCAAACACAAACATCAAACCAGGGACCAGAAAAACAGGTAGTATCCAAGGAGGCTGAAGCAGAAAATGTTATAGGTACTGATACATCAGATGAGGACTCAGTGGTTGAAGTAATATTGAAAGATAAGAAACAACAACAGGCACCACAACATGTACCAGATACCAATCAGGCTCCATTAGGTGGTGAACTAAAGAAAGATACACTGTTGGTTAATACTTCAGCATATCACTACTCACATCACTTCGTAAGAAAACAACCAACAAGATGGCAACGAATTAGTCACAAGGACAATAACCCCCACATGACAGATAGAGAGAAGCGAAGATCCACCTACTACACATCAACACAGAAGAGAAGTCAGGATCAACTTCCATCTCAAGCAAGTGAGGCACCAGCTAAATTGAGGGTTCACCTTTCTCTTGTATGGCTAGATGCACGTGCATGGTACCGGTGGACTACTCTTTTGAGTAGATCTTATTATTTGTGTTCTTCGTATGTTTCGGGGACGAAACATGTTAAGGGGGGTGGAATGTAGTATACCTAGGGGGGATAATATGGGGTACAAAGGGAGGTACCCAAATGAATAATATAATAATGAGATGGGTCGTAGTAATAAATAAGGTGGTTAACCCGTATCATATAAGGGACCACAAGTAGTTAACAATAATGTATTAAGCCCATGATATTAAATAGATCGTATTGAGGAAACCATGGTAAGGACCCATGGTACTGTATGAGGTCTATATAGAGGCGAGACTCCCCATTGAAAGATGTCAAGGAATATTGTATGAACAAGCATATGGCTTGTGGAGTGTTCTTCTTCCTTAAGGAGTGAATGTATAGTGTTGCCATATCTTAAGAGTTTGATCAATAAAGAAGCATTTCTGTCTATATTCAGGGCTTGTTATTTTTTGTGATTATTCTTAGGTATATTATTATTATCTATTTTCATATTAGATCAATAACAAGTGGTATCAGAGCACTTTCTTGGGCAAAGCGGAGAATGTTTTTATTTTTTGCAGGAAATTTTTGCAACGGTGACTTTGCAGATCAGATTTGTATATTTTGGTGCAAAATCTACAGAATCTAATTGCAGATCTGAGTTGTTGGTGAAAAATAACCCAATTTGAAAAAAAAAAATCAGTCGAATCGGAGTCCGAATGAAGGAGATATTGCTGATTTAAAAATCAGTTGTGTTGCAGACATTTTTCAAGGCGACGAGTTTGCGGATCAGATCTGTACATTCTGGTGCAAAATCTGCAGAATCTAATTGCAGATCTGGGTTTTTGGCGAAAAAATACTAAATTTGAAAAAAAAATTGGCGGAATCAGAGTCCGGATAACGAAGATATTACTGATTTAAATATCAGTTGTGTTGCAAACATTTTTCGGGGCGGCGAGTTTGCATATCAGATCTGTACATTCTTGTGCAAAATCTGCAAAATCTAATTGCAGATCTGAGTTGTTGGTGAAAAAATATCCATGTTAAAAAAAAATCAGTCAAATCGAACTCAGGATGAGGGAGATATAGCTTATGTGACGGCGGGACAGTTGCAGCGCGAATTGGAAATTCCAGTGTTTGGATCAAGATTTCTATCACATGGGAAGATGCAGAATGGTTGTTTTATTTCTGAAAACAGGTCATAATAGGGATTCTGAGCAATATTGACTGAATTGTGGCCATTTCAAAATTTCGCCAAGCGATTTGTTTTCAAAAACTCTCTTCATGGCTTATAATAGTAAGTTTTTTACAGGAAAAAATGATGGGTCTTCTATGTTTGACCTCCGAGAAGTGGTGGGGTATATATTCGATGGACTATGAGCGGGGGGTATTAAGTGTATGTAACACCACGTACGTATCCGCCCAGCCTTGTCCCAACAATGTATCCAGCCAGCCTCGTTCCAACTATGTTTCCAGCCTTGTCCCAAGTAGGTTTCCCTTCCAGCCTCGCTCTAACTCTGTATCCGTCCAGCCTCGCCCCAACTATGTATCCGTCCAGCCTTGTCCAAACTATGTCTCCAACCTCATTCCATCGCAAGCAGGCTCGACTGTTAAGGCCGCCATCACCTTTAGGGTGCGTAAGCACGCTCGACTAATAAGGAGAGGTACTTGCGCAAGCAGGCTCGACTGTTAAGGCCGCCATCACCTTTAGGGTGCGTAAGCACGCTCGACTAATAAGGAGAGGTACTCGACCGCGAAAACATGGCTCAATCTATATGCTCGTAAGTAAACAACACGGTGAAACCTCCTCAGGTGGGAAATGGGGTACATACATCTGTATGAATGAACACTGTGCGGGTGCCATACTTGGCATACTTGGCATACTTGGCGGACTGATCGTACTGGGTACGGTGATTCTATCTTCAGCTACTATAGTACCTCCGCCAAGCCGGAGAAGGAAGCCTACTGCACTAACCACAGCAATAGATGGGTACTCGGCTGCTAGCCTTACGTTACCACAGGGATACCAGAGTCAAGCCCTTACTCCTACCACTCGAGACCGGGCCCACCATATCTACTGCTCGAGACTCTTCCAAGGACCCTGAACCCAAGGAGCGGATTAGGAAGCGCAAGCCCCTCCGGGACCTTCGAATTCGAATCACGGCCCTTGACCTACAACTTGTGTTAACCTTACTTTACGTACCCCTGGCTCCAGTACTTTCACTTTTCGATATGAACGGAGGGAGGACGGGCTTGCTTGTTTCGGTGGGTGGGTGGCACAGGAACACCCAGTAGCAGTTGGATCATAGCGCGTGGGAACTTATGGATTCAGCCAGAACTTATTAGATCCAATGGGAGTCAGCACATAGATAGGAGTGACTTAGATCATTGCTATTACCCTTTGAAGAAGAAGCCTATATATAGGACTACTCTTTTTGTGAAAATTTTATAGCATGTCATAAGTTTGACTTCCCAGGGTGTTGGAAGGATAAAATAGGGTATTATTTGAAAGATGAGGCTGCTATATGGTGGAAATCACTTGACAGTGAGATTCTGAAGTTATGTCGCGCTGATGAAATTGAAGAACTACTTTTGGGCAAATGGTCTCATACTAGAAAGGAGGAAACCAAAAAACCTAGCAAAAATTTTACTTTTGCAGGAAAGAAAGAAACCAAGAAACCTAAAGGGTTATTTTCTACTGGTATCTCCTTATTGCAGGTTCATGGATTGATTTAGAAGAAGAAGATCATTGTGTCTATAAATCCTAGTTGCAAGCATAATTTTATCAGTGTTAATTTGGCCAAAAAATTGCAAGTTCCAACAAAACACATTGAAAATACACAGGTTGATAATGAGGATGTTCAAGTCTATAAAAAATTGAAGATTTCTATGGACAAGTATGTGTTGCATTGTGACTTTTATACTTCAGATATGAATAACATGGATATTGTTTTGGGATATCCTTGGATGGATTATGTGGGTACTGTCAATATTAATGTGCAGAAGAAATTCTGAAGCTCTGATATAAAAAGAAGAAAATTACATTGCAGGATATTTCCATTAAGACACAAGCAAAGACTAAGGAGGCAAAAGCACAAAGCTCTAATGATACTTACACATCAGATGATGAGCCTTTGCTAGTTGACAATCAAACACAAACATCAAACCAGGTACCAGAAAAACAGGGAGTGTCCAAGGAGGCTGAAGCAGAAAAAGTTACAGGCACTGATACATCAGATGAGGACTCAATGGTTAAAGTAATGTTGGAAGATAAAAAACAACAGCAGGCACCACAACATGTACCAGATACCAATCAGACTCCATTACGTGGTGAATTAAAGAAAAATACACCACTGGTTAATACTTCAGCAATCATTACCCACATCCCCCCGCAAGAAAACAACCAACAAAATGGCAACAAATTAGCCACAAGGACAACAACCACCGCATGACAGATAGAGAGGAGCGAAGATCCACCTACTACACATCAACACAAAAGAGCCGTCAAGGTTAACTTCCATCTAAAGCAAGCGAGGCACCAGCTAGATCAAGGGTTCACCTTTCTCTTGGATGGCTAGATGCACGTGCATGGTACCAGTGGACTATTCTTTTGAGTAGATATTATTATTTGTGTTCTTCATATGTTTCGGGGACGAAACATATTTGGGGGGGTGGAATGTAGCATACCTAGGGAGGATAATATGGAGTACAGAGGGAGGTACCCAAGGGAATAATGTAATAATTGGATGGGCCATAGTAATAAATAAGGTGGTTAACCCGTATCATGTAAGGGACCATAAGTAGTTAACAATAATGTAATAAACCCATGGTATTAGATAGATGGTATTGAGGGAACCATGGTAATGACCCATGGTATTGTATGTATGAGGCCTATATAGAGATTAGAGATTCCCCATTGAGAGATGTAAAGGATTATTGTATAAACAGGCATATGGCTTGTGGAGTGTTCTCCTTCCTTAAGGAGTGAATGCATAGTGTTGACCTACCTTAAGAGTTTGCTTAATAAAGTGAAGCATTTCTATATTCAGATCTTGTTATTTTTAAGTATATTTCCGTTATCTTATATATTTATGGGTTTGATCAATAACAACGGCTTTCATTGTCCAGCTAAGGAGCCGCCATTGTTGGTGTGGGATTGTTCATCCGATTTTTGTTCAGTCGAATATCTGTCTCCAAGGAGAGGTACTACTGCCGAGGACATTCTCTGTTGGGTGAGCCATTTCTGTCACCCTAGATGTATTCAAAAACTGCGTAATAATAAAACCCTCATATCTGTTGCACTTGTTTTCCCGCATTATGTTTTTTTGGGGACGATCGTCCAAAAATAACAGTGTCCCTTATGTGATTGTCTCAGTTATTTCAATTGTTGATCTGTATATGTGTTGAGGCTTTATTTTTGTTTCTTTCGGTATTTATATTTATAAATAACTTGTTAATGGAAAGACCAAGTAGGAGATAAGAAACCAGATAATGCAGTGGGGATTTCTAATGTGTCAGACTTAGAAATTTCAACGTGGTATCAGAGCGTTGCAGATCACAAGAGAACTGAAGGCACTATCAGTAATCTAAAGAATTTGCAGTAGTTGCAGTTGTCTTGAGAGACAATGTTGTTCCAGAGCATAAGCAATAGAGAAGAAGTGACGCAGAGGGCATGCGCCATCATTCGAGCCAGGAGGAGGATCAACGCAGAGGAAAAGAGGTGAAGATCAGACGTACGCAGTGCCCAGTCATCTTTCTAAGCTAGGAAGGATCGATGTTGTGGCTAGGAGGAGAAGATTCTGCCATTGTCAAGATTGCACAGAGCCTGAAAGGCTCAGTGTCTTCAGTTGTCGGGGCTTGGGGAGCTGTGGGTAGATTGTGAATGAGAAGTTGGTGGGGAGTTGTTTCTGTCGGTGAAGAATAGTACATAAGGGGACAAAACCAAGGTAGAGGTAGTCGCTACCTTAACGAAATTATAGTCAAGAAATCAAAATCTGAGTTGCAGATGCAAGGAGGATTGGAGAGGAGCAGTTCGACATTTGGCGGGAGGATTTCCAATAGGGAAATCAAGACTTAGAGGGAGATTTCTAGGAGGGAAGTCAAAACTCATAGGGAGTCCAGAAGAGGAGCGGAAATGGCAGTGAACGCACTGAGGGATCAGGACAGGTTGGACGAGGCTTCCAATTTTGTCATTTGGAAGGCTAGGATCCTGGCAATCATGGATCAACAACGCATCAAGGAATTTGCCTTGAGAACCATGGCTATCTCAGCCGACCCAACTGAGAATGAAAAGTATGAGGATGCAATGGCGAGGGCGAAGTGTATGATCCTTGACGGGATCAAAGATCTTGTTGTTCCACATATTGTTGAAAAGAAAGGAAAAAGAGATGCAGGATACTTTGAAGACCTTGTATCAAGGCTCTTTTGTGCAACGAAAGATGTTATTGGAGAATCAACTGTGGTCATATCAGATGCAGAAGGGAGAGCAGATAGATCTATTCCTCCTCAGATTGCAGGAGATTCGTGACCAACTTACATTCGTGGGGTCTACATTGGATCTAGAGTTTATGGAGAGGATCGCCTTGAATGTAGTCTTCGAGGAGTGGGAGACATTTGTCAAAAGTATTTTGGGCAGGGCTACTCTTCTAGAATGGGAAGAGATGTGGGCATTTCTTCGTCAAGAAGAGATCAGGAGGTTGACCAAGGTGGGAAATAGTGGCAAGGGAAGTTGAATCAAGAAAGAGGAGGAGGATGCGGCTCTAGCATCTGCGGGACAACAATGGAAGAGGAAGAAGAAGGACATCTCCAAGGTGAAGTGCTTCCATTGTGGGGAGTTGGAACATTATGCATCCCAGTGTCCCATGAAGAAAAACAAGGGAGGCTTTTGATTCTAAGGCAGCTCCAACTAAGGCGGAGAAAGAGGTCGAGACTGATGACCACTATGCCATGAGTGCTCATGCACCTCTAGAGAAGAAGTGGGGAGACATCGAGTTGTAGTCAGGAGGACTACAAACGAGGGGCAGGATCCTTGCGGTGCCCAAATTCTTGGGTCATATCTGGCTACGGGAGCCCTTAACGACAGTAGCAGAATGACAAATGTCGAATGAAGCAAAGTGTAGTGGAGCAACAAGGCAGTGCTTGGGTGCAGGAATCTTAGGCAACGCAGTGGAGATTGCAACAATGCGAGAGGCACAAAGGTGTATGCAGCAACGCAGTGGCAGCAGAGGGAGCACATAATAGAAGTAGAGGCAACTTCAGTTTCACAAGGCTTCCAGACTGACTGGGATGTTGATATTTGGGAGAAGTCAATTACCAACTTCTCAGTAACTGAGTCGCATAGGCAACATGGGCATCATATTGAGAGGGAGCTGCAGTACAGATGTGGTAGTGGTAGTGTCATGGGCAGCAATACAGGAAGCAACAGTTTAGATGATGTGAGGCAGCAAGCCAAGCATCAGCACAGGTACCAGTGCGGAAAGATCAGTGTGATGTTTTAGTGGTGGAGCATTACTAGAGCACATTCCTCGCCAAGAGGCAGTGTTAAATTGTGGTAGCATCGGAGCCATGAAAATTGATAGAGAGGCTAAGGCACATAAGATCTCCAAGACCCAGAAATGGTTTGGGGAAATTCCACCCGATTAGATAAATATTAAAATAATTAATATTTTTAATAAGGTTCCTAAGTCTAAACTTAGGAAAATTAAAATATTAATGGGTATCAATATAAAAATGGGTGACAATGTTCTAAATGACATGGATCAAGCCAAATCTAATCTTAGTCGTTGATGATTAGGGATTTAATCTCAGTCGTTGAAGACTCAACAGGAAAAGTATAAGAGGAGGCCTGAGGGTCAGTTGGAGACACCAAATTGATTAGTCAGTGCGATTTTCTGGAGCGGAATTTTGCTGAGAGAATCAAGTTAGTGATCTGTTACAGTGAGGGGCAGTTCGACAGAAGGCCGAGAATACATGGTAGAGAGGCAGAGATAGTGCCAAAGAGACAATGCAGATCTTGGAGAGGCTAACACAGAGGCTGAAGAGGCCAACGTGGGTGACTCAAAGGGTCTGAAAGCTGACGCAAAGGCTTCAGTAGATGCGCAGAGGCTAGCAGAGATGACACATGGACAAGAGGCAGTGCCAGAGGAATTTTCGTGGGGCAGACTAAGTGCTGGTGAGCCAGGAGGGTGACGCAGTCCTTGCAGAGTGACGCAGAGCTGTAAAAATTTCTGTTTTCCCACCCCGGTTTTCAGTTTCACCTTATTTCTCCCATGTAGTTAAATGCCCATTCCATAACCATACATTTAACAAACTGAAAAAAATAAATATGGCTGAAAACACAAATTCTGGAAATTTTTCAGAATGCTGGAAATTGCAGAAATAAAAATCAGCAATTAAAAACAGCCATTAAAACACATTAAAACACTGATATTTTTGGTCAACTTGACCCTGGAAAAACCCCCTACAACTCTTGGGGAAAACCAGTTTGAGAGCTCTTCTTTATTTCTGAAAATTGCCTTTTTACAGTGAGAATTATTCAGCAAAAAATCAGCAAGCAAATTTACAACTTATCTCATTTCCCGTGCCTCACAGCAATCTGGAAATTACAGCAAACAGGACAGCAATAAATGCTGTACGACCTCCGTTTTGTGTGCAGAAAAATCAGCAAACTGCTCCTCGATGTTTGTGCAAAAATCTGCCTTTCACTATGTGCTGAATCAGCTGTACAAATCTGCTCAACTGCTGCCTTGGAATGTGTGCCAAGCTGCTGTCTCCTTCTCCTCCCTGCTCAGAAATCTCTCTTGCTCTCTTGCTCTCCTTCTCCCAATCTGCTCATGAAAGAATGAATGACCTTTTCCTCCTTTAATATAACTCCAAGTGACTTTTGAGTGATTTCTAAATCCAATGGCTGAAATAGATTTAGATCAATGGTTGAGATTAAATGCTCATTTAAATCTCACTTTCTATTTTTTAATTCACCCCACTTTAATAAAGACCCACTTAGTCATTTATTTCCAAAGTCACTTTTCCTTTCTAATTTTTCATTGACTTTATAAAAGTCACTTTAAAATTAGACTTAATAACTTTATCACTTAACGTCACTTTTAAATTAGATTTAACTTTATAAAATTATAAAGTCACTTTAGGAGAAAAATTAAATTCTTTTGGACACTTTTCCCTAGGCCAAAGATCAAAGCCTAAGGGAACCACCTGTCCTCCGGTACCAAATTTCAACACTCCCTCTTACCGAGGAAGGTGTTCCTCACCACACCCATCTTGTCTCTGAAGTAGACATGCTTGCCCCGTGGTAAGGCTTTGGTAAGGATATCTGCAACCTGCTCATCAGTGGAAATATACTCAAGCTTCACAGCTCCCTTCTGAACATAGTCTCTGATGAAATGATATCTGATCCCGATATGCTTTGACCTGTCATGAAATACTGGATTCTCCGTGAGTTTAATGCAACTCTGATTATCACAGTAAATCACTGAAGGTCTCAACGGCTGACCAAATAAGCCAAACAACATCTTGCGAAGCCAGATAGCCTCACAACTAGCTAGACTGGCTGCCATATACTCTGCTTCCGCTGAACTCAGTGCTATTGACTACTGCTTCTGGCTGAACCATGACACTACTGCTGAACCCAACCCAAAACAACACCCTGAAGTGCTCTTCCTATCAGAAGCACAACCTGCCCAATCAGAATCAGTGTATCCTGCCAATCTCACTCCATCTCCCTGCCTGTAGTCCAGACCATAATCCACTGTCCCCTGCAAGTACTGCAAAATGTGTTTTGCAGCCACCCAGTGAACCTTCCTAGGCTCACACATAAACTGACTCATCGTGTTGACTGCAAAACAGATATCTGGTCTAGTGTTGACCAAATACATCAAGGAACCAATCAGCTGCCTGTACAATGTGGGATCCACCAACTCGGAATCCGAAGCATGAAGCTTCTTCCAGTTGGTGATCATCGGTGTCGACATGGGTCTACAATCCTCCATGTGGAATCTGCTAAGGATGTCCACAATATACTTCCCCTGCCCCAGGAAGAAATGCCCCTCCTCCTGCCACACCTCCAAACCCAAAAAGTAATGCATCAAGCTGATGTCCTTCATCTCAAACTCCGCCGCAAGATCTCTCTTGCAGTGCTCTATGAGTCTCTCTGCACCTGTAATGATCAAGTCATCCACATACAGCACCAGAATGAGAGGCTCCTCACCAATCACAATAAAGTAAAGGTTCGGATCTGCCTCACTCTTTGTGAAACCCATCCCCTGCAAGTATGCATCTATCCTGGAGTACCAAGCTCTGGGAGCTTGCTTCAGGCCATAAAGGGCCTTCTTCAATCTGCACACATGGGACTCCTTCCCATGCACCTCAAAGCCCTGTGGCTGCTCAATGTACACCTCCTCCTGTATGAAGCCATTGAGAAATGCGGTCTTCACATCCATCTGGTGGATCTTCCAACCCATCTCTGCTGCTATCGATATAATGGAGCGGATCGAAGTATATCGAGCCACGGGAGTGAAGGTCTCCTCATAATCAACTCCCTCTACCTAGGAGAACCCTCTAGCCACAAACCTCGCTTTGAATTTCTCAATGCTGCCATCTGCAGCATGCTTTACCTTGTAAAGCCATCTGGAAGTAACCACGGATTTGCCCTCAGGCCTCGACACCACCTCCCAAACATCATTCTTCATGATAGAAGAATACTCCTCCTGCATGGCCTCTCTCCAGACCTGCTGGCTAGCTGCCTCCTCATAGCTAGAAGGCTCAGAGTCAAGGATGCTGGTAACCATCGCCATATAGCTACAGAACCTCTCAGGTGGTCTACTCTCTCTGACCGGCCTCTTCGGCTCAGCAACAGATGTGGCATCTCTCAAGGTGTCCTGAAGCCACTTGGGCTTCCTCTTCCCTGAGCATGCTTCTCCCATAGGAGAATGAAACTCCTCCTCCTCATCACCATCAGTAGCCTGAACTCCTGACTGTCTGTCTGCTGTCCTCCTGCCTGCACCTGAACCTGTAGAAGCTGAGGTACCGTGTGAACTGTCCATCAGTGGACTCCCTAGTGAACTGCTCTGCATGCTGCCCGGAGCACCACCCCTCTGGCTCGGCGAGCCACTGCTCACTGATGGACCTGACATCCTCATAGATGTACCTCCGGATCCTCATGATCCCTGCCCACTGGATCCTTGCGACTGACTCAACTGCTGCTGAGGGTCTGGCTGATCCAGATACTCTAACTCCCGTGACCTCCTAAAGGCCCTGTCCTCCTCGAACTTCACATCCCGTCTGACAACAACTCTCCTCTGTGCAGGAATGTAAATCCGAAAGGCCTTTGAGGTCTCACTGTAGCCCACAAAGATACCCTTCTCTGCGGTGGGCTCTAGTTTGGTCCTCTCCTCCTTGGGTATATAGGAGTATGTAATGCATCCAAAGATATGAAGATGACCAAGATCAGGTTTCTTCCCAGAGAAAGCCTCCTCAGGAGTCATGTGCCCCAAGGCACGATGCGGACTCCTGTTCTGCAAGTAAACAGCTGTGTTGCAGGCCTCTGCCCACAAGAACAATGGCAACCCCTGATCATGTATCATGGCTTTGGCAGCCCCTATGATGGATCTGTTCTTCCTCTCTGCAACTCCGTTCTGCTGGGGGTTGTAAGGAACAGTAAACTCCCTCCTAATGCCTGCCTCCGCACAATAGTCAACAAACTCTCCAAGGGTGTACTCTCCTCCATTGTCCGACCTCAAGGACTTGATCTTTCGACCTGTCTGAGTCTCCACAAGAGCTCTGAACTCCTGAAACCGCTTGAAGACCTCACTCTTGGTCTTCAAAAAATAAATCCAGGTTCTCCTGGAGTGATCATCAATGAATAACACATAGTACTCATATCCACTCAAGGAAACATGAGACATCCGACCGCTCACATCGGAATGAATCAAATCAAGTATCCCCGTCGCTCTGCTGTCACTGCTGGGAAAAGGGGATTTGGCAAACTTGCCCATCACACAACCTCTGCAAGTATCAAAGTGATCAGTACTGAAATCTGGCACACCTGTAGTGATCTCCCGCAATGTCCTCAAGGCTCCATGATACATGTGTCCCATCCTGCGGTGCCAAATCTCACACAGCTCAGAACTGCTAGCTCTGCTGTCGGTACTACTGCTCAATGCCAAAAGGGGCTGGAATGCAAACTTGTACACCTTTGCATGGCGTACACCTATCACTCTAGCTTAATCAGCTGGAGCGTCCCTGGGATACATCAACACCTGTCCTCCCCTGAACAGTACCTCATATCCTCTGTCCTCCAAAGCTGAGACGGATATGAGGTTCTTCCTCATCCCTGGCACATAAAGAACCTCTGACACCTTCAAGGGAGGTTTGGACTCCCTCTGAAATGTCACTGTCCCCACCCCGACTGCTCTAACAACTCTGTCATCACCGAGTACTACCTCAATATCAGTGCCACTCTCTGAAAGCTCTGAGAAGTACTCCCGGACTCCTGTCATGTGACGTGAAGCCCCACTGTCCACATACCAGATACCTGAAGATGCTCCGCTAATCGAGGGAAAAGCATGCTCCCTCTGAACCTGTGTGGCAGGTGATCCTGTACTAGAGGACTCACACGTAGTGAACGCAAACTCTCGGTCAAAACGACCAGCAATGTCCTCAATCTCTGCTGAAGCTGCCACGTCCTGGTTCTTCCCCTTCTTCTTCTTCTCCGGACACACAACTGCATAGTGTCCCATCTTTTGACAATTCCAACACTTCACCTTGGAATAGTCCTTCTGTGAGTTACCCTGTTTACCTTTACCTTTGCCTTTGCCCCCACCACTGCTTGTGGAAGCCTGCTTCTTCCCTTTGCCTTTCTTGCCTCCTGCCACCAGTGCTACGTCATCATCCTGCTCAACTGGCTTGGCTGCCCCAAGCTGTCCTTTCCTGATCTCTGTCTGAATACAATCATCCCAAAACCTCTCCCATGTGGGAAGGGTCTCACGTGCACAAACCCCATCAGCAAAGTTCAACCATGAACGGGGGAGGTCATTCACTGCAATACGCACCAACTCAGTGGATGGAATGGCCTCTCCAATCGCTGCCAACTCATCTCTCACATTGGTAATCTTTGTGAGATATCCAGCTGCACTATCATTCCCCATCTTAATGTTCTTCAGCTTCTCCTTCAGGACCATCTTCCGGTTCTCATTGGTACTCTGGTAGAGATTGGACAATGCTGTCCACATCTCATGGGCATTGCTCTTTTCTCTCACATGAGGAATGCAATGGTCTTTGATTCCGTCTAGAATCAGCCTCTTACCCTTATTGTTCTTCTTTTTATACTCAGCCAACTGAGTAACATCAGTGGGCACAACAACAGGGTTCTGTGCGGTATGCACCATGATATCCCAGACTTCTGCCTCCTCAAAGATACTCTGCATTCTCTCCTTCCAAACGCTGTAATTTATATGCCCATCCAGCCTATCCTCCACCCTCAATCCCAATGACATCCTGCTGTCCTAAAACTGAAAAATAGCACTGCTGTAGTAAAGATAAAACTGCTGTTTATGAAAAAATCAGCTTGCTGGAATTTTCTGAGTGAAAAATCAGCAACTGTAATTTTTCCTTTTGCTGTCCCAAACTGCCCTTCAGCACTCAAGCTCTGATACCATGTAAAAATTTCTGTTTTCCCACCCCGGTTTTCAGTTTCACCTTATTTCTCCCATGTAGTTAAATGCCCATTCCCATAACCATACATTTAACAGACTGAAAAAAATAAATATGGCTGAAAACACAAATTCTGGAAATTTTTCAGAATGTTGGAAATTGCAGAAATAAAAATCAGCAATTAAAAACAGCCATTAAAACACATTAAAACACTGATATTTTTGGTCAACTTGACCCTGGAAAAACCCCCTACAACTCTTGGGGAAAACCAGTTTGAGAGCTCTTCTTTATTTCTGAAAATTGCCTTTTTACAGTGAGAATTATTCAGCAAAAAATCAGCAAGCAAATTTACAACTTATCTCCTTTCCCGTGCCTCACAGCAATCTGGAAATTACAGCAAACAGGACAGCAATAAATGCTGTACGACCTCCGTTTTGTGTGCAGAAAAATCAGCAAACTGCTCCTCGATGTTTGTGCAAAAATCTGCCTTTCACTATGTGCTGAATCAACTGTACAAATCTGCTCAACTGCTGCCTTGGAATGTGTGCCAAGCTGCTGTCTCCTTCTCCTCCCTGCTCAGAAATCTCTCTTGCTCTCCTTCTCCCAATCTGCTCATGAAATAATGAATGACCTTTTCCTCCTTTTCCTCCTTTAATATAACTCCAAGTGACTTTTGGGTGATCCAAGTGACTTTTGGGTGATCTCTAAATCCAATGGCTGAAATAGATTTAGATCAATGGTTGAGATTAAATGCTCATTTAAATCTCACTTTCTATTTTTTAATTCACCCCACTTTAATAAAGACCCACTTAGTCATTTATTTCCAAAGTCACTTTTCCTTTCTAATTTTTCATTGACTTTATAAAAGTCACTTTAAAATTAGACTTAATAACTTTATCACTTAAAATCACTTTTAAATTAGATTTAACTTTATAAAATTATAAAGTCACTTTAGGAGAAAAATTAAATTCTTTTGGACACTTTTCCCTAGGCCAAAGATCAAAGCCTAAGGGAACCACCTGTCCTCCGGTACCAAATTTCAACAAGAGCAACACAAAAGCTTGGAGCGGCTTTCGCCATCCAGTTAAGGAGATGCCATTTTTTCTGTGGGATCGTTCATCCGATGTTTGATCAGCGAAAATATCTGTCTCCAATGAGAGCTACTACTGCCAAGGACATTCTATGTTGGGTGAGCCATTTCTAGAACCCTAGATGTATTTGGAAACTACATAATAATAAAACTCTCATATCCACTGCACCGTTTTTCTCGCATTGGCTTTTTCCGGGGATGATTGTCCAAAAATAATGGTGTCCATTGTGTGATTGTCTCAGTTATTTCAGTTGTTGATCTGTATATGTGTTGAGGCTATATTTGTGTTTATTTCGGTATTTATATTTATAAATAACTTGTTAATGGAAAAAACAAGTAGGAGATAATAAACCAGATAATGCAGTAGGGATTTCTAATGTGTCAGACTTATAAATTTCAACACAATATACATTCTCCAATTTCTTCTTCAAGGTATTCATCATGACTATAATATGCCCTCCCTCTCAACTAGGGAGATATCCTTCTTCCTTTTATATAGGCTCCCTCTTAATGTAGGGAGATCAAATTATTTCTATGACATTAGAGAATCTTTCATGGCTTCCATCCTTCTTATCAAAGTCATCTTTATCATCATCATTCATATAACTTCCTTTATCATGCTTATCAATTAAATCAACTTTAATTACGAATATTTTCAACATCTTCAAGATTATGTACCTGCACAACATAGATAGCAAGTACAACCAACTATATATATATATAAGCATTAACTTAACTATATCATAATCATATAATAATGGAAACATTGGACTTTAGACACCAAATATCTAAACTTAGTTAGGTTCATAATCAACAATAGACACATACTTTTATACTTCAACTTCTTTCTAGGGTTTTGTCATAAACCCTAGATTTCATCTTCAAGACTTTGAACAACTCAATCAAGATAACAATCTTCATCATATCTAGGGTTTCAATATTTCTTCCCAAGATATGACATACTCTACTATAATATATTGCAAACCCTAGAAGCAATTCAAACAAGTATAGTTCTACAATGCATTCAACAACTTTAGACTTCATATGTTAGACTTCTACTAGGATTTAATGCAAACCCTAGATTCCATCTTCAAGATACTAAGCCTTAGATGTCAACAATTAAAACCAATCACAACACAATCAAAGTTCTCAACTAAATGACCAATTTATACTAGGGTTTGCTGTAAACTAGATTTTATCAAACTTCTACTAGGGCTTAGTTACGAACCCTAGAACTTATCAACAAATAGGTTAGCACAAATACATATCTAGGATTTCATAATCATGCACTAGCATATCAAAATCCATTAGGTAAGCCCAAGACACAATATTAATACATTTAAATTCATACATATAACGATCTTGAATTGACTAGGGTTTTGATTAGACGGACAAAATTACACCCAGGGTTTCATTCCTAAGAGCTTATTCTCGATACATAAGGATTTTGCTCATAAACCCTAATTTACCAAAACCTCAAGGTCTAGGAATACACGACCCTAAAGGACTAGGGTTTCCATAACAATACTAAGACTCTAAACATGACATTACCATCAAAACCCCAAACATCAAAAGAATAGTATATTCTAGATTTCATCAGTAACCCTAAGAAGACCAGGGATTTCACATTAGCATTGGCATACCCTTAGGTTAGGGTTTTACAAAGAACCTTTAAGGGTTCCACAAACATGATGGTTTAATGAGGGTAGATTCAATCTAATGATTAATTACCCAAACAAGAATCTTTATGATTCAAAGGTCCTAGACATAGCACTTGTTAGCAATGTAAAGCATATTCATTTAGAGTGAATGAATGTACCTTTATCTTGAAGAGAACACAACTTATGATCTAAAACATACCTTTGAGTTGTTTTATAGACAAACCTTATAGGACATCAATTATAATGCTTTGTCTTATGAGATCTTCTCCATAGCCTTTGAACATATCAACAAGCTTTTCATAAACAAGGAAAATACAAAAGAAATGTTATTAGCATCTAGTATAAACACATCTAGATTAAAAAAAAAGGAAAAACAAATATGAAAGATAATACAATATACTTATCTTTGGAAAAATAGTGATGGCTCCCTCCTAATCCAATCTCGAGGGATACCTATAACTTTAACAAAACAATTCAACAATGTTTTTCCAAAGCATGTTAAACCTATAACTACTAAAAATCAAAATAAAAAACAATTCAAAAACTTAGGGACTTAGTAGTATAAGTCATTTATTTTTTATTCTTCAGTTTTGTTCCTCTTTGGAGATCCTTCTTCAGCAACATTTGCTTGATCCATATTTCTTTTTCTATTCCTCGTATTCTCAAGACAATCGCTTCTATAGTGACCCATCTTGTGACAATTGTAGCATTTGATTTTAGATAGGTTTATCTTCCTTCTAGGCCCTTTAGACTTCTTGAAGGTTCCTTTGTTCTTGTGATGAGCGAAATAGGCATTTGAAACTTTCTCCTCTTCATTCTCTTTGTTGTTCACTAATGAAATTATGACTTCTTCTTGACTGCATGCATTCCATAATTGTTCGAATGTAAGAGTTTCCTTCCAACTGTTGAGACCTAATGAAAAGGTACTCCATGATGTTGGTAATCCTAGAAGTGCAGTGATTACAAGTTCTTTTTCAGGTATTATTTCATCGATTGCCTGGAGTTCATCTCTGATTCTAGCTATTCTTACAAAGAAGGATGCCATAGTGTCTTCCTTTGTCATATTTATTGATCTCATTTCATTCTTAAGACTTGTTATTTGACCAAGATTCTTGATTGTGAATAATTTGGATAATGTCTCACACATCTCTTGAGCAGAATCTATGTTGGATATATATGGGATGAGGTTATCCTTTATTCCATCCACCATCAGTGTCATGGGAAATATCTTTGTTTCTCTGAACTGTCTTTTTTGCATCACTTGACTCATTTTTAAGCTTCTTTAATTTTCCTTTGACTAGATCCAAGAGTTTATTCTTCTCGAGGATGAGATATATCCTGTTTTTCCATGCCCTGTAATTGGATGCTCCTTCTAATTTGTTTTCTCCCTTCATTGAGTTAGACATTGTTCTTGAAGATGATAGGCTTGACTTCTTATATGATCCTTTTCCTTGATGACCCTTTATTCAAACTTCTTAAAACTCCTTATTATCCTTTCAATAGATCTTCAAGTTTCTTTTTTCCTTCTTCTTCACCTTAGCTCTGATACCATGTTAGAAAATCAAAAAGGTGGAACTATTTTCTTTATATTGACAAATACTTGTGATATTCTTATGTTCTTCTTTTACTTTAGTTCATCAAGAAATTACCAAACAATAACACGAAGATCACAGACCCCAGATTTAGGCAGACAGTAAAGGAAAAACCCCTATCTAGGGGGAAACCTAGTCAACAACTCTTCCCTTAATAGTTTCACGAGATGATCCAAGATTCCTTAACCTAGACACAAACTTCCTCCAATCACCAAGTCAGCGCTTCCCTTCTTCTTCAGATGATAACCTCCAGCAACAACTTCGACCTAGCACGTCGATCTTGTAGCAGTGGAATTTTGACTTCCCCAGCCACTGAACTTCAACCCAGCAGTAATTTCGACCCAGTAGAATCCAAAATTTCTACCTTCCTAGTAGCAGAATTTCAACCCAGTAAATAGCCCACTAAATCCACAAGTGTGAGATAGAGGCAACCCAGAAAACTTTGATTTTACTTCGCTAGCAAATCTTCTCCTCCTTCTGTAACTTTGTACTTTTTATGCTTCCTCTTCCTGGATATCAAACTTGTGAGAGTGTGTCTTCCAAATGAATCAAACTGCTTGTATATATACCCTTTTTTGGAGGTCGAATTATCCTCATGTAGGCTGACTCGATCAAGTAAGGGCCGACTTGGTGTAGAGGTGAAAAATGACTTATTTTACTCAATATTAATTCTTTTTACATGATTCAAAAGCCCAAGAAGGGTCTCTTTAAATGGACAATGACTCTAATGACTCGAGACAAAACCTAGAAGTCCTCAATGGGGACTTTGACTTAAAACAGGATGACCCAAGCATGAAACTCATGCTTTAATAAGTCATAAGTTATAACAGTAACAATATTTTTTTTTTTCTTTTTTTGATAAATACATTTCATTATGATTCAAATATAATTATGAAGACCAGACCTAGTTACATTCTTCAACAAATCGCAGATTTGATTTTCAGCCATCTATGTTCTTCATGAATTATTATTTAGAGCCATAAATGTCTTGTTTATTTGACATAAGGGAAATTATGTCAAGTGATTTAATGTCATAATTGAAGAAGTTGGGTTGTTTTACTGTTGTTATTACTACTGTAAAAGTGGGTTTTCATATTAGTTTATGCATAATAAGATTGCCATAGAGGGCTAAAACATACCAGGTCACTTTCATATCTTTTCTCCTTGGATTGCTTAGATGATTGGGTTGTTTTAGATTGAAATGTTGCTTACTTTCTAACTTTCTTTTGTTCCACATTTCATAACAGCCCCAAGATTGAAAATTCACTTATAGTCAAACAAATCGCATTTCTGTTTTTCATTAAAAGATTTGTACGCTAAAGTTCTGGAAAAACAGTGGAAACAGGATTACACTTTGGCATCAAATGTGTGATCATGTGACTTTTTCATATCTTTCCTTCCTGAAAAAAGGAAAAGAAGTGTTTGCTACGTAGAGATCTAGAAGCAAGAGGAGATATGTGAAGCTTTTCTTCCACAAAATATTTGATTCAGATATGAGGGGGAGCTTGGAGGGAAAAGGCAGCTCTCATATTGGTGCAAACTGCTATATGTGGTCAAATAAGGATAAATTTTGTTTTTGGAGCTAGGAACTTCTTGTTGATTGTTGATGACTTTTCTAGGAAGATGTGGGTATCTTTTCCGAAAAAAAACTTAGACGTTTTTGCTGAATTTATAAATTTCAATGTCGTTGTTGAAATGGAATCCAATAAATGCATCAAGATTCTATGAATACGTAATGGAGGTGCGTTTTAATCTAACAAGCTTGTTGAATTCTGTAAGCAAAGGAATTCAATATTAGTTTACCACATCTTACACTCCTCAAGAAAATGGAGTTGCACAGTGGTGGAGATGGCCAAATGCATGTTGGAGCATAAAGTAGTACCAAAATGACACCAAGCAGAAGTGATATACTATTGCTAAACACATACTCCACGAAAGCAGTTCAGATACTCTAGAAGAGACTTAATCTAGCAAAAATCTTCATGCCAGGGATTTTAAAGCTTTTGGTTCTACTGCATATGCTTTGATTCCAAGAGAAGGAAACACAAAATTGGATGCAATCTGCATGAAGCTAATGTTTATTAGTCATAGTGAACAACATAAGCCTCATTAGGACAGCAGACATTGCTACTAACAAATTGATATAGGATACAGATGGCGTACTTGATGAGAATGCAAGGATGTTTTAATGCATTTCAAATCAGAAATCTGAGTTGAGGCCTGTTGATAATGGTGTGATGCCACTGGATAATCAACGACTTTGCATGATAGAAAGGTGCAACAGAAATAGCAGCACCGCTGAGTTGATGTATAATGAGAATTCAGCAATGGCATAGCTAAAAATGATCCAAATCAGACAGAAAGTGACTATGATTGGGAGGGCAGAAAATAGGAAAAAAGGCAAAAGTGATACTATTAAACTCTAGATATGCAGTTGGAGAAGCTTCCGTAAGTGAGAGAAGAGTGGCCAAGTGGAATACAAAAAAGAGAAGGCAAGTAACATATGTCTTTTTCTTTATTCGTTGGAGAAGCTTCCGTAAGTGAGAGAAGAGTGGCCAAGTGGAATACAAAAAAGAGAAGGCAAGTAACATATGTCTTTTTCTTTATTCGTTGGAGGAAAATGGTCATGAGAAGAAAACCCTTAGGGGGGCAAAGTAACTTCCAGTGAAGTAGGATGGTGTTTATATATTGAAACAAAACAAGAACATCGGGTTCTCATGCTACCAAGGTGCGGAAGATACAAGTTCAATGGACAAACCAGACTTTGCATCAATGGTAGAGGGTTTTAGTTCGTAAGCCAACCATGACTATATTTTGGCTACTGAATCAATGGTTACACAAATAGTTGGTGACAAAACTTGTTCTACATCAGTGATTATGACTTCATGTTGTGTTGTTCATTTCCAGTTGCTAATTTCCGACACTACTTAAAAGCGGGTTGCATACACTCTTTACAGCGTGCTTGGACCAGATAAATTGTTTTCTTCTAGGTCAAGTTCCTAGCAATTATGTTAACCATGACCATTATGGGAGGGTGTTAAAGAAAATGTTCACGATGGTCATATCTTTGAGTTTATTAATATACTTGGTGTACAATTGCCATAATCACTTTCTTATATAAAGTAATGGTGAGGTCATAATTCACGTCATAGATCAAGATATATCATTAGTTAACGAGTTAGGAATTGGGCATTACATAACTTACAGAACGACGTGTCTCTCACCTATGTATTACGACCTTACACCATCGGATAAGATTATCGAAGTATATTTTCTCTCTTTTCTTCTTTCTATTATGTGCCATTGCTTGTGGAAAATTCCAACCGCTAAACCAAAACGGTACAATTCATCTACCTAAAGCCTTAGAAGATCCTAGCATAGATCAAAATTATATATAGGAACTAAACCATAATGAAGAATTTATCATATTAAAAGGCCTTAGAATATCCTCCCACAAGTTCCGAAGCTGTCTTGTTAAAGACATGCACTCTAAGAAGGAGCAAGAGTGCATCATTTATGGGGAGAGTGTTTCTAAAGATCGGAGGGAAAAAAATAGATCTTTTAAAAAAATATAGAGATGAAACAATTCTCACTCTGTATCTTATAACATTGTCAAAAATAGTACAGTTCAAACCCTTAACATTTAATAATTTACCAATATCCCAATGAATATATCCTATGTACAAATACAAATTATAAAAACCCACGTGTATCCACACCCTTGTATATAAATATGAAAACCAGATGTACTTTTAAAGATAATCTCATCACATACATTTCATACCATGGAGGCATTCTCTTAAATTCTCAAATATTGAACTTGAAGCTAAATTGCATCTTAACAACAGCATCATGGAAATGTAATAATCAGGTAAAGATAAAAATTGAAGCAAGAATGGCAATGAGATATTGCCCAGAGTGTTTATTGAGTACAAAAGTATAATGCATTTTCTAATAATATTATGTTATACAACGATCGTAACTTAGTCCTCTTCTGTAAAGTATGTTTCTTCCAGAGCTTTGGCTTTTTCTCTGGCAATTTCCAACGGCTCCCCTCCCTCTCTTGAGTATGCCTTCTCCTGTAAATTGGATAATCAGTTATGCCTGAAATCACTCATCATTTGTTTGCAGAAGCACAACTTGCTCTATGAAAATGACCCAAGAGCTAACATGCTCCTCTTGTACTCTTTAGCTATCCTACCATGTATTTAAAACCATAGAATAACAAGCAATATAATGTTGAACGGTTATGTTTGAACTTTCAACACGAGTTCAACCAATCTTTCCCCCAATAGCATTTGGAGATTAGAAGATTAACTCAAGAGGATGAACGTAGAAATAGTCAGTAAGAAATTGAACTTGAAACGGCTCATGGTATCATTCTCAACATATGGGAAATTAGAAGAATGTGACCCAGCAGATTGCAGGAAAAGAAAGAGAGTCTTGCGAAATTTCAGCTACAAATGGGAAGATTGAAGATAGAAAACATCACAAAAACAAGGCTTTTTAGTAACTATCTGTAAACAATTTCCATAATGTGACGCTAATTTACGCAACCACCAGAGGGGACCATGTATACTCTTGTGGTGTGTGATGCTAGGGTGTAGGATTAATTTAGTGGGGTAATAAGAAGGGTGATTTTGGATTTCTTTCATATTTACAGTTTTTGTAGGGTGATTTTGGATTTCTTTCATATTTACAATTTTTGTAGGGGATTTAGTGTGTGGGGACTTCCATGACAAGGATTCTTGACTTAGCCAATGGCACATGAAGCAAACACTTAACCAAAAAGGTCAAAACCACAATGTATGTGTGAGAAGTACAACCCCCTATAAAGTATACAATAAGGTGTCCTCAGGTACAATAAGGTCTCATCAGGTAGGTTTTAGCGAAGGTGAACCTTCAAGTCACGTTGGAAAAGACAAACGCAAAATTTTACTGGCATAAATTATGAGATGCCACGAAATGAGCTGATGTGGCAATGCGTTGTGCTGGATCATGATGCATTGACAATTAGTCTGTACCACAACTATAGAGAGGTTGAGCTGTGTGGCAATGCATTGTGCTGGATCATAAAGCATTGACACTAGTCTGTACCACAATTATAGAGAGGTAATCACACAGTCAAAGACTTCAATAGCAGCAGAATGTTTTAACTCGTTGTTGTAAAGAAAATTTTCAGAGTTTCTGTTAATCATTCCTTATCTTGAACATCTTTTAATTCGGAAATTTGAGTTATGTAAGTGATTTGCAAAGAGGGGTGACCAGGCTCTAATATGGAAAATATGGTGACCAAGCGTGTAAGCGTGCGCTAACTTTTTAAAGACGGGTGTCAACTTTCAAGGAGGCGAGAAATTGAGGTTAGTTGAAAACGAGATCGGACGGTCAAAAAGAGTTGATGATCAACGGTCAGGGTTCCGCTCAGGCATTTGAGCAGTGAAATGTTTAATGCGCCCAAGCACCCGAAGTAGTTAAACCACCTATTGCCTGTGTCAGATAATTACTAGTTTCAGGCCAAATTTTCATTTTGAGAAACCATCCTTCAAACGTCCTGAAAATTGCTTCCGGTATTGGGTCATGTCAATTTTCGCCAGTCTGTTAGGTGTTAGTTGATATCATAAATAAACAGGTACACGTTATTTGAAACAAATATGAAGATGACAAGTGGATTTTTTGTGTGGTTGGTTAAATAATATATTATAAACAAAATTGCGAATAATATATTATAGTCGACGTTGGGTTGGAAATGTAGTTTCAGCAGTTGATATTCATGCACTGATCATCACAGGTACCTTCGCGGACCCTTAACTATTTCACAATAATCGTGTTAAAGGGTCTATTCCTCAAATCAGCTAGTAGAATAATGGTACCCAGGAAGAAAGTACAGGATACCAAGTCCGTTTCGGAAACTCTAAGTTGAAGCATTTAGTTGATGAAGATAGAGATATCTTTGAAACTATTTTATTAAATAAAACTTCAGAAGTGATTCGAAACCTAACCATGTCAGACCATACGGGGGAATTTCATGTCTGGGCACCTGGATTAGCCGAAGTCATCATCTCAACAACTTTTCCTTTCCAGAATTCATTCACACCCATTTTGAATTCTATGATCCAGTTGACAGAATTATTAAAAATCAAACTAATTTGCATGTAATTTTCTCGGTATCAACAAACGCCATAATAGAGTTATTGTCATTATTAGATGGACAAAATGGTTAAAAGAAGAGGAATTGGAAGACCATTTTCATTTGTTATCAGCAAACCAAAAGCTTGACTTAGTATCAGGAATTTTCCCCGAGGGTATAAACTCTCCCTTGTTTAAGGAGTTAATAAGAGAAATGATATACATACATGTATCATTTTGGGGTATGAAGATGATAAATATGCTAATGGAACAATTCTAGGGTTTGCTCATAAAATAATTCATTTGACAAGATTCAGTTACGCAAGTTTCTGTGTGATAAAATTCATGAGAAATTTATTAGCTTTGAGGATTTGAGGTGTTTTAGATACCTGTCACATTTATATACTCATCGTTCATCAAATACACTTTGGACATATAATATTAAGAAAAGAAAGGCACTTCCAATTTTTGGTTGGACATATTACCTCTCATGTCAGCAGGGGTACATACAAAAACTTTTGCAGTATATATCACCACCATTGTAAGCCCAAGGTCACAAGTCAAGGTGTTGTAACAACCATATGAGGCTTTGTATTAGGCATCCTAGTTTCGTCCCTTGTAGTTCATTTCAGGTTCTTTCATCCCATATAGGATTGGAGGGCCTTAGGTGAATCTACTCAAGGACTTATGGTTTTATGGGTGTCTGCTTGTGTAGGGGTGATCACCGATGTATGGGCCAGTCCAACCTGCATCAAGGTACACCTATGTCTTACTAGATGACTAGAGTATATAAAGTCTGTAGGTGGCCTTGGTTTTGGTGAAGTATTCCTTAGACAACTCTCATGCATGGCAATCACATATTGACAAATTTTCACATTTCCCAAGGTAGCAAATGGTTCCCTATGCAAAGTGGTCATGGTGGTTAAAAAATCAACATGGTCTCAAATTGCTCAACTTGATGAGAGAAGTCCATGCGATGTTCCAATTTTCCAATTAGAGGTGGCATTGGCTATTTATAGCTTGTTCAAACTTGGTTAATAGGTAAAACAGGTTTCCAGGGGGCAAAACAAGGGCAACGTTGCGCAGAATGATGCATGCATACGTAAAAAATGATTAGCAAAATGAGAGGAACAATATCCATATGTCAGATTCTAAATATTTCTCAAGGCGTAATGGAACTTGCATACGTGGCAAATGACACTGCGTAATGGCACTGCAAACTCCTTCTCATCATGTTGCATCGTGCTACTGTTGACTGCTACTGCACTGCAACATCATACCCATTTCTGCTACTGAAATGGATTCTTTATCATCCCCATCTTCTCCCTGAAATAATCAAACTTGGTTCTTCCAAGGGCCTTGGTAAGGATGTCTGCCACCTGTTCTCTTGTAGGAGTGTAGCTCAACTGTACAGCGCCTCATTGAACACAGTCTCTGACAAAGTGACATTGGATCGGTTCACCGATTGTGAAACACTGGATTCTCAGAGAGCTTGATGCAACTCTGATTATCACACATGATCCTGGTCGCCTCTATCTTTCTTCTGAATACATTCACAAGTAGTTTTCTAAGCCATATGACCTCGCACGAAGCTATGCTTGCGGCCATATATTCTGCCTCAGCTGAGCTCAGAGCCACGGATTTATGTTTCCTACTACACCAAGAGGCAATTCCTGATCCAATGTTGAAACAGTACCCAGAGGTACTTTTCTGATCCACTAAACTTCCTGCCCAATCTACATCAGTAAACCCACTCAATCTGATATCCTTACCCTTAGTGTACAAGAGTCCATAATCCATTGTTCCCTGTAAATACCTGAGAACATGTTTGGCTGCTGCCCAGTGCGACCTCTTTAGCTCCACCATGAACTGACTGAGGGTGTTGACAGCGTAGCAAATGTTTGGCCTGGTATTGACTAGATACATCAGGGACCCTATGCGATGCCTATATAAGGTGGGATCAACATCTTTGTCTTCTGATGCATCAATCTTCTTCCAGTTGCTTATCATTGGAGTAGCCATGGGTCTACAGTCCTCCATCCCGAATCTCTTCAGGATTTCTGTAGCATATCTCCTTTGCCCAAGGAAGATCTCCCCCTTTTGTTGCCACACTTCCAACCCTAGGAAATAATGCATTCGTCCCAAATCCTTCATGTCGAACTCTGTGGCTAGATTCTTCTTGCAGTGCCCTATGAGCCTGGATGATCCTGTCAGGAAGAGATCATCCACATATAATACTAAGATTAGAGGCTCATTCTCTACAACCAGATAGTAGAGATTTGGATCTACATCATTCTTGACAAATCCCATTTTCTGCAAGTAGCCATCGATTCGCCCATACCACGCTCTAGGTGTCTGTTTCAACCCATACAAAGCTTTCTTCAATCTGCATTCATGAGACTTCTTCTCATGCATCTCAAAGCCCTCTGGTTGTTCAATGTATACCTCTTCTTCTATCACACCATTCAGAAATTCCGTTTTGACATCCATCTGATGAACCTCCCACCCCATCTGTGCTGCAAGAGATATTATGGTTCTAATAGATGTATACCTGGCTACCGGGGCGAAGGTTTCTTCATAGTCAATTCCTTCCTTCTGAGCATACCCCTTAGCCACAAACCTGGCTTTGTATTTCTCAACATTGTTGCCTGTAGTGTATTTAATCTTGTAGATCCATCTCGAACCTACCACTGATCTGTCTTGAGGCTTTGGCACTACCTCCCAAACATCGTTCACCATTATGGAGTTGTACTCCTCTACCATCGCATCTAGCCAAACCTAATGTTGAGCTGCCCCCTGAAAACTGGCAGGCTCCCCATCCTGAGGTACTATACCTGATATCTATCTGGTTGTTTTCGCTCCCTCTTATTGTTCCTTGGCGCATTGATGAAGTCCTCTACATCTCACAGAATCTGACGAAACTCCCTGCTCGTTCTTCCTCTGCCAGCAGGTGTTTCTCTTAGCTCCTCATTCTGTGATTCTTCTTGACCCGAGGAAGAATTCTTTTCTTCCATTGGTTGAAGAGGTTTGACCAATGGTTCCTTTTTTAACTACTCCTCGGAAGGCATTTCTCGAGATTTTCTGAAAGCCCTGTCTTCCATGAACTTCACATCTTGTCGAACTACTACCTTCCTGCTCCCTGGAAGATAGATTTTGTATGCCTTCGTGTTCTCGCTATATCCCACTAGATATCCTTTCTCTGCAGTTTGATCCAGCTTCTTCCTCTTTTCCTCGGGTATGCGGCAATATGCTAAGCTCCCAAATATCCTGAAATGACTAACTTCAGGGGTCTTCCTCGTGAAGACTTTCTCTGGAGTAATCTTACTCAATGCCCGATGAGGAGTTCTTTTCTGAACATAGACTGTTGTGTTGCATGCTTCTGCCCACAGGAATTTTGGCATATCCTGATCATACATCATGGCCCTAGCTGCTCCTACAATAGTCCTGTTCTTTGTTTCTGTTATTCCATTCTGCTCCGGATTGTACGGAATTGTCCACTCTCTTATGATGCCCTCCTTAGCGCAAAAATCAATGAAGTCCTTATCGACATACTCTCCACCATTATCTAAGCGTAAAACTTTTATTTTCTTCCCAGTCAGATTCTCCACCAGAGCCTTGAACTCTTTGAATCGATAGAAAACCTCGTCCTTGGTTTTTAGAAAATAAATCCAAGTTGTCCTTGAGTGGTCATCAATAAAGGTAAGGAAGTACTCAGCACCACTAAGAGCTTTAGTGGACATGGGTCCGCAGATATCCCAGTGTATCAATCCTAGTACACTCTTGGCCCTATTTTTACTTCTAAGAAATGTTGCCTTGGCATACTTTCCTAGAGCACATCCTCTGCATACATCATCTCATTCCGTACTAAGATCCGGAACTCCTATTACAGTGCTCCTAAGAATTCTCAGAGCCCCATGGTGCAAATGTCCCATTCTTCTGTGCCATAGTTCATTCAAATCCTTGTCTCCATGACTACCTATTAGTGCTTCTAGTTGTAGTCTATACAACCTGTTACTTTTGATCCCGATCTGCACTTTCTTTTTCCAGCTCGGGTGTTTGACGTATACTTTCTCCTTGATGAAGAAATAGTCATACCTTTTGCCTTGAAGTTGCGACATAGAAAGCAAGTTCATCCCCAATCCTGGTACATGCAGCACATTGGTAGCACAAAACCACTCTCCTGTTTCTGTTTGAAAAACTACGATACTCCTCCCCACTGGAGTACATTTTGCCTTGTTCCCCATGGTGATCTGAAAGTTCATCTTCTCCTCCCGATAATCTGAGAAACATTCCCGGATTCCCGTCATATGCCAAGAGGCCCCACTGTCTATATACCATACCTCTGATGATGCAAAGCTAGTCACACACGCCACTTCTTCCAACCTGGAAGCCAACATAGAGAAATCGAAATCACTTTCTCTTGTGAAATTTTCTAAAAATCTGTGCTTGTCTCCTGACATAGATGCCTCCGCATCATGGTCTCGACCCATAATTGATTTTCCCTTCCTGTCTCTGATTACTTGCTCTGATACCATGTGAAAATTCTATCACCGCAACAACTGATTTATTTTACCTACTTATTTCTCGATAAGTTATTTATGAAAATGCTTCAGTAAACATTAAAATAAATTTTTGTTGCACATATCACATCATAATATAGAAACAAACACATGCACAAGAATTAACACATCAACACAAATATTTTGGACAATCAGTCCCTAGAAAAACCCAATGTAGGAAAATTGGTGCAGCAAGGGAGGATTTTATTATTCAGCAATTCTTCAATACAACTGGGTGCCAAACTGGCTTACCCAACAGAGAGAAAATTCTTAAGCACTTCCCCCAGTCTCAACATCAGCCTAGCTAACCTCTGCATAGCTCCCAGACCCTCTGCGTCAGCCCCTGCCTCTCTACGTCGGCACTCGGCCTCTCTGCATCACCCACGCAAGCCCTCCAGTGACTGCGCAGTCTGCAGCCTCTGCATCTGCCTCTCCAACCTCTGCGTTGTTCTTGTTAATCTTGGTTGTCATTGATGTCAATATAGCAGTGTTTGTGATGGCAAATTCTTTAATACATGATTGCCCATTGATTCCCATTGATCATAATGCTCATAGTGATGAAAGTTTGATATATGATGATATGATGAGATGGAAGACCCAAGTGGATTGAATATATATATATATATATATATATATATAGACAGAATAGAAGCAGTAGATCCGTGAAGCAACAGGAGCAAGAAGCCAAAGAGGAGAAGCCATCATGAAGCCAAAGAGTAAGATAAAGTGTTATCGAAAGAACAAAGAGCAAACAGCGATAATAGAGGAGTAAAGAAGAAAACATCGGAGGAGCCATATCGGAAGTATCACATGTAATATATGCCCAAGAAGAACCGATAGGAAGAAAACAATGGAGGAACATTAACAGAGTTATAGGAGGTCACAGGAAGATAAGCCACGAGGGCAACTACTATCGGAAGAGCGGGGGTAGGAGTGTATGGATGTTTTGATCGTGGCTGAAGGCTTGCACTAAATCCTAGTCGTCGATCTCATTTTCAACGCTTACATCGATCTCATTTTCAAATCCTAGCCGTCGATCTCATTTTCAACGCTTACGTCGATGTCATTTTCAAATCCTAGCCGTCGATCTCTGTTTTTAACTAGTATGCTAGTTGAAGACCCACAGGCCGTAGATTTGATGACCTCGTATATCCAATGGATATCAGGTCATAAAGTGATCGGACATTAAATCTCAAAACAGAGCTGAACTTTTATAGATCAAGGATTTATAATCCTTATCGGCTCCATAAAGGCAGTTAAGCGTCGCACAAGTTCCTCGATCGATATCGTTGTGAACCATTGGATCCAGTGCGCCTTGATCAAACAGTGGAGGATCGACGATTGGGTTTGTTGATCGGGTCAACAACATTCGGATTAATGATGAGATCAACAATGGAGAATTAATCCGATAAGACTTGGGACTAAGTGGACGCGAGAAGTTTATGGACATGGGTTTATTTTATTTGGGGTCTGGTCTTGTGCATTCAAGTGGGACCGACGTTCGTTTGCGAAATTAAACGAATAACTCTGATTTTTCACGAAGTTGCGATTGCGATTAAAGGTGATGACTTTGCATGTGGGACCTCCATGTGGGTATAGCAGCTCTTATATGGTTTCCGTGAATAATCAAGTCTATGGATAAAAGACTCTCTGATATATATTTTTAATATACAAGTCGGCCTCCCTCCAATAGACGTGTCCTTTGGTCATTGGTGAAACTCGTATAAAAATGAGTTAAAATGCTTCAGTTCTGAGTATCTACCTCGGGCACACAAATAGAACATAAAGAAGTTCACAACTCGTGAACTTGAAGAGACAGAGGAAGCTGAAGGAACAGTAGAAATAAGGAAGCCGAAAGGTTCAGCGAAAGAAAACGGAAGCCGAAAGGTCCAACGGAAGAAGATGAAGCCAAAAGGTCCAGCGGAAGAAGATGAAGCCGAAGGTCTAGCTGACACAGAAGGTGAAGTAGAAGACGAAGGCCGAGCTAAGAAGGAAGCTGAAAACAGAGTGGGAAGACAATCTTTTCACCTGATTCATCTTGAAAGATAGGGTCGGAGCCCTTGGGGTTGATGCCTCAGAATTGGAAGGATTGGTGTCCTTGGAGTTGGTGCTCTTAAATCCAAGGTTGGTGCCTTGATAAGATAGGGTCGAAGCCCTAAAGGTTGGAGCCTCATCAAAACCAAGTTGGAGCTTCGAACACATTTATATTGTATTTATTATTTTATTCAATAAAATTATACTTATACATTTCTCTATTTAAATTGTGAAGATTTAAACTGGTAATAATCACAATTGAAATAAAATACTAATTCACCCCCCCCAGTATTTCCAACAATTGGTATCAGAGCAGGCTTCTTCATATCAGCGTAACAGCTAGAAGAAGGATTCTTAGTCACAATGAGAAATCAAGAAGTGTCAGGAAGACCTCCTCTTTTCGATGGCACAAATTTTGGTTTTTGGGAAAAAAGAATGTCCTACTAGTCAATGTCCCTTGGACCTGAGGTTTGGCATTCGGTTTTAAATGAGTACACAGCTCCTTCCACTCTTCCAACAAATCAAAACGAAAGGAAAGCTTACATTGCAAATGCAAAAGCCTTAAATTCCATCACTAGTGGAATCATTGATTCTGAATTTACAAAAGTCATGAATTGTGACTCGGCCAAAGAAGTATGGGATAAGCTAGTTAGCTTATACGATGGGGACTCCAAAGTTAAGAAAGCAAACTTTCAAACTCATAAAAGACAATTTGAAAGTCTGAAAATGGATGATGAAGAAGATATTGCATCATACTTTCTCTGAGTAGCTGAAGTAGTCAACTCTCTTAAAGGATTGGGAGAAAACATTGAAGAAAGCACTATTGTTCAAAAGGTCTTAAGATCTCTCCTAGACAGATTTGACTCCAAAGTGTGTGCTATAGAAGAAATGAAGGACCTATATACTCTCAAGATGAATGCACTTCATGGAATCCTCATTGCCTACGAGATGAGAAAAAGAAGCCCAAGTTCCAAAGATGCAGCATTCAAGGCCTCAAAATCAAAAGAAGAAAAATTATTTCATCAAAGGCCCATCTCAAATCCAAAGAATGAAGAGAGAGTAACTCCAAGGAAGAATGTTGATTCAAATCATGGCTATTACAACAAGTACAAAACTATCTTTTTTGGGCATTGTTTTTATTGTAAAAATTTTGGTCATCAAGCTAAACATTGCATGGCCTGTAAGAATGAAACACCAAAATTGAAGGATCAAACAAACAAGCCATATGGTCTCAAAGGGCAAGGTCAAATCAAGACCTACAACTCTTTTGATCCCTTGGCCAAATTTGATCCAATTTGCTCATTGTGTAATGATTATGGACATAATGGACAAAATTGTCCCCTCAAAAGAAGAAAAGAAAAAAATGAGAATCCTAACACGGATAAATGTGGCCTAGCTCTATGTTCTCATAGTGATGAAAATCATTGATTTGTGGATAGTGGGTGCTCCAGACATATGACAGGGGACAAAAGGAAGTTTGTCTCATTGAACAAAAAGGAAGGAAATGTATCCTTTGGAAGTGGATCTACCAAAATTGTTGGAAAAGGAACTGTTACCCTTATTAATGGAAAAGGAAAGGCTCAAAATGCTTTGCTAGTAAACAGGCTCAAACACAATATCTTGAGTGTTAGCCAAATATGTGATCAAGGACCTAATGTTGTCTTTAGCACTAAAGATTGTGAAATAAGGAACTCTTCCTCAGGGGAACTTGTGGCTAAAGGAGTTAGAACATTAGATAATGTCTACATTTTGAACAAAATTCAAGAAGATAAATGTTACTTAAGTCAAACAGATGAAAGTTGGTTGTGGCACAAGCGACTTGGACATACAAGTTTCGATAACTTGATCAATATCAGCAAGAGTAATGCAATATGAGACATCCCAAAGTTATTCAAGCCAAATCAAGGAGTATGTGGTCCACGTCAACATGGAAGACAAACTAGAACCAGCCACAAGACCAAGGAGTTTTCTACATCAAAACCTTTGGAGATCATTCATGCTGATTTATGTGGACCAACTAGAACTCCGACGCTCCAAGGAGAAAGGTACTTTGTTTTATTTGTTGATGACTATACTAGAATGATGTGGGTATATTTCATAAAATATAAATCTGAAGCATTTGAGTGTTTTAAGAATCTTAAAGCTCTTGTAGAAAATGAAAAGGATTCTAAGATTAAATGTCTTAGAACAGATAGAGGAGGAGAATTCACATCAAAAGAATTTGATGAATTTTGCAAAGTACATGGAATTGAAAGAGAACTCTCTGCTGCCAGAACACCCAAGCATAATGGGGTGGTTGAAAGAAGAAACCAAACAGTTCAAGAAATGGCAAGAACAATGTTAATAGCAGTTGACTTGCAACCAAAATTCTGGAGAGAAGCGGTCGGGACAGCTGTTTATACCTTGAATCAAACTGAACTAAGACCAAATAATGAGAAGACTCCCTATGAATTATGGAAAGGAAGACCTGCTTCAGTAAAATACTTCAAGATCTTTGGAAGCAAGTGCTTCATAAAAATCAATGATGACTCACCAAGAAAATTTGATTCTCGAGTTGACGAAGGAATATTTCTTGGATATTCTACAAGGAGCAAAGCCTACAAGTGCTACAATAATCGACTACGGAAAATAGTGGAAAGAATTGATGTGAAGATTGATGAAGACCTTCCAAAAAAAGAAATTGAAGATCATGAAGTTGACCCTCTCATTGAAGAAGAACCTGAAAAAGAGGAAAAAGATCAAGAAAAACACAAAGAAAAAGAACCATCTCAAACCCCTTCAAAGATGAAGTCTCTCCAAAAATATCACCCAGAGGAGCAGATTATTGGCAATATAGATGAAGGGATGCAAACCTAAAGAAGGATGACAAGTACACCAAAGAAAAATGATGTTTCTCTCCTATCTATGATAGAACCAGAAACATTTACTCAAGCAAGGATCCTCATTAGGTAAAAGCCATGGAAGAAGAAATGTCTCAAATCGAGAAGAATGAGACGTGGGAGCTGGTACCTCGTCCAGAGGATAAAAATATAATTGGAACCAAGTGGGTGTTCAAAAACAAAATGAATGAAGATGGACAAATCATCAGAAATAAGGCAAGGCTTGTTTGTAAAGGTTATTCACAAATTGAAGGAATCGAATTTGAAGAAACCTTTGCACCAATAGCTCGTGTGGAAGCTATAAGAATGTTCTTGGCATTTTCTTGCTCAAAAGGATTTAAAATTTATCAAATCTGAATGGGGAACTCAAGGAAGAAGTCTACATGGAGCAACCATAAGGGTTTAATCTAGCAGAATGAAAAGACTTTGTTTGTAAGTTGAAAAAGGCATTATATGGGTTGAAACAAGCTCCTAGAGCTTGGTACGCAAGATTAGATCACTATCTACAACAACAAGGTTTCAAGAAAGGGGTGGCAAGAAGTAATCTCTACATAAAGATGGATGAGGATAAGTTACTAGTCACTCTTGTCTATGTTGATGATCTGATTTTTGCTAGTAATAATGATGAGATGAGCCATGAGTTTGCTCAAAATATGTCAAAAGAGTTTGAAATGTCGATGATAGAAGAGTTATCTTACTTTCTTGGACTACAAGTGTCTCAAACCACAGCAGGCATGTTCATATCTCAAGCAAACTATCTTAAAGACATGCTTAAAAGATAAGGAATGGAAGACTATGCACCCATGAGCACACCTATGATCACAGATTGCAAATTAAGCAAAGATGATGACTCTCCTCCGGTAGATGCAACTCATTACAGGTCAATAATTGGAGCCCTCCTATACTTAACTGCTACGAGACCTGACATTATGCAAGCAGTAGGAATGGTGGGAAGATTTCAATTAGCTCCTAAACAATCCCATTTGTTGGTTGTAAAAAGAATTCTCAGATACTTGAAAGGAACTCCTGATTTTGGTCTTTGGTACCCTAAGAGCTCAACTCTTACTATGATTGCATACACCGATGTTGATTGGGCCAGAAGTGTCGATGATCGAAAAAGTACTAGTGGAAATGCATTCTTCCTGGGAGATTGTCTAGTATCTTGGCTCAGCAAAAAACAAACATCCATATCACTATCTACAACTGAAGCCAAGTATATAGTTGCTGCAGATTGTTGTACTCAAATATTATGGATGAAGGAAGCTCTGAAAGATGTCAACATAGGTACCAATCAACCAATCACCATCTATTGTGATAACACAAGTGCTATTAGTCTCAACAAAAATCCAATGATGCACTCAAAGACCAAACATATACCAATCAAGTATCGTTTCCTTCATGAACAAGTAGCTGAACAAAACATCAACTTGAAATATATCAATACTAAGGAGCAGATAGTTGATATTTTCACAAAACCTCTTCCTCGAGAAGCATTTGAACATCTTCGACAAAAGATGGGGGTTATTTCTCTAGCATCATATTAAGTTGATTCATAAAGATGTTGCAAGAAAGGGGGAGCTATTCGACAGGGGGAGTCCTTGTGCACTCTTTTGCCATTGATGTCAAAGGGGGGAGAAGAAGAATATTGCCATCAATGGCAAAGGGGGAGATTGTTAATTTAGGTTGTCGTTGATGTCAATATAGCAATGTTTGTGATGGCAAATTCTTTGATACATGATTGCCCATTGATGCCCATTAATCATAATGCTCATAGTGATGAAAGTTTGATATATGATGATATGATGAGATGGAGGACCCAAGTGGATTGAATATATATGTATATACAGATAGAATAGAAGCAGTAGATCCGTGAAACAACAAGAGCAAGAAGCCAAAGAGGAGAAGCCATGGTGAAGCCAAAGAGTAAGATGAAGTGTTATCGAAAGAACAAAGACCAAACAACGATAACAAAGGAGTAAAGAAGAGAACATCGGAGGAGCCATATCGGAAGTATCGCATGTAATATATGCCCAAGAAGAACTAATAGGAAGAAAACAATGAAGGAGCATAAACAGAGTTATAGGAGGTCACAGGAAGATAAGCCACAGGAGCAACAACTATCGGAAGAGCGGGGGTAGGAGTGTACAATGTTTTGATCGTGGCTGAAGACCCGCACTAAATCCTGGCCGTCGATCTCATTTTCCAATCCTAACCGTCGATCTATGTTTTTAACCAGTGTGCTAGTTGAAGACCCGCAGGCCGTAGATTTGATGACTTCGTATATCCAATGGATATCGGGTCGTAAAGTGATCGAATGTTAAATCTCAAAACGGACCCGAACTTTTATAGATCAAGGATTTATAATCCTTATCGGCTCCGTAAAGGCAGTTAAACGTTGCGCAAGTTGCCCGGCCGATATCGTTGTGAACCATTGGATCCAGTGCGCCTTGATCAAACGGTGGAGGATCGGTGATTGGGTTTGTTGATCAGGTGGATCAACCATCGTCGGATTAATGATGAGATCAACAGTGGAGAATTAATCTAATAAGACTTGGGACTAAGAGGACCCGAGAAGTTTATGGACATGGGTTTATTTTATTTGGGGTCTGGTCTTGTGCACTCACGTGGGGCCGATGTTCGTTTGTAGAATTAAAGGAATAACTTCGATTTTTCATGAAGTTGGGATTGCAATTAAAGGTGATGACGTGGCATGTGGGACCTCCATGTGGGTACAACAGCTCTTATATGGTTTCCGTGAATAATCAAGTCTATGGATAAAAGACTCTCCGATATATATCTTTAATATACAAGTCGAACTGCCTCCAATAGACGTGTCTTTTGGTCATTGGTGAAACTCGTATAAAAATGAGTTAAAACGCTTCAGTTCTGAGTATCTACCTCGGGCACACAAATAGAACATAAAGAAGTTCACAACTCGTGAACTTGAAGAGACAGAGGAAGCCGAAGGAATAGTAGAAAGAAGGAAACCGAAAGGTTCAGCGAAAGAAAAAGGAAGCCGAAAGGTCCAGCAGAAGAAGATGAAGCCGAAAGGTCCAGCGAAAGAAGATAAAGCCGAAGGTCTAACTGACGCAGAAGGTGAAGTAGAAGACGAAGGCCAAGCTAAGAAGGAAGTTGAAGACAGAGTGGGAGGACAATCTTTTCACCTGATTCATCTTGAAAGATAGGGTCGGAGCCCTTGGGGTTGATGCCTCAGAATTGGAAGGATTGGTGTCCTTGGAGTTGGTGCTCCTAAATCCAAGGTTGGTGCCTTGATAAGATAGGGTCGAAGCCCTAGAGGTCGGAGCCTCATCAAAACCAAGTTGGAGCTTGGAACACATTTATATTGTATTTATTATTTTATTCAATAAAATTATACTTATACATTTCTCTATTTAAATTGTGAAGAATTAAACTAGTAATAATCACAATTGAAAGAAAACATTGATTCACCCCCCTCTCAGTGTTTCCAACAGTTCCCCTGGTGCTATTCCCGACTCTCTGTTCCATATTTGTTGCCTCCTGCTGCTCTCCAGACCACTAGTTTGAATTTCTCAACTAACGCCGCTCCAGAAATCGAACTGACCAGTGTCCCTCTATGTATTCTCCAACTGACCCTCAAGCCTCTTCTTATACTTTTCCTGTTAGTCCTTCAACGGTCGAGATTAAATATCTAATCAACAGTTAAGATTAGATTTGGCTTGATCCATGAGTTTTGGAACCTTCTAACCCAGTTTTATATTAATACCCATTAATATTTTATTTTTCATAAGTTTAAACTTAGAATCTCCATTAAAAATATTAATTATTTTAATATCTCCCAAACCGGTTAGAATCTGCCCAAACCATTTCTAGGTATTGGAGATCTCATGTGCTTTAGCCTCTCCACCAATTTTCATGGCTAAAGCACATCTGATGCTAACCCAAATCAACAATTTAGGAGGAAACTTGCTCTTACGAACAACATTTTGCATGTCTCTGGTTCTACTAACTACATCCTGTAGAGTGGTAGGCTTATAAGCCTTAACCCAACCTTGCAGAGGCTCAAATAGCCCCTCAAAAAACAACATCACCAACCAAGCATCAAATATAGCGGTGACCATCACTAATAGCCTCTAAAACTCTAAGATATATGACTCCAGACTGCCAGTTTGTTTAAGCTGTGTCAGCTCTTTGAAGTGAATATCTAAGTCTTTCTTCTCAAAACGTTCAATGAGCTTTTGTAAACTCATCATATGTGGTTATGCTTGTTGGAAAATCAAAGATATTATATTAGGGTTTGATTCTCCGATCTTGATAATTACTTGTGAGTGTGTTGGCTTCTTTTACTTCTTTATTATCTTATCTTTCATCAAGCAATTATACATACATGAAGATCACAAAACAAGAGACAAAATATAGGCACATGCCAGGGCAAAACCCCCCTCGAGGGGAAAACCCAGTCAAAGTAATTCTTCCTTTCAATAGTATTCTTTGAGACTCTTCACCCTAGACCAAGACCATATTTTCCCTCCACACCATGTTAGCCTCCAAGATATTTGACCCTTTCCAGCAACTTTGACTATGCAGAAAATCCGACCAACATGTAGCTTACGACAACAGGAAAACCCTAGGAGACTTCGATCTCCTAAACAAGACCACGAAACATTGAGAGGCACCAAAACTTCGATTTTCCTCTTCTCTAGACTCCCCCAAACTCACCCTTCTTTCCTCCTTTCGACAGCAGACTTCGCATCCCCAGCACTTCCCAAAAGATATCGAATTGCTTGAGAGAGTGAGTGCTCTAAATGACTTTGACTTCCTTCTATATATAACCTTCTTGTGGGTTGAGTAAGGGTCTTTAGGCTGACTAGATCTTCCTTAGGCTGACATGATGTGAAGGACACATAATTCATATTTTGCTTGATACAAAACCTTTTTACACGATCTGAAAGCCTAAGAAGGGTCTCTTCAAATGTACAATGACTCTATAAACTCAATATTAATCCTAGGATTCCACCATGGGGACTTTGACTAATATAATGATGACTCGTGCGTGAAACCCGTGCTTTAATAAGTAATTGATACAATAATAAAAATTATTTTCTTAATTCTTTTGACAAGTACATTATGTAATGACTCAAGTACATTATTGAAGACTAAACATAGTTGCTTTTTCCAACAGTGCTAGCATAACCCAAAGTCACTAACCCATGTTACCACGATTCATGGGCCTCACCATCCAAATGTAAAGTAGCCAACCTAATGGCATATGTCTTTGTCATCTAATGAAGCTAGAAATATGTGTCCAACTTCTAAACCCATGATCTAGCTGAACAATTTGAGAATTCATCAAAACATGAGAGAATCACTTTCCCCAATGTCTTTTGTAGCTCCTAGATCTACATCATAGCCCTCTTAGCTCCCTTAGACATGTTTCTCATTTTGAGGTTGCAAAACTCTGTGAAAGTCTCCTCCAAATATACCCCAAAGGGCTCATCTTGATCAATTAGCACCATTTGGCATGTTGTTGCCGCATCTAAAAATTATGGCATAATGGGTTTAGATGAGTGTTGCAGTACTCGCGATTTTATCGTAAAATCGCGGTTTTTTAAAACCGACGATATTATTGCCCGATAAATACAACATTTTTTTTTCAGCAATTTTTTGGAAAAAATCGCGATTTGATGGCAAAAATCGTGGCCCATTACAATAGCGCATTTATAAAACAAAAAATCATGATTTTTTGAAATTGATTTGCACAGACAGCAACACGCCAGCAACGATAGGGTTTTGGAGTGACCTCTTGGTCGTCTGGGAGCTGAATCCGCTGATTGGAGAAGAAAAACGGAGTGAGAGCTAAGGAGGAGATGAATTTTCTCCATCAAACCGGTATGGGCACCAAAATTTTGTGTTTTGTAACTTTGTTTTGGTTTTTTTTCTATGTTTTTTGTTGGGTTTGGAATCTGGATAACCCATTGTTTATCAAAAGAATTCAATGGGTTATCAAATATTTTTGAATTGATTTGAATCTTGATGGGGTTTTTGTCATTTGATTTTTCATTTTGTTTGTTAAAATTTCTTAAATTGTCAAAAATTCCATGTGTTTTGTTATGTTACTCATGTATGTAATTTTTTTTAGTTTTTGTAAATTGTAAGTTTGTAACTTGTAAATTGTAATCCTTATTTTGCCATAGGTTCACCGAATCACCATTCAACTTCAAAGTTCAAAGTTCAAAGTCAAACATGCCAAGGAAATTGGACCCTCTGTGGGAATTTGGTGAACCTGATGGAGGGATTGATAGAATAAACTTGTCTTGCAAGTTGTGTGGGCAGCATATGTCAGGGGGGGTTTACAGATTGAAGTATCACCTTGCACAAATCCCTGGATTTGATGTAGGGCCTTGCACAAATACAAATCCTAAAATCATCTGAAAAGCCATGAGATCATTGGAAAATTTAGAGCACAATAGAGAGGCCAAAGCAGAAATGAAGAAGCAACTAACAAAGTTTGTGTTAGGCTCAGGTGAACAAGGAAGTGGCACTGGTTCTACTTCAGCATCAACCAACCCGGTAGCTGCCTCATCATTTTTTGTTCCTAGAACCACGCCTGGTTCACAACCATCTATCACTTCAATGTTTAACAAAACTGAAAAAGAACAAGCTGACAAGTTGTTGGCCCTATGTTACTTGGGAGCGGGAGCGAGAGCGACCATTTTCAAAAGCTCCCGGTTTGGGAGCAAATCCCAGAGCGATTTTTTAAAAATATATATATTTTTTATATTTTTAAATTTTTGATACATATATGTCAACAAAAACATGTAGAATGATGAATTAGATATAAAAAACATAAAAAAAAAATAGATTGAACCATATAACAACAATCATCTAGAAGTTATAATCTTTATCAACCACGTCCGCAAGTTAGTAACATAGTAACATACAACATATTGAGTCTCATGATTCATCAATCTTAAAGTTTCAAGCTTTCAAAATTCAATATATGACATTTACCATCATTGATCACCAAAGTTGTACTTGTAAGCTAAGTGTAACCATTACAACAAATAATATCTAACATGAAATGAAATGTTATAAAATGAAATGAAATGAAACAACTTTCAACTTTCATGAAGCATCATATTCATAATTCATTACTAATGAGTTATAATTGCCAACTTCAAACTTAAATTGTCATATATTGTTTAAATAAATATCATAATAAATATGAAAGAGTCAATAGTTATAAAAGCTACTAGAAACTAGAAAAGAGCAGTAAATCTATTATCTATTTCTTATGCTTGGGCCTCTTTCCAGCACGAAAAATGTCTAATTTTTTAGTCTTGTTGCAAAATCAGGATCTTTGTCATTAATATCACCCTCCAAGCATTAATATCCAGGGGTATCTTTGTCATTACCTTTGTATCTGTATAGGGATCTTTGTCATTAATATCACCCTCTAAGCATTAACATAAGATAGAAAAAGCATAGCATGTCAAGTCAAGATTTTGTTTGAGTGATGCGTACATTTTTAGGAGGGTCATGATAGAGGAGTTCGACAACCAATGACATCAAGGTACATAGAGGGATTGGTGCTCTTGATTAAATACGAGTTCCATACCCTAATACATGACAAAATTCAATGGAAACATTGAAATCCCCCAATCCTGAAATCCTGAAAAACTAATAAGTCTGTTGGATTTTGAATGAAATCTAAAATTCTACTTTCTCCATATGAAATCCAACGAGGACGAAACCACTCTCAAACATCCTGATTCATTTCATGGTAATGTTAAAAATTTAAGTAAAATGATGAAAATGAAGAATTTAACATTACCATGAATAACATATCAATACTAGGGCCTAGACTTGATCATTAAGCTGCCCCATTCAAAAACTATTTGTTTCTTTAAAAAAAAATTGCATTTCGAACATTACTACCAAAAAAAAAGGGCAAAACGCTCCCGAAAAGGCAGGGAGCGAAAAAAAATTTATGGAGCGCGCTCCCGAAATCACTCCCTTTTCGGGAGCGATCTTGGGAGCGCACTCCCGACCCGCTCCTACCCGGAGCGCAGATTGGGAGCAGGAGCGAGGGGGGGGGGGGCGCTCGCCCGCAACAGTGTTGGCCAAATTTCTCCTTTCGAGTGATATTCCTTTTAGCGTTGTAAGGAATAATTTATTTTTTTAGCCTGCGGTTGATGCTATTGCAATTGTTGGCCCAAGGCACAAAATCCCTCCTTATGGTGACTTTAGAGGCCGGATTCTTCAAAATGAAAAAGTTGACTGCATCAAAAGATTAGAGGAGTTTAGGGAATCATGGGCACAAACAGGATGCACTGTGATGTCAGATGGTTGGACTGACTAAAAGGGGAGAACCCTTATAAACTTCTTGGTTAGTTGCCCCAAGGGGACTATGTTTATGAAATCTGTTGATGCATCTGCACATATCAAAGATGCAAAAACTTTATGTGATTTGCTAGATGTGTTTATTTTGGAGGTGGGTGCAGAACATGTTGTCCAAGTCATAATGGACAATGCTGCAAATTATGCTGTTGCTGGCAGGATGCTTATGGAGAGGCATCCTACTTTATTTTGGACACCTTGTGTTGCACATTGTATTGATTTGATGTTGGAGGACATAGGGAAAATTTCTTTTGTCAAAGATATTGTTGAGTCATCAAAAAGCATTACAAATTTTATATATAATCATACATTTTTGCTTAGTTTGATGAGAAAATTCACCAACAACAAAGATTTGGTGCACCCGGCCATTACACGGTTTGCCACCAGTTTCATATCTCTTCAATATCTCTTGAATTCTATGTGGGATGTGAAGAGAATGTTTCTTTCAGAGGAGTGGCGTGCTTTGACAATGAGTCGCAAACCAAAGGGAGAGGCCATATGTAAACTAGTTTCATACCAGGAAGACTTTTGGGCGGGAGTGCAGGAGGCGTGCACAGTTACTGAACCTTTGGTAAAGGTTCTTCGATTAGTTGATGGTGAGAAGCCCGCAATGGGCTATTTGTATGAGGCCATGGGCAAGGCGAAAAAATCTATTCAGGCCTACTATGATGATAACGGAGATGAGGGGTTTCAGAAACAACTCCTCCTATGAGAATTGATTGATGAACGATGGAACAACACACTCCATCGTCCCATTCATGTTGTAGGGATCTACCTGAACCCCGCATTTTCTTACCCATGTGGGTTCGTATTTGATGTTGAGATCATGGATGGATTCTTAACCTGTGTTCAGAGGATGGTGTGATTTCCAGCAGAACGTATAGAAATCTCCAAAGAAATTGAGACATACAGGATGGCAGATGGCACATTTGGCTTTGACATGGCTATGACTGATAGGACGACTAAAATGCCAGGTATTTTTTAGTTTGTTTCAAATTTCATTATCTCTTCAAATTCATAACTTCATACTTTGATTCAACTTTCAAATTTCATTTTTTTCTTATGTTTATTTAAAATTTTATTTGTAATTTTGTTGTAGATGCATGGTGGAGAACATATGGTGCCAGGGTACCCCTTCTGCAAAAGCTTGCCATTTGAATCCTCAGCCAAACATGTAGCTCCTCAGGATGTGAACACAACTGGAGCGTATTTGAAAAAATACACAACAAGAAGCGCAACAGGTTAACACTTAAAATATTGCAAATTTCCAAATAATTTTTTGAATTCATTAAACAATATTTTTTTATAATTATTATTTCATGATCTCTGTACAGGTTAGAGTCCTAGCGACTTAATGACATGGTCTACGTCTACTAAAATCTTCGATTGTGGGTGAGGCAACTTGAGAGGACACCTGATATGGAGGCCATCTCATTGGATGGGATTGACACCACTGCTGCATGGAGGGTTGAGACCTAGAGGCCTCTCATGGAGTCTGCTAATGATTGGTTAGTGCAGGAGGTAGTGGAGGGGGAGGAAGAGGAGGAGGAGGCGGCAGAGCAACAGGAGGAGGAGGTGACACCACCTACCCGGGCTACCCCTGCCACGAGTAGAGGACGTGGTCTACCTCTTATAGCTCCTAGTTCTTCAGCTTCTAGAGCACAGCAGAGTCCACTGCCAACTCCACCGGCATCTACATCTAGAGGGAAAGGGAAAGCTATTGCATTTTCTCGCAAGAGGGGCAGAGGAAATCAATAGTATTAGACTTTAGTTATTTGGTTCATTTCATCGTATATGACATTATGACTCATGATATGACACATGAGATATATTATTATATTTTTTGTTGATATTTTGAAGCTCAGTTGGGAGTCATGAGTCAAGACTTACTATTCAGGACATGATTCACTGTTATGTGTGATGTAACACTAGAAATAATATTAAAAATATTATATATTAGTTCTTTTATCATATTTATGTGTCAATGTATTTATTTTATGTTGTAGATGCTTTAGATATTAAAAAAAAATGAAAAAAATGAATATTTTTGTATGTTACGCTTTTTTCCCGATTTTTACTGATTTTTTCCCGATTTTTACGATTTTTTCCGAATTTTCCCCACACCGATAATATCCTGATAATGATTAATGCAACATTGGTTTAGATGACTTGCTCTATAAGTGCGGGTGTGGCTTTGCATGGTTGTGTGTGCATGGCTACCTTCTCCACAGTTAGACCCTTCACCGTTAATGGGTTCCTTCTTTTGTTGTTCCCCCATTTTGTTATTGGCTAGTTTTCCCATCAACTCCATCATCATTTAGAATGCTAACTAGGTTGTTAAACTCTTGGGTTTCCCTATCTCCCATGGTTGCCTCACCTTTTTCCAGACCATACTTCTCCCTCTTCTTCTGCTTCTGAAACTTCTTCTTCTTCCCAACTAGGAGTCGATTCTCTACCCTTGTAGCTCCTCTTATAGGTGATAATCAGTGGTTTTCAATACTCATCAAATTGCTTATTATAGTATCCCCTTCAAACCACACAATTGTCCATGACCATGCTCTGATACCACAGTAATATACCCCATTGGAATATATCGAAAACCCCTACTAAAATTTATGAGTTTGTTTGGTTTTGTTACTAGGGTATTCCATCAAACAAATTGCATGCATATGGCTATAGGTGCATTATTTTATATTTTCTTTACAATAAACATACATAATGCCAAAGATACGCTATGAAATACTTCAAAACAACAGTATATAACTTGTATTTAACTCAAAAAATTGCATACCGCTGATAGGGACTTGCAATAGTGGTATGAGAGAAAAATACATAAATAGATTGCAGCAACTTTCGTTGAACACTTATGTTGTAGATGTTGGTATAAACTCGGAAATATTTGTTGCCCGAACAACAATATAACTCAGCTCCTTTGACAATGGAAGTTAGCACCCAAATAGTGAATATAATCCCAGCAAATAATACTCCTGAACAACAGTCAAATAGACACCAAAGATGGGGCTCGGCCTCCCTTTAAATTAACAACTCAAATGGGAACACACTTAGGAACTTGGCCCTCTTTGAACAACAACTCGATCTCTACAAAATGATTGTAATTCAACCAGTGAAGTCTCAAACTTGACCCTCTTAAACAGAGCAAACTACACTCGGAAATGAAGGCTTCTCAGCCTTCACAAACAGTTGATACTCAACTAGCAAACAAACTCGGACTATCACAAACTTGGCCTACAAACAAGAGATACCCTCAACCTCTAGATAGCAAACTCGGCCTAATATGGAAGAGTAGATTCAGCCTCTTTGAGAGGTATAAGCTCAACCCAATGCACCAACAAACACATAACTTGGTCTATATAGAGAGAATAGAAGATACTCAAACACAGATTATAAAATCAACTGATAACACCTTCAAATCTTCTCCATTTCTACAGATTATTTTATCTTCAACAACAATGAAGCCCAATGTCAAAATAAAAGTGATTTCGCTCTAATACCAGTTAGAGTCTATAGTTTTAATACCAAAACCAACAACCATAATGAAAGTTTCCAAAAACCCTAGTCTTTTTCTAAAGGGCTCTCCAAACTTATATTTCTAAAGTCAACAGATGCAAGAATGAAGAGAGACTCTTCATTTCCCCTTTTTTATAATTCACTTGATTCTTTTGCCACATTTTTACCTTTTATTTTAATAAAGTCACATTAGTGGGTTTTCTTACTTTATAGTTTAAAAGTGATTTTTCATTAGCCTAGGAACCATATCCCATTTTTCCCCATTTAGCTTTTATAATGTTTTCTCCTAGCCGAGTTGTGTTCCCTTGATTTATTTTTTTTCATTCTAATGTACATGAACTTAATTAGACTAGCAAAATATTCCCCTTATGTCTCTTAACCAACTTAATTAGACTAGCAAAATCTTCCCCTTATGTCTCTTAAGCAAATAGATACATTACATAAATCCTAATGCTTCATTAATTAAAGTAAATAAAAAAAAAATCAACAAAAAAACTCAAAACCACAAGAGGTTGGACAGCTTGAAAATACATTTATAAACTTACATAAATCACGAACTCATAAGAAAATTAACCCAACTTTTCATTCAACTTAGATCTTTCCTTTTCATAAGAAAATTAACCCAACTTTTCATTCAACTTAGATCTTTCCTTTTAGAGTATATTTTTATTAAATTTTTCTTCCACCTTATATTAGAACAATGTCACAATAGAAGTAATAAACTATGCCCTTTTTGCAAAATAAATGAGCTGCTTTATTATAGCTGCTTATGGCAGGTTATATTGTAATTATCATGTTCAAAATAGTATTATTTTTTTTACCTTTATAAAAAAGAAATTATTAGTTTTTTATCAATTTTTTTTTTATAAAAAATCATTTTTTTTCATTTTAATAAGAAGAATTGTGAGTATAAAATATTTAATTTTAAATTTTAAAAACACAAATATTTTAAAAGGCCACTATACATGTTAACATGACTTAATGTAATAAGGTCATTGTTGACATAATGAAGTTATGGGGGTGGAAACTTATGTTAAATTGGAGATAGCTTCGGGCTTCTAATTTACCATATTTGTTGTAAGATATTAGAGTGCCAATACCCTAAAAGAAACATTGAGTTTGCAATAAGGTTTAACGATACGGACCTGTCTTTGCAACCATTTGATAGTTGTTATTAGTCCCTAACATCTAGCATGGGACTATAGTAATCAGTTTGATGCATTTGACATTAGTTAGTCTTCACGTTTGCGAAGGTTTTTTTTCATATTGCATTATTTTGAGATTAATCCCTTCTCATTCAACTTCGACGTCTTATTTGGCCTCTTCCTAAGGCGGAAGAGGATGGACTATATATTATTTTGCAGTTAGTCAGTTCATTTTTAGAAATATTTTCGAGTGGTGGACTGATGTTCGTAGTAGTTTGAGGTTATTAAATGTTATGTATTATTAAGGTGCGAAAATAATTTTTTGCTATGGTTGTGGGTCGTTGCAGTGGAGTCGCAGCTGCATTACAGGTGGATGCATGCAGAGGTTGTGTGGTCGCGTAAGATCTAGATCTTCTGCTGCTCCAGCATTACCTGATTGTGTTTGCTGCTATGGAACCAAAACTATTGATGAATGTCTACTTCACTGCATTCAATCTTTCCTCTAGTCCATGGAGACTGCTAATGGAGAAATTTCTTAAACCCACTGCAATTTTGAGCCATCTGAGGCATTTGTGGCAAAGGAAGCATCAGAAAAATCATCTGAGCTGGCAGAAGCTCCCATCTGAGTCAGGGCTAGGCCTCCTCGTCCTTTTCTCCATAATGGCACTGGGATGGAGGACCCTCCACACTAGGGATCTCAGAAAGTAGAGACTGGCCTGTCGGAGAAAATCTCAGCCTTGGCACCTTACCCAAAGACATTGTAGGGGCAGGTATCATGAAGCTTCAGAGGTGGGCAGAGGGGGATTGGAGTGATCTACTACCCTTTCATCCGCTATCACTGAGGCTCTGTATCTTGATCTGAAACAAGCAAGGATTCTTTTACTGGTGATGAAACTAATGGTGGATTGAGAAACATCAACAGGCTATGTCTCTCATATATTTGCTTGAACTGGGGTGGGGTATCGCTCCCGGTCAACTAGATCAATGGATTAAACTACGGAGACTGGATATGCAACCGTTGAAACCGCTGCTTCAATGAATCTGGAAGCGAGCGAGGAAAAAGGGAGACTGACTACTATCAGACTAATAGTGAATTCATAAGCGAAGCAGCTTATAGCTCATGAGAAGGCAAGTCGAACTTCGAATTTCGGACTAGGCGAGCTTACAAGGGGTGCCTAACTAGGCGAACTGTTCTGGGTGTAAAGGCGAATCGTTCTGGGTGTAAAGGGTTTGTTGTAACCGGGGCAGTTCTAGGCTCAAGCAAGCCTCATATAGAGAAGGCAGGTCGAACTTCCCATGGCGAACGAACAGAAAGCGTACCAGTGGGCGGCTTATCATTAGAACTGAACTAGTTTCAGTGAGGTAATATGACATATGTTTAGAAACCTATGACATCTAGGACATCTGTGTTGGTTAAGATGATTTGACAGAGGTTAATGCAAATCACATCATTTATACATGTTCCTTGCTAATAATTTATTGCGAACACATTTCATTCCGTCCAGCATTATGCATGCAGAGTCGTGATACGTGTAAGTTGTTGTTATATAATATGGTTGTTGTCAATAAAGTTCTATTGTCTGAAAATCAATTAGTAGTGACCTGAGCCCTTTCGCTTTTGCTTCGGCCCGACTTGGTTGGTGCATATCAAGTAAGTAAAAGCATCAGTAACCTTAACATCCATTTGATCAATCTTGTAATCTTGCATATGGGTAGAAATATTTGTTACTAAAGAAATTGCTTTTTATGAGTAAACGGAACAAAATGTCTTCCTTTGATATTTTTCCAGTTAAGTTATTTTTTTTGGTTTTGCAATTGTTATTACGGGCGGTGATGCTTTGAAAGTGGGAGTAGTAATCCCATTTAATGACGGTTAAGCTCCCTCGCCCAATTCCTGTAGGGCAGGTTCCTCACCAACTACGCCTTCCCTCATAGGGGGCTATACATAACATAGTCACGACTTCTACTTAGATAGCTCTGATGTGGTTTGGAAATGGGTGGAAAGCTCCCGCATCCTGAAATGCCATCATAGGCTCCCATGCAAATTGGATGGATATGCAGGTTGGATGCCTATCTCTATATTACCTCCGACTTCGCAATAGCTTGTGAGACTACTTAAGAGTGTTTGTCCTTGAGTTGTTCCTGGTAGTCACTTGGTTTTTACAAGTCCTTGAAATGTGTGGGATTCTATGAAGTCTTGCTTTGCTCAGTGCCCTTTCATTCTTTAACAGTTGCTCTATTCTTCTTAGTTTTCCTTGGACTCTGTAAAGGTTGTCCGTAGTCTTCAGGGCATATTTTGTTCTATCTAGCTCAGAGATTCTATGAAGTCTTGCCTTGCTTAGTACCCTTTCATTCTTTAACAGTTGCTCTATTCTTCTTAGTTTTCCTTGGACTCTGTAAAGGTTGTCCTTAGTCTTCAGGGCATCTTGCCAGTCCGCCTATATATCTCTAGCTTGTAAACATTGCCAATGTTATTGATATGCACAGTGATTTTCGTGGCAGAGTAATCATATGCATTGTTGGGTTGGCTTGGTGTTTGTTCTGATTTGCAACCTTAGTACATAGTTCTTTCTGATATGTTGTCTTGTCATAGCAATGCCAAAATTGTCTTCCCCTATAATTTCCAAGAAGAATCTAAATAAATCAAAGGGAGCCCTGAAAAGTCAAGTCTTTTGCCATTTTTGTGATTCTTTAAGATGCAATTTAGTTGCTTCATGGAGACCAAAGGCATGGGCTCTACATTTGTTTATTCATCATCCCATCTAGGGAAGACCGAGGCCACTACTAGAACAACATCTCTTCTAGTTTCCTTGTAGGGTTGGGATTATTTATTTCAGAAATATAATGTAGGCAATTTACTAATTTAAGAGGACACAAATATCAACACTTTCATTGCAATCTCTCTATATGGTATTTTGGGCTTTCCTAGCCCCTGCTTGTTTGTGGAAGAATATTATCTTTTATCTATTACTTCTATCCATGTCACCCTTCTCTTAATTCTGCACATAGCCTCCTAGGAAAAAATAGTATCCTTTTTTGCTTCTAGATCCTTTCTGCAACTTATCACATTGTTTCATGCTTTCTTGATCCCGATGCTTTGTTGACACTCAAAGTAGGAATAATAAAACATTGCTCATAGCCCTTTGCTCATTCATGATTGACCTTATTTGCATTTATAATCTCGATCGTTTTTACCAATTTTTGACTTCTTGCCCACATAATCTTCTTCTAATACGATTATTGCACTTGTTGAGCCATGGATGGGAGCCCTCTCTACCAGCTGCACAAAACCCTGCTCATAGCCCTTTGCTCAAACATGGTTTCCAAAAACATGACTGTCATGCAGCAGATATGGGGCATGCTTATAGCAATGCCCTTGTCATCCCCTTAATAGATTTGTATATTGTGCTCAAGTGGTGACTCCAACAGTGGAAGATTCGATTTAGTGAGTTGTGTACCAATAGTATAGCCAGGATGATTAATGCAATGCAAACATAAAAGTGGAACACACTGAAAACTCTGAGTCTTGAGCTTTGATAAGTTTCTCCTTGTTCTAATAAGACAAAACTGGATCTTCCCTGTAGTTTTCCACAAAAACACCCCCTCCATAGAGGTTTACTTCATTCATATATCGTGAATGAATTGTCATTTAAGGAAAAAGAATCCTTAGGTGGCCCAATCCCATCAGTTGTTGAAGTTCTCTGTGGAGTGACTAGATTAAATTTTAAAGGGGGGAGAAACCTTGTCTGCACAAGAACAAGAATTAGATAACAAGCCTTGAAAATCTCCTTTTCGTGAAAAGGACACATGGGCAACTTGGGAATTTTCAGTGGGGGAATTAGAACCACCTGAAATACCTTCTCTATGACTCAGAGAAAAAAAGCTCCTTGGAAAATCTCGAGGACCTCATTTGAGAGCTGCTTTCTTTTAAACTAGAGCCTAATCCCTCGCATAGTCATTGGCCCTCACATAGTCATTGGAAATTTGAATTAGAAACGTGCAAAGAATTTCGATGTCATCAACTAATTTGAAAACACCCTGCTGATGGAAATCTCAATAGAACATGGAATCTAAAGTCTACTTTTGTGGTCATCTATCTTCAACCCCTTTCATCTGGTTTGACATGAGGTTGGTATATTGGTTTACTCCTGCAATTGCTTGCAATATTAGTCACTGCTTCTTTTATAATTGCAACCTCTCTTTTTCAGTTTGAGAGCTAGACATAGAATCTTCAATGCTAGAAATAAGCTGCACCAAAAGAAACATCTAAGAATTCTCGGTATTCACCCATTTGAGTCACGGGTTAAAAATCAGAGAACATGATGGAGTAAAGGTGCTCAGCTCCATTGGCATAATCAAATGGGCTAGTACTGTGTCCTTCATTCTACTATGCCTTCTACAATCAGATTAGAATTCAATCTTCAAGCAACTTTCATATGGTTGTCTGTTGTTGCCAGAAAACAACAAAAGAAAAATGTCTCAGCATAGTCCTTGATGGTGCTTGGTTGTGGCTTCTCTTTAAAATACAAGCATAAATTTACCATTGTGTGGATCCCATATGATGCATTACTTCCAGCCCCATGAAAAGCCTATACTCCAAATTTTAGTCTACTTATAGATGCAATATTACTCTGTACTCTGTTTTATTTAACTAGTAGGTGGTCAGATGTTTATGGTCATTTTGGAAGAAAATCTATTCACAGATCTTCATACAGCGGATCGAACAACGGTTTTTAGCTTATCATCACCTCTTATAGAAATACACAAGGATCAGACTATTGAGAAGATGCCATTGAACTGCATTCTTAATGATCTCAATCTGCTGAAGACTGATGAACTAACTTTCAAACCAAGTACAGTGACAGATATCGAAGCTGAAAAATCTAGTTTCCCTGCCATTGCAACTGCAGAACCTGTTGGAAGCCCAAAGTGATTTACAATGTGCTTATTGAGCGTAATGTACTGTTATATAGTAATCAATTACTTGTATTAGTATAAGTAATCGGTCTTAGTACCTCTTTCCATATATAATAGCTCATTATGTTTTTACTGGTATCTCTAGAGGCTCCTAAGTTATTAATTCCTTTCTTCTACTACGCGCACGTGCAGGTGCTGTACAGCAACTGCCTGTTCAATAACCTTAACTTCGAAGTCAACCCGTGCAGTCCTCAACAACCCAACCCGCTCCCTGCTCCTCCCGCTCAAGGCAGGGACTAGCTGCCGTGCAGCCCTCCTTGTTTCTCCTTGTTATCATAAGGATCTTCACCTGGCCATTCAAATCATATTAAATGTTTTGATGCGGACGATCCTGTATATGTTTGCATGAAAAAGCAAGACATTTGCCTTAATGCACGATGGGTCAAATTATTTAATATGTTATTTAGGAATATAGAATTTTAAATATGTTTTGATTTTATCTTTCCAATGCCCATGGTTTTTGGGCGTCTTGATCTTAAGCTAAGCTATGAACTTCTAATATATGTATTTTGCGAGTTGTATATATTTTGAAAGGTTTGCTAGTTTCATATATTTAATGACTAAAAATATGATATTTAAAAATATAAAACTGTAAATATATTTTGATTTAATCTTTCCAATGCCTATACGTTGAAGAAGTGAATACTTCAATTCCATACAATTTGTCATATAATTCATAATTCCTTTTGCCCAAGTTCAACTCCTCTTCACGAAAAAATATGAACAAGGTAGAAAATGATAGAACTATTTTTCACACAAATGGCTTAAATTACAGATTTAATATATTTTTATTATTATTATATTTTTAGGTTTATTTATTAGATATTTATTTTTATTAAATTAAAAAATAAATATACAATAGTTACTGAGAAAATTAATAATATTAATAATTTTATATAATTTTTAAATAAAATTAATAAAAATATAAAATATAAATTTTTCTAAACTGTGTTGGAATATTAATCTTGAATATAAATTTTAAATTGTAATATCGTCAATTTGAATGAATATTTGTGCAAATATTTAATTAAATATTATTAAATGTTATAATGTGATATTGTATATTTTGTCAATTATAGAAATTAAAGTACGATAAATATCATAATAACTTCAAAATTAATTAAAGTTGTGTTGATTCATAGTATATAATAATGACGTTCGCTAATGTTTTCATCACACTTTAGAATTAAAATAGATTGGTATTGCTTCTTAATATATATGGTAATGATAGGGGCGACAGGAGCAAGAGGGGCAATAGATGCACAACAATATTAGATATACATGGGCCTAGGCACAGCCACAAATAATAAGGTTGAATTTTTGGCGTTGTGGAAAGGTTTAGATCTCGCGAAGAACAAGGGCATAAGTAAGCTCACAATTGTTGTTTTTCCATGATCTTGGGTCTAAGATAGAATCTTAGAATCTCTGACACTACCAAACCAAAAATTACAATGATACTACTTTGCATAGCGGAATATAAGCAGCAATAAATCTACAAGTGCACAAAATAGACAATTTTTTACAAAACACTGTAAAATATGTCCAACCCAATCTTCGTTATATAAATCAATCTGAATAATACAACAGTCTATGGAATACAAGATACAATGACAACCCCGTTGCAGCCTCTATGTTTTATCTCGTCCTGCCAATCCTTTGCTCATGTTTTGCTCTCTTAGTCCTTCAAAGGACAACACATAGAGTCTCCAGGAGGATTGCCACCTATCATTGCTTCTTGCTTCTACTACAATGAACACGAGTTGATCCAATCTGCTCTTCTAGGCTGGTCAATACCTGAGCTCCAATCTGCCAAGCTAGTAGCTTCTTTTGCCCATCAAAGAGCTACACATTAGGCTCCACAACTTCACACAGTGCACAGTCGTCAATGTCCTTCTTGTCACATTGATCTAGGCTACTTTGAGCCAACAACACGCTGCCCTCCAACAGTCCAAAGGTGCCTAATCCAACTAACACAAAACCACTGTGAAATTTGCTCCTAGTTGGGGTTTCTTAACACCCAAGACAACCCCAACAAATGGATTCCACAGGCTGCTAAACAAACTGATCCAAAATTGATCCAACAACAAGGATATAACACCTACAAGAATGCATCAATGTACATACCTTTGCTCATTGATTTAGGGTATGTTTTTTGCTGATAGATTTCGGCCCAGCTAGGGCAAGATGACAGTCATGTTCTGCCCCAAACACACACCCAAAAATCCTCCTCAAGGTTGTGGTTGTCCTTCCTTGAGAGGTTGTGCTACTCCACTGCAATTCTGGGTTGTTCTAGCCCTCACACAGTCCTCGACCCCTCCTTACTTCACTGCGGCATACTTCAGTAAGGCTCCACAGGCCTGCGAAATCCTATTTAGGGACAGTCCACCCATAAACAAGCCCCAAATCACTTCAGACCTACCTTCCCTTACTCGGCCTTCCTGTTGGATAGGGAAGGTGCCCACACAGTCAAGGAAAAGTGCTTCTCCAACCCTTTTCCTTCTTCGTTGGTCCTCCTTTTCTATCTACAACCAAAAAAGAGAAATGTCCTCCTTCAACAAGCTCCTTTATGCTTGTGTTGCACCTTGGATTTGCCTCAAACAACTTCTCGTCACCTTCTATTTATATGCATAAGAAGGGCTTCCTCAAAACATCCAATTAGGGATAGGCAAGTTGTCATGAGGCTTATTAACATCAAGCTAACCTAGACTCTTCTTGTGCAAACCCACTTCTTATCTTCAAAAATCCATAACTCCATTTCTACAACTCAGAATCAGATGATTTTCAATGCCTCGAATTTGTCTCAACGAGTACTATCATCTTCATCCATCACACGCCTAAATGTGTCCATGGTTTTGGCCCAAATTACGATGGGTGCAAAACCCCAAGCTTGGATTACAAGCCCACAAGTGACTTTTGTGATGCTCCACCCTCCAAACTCTGAACCCTAAGGCTTGGAGTATCTCCCAAGCTACTCAAAAATCAACAACAATACTTGGGGATTCTATCATAATGATTAAAATGTTATCCAAGTCTCATACATCAGATGATTCCACACTTCCTGGGATGATGAGAAGAATAACTCTCCAATTGAAAAAATTCGAATAATTTTCCCTTCTCCATGTTCCCAGACATTTAAATGGCGTGGTCGATGGTTTGGCCAACCGTGGAGCTAAGTTGGGAATCGATGTAATTGAATTAAATGGGATTGGCAAGGGCCTCACCCCCGTGCCATAATCAAATGTTCATATCCATGGATCAATGTGTCACCAAGGATGGCAACAACCTAGATCCTCGATCCCGAGTATTAAAATTTCGCATGCACAATGGGTTGGCAATGAAGTTTAATGAGGGTTCACTTGGGGTTTAACAGGGTACATGGCACGCCTAGGAGAACAAACTTCTTTTCCAAGTGCAATCCGACCAGGATGAGGAACAATTGGAAGGCACCTAGTTCCAGTGATGTGAGTTCGTATCGCGAGGTATTAATGAAGCAAAGTCGATCATTACTCCTCCCACAAGCCTCCATAAATTCTTTGCAAGAAATGTTGGTTTGGCTCCTCGAGAAGGACAAGTCTGAGAATGTCATGGAGATCAAAGGAGATTCATGTTTAATGGAGGCAGAGGAGCGTGATCGTGGGAGTCTGGAAGGTGGAGCTCTATTTATGATAACCTCTCCAAGCCTTTGGACACTCCTACTCCATTTGCCCTATTGTTATTCTTGCATCTATATGTTGTTAAATTGTAGGTTGATGCATTAGAAGGGGCCCAGTCTTTAGAAATCGAAACAACGAGATGGAAGAAAGCGATGGAGTTCCTCTTCAAGCTGCTTAAGGGTCAAATTGAGATTTTTTCATGTAGGATCGAACTGTTGGAGAGCGACAGAGAGTCGAAGGCAGCCATGATGGACGCAAAGTTTGAAAGCTTAAAGTTGAGGGTGGAAAGGAAATTAATTAAGATGGAGATGGAATGGATGTCTCAGAACGCAGAGCTTGCCAACAATAGTCTGTTTGCTGAGGTTCACGATCTTCTATCTGGGAAATCAATTCTCAGTCCCCAAGAGCCATAAGAGCCTTCTGAGAAAGGCGCAAATGATGGAGTCGCAAAAGGGAAAGCAGTCTTTTGGGCAGATAAGAATGAGGTTGAGACATCTAAGCCTGTTTAAACTTTTTGTTAATTTATGTATTGCACATATTTTTTGTTATTAGGTAAATTTTGCCATATATACAAAAGGTTCCAGTGTAGAATTTTAGTCCAAAGAGCCCGTAGAGGCAACAAGACCCTGCTTTGGATCTACTGGAATATGGAAGCTGCAGAAATCACAGAATAAAGTTTTGTAATATCCAATGTAAATGGTTTTGGTTATGTAATCCAGGGTTTATAATATAAAGGTACTCGTTTCATATATATATATATATGGGGTAATGGTGATAATTTATAGAACACATAGAGGTGTTTCTGTATTACAAATAAAGGGTTTTAGATATTAAGTTGGCGTTTAATTTTAGTATATTTTCAAATTACCTTTTATATATATAATTTAAAGTGAATTTGAAATAAAGAGATCGCATGGGTCTATTTGTTAGTTTCTAATTTGATTATAACTTTGAAATTATATGTGTATCAATTTTATATTAATTAATTAAGAAATTATATCTTTTTCATATATATATATATATATTTGTTTATTTATAACCAGTCTACATCCATTTTAACTCGGATCTACCAAGAGGGATCAAAACTCTTTGGTACGTTTGGAGTTAAGATGGATCTAGGCAAGTTTAATTATAATTATTAATTTTAAGTATTTTATTTTGTTTTCTTTATTTATTTGTATTTTTACTCTTATTTTTATTTTATTTTGACCTTATCAAAATGTTAAAGAAAGCATTACCGCAGAAAAAAAACATTTTATATATATGTATGTATCTTAAATACTTGTTATTTTTCCCTTCATTAAAATTTACCTTACAAAAAAACATGTTATATATATATATATATATATATATGAATTTTTCCTTTATACATTTGAAATATTTATTAATTTTCACTTATGTTTTCTACTTGCATAAAATTTACCTCACACAACTATCATATTAATTAAGTAATTGATATATGTGAAATACTTATTAATTTTCACTTAGATAAATTTAACTTCACACAAAAGCATTTAGCTATGATACCATTTATAGCATAAATACTTACTATTTTTTAAATCACACAAAAATGTTTTTTTCTTTTAAGTTTGGTGGGACTACATGTTCATTATGTCCAATATATCACCTCTATCGGGGTGGGGAATTGAACCGGTGACTTCACATTGAGGAGTGCCTTAATAGAGCACCCGATCACTGTCTATCCAAGACCCGGTGGACCACACAAAAATGTTTTAATTATAATATAAATTTACTTAATTTATATATTTGAAATGCTAATTATATTTTTACTTTGATAAATTTTGCCTCACACAAACAAGTTTTAACTATGATATTAATTTACTTGAGTTTTTCATCATTTTAGATTTTTAAGTACTCCAATTTCATGCAACAACTTGAAATAATTTTATATGGTTTTTTACATTATAAAACGAAACAAAGTAGAATGTAGAATGGGGTGTGTGACTTTGTTGTCTCAATGTGAAGCCAGACAAAAAAATTCCATGCATAATTTTCTTTTGTGATCGACAATATTATTGTTTATATGTGTGTTTTGTTAAAGATTTTAATTGAGCCCACATATTCAACATTATTCTTTCTTCTTCATTAATTAGCCAACATATATTTTTTTTATTTTTAAAATCTCTCCCATACATTAAGCTATAGAGTGCCTCTTGGCACAATTAATATTGTTTCTTTTGTTGTTAATATTTTTAATATTGTGAAATTAATTTTAAGTGTCAAAATCTATATTAACTAAATAAATTATACATCTTCTATTTTTTAATTGTTTTATATATAAAATTAAAATATTTTATTTAAAATAAAATTGAAATTATTTATTTATAATTAATAATGATTTATTTATTATTATTTTTTAAATTTATTTATATGTATTTAAATTTATATTTATTACATTTTTTAATTTTTTAATATTATTTTAATTTTTTTAATATTATTTTAATTTTTTGCTTTATACTGTATATAATATTATTTACAATATTTTTAAAAAGTAGGTATGAGGAGGTTTGCTGCTAATTTTATTTGTTAATATTAAAAGTTTGTTCAAATTCTTTCTCCAACAAATGACCAAAAAAGAATTATTCATGTTAATTATTTTATTTTATGTAGTGTTTTTCATATAAATCACATTCAAATTGGTAGTATTGATGTTTCAAACCAAACAAATGTTTCACAATATCTTGATGATGAACCACAAATGTTTCACAATATCCTGATCATGGACCACATTTGCTTTAGCCCAAAACATCACTAATACCAATATGAGTGCAATTGATTGACACCAATTGCAATACCAATATGAGTGCAATTGATGTACACCAATTGCAGAGGCCTTAGACATAACATGCTAATTGTTTTTGTTTTTCTAGTAGTTATAAAATATGACTCCCAATAGAAAAATAGATAAGTGGTTCAGCAAACATATTAGCTGTATATTCCAATGCAAAGTTCTAAAACCAAATCTTACCAAGAAGCGCCATGTTAGAGGGATTCCACTCCTTATTGCTACCTTGCGTTCTAATGCCTCTATCGCTGCAAATCTCACAAACCACAATATTTGGCAACATCGAATTCAGACAAAAATTATAAATTTGAATATAAAACATGAAAACTATATACACCAAAAATAAAAGCACAGTTTCTTTTGACCTTGTGAAATATGACCCGAGTTGAGTAAAATGATACACCACACATTATCGAATACATCCAGTTGTTCATCAGATGCTCCAATCACCTACGAGGCAAGATTTAGAACCCAAACAAAATAATGCATTTCACCTTAAATTACTCACATAATATCATTTCAATACCTTGAAGTGAATTTCAAATACTTTATTACAATTTCTTGTTTTCAACAGCAAAAGTAATGGATCAAAAAGTAAAGTTCAAAAGATTAAATTTATGTCCCATTAATAATATGTATTCTATATAAAATGATAGCGGTAAAGTTTTTTTCATTTTTGTCTGCCATTAAAATGAATGTTATAGAAGTTTCAATATAAGTAAATGGCATGGGAGTGTTGGAGACACGATTGCCATTACACCAAAATCTGTAGGTGTTAGTAAACAGACACATCGCTAGTGTTAAAGCACATGCGATAAAACACACGGGGAGCGTTGGATTATCCTTTTACACCGCCATTAACGGGGAGCCCAACAATCTCCCCCCCCACGCAAGCCAGGTGTGTTTCGAACTCGAGACCTTTGGCTCCGATACCACTTGTTGGAGACATGATTGCCGTTACACCAAAACCTGCAGGTGTTAATAAACAAACGCATCGCTAGTGTTAAGCACATGCCACAAAACACACGGGAAGCGTTGGATTATCCTTCTACACCGCCATTAACGGGGAGCCCAAAAATCTCCCCCCCCCCCCCCAAATGCAAGCCAGGTGTGTTTCGAACTTGAGACCTTTGGCTCTAATACCACTTGTTGGAGACACGATTTCCGTTACACCAAAACCCGCAAGTGTTAGTAAACAGAGACATCGCTAGTGTTAAGCACATGCCACGAAACACACTGGGAGCGTTGGATTATCCTTCTACACTGCCATTAATGGGGAGCCCAACACAAATTTTGATGTCCTTGCTAATCCTAATGGCAAGTTTTAAGAATGACCTTGCATATAAGTAGTTAGACAGTTACTGTCAATTGGAATATAGGCCGGAATGTGTACTAGTCACTTATGGTTTTGAATCTATTGCTATAGGTGCAACATTACATACAATGGTTTTGAATCTATTGCTATAGTCATAACACTAAATAGTATAGCATTATGCTTAATACTTTTAGACAAGGGAACCTTCAACTCGTGAGTTCTAACAATAATCATCTCGTCATAGACGTAAAAAACAAACGTGAGATTATATAAAGAATCATTCAAACATGACACCTTGTCATTTCAAACCTCTTCATGGCACCTCTCAATGATAGATGTTGGGCAGAATACTCGTCATGTTAAACAATACGTATACATCATTGATGCTTATAATTTGTTTGGCGGTGATATTTTCCTGCTTATCACCTGGACCTCAATACCTTCTACATCCACACATGAAGTCTTTAAAACTAATTTTGGCACCAAATTTGGCATAGACTGAACCTAGATTCATTCGGTATCGATCACTAATAATAGTGAATAAACAATCTTTCCAAAGAATATGAGAAGACGAAGGTTGATCAAATCATCACTAGGAAAGTTGGTTAAGTAGAATAACTTGAACCTAGAGTATATCAATGTCTCTTAGCCATTCAACTATAGTCATACCTAGAATCAACAAAATCTAATGATAAGCAACTTGACGAGAGCGGGTAGAGGAAGGCCCAACTCATAGTGATGTCATCAACGTTAAGTTGAGAAAGTCATAGTTGAAGATCACATGAAATTGCATGAGCTTGAATGAGCAACTACAATGCCTTAGAGAAGAGAAAATTTCCCTTTAAATTTTACAAAGGACTTGTGAGTAAAGTTGATAAGTAGAAAATTCAAGCCACAAGGTGAAGAAAAATGAAACTTATATAACATAAAAAAGTTACATTGGAGCAAGTTGTCGCTATAATTATAAAAGGGACTTGTTACCACCCAAACTAGCAGGCTTGACAAGGTCCATACAAGCTGCTAAGATGGCAAACACTAAACAACTGCCCACTATCACCTCAGCACGAGTACCCACTCTTTAAGCTCAACTCCTACTTGAATGGCTATGGGAGGGTTCCCTATCATTGATGCTTCACCCGACAATTAATAGATTAGTGCCTACAATTAATATTCTACTTTCATCCATAACCACAATCATGTCAACCAGTTAAGAATTCTCCACTTATCTAAAGCAGTAGTATCTGATGGTCCAACTTTAGCGTGTTCTTCCAGTCTTTTAAGATCAATCATAAAGCAATCAATTTGCTGCTTCGATGTGATGACATTTGGTGGCAGCAAGCCATGTAGATCAAGTTGGTCTCGCTCTATCAGTGAGAAAGTTGTGCACTGTTCTCACTGAAGAATCTTTGTACCCAAGCTTTACGAACACGACTTTCAACATGTGTAACCCCTCTTGAGAAGTCTGATATGGAATTAATTTTTCAGGTTTTAACCTGATCTCCTTCATGTATTCCATCCCATCAAATCACATTCTACCCATTGCAGAGTCTCTGGATACCACACCCTAACAAAATCCTCACTGACAGATGTCAAATATTCTCCACTTTTATCCCAGCAAACCCAGTGCACAGGCTTTATATGCCTATGTAAGGATGCAAACAGTGCTTAGACTTATCATCAAAAATTGACACAACATTCTCTGCAGCGGTTGCAAGAAGCCTGCCAACTCCTGTATATGGCTGTGAAAAGTTCTTATCCAAATGCCCCGATTAACATTCCAAAGATGTATTTCACTTTCTTCATCACGAGAAGAGCAGGTCATTGTTTAAATGGAAATCAAAATGCATAGCAATATTAATGTGGTCCACCATTCTGCCCTGCTGCAGAATTTTTATAAATACCCCTTGCTAAAATAGTAGTAACAATACCCATCCAACAACGATACTTAGATCATCTAGATATGGAAGTGGGTCCAAATCCATCCAGGTAAGGTCTTCATTGCCAAACACTAATGGCCAAATCTCCAGAACCTACCTTAAGGAGGGGTCAATTTTATTGATTTAAAGAAAAAAGAGTTTAGGTGGTCCCCATCATTAGTGTCATGTTCCTTTTATTTTTGCAGCTAGTGGAATGTGGGGGCCACCCACATGAGTAATTCGAACTTGGTCATTCAATGAGCTTGGAGGGAATCGAATGGGTGGATGGAGGGGCCCACATGAGGCTAAGAGGGCCCAAGGTGATAAAAGGAGGAGGATCTCTCATTTTTGACCATCTTGAACATTTGCAAACAAACACACTTAGTACGCTCTGCTGCTTAGTGAGTCTACCGGTTGTTTAGCCACGAATCTCTCAAGTGGGGGATTCAACCTCTCCTTTGGGGGACCATCCATGCCCGCCCTCGGGAGGCTATTCCACAAGGATTTCAGAGAATTCAGCACAGTCACACACTTCAGCCAGCAACGCAAGAGGAGTTAGAGCCAGCAGGGAGGTTCATTGCTTGTTGGGAGTTCCAGGCACTGAGGAGGTTGTTTGTTGAGGGTATTTTCACTGGGATTTGCAACCAGCTAGACAAGTACATCAGTTGTACGAATTTTTGGGCGGAGGCATTCACAAAGGCCTCTGGGAGCAATTTTGTGGGGTTTAGGAGAGCAGTCATCTTGGCCAAGAACCATCCAGGAGGAGCAAGGAGTTAGTTAGCATAGGTGAATCCAGCATTCCAGTGTTGTTTTCAAAGGGATTTGCAAGTTGTTTCCTACAAGTCAAATTTGGCAACAACAGCTAGGGAGAGGCTCCAAAGAAGCCGAAAATCCAAATTCAAAACCAGAGAAATTTCCTTCTGGGTTTTTCTGGGTTTTGTCCAAGGAATCCGGGGCTGAAAGGATATAATTTTCTGGGCATTTTTTGGGCACATTCCAATAGGTCGAAGTTCAGCAGAGCAGCAGTTTACTAGGACAGCGCAGTACAGAGCGGTGCAGCAGCTGGGCAGCCTTCAGTGCAGCTATTTATCAGCTGGGTTTTGTCAAGCTTGTCCTTGAGACAAGCCCAGGTGCACCATTCCATTTCATATTGTATCTAGCTCTCTGATTTTATAATATATGGCTCAACAGTTCCAAATTTGCAGCGTTTTCATGGATGTCTAATGCATGTTTTTATTTATATGTTGTTGCACTATTTATTTGCTTAATATCAATCATATTCCTACTTAGGAACATTACAGTGGCATCAGAGCCTAGTACTTGGCTCAACTGTGGGGTTTGTTTCCTATGAGAGAAGGGGACCAGCAGAACATCACCTACCCAATGTTTTTAAAACCGGAACCCCATGTTGCGGGGGAGCGCCCCCCCCTCGAACCCGCTCCTGAATCACGCTCCGGGCGGGAGCGGCTCGGGAGCGCACTCCCAAAATCACTCCCGGACGGGAGCGATTTTTGGGAGCGCGCTCCCTTAAAAAAATTTGTGCTCCCTGGTCTGTTAGGGAGCGATAGGGAGCGATCGGTCCCTGATCGCTCTCGAACATTAAAAATCGCTCCGGGAGCGATTCGAGCCGGGCCGGGAGCGGTTCGGCGGAAAAAAAAAATTTCTTTGGACCCGAAAATAAAATAAAAAATTAGAATTTTTTTTTGGTTTTATAAGCCCAATGGGCCAAAAAAAATTCATTCTAACTTCATTGAGCTTGAGTTTGGAGTTGGAGCAAGAGCAAAGGAGCGAGGAGCAAGTGCTGAGGAGCGAGGAGCAAGTGCCAAGGAGCGAGGAGCAAGCCTGCAGAGGTAAGTAACTTAGTAATTTAGTTAGTTTAGCTTGTTAGGTAGTTAATTTAGTTAATTTAATTTAGCTATTTGAGTTTAAAGATCATGTATTTAAATTAGATTAATAAATTAAATTAATTAATCCCAATAAATTAAATTAATTTGCAGATTCAAGAATCAAAACCCTACAAACATCAAACACCATGGACCTGGCTATATTTATTGGCATTTTCCTCTTCCTGGTCCCTTTTATGGTTATTATGGTGCTGGAGAGTAGGAAACGGAGGGGGCCCCAAACTGAAGAGGGGGATGAAGAAGCCGGAGAAAGTCAAATGGGTGAAAACCCCAGTGAGGAGGAGCTGGAGGAGGGTGAACATGACCCTCAAAAAACTAAACAAGACCAAACTCCATTGTGGAAATATGTTCACAGGGCTGAAACAGGGAGAGGGGGTGGAACCACTAAATTTCATTGCCCCCATTGCAACACTGATTACACAGGTTCATACACCCGTGCTAGAAGACACCTCTGCGGGAAAAGGCCATGGGATGGAGAGAAACAAATAGGAATCAAAACTTGTACAGCGGTGTCAACAGCAGATAGAGCCAAATACATAAGGGAAGAGGAGGAAGCCCAATACAGAACAAAAAAATCAAGGGGTTTCTTTGAACCAAGCTCACAATCACAAAGAACTCCTTCAGCATCCTCCCAAGGCAGTGGATATGGACATGGAGGCACAGGGTCATCATCTTTAAGGCATAGAACCATATCAGATTTCCTTGATGAGGGGTGTAGGAATGATGTGGATTCAAAAGTTTACAGGTTTCTCTATGCATGTGGGATACCATTCAATGTTCTACGCTCACCTTATTGGCACGAAATGGTTTCTGCCATAAATGATGCCCCTAAAGGATACAAGAGCCCTGGGTATGACAAGGCAAGAACCGTTGGCCTTGATCATGAAAAAGCAAAAATATCACATTCTTTGAATAAAATGACAAGTTCTTGGACTAACCATGGGGTGTCCATTGTATCTGATGGATGGACAAATGTAAAAGGCAAGCCATTGATAAGTGTTCTTGTTGTGTCTGTTAGTGGTCCCATATTTCTAGCTACACATGATTACTCAAACAAGTTCAAGACTGCCATCACATTGCAGAAGCATTACTTGAAACAATTGAGCGTATTGGCCCATACAATGTCATCCAAGTCATCACTGATAATGCTCCTAATTGTAAGGCAGCGGGAGCAATTATTGAGGATAAATACCCGAACATATTTTGGTCTGGATGTTTGGTTCACACATTGAACCTTCTGTTGCATGATATTGTCAAAAACAAAAATGAACAATACCAATGGATTGGTGATTTGTACAAGAAAGGCAAACAAATGATAAAATTTATTACAAATCATAGCAATACCCATGGCCTTTTCCGTAGTCACTCGAGATTGGAGTTGTTGAAGATTGCGAAGACTAGATTTGGTAGCTATTACCTCACCTTCAGGCGCCTTTTGAAGGTAAGAGAGGCATTAGCTAGCATGGTATCAAGTCCACATTGGCAGGTGTTAAAGGAAAGGGCTACAAATGTAGCTGACATGGCAGGTTTTGAAATGGTGGAGGAGGCCGCTCTTGATGGGCAGTTTTGGACAAGTGTGAGGCAGGTATTGGATTTCACCAAGCCAATTTATCACATGATTCGGTTTGCAGATACAGACAAACCAGTGATTGGCGAGGTGTATGAGCAAATGAATACCATGTTGGGGGAAATAAAAGACATTGTTCATAATAGAGATCCCAACTTGTACAAACTGATTCATGATTGTGTGTGTGAATGGTGGAATAGGCTTAACCTTCCACTACATTGCTTGGCGTATATCCTTACGCCAAAATACTACTCTACATCTTGGTTGGGCCAACCTGCAGCAGGGGGTGGGGTTAGGACCAAACCCCATTTAGATCAAGAGGTAACTAAAGGATATTTGGAAGCATTAGAAAAGTTGGTACCTGATAGGGAGGAATGTGCAGTTGTGCGCCTTGAAATAGGCAGATACTTCAGTGGCACTGGTTTGTATGGTAACTTCCATGCAATGGACGACAAAGATAAATTTGAATCTCTCACATGGTGGGAAACATATGGCGGCCACGGACTTTTGCCAAAATTGGCAAAAAAAGTTCTTTCACAGGTTGTAAATTCTTCTTCTGCAGAGAGGTGTTGGAGCACCTACAGCTATATACATAATGTGAAAAGAAACAGACTCAATGAAAACCGAGCAGAAAGCTTGGTTTATGTGCACTACAACTTGAGGCTGTTGAGTCATTACTGTGATCGGGCTAATGAGGATCCCACATATAAAATTTGGGACAATCACCCAGAGGATGACAATTTGGAGGATGGCATTGTACATATTAAAGAACTAGAAGAGGAACTTGTAAGGGATGAAAATGAAGCAGCAGCCATGCCACCTCCACCTCCACCTCCACCATCCAGTAGCAGTGCTCGAGGTCCGAGTCTTGTTCCTTTGATGTCGCCACCTCCATCTACACCCTCACGTGGAGGTTCTAGTTCTGGTCATCGGTCTATGCGAGAGACTCCTAGAAGACCACCACGACCTGCTTATACTCCTGGAGACTCTTGTGACAAGGGCCACATGTAGATTTACAGTTTACTTGTCTTTTTAGTTTCTATTAGACTTTAGTTTTCATAACTGTTGAGTTTTGAGTCCTTGACTCTTGACTCTTGACTCTTTCATATCATAATGATATTTTTTGTAAACATTATATCACTGTGACAATGAAAATTTGAAGTTTGAAGTTGGGCCTTGGCAATTATAACTCATTGGTAATGATTGTGAATTATGAATATGATGCTTTGTGAAAGACTAAAGTTGTTTCATTTCATCTCATTATTCATGTTTCATTTTATAAATTTTTAACATTTCATATCATGTTAACAGTTAGAAGTTAGGACTTAGAAATATCTTCGATATTACTTCTTGTAATGGTTAAACTTAGCTTACAAGTACAACTTTGGTGATCAATGATGATAAATGTTATTGAATTTTCAATTCTGAAAGCTTGAAGTTGAAACTTTAATATTGAATTTGATGAATCATGATTTATAAGACTCGATATGTTGCAGTTGTAATATGTATTTTACTAACTTGTGGACATGGTTGATGACGATTATAATTTCTAGATGATTGATGTGATATGGTTCAATGATCAATCTATGTTTTTTTATGTTTTTTATGTCTTATTCATCATTCTACATGTTTTTGTTGACATATATGTATCAAAAATTAAAAAATATAAAAAATATATATATTTTTAAAAAATCGCTCCCGGATTCGCTCCCAAACAGGGAGCTTCTGAAAATGGTCGCTCTCGCTCCCATTTTCGCTCCCGCTCCCGCTCCCGCTCTCGCTCCCAAGTAACATTGCCGGAACCGGTGACTGGACCGGTCCACCTAATGAACTGGTTTACCGACCGAAACCGGTCTAACCGGGACTGGTTTGGTCTAAACGAACTGGTTTTAAAAAAATACATTAAATAATTAATTTTTAATGAAACAAAACTATTTTTAAGATGTAAAACCATGATTCCAAGCCAATAGAGACAAAATATGCAAAGTTTGCTCATCTATATACCATGTAAAGGTGAATATATCAAAATGGCACCGAGTACAGTACATATCATCGACAAAATAGAAAAATACATAAGAAATGAGGCTCTAAATGGCCTATAAAGTCCAAAAACAATGTTGCAAGCTATGAGGCCATTGGCCTACTACAAGTCTACAGTTTACACATGATCAATCATCAAGTTCATCACCACTACTAGACACAGGATCATCATCAGGAGCTACATAGACATCATCTGGTTCAGAGTTGGGTTTTTTGTTTTTCATATTAAAAAGATTGAATTTTTCTTGCTCAATCAACCACAGTGGAGTCCAGCATCTAATCGGCTGAGTAGGGCCGATTCGATATAGAACCGGCTGAGTCATGTTTGGTACCAAACCAGCCCACAGAGCCAAGTCAATAGATTAGTCAACCTAGCCACATATCAACTTGGTATAGTTGACCAAGTCTAAGTCAACTCGCACCAAGTTTTAAAACATTGTCATAATGATCTTCAGCAGATTGCAACCTGTAGCTTGAGGATACGTGTTTGGAGCCTAGCCATTCTTGAAATTTCACCCAAAGACAGCCTTATGAAGATCACTTGGTTGGTCGAATGCTTAGAGATGTATAATTTGTTGAGTTTACATTTGAGTGCATAACAGAACAACTTCTTTATTGGAGAAATTTAGATCCTTCAAGAGGATAATTCTTGAAATGTCACCCAAAGACAGCGTTACGAAGATCACTTGGTTGGTAGAATGCTTAGAAATGTATGGTTTGTAACTTTGTTGAGTTTACAGTTGAGTGCATAACTAAACAACCTCTTTCTTAGAGAAATTTAGAGCCTTCAAGAGGATATTATTAGTAGGATGAGGGCATTACAACTACACTTGAAACAACAAATCCGCTTGATGTCCAGTAATGATCATGCAGACAATCCTGTATTGACTATGGTCCTGATTCATGGGTCTGATCTACAGAGAAGAATGCTTTAAAAAATTTATGACAGATCTTTATTGACATAAGTATGCTCAAGAAATTTAGAAAACAATATGGCAGTCCTACAAGCATAGAGAAATGTAAGAAAGAATGGAGAACTAGGGCTATTCAAAGGCGTGCCTAAAACCGGCCGGTTTAGGACGGAACTGGCCGGTTTGATACAAACCGGCCAGTTCCGTCCTAAACTGGCCCGTTTTCACCAGTTAGGGCTAAAAAATGGCGAAATGCCCTATCAAACCGGGTTTTTTGGCCGGTTCAGACCGGCAGCCTTGCTAACCTGCCGATTTGACTGGTAACCGGTTTTTAAAAACGGTTTTAAAAACACTGCACCTACCATAGGCAGAGGTACAGGAGCGGGGAAAGGGAGTTAGACATTACGCCAGATACAGAGGAAAGAGGGAAAGCAGTGGCCGAAGAGGGGGAAATGACAGAGCCCAAGAACAGGGAGGAGTGGCTTTTGATAGCCTCCTGAGGGCCTTGAGTGACTTGGCCAAGGGGTAGAATGACATGCTGGAGGAGATCAAGTCACAGAACAGGGACAGGGCCACACCTAGAGGGTTTGTATGTGTAGAAACTTCCGGGGCCTTTCAGCCTTTCGATCACCCCTCACCAGCGGTGCAGCGCCCTTCAGTTAGTGTGCTGACTCAGGCTACACTACCTTCTCTCGTGCCAATGGCACAAATCGAAACAACAAGGGAGAAAGACACTCCTCAGATTGGGGATTACTTTAGAGAGTGGCAGGCTATGGACAAAGACTTCAAAGAAGCCCTCTCCTTCAGAGATTAATGCAAGCTCAAGCAGAGTGAGAAGAACAAGGGGTACGGAGGACAAGGGACCCAAAACTATGAGCTGCAGAGAATTATAGGGAGTATGTATTTCCCTACATTTAATGGCACCACCAAGTGCACAGCCAGTGCTTGGGTTAAAAAGATGGACCCATACTTTCAACTCAACTAAATGACTGAGCAAGAAGTCATCAAGATGGCAACGCTGCACTTAGAGGGGGAAGCCCATGATTGGTGGTTTCATGGTCTGACCACTTTCAGGCATGCCCAGATAGTTTCCTATGAGGACTTCACCCGGAGGGTGGTGGAGCGATTTGATCGAAGGGACCTGGAGGCTTCTTTTAGGGAGTTGACACAACTGCGTCAAACAGGCAACACAGAGTAGTACTTCTCGGATTTTCTATGTGTCAATGATGATCTCGGATCTGTCCGAGGCAAGGAGGGTATACACCTTCATTGAGGGCTTGCTTAAGCCCCTGCATGGATTGGTGAAGTCACGCAGACCCTCCACGTTGCAGGAAGCGATTGTGTGTGCCAGAGATTTGCAAGGGGCCATCCCCAAGACCAAAGCACCATTTCCTGCACGGACCCCTTTCCCACAGAAGGGGCATGAGACTAAACCCCCACCACCGAGGACCACACAAGGGAGGGGACAGTTAGATGAGGAGACATGGAAGGACCTCCGGAGGAGGAAGTTGTGCTTCACATGCAGAGAGCCCTGGGCACCTGACCATAGGTGCACTGCAGGAAGAGCACATTACATTGAGGTTTTTTCTGACAGTGACTAGGAGGATGAGGTGGAGAAGGATTGTGGTGGGACAGATGGAGAGAGTCCAGCAGACAGAGGACCACCACCACCACCACCACCTCCACAAAGAAGGGTATCTCTTGCCCCATCAAGAGGAGTCCTTGCTTCTTTATGCGAGATTCCTAAGTTTTTGACACTCAAGATCAGAGGCACTGTAAAAGGACAGAGGGTGTCGATGCTAGTGGACGGTGGGGCTACCCACAATTTCAAAGATGCACAGTTGGTCCAGAGGAGGCGCCTCACCATAGCAGAGTTTGAGGGGTTCTCAGTCCTAGTGCCAGGTGACCGTAGTATCCAGTGTACTAGATACGTGCCCTCCTTGACAGTAGTTATGGGGAACTACTCAATGACAGACCACTTCTTTGTGGTCGATGTGCCAGACACCAACGTGCTGATGGGTGTCCAGTGGTTGTATTCTCTTGGGCGAGTCACGATGGATTGGAGGAAACCTGAGATGGAGTTCATTGGGCTAGATGGAAAACTGGTGGTCTTGAGAGGCATGCAGTCTTGTCTACCTCAGACAATTTCGGCCCACAAGATGGAGGCAGATCCCCAGCATGGGGACATTGCATGGGCAGCCGAGTTGAGGATCTCAGAGGTTGGCAGACAAACCAGCAAACATACAAGCTTTACTGGACAAGTATGCGGTAGTGTTCGAGGACATTCCACCAAGGCAGCCACCAAATAGAGGATTTGAGCACACCATTGAGATGGCGCTAGGTATCACTACTCCTTATAGGCACCCCAACGCCTATAAGGACAAGATAGAGAAGGCCATCCAGGAGTTTCTTGCGTTGGGCCATATCAGGCCAAGTTCCAGTCCTTTCACTTCTTCAATAGTGTTGGTGAAGAAGAAGGATGGAACCCTCCGAATGTGTATCAACTACCGAGCCCTCAACTGGAAGACTCTTAAGAACAGGTGCCCTATTCCCCGCATTGATGAGCTGATGGATGAGCTCAGAGGAGCCAAGTACTTCTCTAAGATTGATCTACATTCAAGGTACCACCAGATCAAAGTGCGGGAGCAAGACATCCAAAAGACAACTTTCTGGTGCCTCTGTGGGCACTTTGAGTTTTTGGTCATGCCATTTGCGCTGACCAATGCTCCAGCCACATTCCAATCTTTCATGAACCATATCTTTCGGGGACAGCTGAGCAGGTTCGTGCTAGTGTTCTTCAATGACATCCTGATCTATAGCCAGACATGGGAGGAGCACCTCCAACACTTGGAGGAGGTATCGCACATTCTGGAGGAGCAGCAATTTTATGCCAAGCTCTCCAAGTGCGAGTTTGGATTGACAGAGATGTTTTATCTCGGGCATATCATTGGAGCAGATGGGGTGAAAGTTCACGAGGAGAAGATTCGGGCCATCCAAGACTGGCCAGTACCTCGAGATGTGACTGTGCTGAGAGGCTTCTTGCATATTTGCACTTATTACAGGAAGTTTGTCAAAGGGTTCTCGCAGCTGGCAGCGCCTTTGACCGACTTGACCAAGAAGGGGGCCTTTGCATGCACTAATGGAGCACAGGTCGCCTTTGATCGCCTCAAGGACGTGATGAGCAATTGCCCTGTTTTGGCACTCCCGAACTTTTCCCAGCCATTCACGGTGGAGTGTGATGCATCCGAGGAAGGAGTTGGAGTTGTTTTGTCACAAGAGGGCATCCCATAGCTTTCGAGAGTCGGAAGCTCCTACCGCATGAGTTGTCATATTCCATATATGACAAGGAGATGTTGGCCATTATGCATGCGTTGGCCAAGTTCCACCAATACTTGGTGGGCAACCGGTTCTGAGTGAAGACTGATCACAATAGTCTTTGACATTTCATGGGGCAGCAGGGCCTCAATGACAGGCAACAAAGATGGGTCAGCAAGGTTCAGGCCTATGATTTTGACATTGAGTATGTGCGAGGGGAGCACAATGTGGTGATCAATTCTCTATCTAGGAGACCAATGGGGTTATCTCTCATGAGCATCTACCAGGATTGGAAGGCTCAGCTGTTGGTGCAGTACTCCAAGGACAGCAGGGCATGCTAGGTACTGGAGGGGACACATGAAAATGAGCGTTACCACGTGCTGGATGACGTCGTCTATTACAAGGGGCGCATTTACTTGGTGCCCAACTCGCAGTTAAGGGAGAGGATACTCCAGGCAGCTCGCGATTCACCACTGTACGAACACCAGGGGTTCTGGAAGACTTACATGGTTGTTTGGGAAAGGTTCACGTGGAAGGGCCTTAAGGAGGACATGTTGCAACATGTATGGGAATGTGAGGCTGCCAACAGAACAAGGGGGAGTTGACTCACCCTGCAGGGCTACTATAGCCACTTCCCATTCCAAAGGGGAAATGGGAAAGTATTTCGATGGATTTCATCACTGGGCTCCCCACAGTACAGAGGAAGGATTGCATATACGTAGTGGTCAACTGGTTGACCAAATTTGCCCACTTCTTCGCCATCCCCACTAGGTACACGGCTGCACAGGTTGCTGAGTTTTTCTTCCGGGAGGTTTTCAAGCTAGATGGGCTCCCCAAGAACATTGTGAGCAACAAACACAACAGAATCATGGGTGGATTTTGGCAGGAGCTCTTCAGGTTAGTTGGGACGGAGCTCACTCCTAGCACCAGCTATCACCCTCACATAGACAACCAGACAGAGAGAGTCAACCAGTGGTTGGAGGGGTACCTGAATAACTATGTGGGCGAGTACTACTACAACACAACGCACCACATGTCTATCGGTATGACACCTTTCTGTGCCCTCTGTGGATATGATGCACTAACTTTTGCTAATATTGTTTTTGGAGACAATGAGGCCCCAAAGGCCAAAGACTAGGTCCAAGAGAGCCAAGATATCCTCAAGGCTCTCAAGGATAATTTAGTGACAACCCAAAATCAGCAAAAACTATATGCAGACCGGCACAGGACAGAGAGGCACTTTGAGGAGGGGGACTTAGTATACCTCCAATTGCAACCCTACAAACAGTGTACGCTGAAACAGAAGGGTGTGGAGAAGTTGCATCCATGCTTCTATGGACCCTATCGGGTGACTAGGTGAGTTGAGGAGGTGGCTTATGAGTTGGAGCTGCCTCTGGGGAGTAGAACCCATAACGTGTTTCATGTCTCATGCTTGAAGAAGGTGTTGGGACAACAGGTGACTGCAGCAGTTGATCTACCCCCGTTGGATGATGATGGCCATTTGGTGTTGGAACCAGAGGCCATTTTGGAGAGCAGGGAAATAATACTGAGCAGCAGGATCATCAGGGAGTTCTTGGTACGCTGGAAGAACTTGCCAAATGAGGATGCCACCTGGGAAGGTGAGCACATACTGGAGCACCCAGCTTTGAGGTTGCTTGAGGGCAAACAACATTTGGGAGAGGAGGACTGTCATGTCCCTTCTCAAACACAATAGTCACGGGGTGCAGCTACACATTTTTGGCACCATTTTTGGTTTAGGAAGAGGACCCCACACTTAGACTTAGGAACTATAGGGGAATTCGAATATTTTTGTAGCTAGTGGAATGTGGGGGCCACCCACATGAGTAATTCGAACTTGGCCATTCGATGAGCTTGGAGGGAATCGAATGGGTGGATGGAGGGGCCCGCATGAAGCTAAGGGGGCCCAAGGTGATAAAAGGAGGAGGAGCTCTCATTTTCGACCAACTTGAACATTTGCAAACAAACACACTTAATACGCTCTATTGCTTAGCGAGTCTACCGGTTGTTTAGCCATGAATCTCTCAAGCGAGAGATTCAACCTCTTCTTCAGGGGACCATCTTTGCCTGCCCTATGGAGGTTGTTCCACAGGGATTTCAAAGAGTTCAGCACAGTCACACACTTGAACCAGCAACGCAAAGAAGGGGACTTCGTATTTCCTGGGCAGCCAGAAACACGCAGGAGGAGTTAGAGCCAGCAGGGAGGTCCATTGCTTGCTAGGAGTTCCAGGGGCTGAGGAGGTTGTTTGTTGAGTATTTGCAGCCAGCTAGACAGGTATATTAGTTGTACGAATTTCTGGGCAGAGGGATTGCACAGAGGCCTTTGGCAGCAATTTCGTGGGGCTTGGGAGGGCAGTGATCATAGCCAAGAACCATCCGGGGAGCAAGGAGTTAGTTAGCATAGGTGAATCCAGCATTCCAGTGGTGTTTTCAGAGGGATTTGCAGGCTATTTCCTGCAAGTCAAATTTGGCAACAACAGCTGGGGAGAGGCTCCAAGGAGGCCAGAAATCCAAATCAAAACTGAAAATCCAAATCAAAACCAGAGAAATTCCCTTCTGGGTTTTGTCCAAGGAGTCTGGGGCTTAAAGGATATAATTTTCTAGGCAGTTTTTGGGTACATTCCAGTAGGTCGAAGTTCAGCAAGGCAGCAGTTTACTAAGACAGCACAGTGCAGAGTGGTGTAGCAACTGGACAGCCTTCAGCACAGCTATTTCTCACCTGAGTTTTGTCAAGCTTGTCCTTAAGACAAGCCTAGGTGCACCATTTCATCACATTGTATTTAGCTCTCTGATTTTATAATATATGGCTCAGCAGTTCCAGATTTGCAACGCTTTCATAGATGTCTAATGCATGTTTTAATTTTATACGCTGCTACACTATTTATTTGCTTAACTTCACTCATATTCTTACTTAGGAACATTACAACTAGGCTGTACAAATCCATATGAAATCGATCGGTTCCATGGTCCCCGTCATTAGTTATATGATTCCCTATGAAACCAATTGGCTCCATATGGAACTAAACCTTTTTGGCATGTATAGCCAGTTCCATACAAAACCAACAGTTCCAGTACAGAACAGGCTAGTTAGGTACAAGGCCAACCAGCATAGCAAAGAATTGGGCATTCCTGGTACGAATCCTTGAACTAGACCAGTACAACCAGGAAACTGGTCAAACCCGACGATTGTAAGATTCCTACTTGAGAATCAACCAAAATACCTACTGTAGTTTTCAGAGTTTGTATGGTTTGCCAGTGAAGTTTTCCATCAAGCACTTTGCTGGTACACTACTCTAGGCATAAATTTCATCCATTTAATCCATATATAACACACAGATAATATCATACCATGAAAGTGGTCTTTACTAACTTGAACTGATTATAAAAACTAAGAGACATAGGCAACACTGATGCAAGTACTTAAAAATGGACTCTAATCATAAACATCCATTTGATTAGTTTGTCAATTTATACACAGTGAGCAAAGGGAATCAGAAGACCCGGTGTATTCAGTAGCCACATAAATATATTTAAGAGTCCCAATCAGCTCCAGCAAGTATTCTTCAGCAGATGGCAAAAGCCTCAAGTCTCATATATATATATATATATATATATATATATATATATATCTCAGGAATATACAGCAGTTTGTTCCAGGCAATGGACAGAAGTAACTTGTCCCTTCATGACCCGCAAACAGAGGTACAGGCTGTCCCTTGAGTTCAGCTTCACGCAAATGAAATAAATACATGGAAACCCATCTCTCCTCAAGTCTGCTACAGCCACTAACTAGTCCCAAGGTATGTCAAACAAGTCTGCACTAATATGTCTTTGACAGCAGGTGAATACGCACAGGAAAGAGAGATATTCCAGTTCCCACACTCAGCAAGAAATAGCATGACCAGTCTAGGAATGATGACAGGCTCCAGCAAGGGAATACGTCCTACTTAACCAGGCACAACACTTTAAACTCGGGCCCTTTGGAAGTGTGCACAGCCATCTATAAACAGGAGTAATTGTGGCCCCCTCACTAAGATAAAACTCAGCCCTTTTGCAGTCAGAACTCAACCTAAACTTCAGGTAGTTGCTTGAACCCAATGTTCTTCAAAATATCTAGACCCTTTTATTGAGAAAACTCCGTCTCATAGTCACAACTTCGACCCATTAAATCGATGGCAGAGTATGGCTCTTCAATTCTAGCAAAATCAACCCCAACTTGGCTTGGGCCTCCACCTATGAGGAATATGTATAGAAAACACAATATCAGTAGATAAAATCAACTGATAGAACTTCTTCACCTCAATATCTTCTGCTTTGAATCTCCATGGTGAAATTTGTGTGATCTCACTCTCACGACCAACTAGGGTGTCTAGTTTCAACACTGAAGCTATCAATGGTGTCTAGGGTTTTCAAAACCCTAAGCTTCTCTCCAAAAACTCTAAAAGTTTTTTCTCTAAAACGCAAGTGATAGAATGAGGAGAGACTCCTCACTTTTCTCTCTAATAATTGAGTGGTCTCTTTTGCCGCCATTTTATCCTTTTAATTTTTTATTAAGTCATTTTAGAAAATTTTCACTTTATAAAATTAAAGTGACTTTTCATTAGCCTAGTATATGTCCCCCTTTTTACCCCTTAGTAAACTATAAAGTTTTCCTCAGTGAATCATGTCCCCTTATTAAATAAAAATTCCCGTCTTAACCTATGAGAACTTATTAGGCTAGCGGAACCCCTCTTATTTCTCCTAAGCAGTTAAGGACATTACAATCCTCCCCGCCTAAGTTTGTTTGCCCTCAAGCAACTTCAACTCTAGATGTTTGAGCACCTATTTGCCTTCCCATGTGGCGTCCTCAACAGGTAGATCCTTCCATTTAACCAGGTACTCTCTCACAATTTTGTTCCTCAACTTTCGCTCCCTTGTTTCTAGAATCTCCTCAGAACCAAGATTAGTTCTCCTTCCTCATCCAATGGAGGGAGCTCAGTGGAGGTGACTACTTGCTTCCCCAAGGCCTTCTTAAGGCACGATACACGAAAGATGTTACGAACTTTACATCCTTCAGGAAGAGAAATTTCATAGGCCACTTCTCCAACTCGCTTCACAATCCTGTATGGCCTATACAACCTGGGTTTCAGCGTTTCTACCCGCTTTTGTTTTGAGCAATGACTGCCAATGGGGTTGAAGACAGAGGTATATCATGTCCCCCACCTCAAAATTGCACTCCACTCTATGCCTATCTGGATAGATTTTTTGTTGGTTCCAAGCCATCTATAGGTTGTCCTTGAGGACTCGTAAGATATCTTGGCTCTCTTGAATCCAGTCTTTAGCCAAAGGGGCACGATTATCCCCAAATATTTGATCTACAAATGTTGGGGCATCATATTTGCTACCACTCAAACTAGCAGGGGTCCTAGGAGGGGATCCTATAGAGCAACTACTAGGTCAATTGGCAACAATGGAGCAATAGCCCACTGTCACCTCAGTTATAGCTCCATGCTCTTTACAGACGTTCACCGATGGGAAGAGACCCAATATCAGACGAATCACAAGGATGAATATGTTAATGAATGGGTGGACATTGAAGAGTGATCCCTAGAACTTATTCACAAGAGAGACTCAATTGAGTGGCTTACTTGCTTAAGAAGCAAGCTGATGGGCTCTCTAGGAAAGGTTAAGAAGATGCTTAAGCCTAGGTTTGAGGAATGTCCCTTGACAAGAAGCTACCTTGACCTAAGAATCCTAGTGGAGAAGTGGTTTCTATGAAATCCTTGTGGAATTTGAGTTATAAAGTTTCGGGACCACAAAGAACCAAAGTGGGCCCAAAATAGGTCAAGGATGTGGAGTTGATCAACTCTAGAGGGGCTTGACCAGTTTAGGGAGAAGAATAGGATCAAAGGACAAATTCTCTCTTGAATTTTAAATGCAATGATCCAAGTGAGGACAACAACCCAAATCAACCTAGAGAAAGAGATGAGTTTATGGCTAGGGCTTGTTATATCTCAGAATTCCACCGTCAGATTTGCCTCAAACTTGGAGGACCTCTTGAGAAAACCCCACTGCAGTAGTGGACTACTAGGGTTAGGTCAGATGTAAAAGATATTTGTTTGGTGATCACCACATACTAGACTAGTGCATGGCCAATTGGGAGAATGTAGTCAAATGAAATCAATGTTTAGGTATGCTTAATTCCAACCAAGGAGTTCCCTAGCAACTTCATATGGCCTAAGCAGCAACTAGGTTACAAAGGGAAATTTATACCTCTTTATATTGCAAACGATGACTTATCAAGGCAATTCATGAACATTCATGTGCCTCTAGGAAAATAATTCCCCATACTTCCAATGATCATATGGAAATCCCTCACAAAGACAAGCCTAGCAACTTCGCATAAAGACCAGCTTCATGAACGAAAATATTTCATAGACAATTTATGAGACAAAATTACAAAAAAACATGAAAAAGATACTCACAAGTATAGCGAAATTATTCCAATCATCAAAATGAAATTGAAGCTCCAAGACAAGACATTAAGCTCTTCCAAACATCGAAATGCATTTAGATCTCCACTTCACCCATCAAAAGACATAGCAAAATTTCCAAAAGAAAAAAAATGATCCAAATCCAAGTGATGATGAAACTCAAATGAGCTCTCATCAATTTATATCCTTCCTAATGAGTTCGATTTGCCTAATTAGGCCTAATTAAGTGTTGGCATTATGATTCTGGTATGGCTCTATGTTACAGATGTTGTACTTGATGGCAACACCCTCAAATGACAATGCTCTGATCAGGCTCTCAAAATGTTGAAAATTAAGAGGTACGCAGGAGAATAGTTCAAAAGGTGCGTACACGCAGGTACGCCGTGAAGAGACTGCGACCAGACACGCAGGTCACCCGTTCAGAAGGTGCGTACCCCCAGTTCACTTACTTCAAGGCAGAAAAGCGCGCTCATGTGGGGTTTCTTATGTTTGGCTCGTGGTATTTAGCCCGTCGTTCGTGATTCTATGGTTTTGGCTCGTGGTATTGTTTTATATTATTATTATTATTGAGCCCCATGTTTTTGGGCCCCTTGTATTGGTTATCTATGGTATTGATCCATGATTTTAGGAAGAGCTTGCCTATATAAAGCAAAGGAGATCTCTTGGCTAAGCATCTTTTGAAAATTGAATATCTGAAGATCTGAAATATTGGGTTATTGTTTTAAAAGCTTGATCTATATAAAAGCGAATCTATGAAGGCCGAGCGCATGATCAGATCTGGGCATCTGACGATCTGTAGCACACTGGTGGATTGCCAATTCGGCCCTAACCAGAGGTACGCAGGTGATTAACAGTGCAAGTGCGTGGGTACGCAGAGCAGAAGAAGGAGAAGTGCGTGGGTACGCAGAGCAGAAGAAGGCGCATTGCGTGGATGCGCTGCGCAACAAAGGTTCAGGTGCGTGGGCACAGGGAAAGTACACGGCGCTTCAGAAGCCGCAGGTGCGTGGGTACGCGGCGCGATAGCATCTGTAGGGGAGCAGAAGGTGAAGTGCGTACGCTCGCAGGCCAGAGAAAGAAAAACTGCGTATCTATCTTAAGATCTTTTGTTGGCTGACTTTTCTCTGTTGATAAGGTGTTCTGGGTTTAGTTTACTGTTATTGTTGATCTGGTTACTGCAGTTGACTGGGTGATTTACTTGTACTTGATGATCTCTTGATGTTTATGGATCTAGTTTGAAAATTTATGAAAAGTGATCCTTGAAAGAAAAGAAGTAGGGGGTTGTAGCTCCCTTCCAGGAGAGACTGGAAAACGAGAGAGAGTTGTAGCTCTCTGCAGGTTGCAACCTGCGTACTGGTAAAGGACTGCACCAGTACAAAACCATTGTAAAAAGAGTTTCTAATTTGAAAGAAGATAGAGACATATTGCAGCAGGTGGTTTTCACCCACATTGGGTTTCCACCTTACATCTGGTGTTCTTTGGTGTGACTATCTGTTTTCTTTGTTCATGCTCATTATTTTATGGTACTGACATGCAAAAATAATTCAAAGTATAAATAAGGAAGATTTATTAAAAGAACTTGATAATACTGATTCACCCCCCCTCTCAATATTATTTCCAACAATTGGTATCAGAGCAGGTCCTTCAGAGAAGCTTGATCGCTTAGAGGAAGATCATTCATCATGAGCAACTACGAGAGGGAAGCATCAATCAGACCACCAATCTTTGATGGGACAAACTTCAATTATTGGAAGATAAGAGTTACTTCCTATCTTCAATCTCTTGGTACAGAAGTTTGGGATATCATAGATACAGGCTACACTTTTCCTTCAGCTACTACAGATTCGGCTGAGAAGAAGAAATATGAAACAAATGCTAAAGCAGTCAATACTCTGCTAGGATGCTTATCTCAAACAGAATTCGTAAAGGTTATGCAATATAAATCCGCAAAGGAAATATGGGACAAGATTGTCTTGAGCTATGAAGGAGATGAACAGGTAAAGCGTGCTAAACTTCAAACCCTCAGGATTCAGTATGAGAATCTCAGAATGTATAATGATGAAAGTGTGGCTAACTATTTTCTTCGGGTAGATGAGATTGTTAATTGCATGAAAAACTTGGGTGAAGAAATAAAAGAGGCTATTGTGGTTGAAAAAGTTCTAAGATCATTGTCCCCCAAATTTGAATCTAAAGTGTCTGCAATAGAAGAAAAGGAAAATCTACGAATTCTTACTATGTCTCAGCTACACGGAATTCTAACTGCTTATGAAATGAGAAAGGGAGGTCCTTCAGACAAAAGAGAAGCTGCTTTCAAGGCTTCAGGCAAAGGAGACTATTATGAAGCAAGTCATGTGCCAGAAGAAGAAGAAGAAGAATCAAATTTTGTCAGAAATCTTCAAAGGGGTTCTGGAAGGTTCAGAGGTAAGTACCTTTTAAATGCTTTGCTTGTGGAAGAGTAGGTCATTATGCTGCGAAATGTCCTTATAAGGATAAAGGAAAGGAACCTGCTAGATGGAACAAGAAACAGATTGCAAATAAGAAAAGCTACTACACGCATGAAGATAGTGATGGTCTATCAAATAGTGATGAAGATGAACGAGGTAATGACTATAAACTTTTAGTGGCATTTGAAGATGATGATTACATGGATGCTATAGATGAGGATAGCTTTTGTGAAGAAATTTCTAGACTCAAGACATGTATAGAAGAAAAGAATAGGATCATTGATACTGTACAACTTCAAATTGATGAAAAGGAAAAATATCTTGAAAAGTTAGAAGGTGAAATTGTTGGTCTTAGAAAAGAAATTGAGAAAACAAAGGCTATTAATCTTAAGTTTGTCAAAGGATCTGAAACTCTGGATGAGATCATCAATGTACAGCGTTCTCCTCTAAACAAGACAGGTCTGGGCTATAATGGAGAAACTTCTCAAGCATCCACCTCAAAAAGTTATCTTGATGCAGCAAGAAGAAATGATCAAAGGCACAATGGAGATCATCAGGTAAAGCAGGGACCAATTACAAACAAAGACTATCAGGAAAATCAGGGGCAATCCGTCTTAAGGATGAACAAAAGCTACAACCAGCCACAGGTAAAATCCTCTCAATTTGCTTCAAGAATGAATGACAATAGAAATTACAAGCGTTTGGCCAGAATATTGGATAACCGCAGAAGTTTCTTCAATGGACAATGCTTTTCTTGCCATAACTTTGGTCACAAAGCAGCTCAATGTGTTGCATATAAAACGATCATGACTAGAGAAGCTCAAAAACAAAGAAATATGACCGGGATTACAAAAAGGACCTATAACAACTTTTCGGTTCTTGAAAATGAATTTGAATGTTCTATTTGCAATAACTTTGGTCATGAAGATTCTGAATGCAGGAGCAGGTTTCAGCAAACAAAGGAACAAGCCTCGAGCACCAAAACATGGAGAATAAAGGAACCACAAACAGAAAGATGTGGAATAGCATTTTATGCAGAGGGACAAGAAAATCTATGGTACATTGACAGTGGATGTTCGAAGCATATGACAGGTGATAAAGAAAAACTTGAATCATATTCTGCTCTAGAAAAGGGAAAGAAAGTTTCTTTTGGAAATGATACTCCTGCAACTATAAAAGGAAAAGGCACTGCTCAGTTAAAAGAAAAGGTCAAAGCTGGAAATGTTTTGTATGTTGATGGATTGAAGCATAATCTTCTGAGTGTCAGTCAGATGTGTGATCAAGGAACCGAGGTGGTATTTAGAACAAATGGATGTTTTGTTCGTGATCTTGATACAAGTAAAACAGTGATCAAAGGCAAAAGAACTCCAAATAATCTATACATATTTGAAGAGGGACAACAACAATGCTATCTAAGCAAGGATGATGAACACTGGTTATGGCACCGGAGGTTGGGGCATCTAAGCTTTTCACAAATAAGGAAAGCATGCAAATATCAGGCAGTTCGCGGTCTTCCAGATATCAAAATTCCAGACAACACCATATGCAAATCATGTCAGTTTGGAAAGCAAACCAGAACTAACTTTCCAGAGAAGGAAGGATCAGCTAGCATGCCTCTTCAGCTTGTACATACAGATGTATGTGGACCATTCAGGAAAAGGACACCTCGAGGAGAAGAATACTTGATATTATTCATTGACGATTTCTCCAGGTTTGTCTGGTTAGGACTTATGAAGCACAAAGATGAAGCATTCGAAAAATTCAAATCCTTTAAAGCCTTGGTTGAAAATGAATCAGGATACAAAATTAAGTGCCTCAGATCCGACAGAGGTGGGGAGTTTACCTCAAATGAATTTTTCGATTTCTGTGAAGAACATGGGATAAGAAGAGAATTCTCTACAGCTAGAACTCCTCAGCAAAATGGAGTAGTGGAAAGAATGAACAGAACAGTCCAACAAATGGCTCGTGCTATGCTTGATGAGTCTGGAACTCCCGCAACTTTCTGGGGTGAAGCTGCATATGCTGCGGTGGTTATTCTCAACAAAACAAATGTCCGGGTGAACAGCACTCAAACTCCTCATGAGCTCTGGTATGGTGAGACTCCTTCGGTAAAGCACTTCAAAATCTTTGGAAGCAAATGCTATATTAAGAATACTGATGAGCAACTTGGCAAACTTGAACCTAGAGCAGATGAAGGCATTCTTCTTGGTTATTCTCCACACAGCAAAGCATACAAGTGCTACAATAAGAGACTTGGAAGAATTGTTGACAGCATTGATGTAGTGATTGATGAGAAGGGATACATTCCTAGGCAAGTAAATCATGAAGATATCGAAGAAGAAGAAGACTACCCTCAAAGACAGAATGATGAAGAAAAAGAACCTCAAGAAGAACCAGAGGAGCAGATAAGGATAGAAGAAAAGACTCCATCCAGATATGTTCAGAAGAATCATCCAGAATCTCAGATTTTGGGGCAGAAAGAATCAGGTGTACAAACAAGAAGAACAGTTGCAGAAGCTTCAAGCTATTTGGCATTACTCTCTTTCACTGAACCACAAAATGTGAAAGAGGCATGCAAAGATGAAAGTTGGGTGAAAGCAATGGATGAAGAACTTGAGCAGATCGAAAAGAACAACACTTGGGAGCTGGTTCCTAGACCAAAGGATAAGAATGTTATAGGGACAAAATGGGTCTTCAAAAATAAATTGAATGAAAATGGAGAAGTAATTAGAAACAAGGCCAGACTTGTTTGTAAAGGGTATGCGCAGCAAGAAGGAATAGATTTTGAAGAAACCTTTGCTCCTGTTGCAAGACTTGAGGCCATCCGAATGTTCCTTGCTCTCTCAAGCTTTCAAAACTTCAAATTATTTCAAATGGACGTGAAATCAGCCTTTCTAAATGGAGACTTGGAAGAAGAAGTATACATTGAGCAGCCAGATGGTTTCATTCTTGGAAATGATCCAAATCTTGTATGCAGATTGAAAAAGGCTCTCTACGGTCTCAAACAAGCTCCAAGGGCTTGGTACTATCGTTTGGACAAATATCTTCATCAACAAGGTTTTTCAAAAGGATCAGCAGACAGCAATCTTTATATAAAAGTTGAAAATGACAAATTGCTAATACTTGTTGTGTATGTAGATGACATTATCTTTGGCAGCAATGAAGAAGCTATGAGTCAAAGCTTTGCCTTGGTGATGCAGAAAGAATTCGAAATGTCCTTGCTGGGAGAACTAACATATTTTCTTGGTTTGCAAATCCAACAACAAGAAGGAGGGATCTTTCTGTCTCAAACCAAGTATCTCAAGCAGATTTTGAAGAAATATGGCATGGAAGATGCAAAACCAGTATGTACACCCATGGTCACAGGATGTAGCCTCAGTGCAAATGATGAATCAGCAACAGTGCATCAACCAACCTACAGATCTATGATTGGAAGTCTACTTTATTTGACAGGTACCCGACCAGATATCATGCATGCAGTGGGAATAGTTGGAAGATTTCAAGCAAATCCGAAGGAAACTCATCTTCAGGCAGTGAAGAGAATCTTTAAATATCTTCAAGGGACTCAAAATTTTGGCTTATGGTATCCTAGAGATACAGATCTCACACTTCATGCTTATACGGATGCAGATTGGGCAGGAAGCGTGGATGACAGGAAGAGAACAAGTGGTGGTGCGTTCTTTATGGGTTCCAGATTAGTATCTTGGTTCAGCAAGAAACAGAGTTCGATTGCCTTGTCTACAGCTGAAGCAGAATATGTTGCTACTGCATCTTGCTGCACTCAACTCCTTTGGATGATGCAGACCTTGCAGGACTTTCAAATCACTTGTACACCACCTATCTCCATCTTATGTGACAACACAAGTGCAATCAGCATTTCAAAGAACCCAGTCATGCATTCAAAGACCAAGCACATACCGATCAAGTATCATTTCCTCCGGGAACAAGTACTTGAACAAAAGGTCAAGTTGGAGTATGTTCGTTCTAAGGAACAAGTTGCTGATATACTCACTAAACCATTGCCCAGGGAGACCTTTGAATACCTCAGGCAAAAGCTGGGGGTTGTTGATGCATCATCTTGTTGAATTACTTCTGATGTTTGGTTGTACGCAAGGTTCATTTGGGGTATATGTGTACATTTGCTGGGTTGCGGATTGGTTGAAGATCGAATGGCACAGGTTCAGGGGGAGCATATAATGCATTGTTGGCATTATGGAGGAAGTACATCATGGATGTTGGTCTGAATATTGCTGCAATACGTCTCTATCTCTTTCATGGTCATTTATATTTGCAGATCTGGTTTATAGTCAGGGGGAGCATGTTCTTAGGGGGAGCATAACCCTTTGCCCTTGATGTCAAAGGGGGAGAATGACGTTGAAGATTTTGAGGTTGCCATCAAGTCCAAAGGGGGAGATTGTTGGCATTATGATTCTGGTATGGCTCTATGTTACAGATGTTGTACTTGATGGCAACACCCTCAAATGACAATGCTCTGATCAGACTCTCAAAATGTTGAAAATTAAGAGGTACGCAAGAGAATAGTTCAAAAGGTGCGTACACGCAGGTACGCCGTGAAGGTACTGCGACCAGACACGCAGGTCACCCGTTCAGAAGGTGCGTACCCCCAGTTCACTTACTTCAAGGCAGAAAAGCGCGCTCACGTAGGGTTTCTTATGTTTGGCTCGTGGTATTTAGCCCGTCGTTCGTGATTCTATGGTTTTGGCTCGTGGTATTGTTTTATATCATTATTATTATTGAGCCCCATGTTTTTGGGCCCCTTGTATTGGTTATCTATGGTATTGATCCATGATTTTAGGAAGAGCTTGCCTATATAAAGCAAAGGAGATCTCTTGGCTAAGCATCTTTTGAAAATTGAATATCTGAAGATCTGAAATATTGGGTTATTGTTTTAAAAGCTTGATCTATATAAAAGCGAAGTTGAAAGCGAATCTATGAAGGGTGATCTCTCGAGCGCATGATCAGATCTGGGCATCTGACGATCTGTAGCACACTGGTGGACTACCAATTCGGCCCTAACCAGAGGTACGCAGGTGATTAACAGTGCAAGTGCGTGGGTACGCAGAGCAGAAGAAGGAGAAGTGCGTGGATACGCAGAGCAGAAGAAGGCGCATTGCGTGGATGCGTTGCGCAATAGAGGTTCAGGTGCGTGGGCACAGGGAAAGTACGTGGCGCTTCAGAAGCCGCAGGTGCGTGGGTACGCGGCGCGATAGCATCTGTGGGTGCGTAGCTGCAGTAGCAGTACGCGGCGCGATAGTATCTGTGGGTGCGTGCCTACAGTAACAGTACGCAGCGTGATTGAAGAAACAGTGCGTGGGTACGCGGTGCAGCAGAAGGGTCTTTGCGTGTGTACGCAGGGGAGCAGAAGGTGAAGTGCGTATGCTCGCAGGCCAGAGAAAGAAAAACTGCGTATCTGTCTTAAGATCTTTTGTTGGCTGACTTTTCTCTGTTGATAAGGTGTTCTGGGTTTAGTTTACTGTTATTGTTGATCTGGTTACTGCAGTTGACTGGGTGATTTACTTGTACTTGATGATCTCTTGATGTTTATGGATCTAGTTTGAAAATTTATGAAAAGTGATCCTTGAAAGAAAAGAAGTAGGGGGTTGTAGCTCCCTTCCAGGAGAGACTGGAAAACGAGAGAGAGTTGTAGCTCTGTGCAGGTTGCAGCCTGCGTACTAGTAAAGGACTGCACTAGTACAAAACCATTGTAAAAGGAGTTTCTAATTTGAAAGAAGATAGAGACATATTGCAGCAGGTGGTTTTCACCCACATTGGGTTTCCACCTTACATCTGGTGTTCTTTGGTGTGACTCTGTTTTCTTTGTTCATGCTCATTATTTTATGGTACTGACATGCAAAAATAATTCAAAGTATAAATAAGGAAGATTTATTAAAAGAACTTGATAATACTGATTCACCCCCCCTCTCAGTATTATTTCCAACATTAAGCCCCAAATAATAAAATAATGTACAATAATGATATGACTTGGTGACAAACCCACCAAGATAGCTCCAAAATAGAAAGATAACTTCTCAAGAGGGAAAAATAGTAAACATAATTTGTCATTGGGCTATTGAAAAGGCCTAGTGGAGTCCAAAATGTGCCAAGGTGTGAGATTATGCTCCAAACATAGTGAGTAAAGCATTGGTCCCTTGATATCCAAGCAACTTACATGTGGTGTTCCCAAGTGGGTGTGGGGGCACAATGACATCCTCATGGATATCCAAGTGGATCGATAATGCATGTAAACCATTTGCAAGGGCTAGGACAATGACATAATCCTTTCCTTTGTCTCCCGTGGTGAGACACGTCCTCATCTAGACCCTAGAACCTCTGCCAAGTATGTGGTACAACTTACAAGTGTGAAGTCGGTTGGGCATGGTGATTCAAGTGCATCATCCTCATCCAAAAAGTGGAACATGAGCAATCAATGAATGGTATTGGAGATCCATGAAGTGCTCTTTGCTATGGTGGAGGCCCATGACTCTCTACGCTCACCCTACAAGTGCCAATGTGACCCTCTAGAGGGCTTGGACCCCATATAGGGAGACCAAACCCCAAATGGAGACCCACCTGCAATCCTGCATAAGATCCAATGTGCCTTCTCACCTTCCAATACAACAAATCATTAGAGTAATCAAGTAAAAGAGCTTACAAATCATGAAACACAAGTGGACACTTCATAATGGCATGCCCTTCCATAGTGGGCTTTGGCATGTACAGGTGTCTCCAAGCTCAAAGGGGGTTAACCAAGGACCCTATTAGGTGGCTTCAACCTCTAAAGGGGGTGACATGTCCATGGTACATCCATCCAATGGTAAGTGGCATGTGATATAGTGATGGAACGAAATGGGGGTGAAGGGGAAGCTCTAAGCCACATGCCATGGTACAAGGGAAGCTAATGTGGGGAAGCCCACACTTGAGCATGTGAGTGAGGAGGGAGCAATCGTGGCACATGAATTACCCGACCTTTGTTTTTCCACCCTTCTTCATATGCCTTTTGTCTTTTATTGATTTATCTTTTATAATTGCCCAGGGCTCTAGGGGATGAGAGCATGATGTGTAGGATACAACAGTAGATACCCCCTTTAAGTGGGGCAGTTCATTGCCCACCAGGGGTTGGGGAAATCATGTGTTCCTTAATGATGGAGGGGGCTCATCTAGGGCCCATAGGAACCAAGGTGATGGCAATGGATAAGGGGTAGAGCTCATGTTTGGATTTTGCCCACGTGCTAAATTTGTATGTACCAAACATCTTTTGCATTTTATGGTACAATTTCCTATTGAAAGTGGCCAAATATTCTTTTCTTTTCTTTTTAGCAGCATCAACCTTCGGGGCATCATTCCAGGCCTGGCCCAAAGTGTGGACAAGGGGAGGTGGGGGCTAACTGCTTATGGATCCAGTGGACAAATGTGGACCCGTATGGAAAATATGATGGATGGGGTTGTAATGAGAAGGGGATTGATGTATATAGTTTTAAAAAGTGGGACCGCACAACCGAAATCAAGATTTCCCATGTAGTGCCATCCCCGAAGCCTAATGGCCAATAAAGAGATCCCACGGGACTAGAATACAAGGTTAACCATCCAAAGGACAGAGGAGACAAGAGTACAAACCTACTCCACTCTTTTCGTCAAATCCCCCCACTAATCCATGCCCAAAGTATCCATGATAAGAAAAGAAAAATACTCAATCACCCAATGATAAGACATACCTTCGGGTTGGAAGGCCCACCTTCAAACATACGATCATAACAGATGGGCGAGGGACCACATGGCTAGCTCAGGTGGTGGAGAAAATGGCACATCGAGCTATCTGGTGGCTGTAAGGGGTTGTTGGTTGTTAGTTGAGGACCATCTAGGAGAAAAAATTCCCCTATGGATATCACCCACAAAGTGGTGGGTAACAATATCTACATGGTGCTTTGAAGGGCATCATACCAATGAACATGTGGAAAGTGGTGTTGTAGCTGTGTTCCCCAAGATGCAACCACTTAACCCATGCCTTTTGTTGGCTAGATACATAATTTCAGAGATAGTCCTCCAACCACTTGTTGACTATCTGGATTTGAGCATCAATCTGTGGGTGATAACTAGTGCTTGATGTCAACTCAATCCCCACAAGTCTGAATAATTCCTACCAAAATTTGCCCATAAATCTATTGTCTCTATTGCTCACTATGGTCTTTAGTAACCCATGCAATCGGAAGACCTCCTTGAAGAATAGTTCGGCCACCTGTGATGCTGAATATTTAGATGGTATGGCAAAGAAGTGTGTGAACTTCGTGAGTCGATCCACCACTACATATATGCAGTCATTTCCCTATACCAAAGGTAGCCCAGTAATAAAGTCCATGGAGATACTCTCCCACTTTTGCTCAGGAATAGGGAGTGGTTGTAGCAACCCCACCGGATGAGTATGTTTAGCTTTGTTTTCATGGTAGATGCCACATTCTTTTACAAACCTCAACACATCCATCTTGAGGGCCTTACAAGTGAACCTCTCCCTGATTTGTTAGTAGGTTTTCAGGTACCTCGAGTGTCCTGCCAAAGGTGAGTTATGAGCTACTTGCATAATTTTCTCCTTCAACTGTGATTCTGGTAAAAGATAAATCTGGTCCTTATAGTAGATGATGTCATCCACGACCCGATATCTGTCATCCTATGTCAACCCCTCCAAAATCACACATGCGAATTTGTTTTTGGAATATTCCACAAGCAGTAGTGACTTCCAGTCATCTATTATTCCATGAGTGAGAGAATGGATAACATCCTCGAGAGGACACCTACTATTGCATTGTGTTTTCCTTTAACATACTCGGTCTCGAAGCCATAGACCTGTAATTTATTGATCCACTTTTGTTGTCTCTTACACAGCTCCTGCTCCATGAGGAATCTCGAGCTATTATGATTTGTTTTTACTTTTAACCTATTCCCCACAAGGTACTACAGAAATTTGGCCAATGCATGCATGATGGCCAACATTTCCTTGTCATAAATTGAGTAATGCCACTCATAATCTCTAAGCTTGCAACTCTTGAATGTTATGGGGTGGTGATCCTGCATCACAATTTCTCCTATTCTGATCCCTGAAGCGTCGCACTCTAGCATGAAAGGTTGGGTGAAATCTCATAAAGCAAACACAGGGCACGAACTCATTACCTACTTCATCTTCTCAAATGTTTCTTGTGCTTTCTCGGTCCAACTGAAAGCCCCCTTTTTAGTGAGGTCTATAAGAGGTGTTGTCAACTATGAGAACCCCTTAACAAACTTTCTATAGTACAAGCCAAGGAAGCTTTTCAGTTCAGGTATATTTATCGGGGCAGGCCATTCGATGATTGCCCAGATTTTCTCCTGATGGACCTAAACCCCATCATTCTCAATGGCACACCCTAAGTAGAGCATCCTTTCTTCACACGTGTACCCCTTTGCATATAGTTCCTACTCCAGAATCCCTAATACCTCGTCCAAGTCCATCACACAGTCCTCCCAAGTCTTGTTGTAGACCAATATATCATCAAAGAAAACCAGTGAGTACTTTCGCAACTATTTATTGAACACATCGTTCATGCATGACTAGAAAGTTGCGAGGGTGTTTGTAACCCCAAATTGCATAACCAAGAACTCATAGTGCCCATAATGGCACCTGAAAGTTGTCTTCGCGATGTCCTGCTCCCGAACTCTCAATCCTAGGGATAGGATACCAGTTTTTTATTGTTCTCTTGTTAAGATCCTGGTAGTCAATACACATCTGCAAGGTACCATCCTTCTTCTTGGCCATGACCACTAAAGAATCGAAAGGACTGGAACTAGGTGGAAATTGACCCAACCTTAACAACTCCTTAATGGCCTTCTCAATTCCGTCTTTTTAAACCTTGGGATGTCGATAGGGGTTGGCAATGACCGCTTGTACACCCTCCTCCAATTCTTTAACAAGTTCAAAACCCCTGTCTGATGGTCTAGCTAGAGGAATGTCAGAAAAGAACTTCTGGTGTTTATGGAGCAATGCCTAAATGTCTTCAGAATGTTGTCACGGATGATCTGGCTATCTATTGTCTGTACGAAAGCACTCAACCGCCCACTTGTAGAAATTTCTCATTTTCCACCCCGGTTTTCAGTTTCTCTTTATTTCTCCCATATAGTTAAATGCCCTTTCCCATAACCATACATTTAACAAGCTGGAAAAAAATAAATTTGCTGAAAACACAAATTCTGGAAATTTTACAGAATGCTGGAAATTGCAGAAATAAAAATCAGCAGTAATAAACAGCTATTAAAACACATTTAAACACTGAAATTTTTGGTCAATGTGACCCTGGGAAAACCCCCTACAACTCTTGGGGAAAACCAGTTTGAGAGCTCTTCTTTATTTCTGGAAAATGTCTTTTACAGTGAGAAAATTTTCAGCAAATAAATTTCAGCAAAACAGAAATTTCCAGCAAGCAAAACTTATCTGTTTTCAGCCTAACAGACAATCTGGAAAATGTTGTACGAACTGTACAGACCGTACGGACTGTACGGACAGACCTCGGTTTCCGTGCAGAAAATCACCTCCTCGAAATTCGTGCCTGAAAATCAGTTTTTCCCTGTTTGCTCACAAAAATCTGCCTTTTACTGCTTGCTCTTTAAGCTGTACGGATTTGCTGAAGTGCTGCCTTGGAATGTGTGCCAAGCTGCTGCCTCCTTCTCCTTCCTGTCCAGAAATCTCCCTTGCTCTCTTGCTCTCCTTCTCCCAATCTGCTCATGAAAGAATGAATGATCTTTTCCTCCTTTTCCTCCCTTAACCCAACCCTAAGTGACTTTTGGGTGATCCCTAAATCCAATGGTTGAAATAGATTTAGATCAATGGCTGAGATTAAATGCTCATTTAAATCTCACTTTCTATTTTTTAATTCACCCCACTTTAATAAAGACCCACTTAGTCATTTATTTCCAAAGTCACTTTTCCTTTCTAATTTTTCATTGACTTTATAAAAGTCACTTTAAAATTAGACTGAGTAACTTTATCACTTAAAGTCACTTTTAAATTAGATTTAACTTTATAAAAATTATAAAATTACTTTAGGAGAAAAATTAAATTCTTTTGGACACTTTTCCCTAGGCCAAAGATCAAAGCCTAAGGGAACCACCTGTCCTCCGGTACCAAATTTCAACACTCCCTCTTACCGAGGAAGGTGTTCCTCACCACACCCATCTTGTCTCTGAAGTAGACATGCTTGCCCCGTGGTAAGGCTTTGGTAAGAATATCTGCAACCTGCTCATCAGTGGAAACATACTCAAGCTTCACAGCTCCCTTCTGAACATAGTCTCTGATGAAATGATATCTGATCCCGATATGCTTTGACCTGTCATGAAATACTGGATTCTCCGTGAGTTTAATGCAACTCTAATTATCACAGTAAATCAATGAAGGTCTCAACGGCTGACCAAATAAGCCAAACAACATCTTGCGAAGCCAGATAGCCTCACAACTAGCTAGACTGGCTGCCATATACTCTGCTTCCGCTGAACTCAGTGCTACTGACTGCTGCTTCCGGCTGAACCATGACACTACTGCTGAACCCAACCCAAAACAACACCCTGAAGTGCTCTTCCTATCAGAAGCACAACCTGCCCAATCAGAATCAGTGTATCCTGCCAATCTCACTCCATCTCCCTGCCTGTAGTCCAGACCATAATCCACTGTCCCCTGCAAGTATTGCAAAATGCGTTTTGCAGCCACCCAATGAACCTTCCTAGGCTCACACATAAACTGACTCATCGTGTTGACTACAAAACAGATATCTGGTCTAGTGTTGACCAAATACATCAAGAAACCAATCAGCGGCCTGTACAATGTGGGATCCACCAACTCGGAATCTGAAGCATGAAGCTTCTTCCAGTTGGTGATCATCAGTGTCGACATGGGTCTACAATCCTCCATGTGGAATCTACTAAAGATGTCCACAATATACTTCCCCTGCCCCAGGAAGAAATGCCCCTCCTCCTGCCACAACTCCAAGCCCAAAAAGTAATGCATCAAGCCGATGTCCTTCATCTCAAACTCTGTCGCAAGATCTCTCTTGCAGTGCTCTATGAGTCTCTCTGCACCTGTACTGACCAAGTCATCCACATACAGCACCAGAATGAGAGGCTCCTCACCAATCACAATAAAGTAAAGGTTCGGATCTGCCTCACTCTTTGTGAAACCCATCCCCTGCAAATATGTATCTATCCTAGAGTACCAAGCTCTGGGAGCTTGCTTCAGCGCATAAACGGCCTTCTTCAGTCTGCACACATGGGACTCCTTCCCATGCACCTCAAAGCCCTGTGGCTGCTCAATGTACACCTCCTCCTATATGAAGCCATTGAGAAATGCGGTCTTCACATCCATCTGGTGGATCTTCCAACCCATCTCTGCTGCTATCGATATAATGAAGCAGATCTAAGTATATCGAGCCACGGGAGCGAAGGTCTCCTCATAATCAACTCCCTCTACTTGGGAGAACCCTCTAGCCACAAACCTTGCTTTGAATTTCTCAATGCTGCCATCTGCAGCATGCTTTACCTTGTAAAGCCATCTGGAAGTAACCAAGGATTTGCCCTCAGGCCTCGGCACCACCTCCCAAACATCATTCTTCATGACAGAAGAATACTCCTCCTGCATGGCCTCTCTCCAGACCTGCTGGCTAGCTGCCTCCTCATAGCTAGAAGGCTCAGAGTCAAGGATGCTGGTAACCATCGCCATATAGCTACAAAACCTCTCAGGTGGTCTACTCTCTTTGACCGGCCTCTTCGGCTCAGCAACAGATGTGGCATCTCTCAAGGTGTCCTGAAGCCACTTGGGCTTTCTCTTCCCTAAGCATGCTTCTCCCATAGGAGAATGAAACTCCTCCTCCTCATCACCATCAGTAGCCTGAACTCATGACTGTCTGTCTGCTGTCCTCCTGCCTGCACCTGAACCTGTAGAAGCTGAGGTACCGTGTGAACTGTCCATCAGTGGACTCCCTAGTGAACTGCTCTGTGAACTGCTCTGCATGTTGCCCGGAGCACCACCCCTCTGACTCGGCGAGCCACTGCTCACTGACGAACCTGACATCCTCATAGATGTACCTCCGGATCCTCCTGATCCCTGCCCACTGGATCCCTGCGACTGACTCAACTGCTGCTGAGGGTCTGGCTGATCCAGATACTCTAACTCCCGTGACCTCCTAAAGGCCCTGTCCTCCTCGAACTTCACATCCCATCTGACAACAACTCTCCTCTGTGCAGGAATGTAAATTCGAAAGGCCTTTGAGGTCTCACTGTAGCCCACAAAGATACCCTTCTCTGCGGTGGGCTCTAGTTTGGTCCTCTTCTCCTTGGGTATATAGGAGTATGTAATGCATCCAAAGATATGAAGATGACCAATATCAGGCTTCTTCCCAGAGAAAGCCTCCTCCGGAGTCATGTGCCCCAAGGCACGATGCGGACTCCTGTTCTGTAAGTAAACAGCTGTGTTGCAGGCCTCTGCCCACAAGAACAATGGCAACCCCTGATCATGTAACATGGCTTTGGCAGCCCCTATGATGGATCTGTTCTTCCTCTCTGCAACCCCGTTCTGCTGGGGGTTGTAAAGAACAGTGAACTCCCTCCTAATGCCTGCCTCCGCACAATAGTCAACAAACTCTCCAAGGGTGTACTCTCCTCCATTGTCTGACCTCAGGGACTTGATCTTTCGACCTGTCTGTGTCTCCACAAGAGCTCTGAACTCCTAAAACCGCTTGAAGACCTCACTCTTGGTCTTCAAAAAATAAATCCAGGTCCTCCTAGAGTGATCATCAATGAACAAAACATAGTACTCATATCCACTCAAGGAAGCATGAGACATCCGACCGCTCACATCGGAATGAATCAAATCAAGTATTCCAGTCGCTCTGCTGTCACTGCTGGGAAAAGGGGATTTGGCAAACTTGCCCATTGCACAACCTCTGCAAGTATCAAAGTGATCAGTACTGAAATCTGGCACACTTGTAGTGATCTCCCGCAATGTCCTCAAGGCTCCATGATACATATGTCCCATCCTGCGGTGCCAAATCTCACACAGCTCAAAACTGCTAGCTCTGCTGTCAGTACTACTGCTCAATGCCTAAAGGGGCTGGAATGCAAACTTGTACACCTTTGCATGGCGTACACCTATCACTCTAGCTGAATCAGCTGGAGTGCCCCTGGGATACATCAACACCAGTCCTCCCCTGAACAGTACCTCATATCCTCTGTCCTCCAAAGCTGAGACGAATATGAGGTTCTTCCTCATCCCTGGCACATAAAGAACATCTGACACTTTCAAGGGAGGTTTGGACTCCCTCTGAAATGTCAGTGTCCCACCCCGACTGCTCTAACAACTCTGTCATCACCGAGTACTACCTCAATATCAGTGCCACTCTCTGAAAGCTCTGAGAAGTACTCACGGACTCCTGTCATATGACGTGAAGCCCCATTGTCCACATACCAGATACCTGAAGATGCTCCGCTAATCGAGGGAAAAGCATGCTCCCTCTGAACCTGTGTGGCAGGTAATCTTGCACTAGAGGACTCACACGTAGTGAACGCAAACTCCCAGTCAAAACGACCTGCAAAGTCCTCAATCTCTGCTGAAGCTGCCACGTCCTGGTTCTTCGCCTTCCTCTTCTTCTTCTCCGGACACACAACTTCATAGTGTCCCATCTTTTGACAATTCCAACACTCCACCTTGGAATAGTCCTTCTGTGTGTTCCCCTGTTTACCTTTACCTTTGCCTTTGCCCCCACCACTGCTTGTGGAAGCCTGCTTCTTCCCTTTGCCTTTCTTGCCTCCTGCCACCAGTGCTACATCCTCATCCTGCTCAACTGGCTTGGTTGCCCCAAGCTGACCTTTCCTGATCTCTGTCTGAATGCAATCATCCCAAAACCTCTCCCATGTGGGAAGGGTCTCACGTGCACAAACCCCATCAGCAAAGTTCAACCATGAACGGGGGAGGCCATTCACTGCAATCTGCACCAACTCAGTGGGTGGAATGGCCTCTCCAATCGCTGCCAACTCATCTCTCACATTAGTAATCTTTGTGAGATATTCAGCTGCACTATCATTACCCATCTTAATGTTTTTCAGTTTCTCCTTCAGAACCATTTTTCGGTTCTCATTGGTACTCTGGTAGAGATTGGACAATGTTGTCCACATCTCTGAGCATTGCTCTTTCCTCTCACATGAGGAATGCAATGGTCTTTGATTCCGTCTAGAATCAGCCTATTACCCTTGTTGTTCTTTTTATTATAAGTTGTCAACTGAGTAGCATCAGTAGGCACAACAACAGGGTTCTGTGTGGTATGCACCATGATATCCCAGACTTCTGCCTCTTCAAAGATACTCTGCATTCTCTCCTTCCAAACGATGTAATTTATATGCCCATCCAGCCTATCCTCCACCATCAATCCCAATGACACCCTGTTGTCTTAAAACTGAAAAATAACACGTTGTAGTAAAGATAAAACTGTTGTTTATGAAAAAATCAGCTTGCTGGAATTTTCTGAGTGAAAAATCAGCAGCTGTAATTTTTCCTTTTGCTGTCCCAAACTGCCCTTCAGCACTCAAGCTCTGATACCATGTAGAAATTTCTCATTTCCCACCCCGGTTTTCAGTTTCTCCTTATTTCTCCCATATAGTTAAATGCCCTTTCCAATAACCATACATTTAACAAGCTGGAAAAAAATAAATTTGCTGAAAACACAAATTCTGGAAATTTTACAGAATGCTGGAAATTGCATAAATAAAAATCAGCAGTAATAAACAACCATTAAAACACATTTAAACACTGAGATTTTTGGTCAATGTGACCCTGGAAAAACCCCCTACAACTCTTGGGGAAAACCAGTTTGAGAGCTCTTCTTTATTTCTGGAAAATGCCTTTTACAGTGAAAAAATTTTCAGCAAATAAATTTCAGCAAAACTGAAATTTCCAGCAAGCAAAACTTATCTGTTTTCAGCCTAACAGACAATCTGGAAAATGTTGTACGAACTGTACGGACCGTACGGATTTACGGATTGTACGTATGGACCTCGGTTTCCATGCAGAAAATCACCTCCTCGAAATTCGTGCCTGAAAATCAGTTTTTCCCTGTTTGCTCACAAAAATCTGCCTTTTACTGCTTGCTCTTTAAGCTGTACGGATTTGCTGAAGTGCTGCCTTGGAATGTATGCCAAGCTGCTGCCTCCTTCTTCCTGTCCAAAAATCTCCCTTGCTCTCTTGCTCTCCTTCTCCCAATCTGCTCATGAAAGAATAAATGATCTTTTCCTCCTTTTCCTCCCTTAACCCAACCCTAAGTGACTTTTGGGTGATCCCTAAATCCAATGGCTGAAATAGATTTAGATCAATGGCTAAGATTAAATGCTCATTTAAATCTCACTTTCTATTTTTTAATTCACCCCACTTTAATAAAGACCCACTTAGTCATTTATTTCCAAAGTCATTTTTCCTTTCTAATTTTTCATTGACTTTATAAAAGTCACTTTAAAATTAGACTTAGTAACTTTATCACTTAAAGTCACTTTTAAATTAGATTTAACTTTATAAAAATTATAAAGTTACTTTAGGAAAAAAATTAAATTCTTTTGGACACTTTTCCCTAAGCCAAAGATCAAAGCCTAAGGGAACCACCTGTCCTCCGGTACCAAATTTCAACACCACTCTATATCACTCCACCTCAAGACTGCTTCCATGATGTTAGATGATACTATCCTCCATGGACACTGATGCAAGGCCCTCAATACTACCTTCCTGCCATCCACTGGATCTTTGAATTCCATATCCATGTTCCGTTGATCTATAATATACTTCCCGATGTAGTAGAGCCACTAAACTCCTAACACCACATTAGTACCCGGCACATCCGCCACGAACAAATCATCAATCATTGTGTAATTCCCCATGGTTAGTTGTAGCTTGGGGATGTATCTAGTGCAATCCATCCAATGGCCACTAGGTATGGCTACCACAAAGCTCTGTAGGAATCCCTCTCTGATAAACCATGGATACATCTATGAAGTTGTGGGAAGCCCCACCATTGATCAATATTGTCACCTTGTGTCATGCCAAAACCCCTCTGACTCTGAAAGTATGGTACCAGGGAAAACCAGACATGGATGTAATGATAGGGGCTTTTCCCTCAACATGTGAAATCTCACTTCCAACTATTTGATACATCTGTCCCTCTACCTGTTCCTGCACCAGCTCCTCCTCTCCATCATTGTTGTCACTCTCAAAGTACAACTCAATATAGTGGGCCTTGCCCACCTAGTCCTTTCTTTCATAGCTATGCCCTAGTGCCCAAGGCTCTTGACAACTGAAACAGAGCTTCTTCCTCAACTCCTTCCATGTTTCTTCATCTATCTTTGCTTTCCCGATGCACTCCCTTTGAAAAGGTTTAACTTCCTTTCCTTTCTAGGGAAAAGAAGGCTTAGGAAGGAATTTGCTCTTAGAAACAGCGTCTTGCATGTCCCTGGTTTTGTTAATTACAGCACGAAAAGTGGCAGGCTCAAAGACTTTGACCTAACCACATAGAGGCTTAGACAACCCCTCCACAAATAGCATCACCAACCTAGCCTCTGAGATGTTTGTGACCATAACTGCTAGTCTCTGAAACTCTGAAATATAGGCCTCCAGACTACCTGTCTATTTGAGCTAGGCCAACTCCCTAAAATGAAGCTTTCGGTCCTTCTTATCAAATCGCTCTATGAGTCCCTGTGTGAACTCAATGTATGGGGTGATAGTGTTGTGACCCATTGTCACCAAGCCATGGTACCATCACTCATGGGCTTCGCCATCAAGTGTAATGTGGCCAGCTTAATGGCCTCCTCCACCATCGGCTGCAACTAGATATATGTGTCTAGTTTCTGTACTAATGACCACACTGAGAATTTGGATGACCCATCAAAGCAAGGGATGGTCACTTTTCCCAATGTCTTTTGTAGCTTGTAATTCTGCCTCAAAGTCTTTTGAACTGTTTTAGGCTTGCTTTTTAATTGAAGGTGGCAAAAATCAGTGAAACTCGTGACAGATTGGAACTCATGTCCCAATGCTCTATACTCTTCAAAATAATCTGCATAAGGGATCCCTTGACTTGTCTACTCTGTTTGGTCATCTGCTATCTCATGCACTGTATATAATATTGCCGCAATATCGTTGATATTCGCAAATATCGCGATATTTTTGGGGAGACGAAATATCGCCAATAAATTATTGTGATATTCTCTCCCGAAAAATATCGCGATATTTCGGCAAATATCGTGCGACAATCCAAAATATCGTCAATCGGGTAAAAAATCGTTGTGCTGCGACTAAAAAAGGTGAAATTCATTTCTTTTTCCTCATTTTTGTTTTCTGATTGTTGGAGAAGGAAGGGGAGAGCATTATGCTTGCTGTCAAGGAGGAATCAAGGGTTGAATAGCCATTATCGCCACCAACAACGAATTTTTTGTTGATCAAAGATTGAAGAACAGTGAGACAATCTTCATTTCTTCCATTAACAGGGATGTTCTAAAAAACCCCTATGTTAATGATTTTTTTGATAGATTTAGGGTTATTCTTGCTTGCCTCTTTGCCTACCAACATTTTGCTTCTTTTTTCCATTTGCTATGATTTTCATGCCCATGAGCCAATGCAAGGGTTTTCTCCATATTTGGACAACAAACTCCATTTCTTTTTTTAACTTTCAAATGCATCCTCTTATTGTCATTTTTCATTGAATTCACATTGCAAATAATGTAGCAAAAAAATTATTTTGTAAATGAGGTGGTTATTACTTATTAATTCCAAATTTTTTTGTGCCCTAGGTTTGAGTTAGCTCACTACAAAATTCAAATATGTCAAAAGCCTTGGACCCATTTTGGGAGTATGGGGAGCTTCATGGTGGGACAAATTGGGCATATCTATCATGCAAATTGTGCGGGACCAAGATGACAGGAGGGGTTACGCAATTGAAATACCATATGGCTAGACTCACTGGACATGATGTTGGGATTTGTACAGTTTCTAGTCCAAAGCTTATACAAAAATCTCTTGAAGCAATTGATGAAAAAGACAGAAAGAAGGAAGAGGCAAAAAGAAACAAGGTCGAACGTGCAAGTAGATCTTTTGAGATATCTTCTTCTTATTTTGAGGCTGAGGGTAGTAGGAGGGGCTCCACAGCATCACCTGCTACAGCTAGTACGGAGTCATCATTTTTTGTTCCACGAACAGGACATGGATCACAACCTTCCATAAAATCAATTGTTAAAAAAAAAAAGAGAAGCAAGAAGCAGATAGAGTCATGGGGACGTGTCTTTTCTGGAGCGACTTACCTCTCAGCATCACCAAAACCAATCCATTTTGGCAGCCAATGTGTGATGCTATTACTGTTGTGGGCCCAGGGTACAAAAGTGATACATATGAGGAGTTGCAGGGGTCAATTCTTCAAGCAGAAAAGCAGGACATCAACTCTAGATTGGCAGAGTTGAAAAAAACATGGGAAGTTTCTAGATGCATAGTGATGTTTGATGGTTGGACAGCTAGGAAGGGTAGGACCCTTCTAAATTTCATGGTACATTGTCCAAAAGGTACCATGTTTATTAAATCAGTGGATGCATCAGCACATATCAAAGATGCAGCAACGATATGTGAGTTGTTAGATGGGTTCATTCGGGAGATTGGTGTGCAGAATGTGGTGCAAGTCATAACAGACAATGTAGATAATTATGTGTTTGTCGGCTAGATGCTTATGGAGAGGCGTCACACATTGTTTGGACTCTGTGTGCAGCACATTGTATCGATTTGTTGCTTGAGGATATGGGGAAACTCTCCTTCATCAAGGAGGTGGTTGATATGGCTAGGAGCGTCCCCAAGTTTATTTATAACCATGCTTTTGTTCTTAGCCTCATGAGGAGGCTTACTAGAAACAAGGAGTTGTGGTGTCCTGCAATAACACGTTCACAAACTTCATTACTCTCCAGTGTTTGCTTCGATGACAGTTCGAGTTGAAGCAAATGTTTGTTTCTGATGAGTGGCGTGATTGTAGATACAACAGGAGATAGGATGGGAGAGCCATTGCAAAAATGGTGTACTCTGACACGTTTTGGCAGGGAGTAGAAGAAGCATGCTTAGTTAGTGAACCTATAGTAAAGGTTTTGAGATTAGTAGATGGGGAGAAGCCTGCAATGGCTTATTTGTATGAGGCCATGGATAGGGCCAAGGAGGCCATTCGTTCTTCTTATGCAGACAAGGGTTCTGCTCGGCTTGATAGGCATATGATGTTATCGGTGTGATTGATAGTCGGTGGACAGGGATGCTTCATCGACCCATTCATGCAGCAGCACTCTTCCTCAACCCCGCATTTTCATACAAATGCGGCTTTGATTTTGATGGCGAGGTGATGGAAGGGATCCATTCCTGTATTCATAGGATGGTACTTGATCTTGAGCTTCGTAGCAAAATCAATCGCGAGATATAGTTTTATCGGGATTGTGTTGGCCTATTTGGCTTTGATGATGCTATTAGGGAAAGGACCCTCTTCATGCCACGTAAGCGACAAGTCATCACTCATTAGAAATTAGAATTTTCAATTTAGAATTTCCTTACTTATAATTCTAGATTTTTAAAATTCAATTATGTAACTTTTATTTGAAATTTTAGTTATGTTTTAAGTTTTTGAATTTTTTATTTATTTATTTTGTTGTAGATATTTGGTGGCGAAGCTATCGTGCAAGGGCACCAAATTTGCAGAAATTGGCCATAAGAATCTTGAGTCAAACATGTAGCTCTTCAGGGTGTGAGCGCAATTGGAGTGTATTTGAGAAATACACGCAAAAAAGCGCAACAAGTATAACTTTGAGCTCCAACCTTCAGTTGAGCAATTACACTTATTGTTATTTTAAATTTTTAATTTATGACTTTCAAGTGTCAAAACTCAAGACTCAAGACTCGTTAGTTTTTTTGACACTCTTACAGGTTGGAGTTCGCACGCCTCAATGATTTAGTGTATGATATCCGACTTCGAGTGAAGAAAATAGAAGCACCAATGGATCCAGATGCCATTTCCTTAGACAATATCGATGTATTGTCTCAGTGGAGGGTGGAGTCTAAGGAGCCCATCTTGGAGCAGTCAACTTCATGGTTAGAGCCAGATGATCCATTAGAACAGGGGCAGCAAAAGGAGGAGGAGGAGGATACTGTGGGAGCATCAGCATCAACACCATCTGCTATAGATATAGGAGAGCACAGCTCCATACCTAGCACTCATTATTTGACATTAGGTGCAGGGCCAGGGCCAAGGCCTTCTATTACTAGGGGCAAGCCTGGCAAACAGCCCATCATGTTTTCCTATAAAAAGGGGAGAGGGTTGATTTCAAATAGATAGTTGCTAGTTTTATTTGCTTTGCTACATATAACTCATGATGATGAGATACTTTTATATATGTGATGTTATTTTGCATTGGTTCTCCACATTTGAATCCTTGATTGGACAATTATCAGGGATCAGTAGGATTTGGTATTGCCTTTGATGTATCATTTCTATTTGACATCATATATATTAGTGCTTTCTTCATATTTATGTGCCAATGTATTTATTTCATGTTCTTCTTGCTTTATATGTTTAAAAATCTGAAGAAAAAAAAATGAATATATTACGCATTTTTTATGCTTGCCGATATTTGTCGATATTTTCGCCAATATTGTCGATAAGATGTTTTTGGACCCTCACCGATATTTTTCCAATACTGATATTATCCACACTGATCTCATGTATGAACTAAGGCATGTTGGGTCTAGGTGTTCTACTATATGAGTGTGAGTGGCTTTGTGTGGTAGCACGGGCATGACTACCCTCTACATTATTAGACCCTTACCCATTTACTAATCCCTTTCTGGTGGAGGCACCTTTGTTTGCTATCTGGCTCATCAAATCCACCATCTCCTTTTGGCCCTTAGCCAAACCATTCAGTGCACCGAGAAGATTGTTAAATGCTTGATTTTCCTTGTCACCCATGTCTGGCTCTTCTATTTCAAGTGCCTCTTCTACCACCTTCTCCTTGCTATGGGTCTCTTTTTTCTCTTCTTTTTCCTAGAGACTCTTCCTCCTCAGAAATGAGAGTAGGCTCTCTGACTTTGTAATGTCTTTTAATAGTGATGTATGGGTGATTTCCAACACTCATTAAATCACTGATAATCTATCCTTGGACCCCACAATTGTCCAAGAACATGCTCTGATACCAGTGTAAGAATCTCACTTGAGAATCAACCGAAATACCCACAATTGTTTTTAGAGTTTGTATGATTTTCCAGTAAAGTTTTACGTCAAGCACTTTGTCGATACACTATTGTAGGTGTAAATTGATTCATTTAACTCATATAACACACAGGGAGATAATAAACATACCATGAAAGTGCTCTTTAATAACTTGAAGTGATTTATCAAAACTCAGAGATATAGGCAACATTGATGCAAGTACTTAACAATGGACTCTGAGCATAAACATCTAATTGATTAGTTTGTCAATTCATACACAGTGAGCAAAGGGATAAAAGGACCTAGAGTATTCAAAAGTCATATAAATATATTCAAGAGTCCCAATCAGCTCCAGCAATTATTCTTCAGCGGATTGGAAAAATCCTCAAGTCTAATATATATATATATATATATACAAGTTTGTTCCAGGCAATGGACCAAAGCAACTTGTCCCTTTATGACCCACAAACAGAGGTACAAGTCGTCCCTTGAGTTCAGCTTCACACACAGGAAATAAATATATGGAAACTCATCTCTCCTCAAATCTGCTAGAGCCACCAACTTGTGCCAAAGTATGTCTAAAAAGTTTGCACTAATACGTTTTTTACAGCAGGTGAATACACACATGAAAGAAAGATAACCCAACTCCCACGCTCAGCAAGAAATTGCACAACCAGTCTGGGAATGATGACAGATTCCAACAAGGGAATGTGTCCCACTTAACTAGGCACAACACTTTATACTCGAGCCCTTTGAAAGTATGTACAACCAGCTATACACTGGAGTAAATGCACCCCCCTCCCCCCCACTAAGATAAACTCGGCCCTTTTGCAGTCAGAACTCAGTCTAAACTTCAAATAGTTGCTTGACCTCTGAAATGGCAGGAAACACGTCCTTCTTAGGTTGGAACTTCAACCCCAATGTTCTTCAAAATATCCAGACCCTTTTATTGAGAAAACTCAGCATCATAGTCACAACTTTGACCCATTAAACCAATGGCAGAGTATGAATCTTCCCTTGTAGCAAAATCGTCCCCAACTTGGCCTCCATTTGTGAGAAGTATAGAAAACACAATATCAATAGATAAAATCAATTTGATAAAACCTCTTTACCTCATTATCTTCTCCAAATCATCTTCAGCTTTGAATACCCATGGTGAAATATGTGTGATCCCAGTGTCACAACCAACTAGGGTGTCTAGTTTCAACACTGAAGCTAGCAATGGAGACTAGAGTTTCCAAAACTCTAAGATTCTCTCCAAAAACTCTCCAGGAGCTCTTTTTCTCCAAAATGCAAGCAATAGAATGAAGAGAGACTCCTCACTTTTCTCTTTTATAATTGAGTTGTAACTTTTGTTACCATTTTACCCCTTTAATTTTTTATTAAATCACTTTATGAGACTTTCAAATTTATAAAATTAAAGTGATTTTTCATTAACCTAGGATATGTCGCCCTTTTTGTTGAGAAATCTAGAGGCAGATAGATTAAATGATTTCTCTTACTTTGATAATTGTTTGTGATGTATTTTTACTTAACTTGATTAGCTTCTTCTTTCACTTGATTATTATTATGTTCTTATCATCAAATAGCTACCAAATTATAAAGATCAAAAAGACAAGAGGACACAGAATGTAGGCTGTAAGCCAGGGCCAAAACCTCTCCTCTTAAGAGGAAAACCCATAAGAATTATTCTCTTATTATAGAATGTTCAGATGACGAATTCCAAGACCTAAGACCCTTGTCAAAGACCCCTCCAAGACCAAGTCAAACTTCTCCTTCTTGATGAACTTTTCAGCTACTTTGACCTAGCAGCTTCTAGCAACTTCGACCTAGCAACTTCCAGCAACTTCTACCGAGCAATTTCCAACAACTTTGACCCAACAACTTCGACTTAGCAATTTCCAACAACTTCGACTCAACAATTTCCAACTATTTTGACCTAGCAACTTCCACTTCCCCATCAATTTCTTCTGCAAATTCGACTTCCTAGCAGTTTCTTCAACAACTTCGACTTCCCAGTAGTTCCTTCTGCAACTCGATTTTGTTGTAGTAATGTTGCCCTAATCTTTGCACGTGTGATGAAAAGATAGCCCAAAACAATACTCAAAGAATTAGTTCCTTTAGTCCTTCTCTTCTTCCCTCTTTTAGGTCTTTTTCTCTTTGTTGATCGAATTTCTTGTTTGGTGAGTGAGTGCTCTTCACATGAGGTCGATGTCTTTTATGTATAGGGTTCTCTAAGGTCGAATCGTTATCCATGAGGCTGACTTGATCCTTCTTGTAAGCCAACTTGTTTGACAAGGTCTTGGAGGGTCTTTATGACACTTTGAATTTACAAAAATAATATTTACAAGATATAAAATGCCCAAAGGGGTCTTACATGTATGACAATGACTCTTTTGACTTCATAATTCTATGACAAACTTAGAAGCACTCAATGGGTGCTTAACCTATAAATAATTTTATCTTGAGCATGAAATCCATGCCTTAAGAATGACAATAAGAATTTTTTTTCTCTCTAATATCAAATACATAAAATCATGATTACAATAGATATTATGAAGACCAAACCTAGTTACATATTTCAACACCTCCCTCTTAACTAGGGAGATATTCATAATCCATACATGGTACTTGGACATTCTCATACTTAAGAATTCTCATAAGAAGAGTTGAATTGGTAAGCCATTTCATAAGCTATCATATCAGCTTATATCAGTACATCTCAAGCATATCAACTAGCATTGTCACATAGCAAGGCCTTGACTAACGGCTCTATCTCTCTCCACAAGATCACAACACAATGTTCGAGAGACCAATGATTCATAGACACCTTCATCATTGTCTCTCAAGGCACATACCCCATCTGGATGTTCACAAGGTATGTCCTTTTAGGAACATTCTTGTCTTGTAATAACACATCCTCAAGGAATTTCCTCTTCGACTACTCTTGTCTATTGGATGCCCGACCACATCCTCGAAGAGTATCAGAAACCATATGCTTACCCAATCCTCCATTCTTTCTTCATAACATGAAGACAAGAATGATGTGTCCATCTCTCCCTCATGGTCTTCACTAAGACTTACAGCTGTTAGTCTTGGTCTAGTGCATGAAACATGAACTAGAAAGCCATATCTGTCACTCCCTCTTAACCAGGGAGGATCTAATCATTCCTATAAAATGAATATACCCAAGCTCCACTTGTTACCAACACCAGCTATCTTCTCTTCAGTGGAGATCATGGTACTATTAGCTGCTTGTAAGGCTCCTCCTTTCAGCATTATGTCATGAACTTCAACTTTTTCATCATGGAACCTTCTTCTTCTAGAACTTCTTTGTAGGGCATCAGCCATCTTCTACATCACTTTCTCTTCAACAAATCATAGCATTGAACCAATAGTCATGTCATCCTTCTCTTCATCGGAAAGTGATCTTATATTTCACATCTGGATTTCCTTCATACAGCTACCTCTACCAAGTCATGTTTCTTCAGGATCTTTCATCCATTCTCATGAGTACTAGTTGTAGGTGACATCTACAACTCTCTTTTGGTAGCCCTGTTTCAACCCAACCAAATGATTTCTCAAAAATCAAAATGAACAGTAAATCAAAGTTACCTTTTTATGATGACCTTTCATCATGACATCAGCGTCTAACATCAACATGTATGAATCCATCTCCAAAACATACATTACCAAGGTTCTCCTTTTCTAGCACACATATCAAGGTCTTCATACCTTCTTCATGGAGATGTCATAGCTAATCCTTCTAGTCAATATCAGATGTTGATTCCTTATCTTATAGATGCATCTTCCCACGAACTCTTCTTTCATTTTCCTCACATATTGCTTTCCTCGGGATCTTCTTTACATGGTTATTTCAACTTAGGAACCATAATTGTCAACCACCTCAAGTTCTTCATGAGGTCATATTATGTTGATTTCATCTTGTCAATATGTAGAAGAGTTCAAGGCACATTATCTACTTACCTTCATGCATCTTTTTAATGGAAGAGATTTTTCTTCTTCAATCATGCTCATGAGATAGAGCATTCTACCCATTCTATCTGCAACCATATGATGACATGACTTTATCTATTTATCAAATATATACATACATCTTCCTTCATGTGGCCATCTAGACTCCTTCGGGCAACTTCCTTTCCTTCTTTGAAGATAAAAGTACTTCAACCAACTTGTTATGTTGCACATCTTTGTCATCATACCATCACCTTTCTAACTGTGGATCCCACACGAGGTCGAATGTAGACCATTTGTGAGACACTTGCTTCTAGTGAGTAGAGGTGAACCTTCTTAATGAAGATTCCAATGGAGGATCTTGATGATCCTCATTTTGCAAATGCTCCTTCCTAATGATGATGATGAAGTATGATGATTTCTTTATCTTCTATCTTTCTAGATGACTTTCCTCCAACCATACATATTGCTACTTCGGTTGTCCTTATATGCTTTCTATGGAAATGCCATTTCTATCATGATGACTGCCATAACCATGTAGACTTTCTACTTCAGCTCTCCTTCCATGCTTCTATGATGATGTCATCTCTATCTTGCTATAATGTATCGTATCATACTTGTGTTGCTTTCTATCATCTTTTATAACTGAAAAGAACTAAGTGAAGGAGATTATCTTAGTCATAGTAGAGATATTGTTGAAGAATCTAGGGCAAAGTAGTGTAGTGTGATTCTTCATTACTTGATAACAATTTGTGGAGTATTTTTACTTTTCCTTATTAGCTTATTCTTCTTCTTATTATTATCAGTGCATATGTGTGTACTTCATCAAACTGCTACCAAAACATAAAAACAAGAACACAAGATGTTGGCTCTCTACCAGGGCCAAAACCTCTCCTCTTGAGAGGAAAACCCTTTAGTGAATTTCTCTTATTGAAGCTTTTGTTGATCAATGCCAAACCCTAGACCCATGACAAATAGATCCTCCAAGCACAAGTCAATCCCTTTCTCCTTTCTGCACTTTGTTACCCAGCACTTTGTTTCCCGGCACTTTGTTCTCCTACTCCTTGATGATAAGTTCTCTTATGCTAGCTCTAGAAGAGATGTTTCTCTTTGATCCTAAGTGAACCCTCTCACATAGGATAATGCCTTTCTTCTCTTCAACAATCGAGCTTCTTCTTCATGTAAGATGGCAGACTTGATGTGGTAGTACTGCAGCCCTAAATTCTCGCACATGTGGGAGGTTTCGTGGTGTTCTTTGTTCCTTTCTCCTTCGTATGTGAGAGTCTCTTCTTCACTTTAATGAGAGGCCTTATAGACCTAAGTTTCAAGCCCAAACAATGAGAAGTATGGTGTTGTTATATTGTTGCTGATATGTCCACAGAAAGCCCTCCTTTTCTCGCATGTGTGACTGCGGTTTGCCCTAGAAACAGTCCTTCAAACTTCGTTGTTCTTCCTCCTTACTTCGCTGCCCTAGTAGACCCTTTTCTTTGGCTTCCTTCATTCCTCTTTTTCCTCCTTTTCTTTGCAGATTTCAAAGCTGAATGAATGTGTTGTATTGGAGTGGACAGCCTCTATAAATAGAGGATTGTCCCTCCATTTAGGCCAACTAGAAGGACAACTACTCATCTTGTTTGTAGGCCGACTTTGAGGGTTGCTCTTATGCTTCGGATTTCTTCTTTTTAGGATGTCGTAGCTTGGAGGATGCTTGTGACTTTGCTTGGAGGTATTCTCTTGACCATAATACATATACATACAAGGTATAACATGCCCTTAAGGTCTTCAACTTATTCTTTTGACTATTTGACTCACCTATAGCACTTTAAATAGTGCTAGACCTATTTCAATGAGCAAGAAACTCATTGACATATATTATAAAAATAATATTTCTTTTCTTGAATAAATACAAATATCAAAAGTACATTTATGAAGACCAAACCTAGTTACATTTCCTTCAACACTCCCTCTTAACTAGGGAGGTATTCATACAACATTACAAGGTGTTTGGCTATTATCAATCTTGAAGAATTCACATAAGAGAAACCGGATTAGCAATCCATCTGTTATAGCATCATATCCATTAGCATTTTCATAGTGCAAGGCCTTGACTAACAGCTCCATCTCTTCATGAGATCATGAGCTACAATGCTGGCGAGACCAATGATTTATAGACACCTTCATCATTGTCTCTCAAGGTACATACCCACCCGAGTGTTCTCTGAGTATGACCTTCTAGGACTATTCTTGTCTTGGGTTCCCAACCCTCAAAGTATATCGATTGTCTTGCCTACTCTTGTCTTGGATGCCCTACACATCCTCAAAGAGTATCGGATGCCAGATGATTACCTAATCCTCCCATTCTTTCTTCTCAAGTGAAGACAAGAATGTAGTGTCTATCTTGTGTCTACATTTCCATTCATGGCCTTCATCTAGACTTTCGGCTATTAGTCCTAGTCTAGTGCATGACCCATGAAATGGAAAACACAATTATCACTCCTTTGTAATCAGGGGTGATCCAAAACTCCCTCTTGATCAAGGACTTGTCAAAGCTCCCTCTTAACTAGGTACTCTTTCTTTCATCAACAACTTCTTCTTTGTGGGTCCTTCAACTGCTTGATCTCTTTCCTTTCTTTGATGTCATGAAGTCTTTGTTCGAACTTATAGGTAAGGCACCATCCATCAATCACTTTCCTTCCTGGATTTTCATGTCATTGCTTCCTTCGTGGAAAGTGACTTTCTTGCCATACATCAGGTTTTATTGTCATCTGGCTACTCCTTTGTCATCTGTCCATGCTTCAGAATACTCTTCTCATGGATGCTTCGTTGTACTTTCTTGTTTACATGCTTCGACCTAATAGCGCATCATGACTTTATCCTAATATTGTTTTCAACATTGCTTTTCCTTTTGTTGGATGGCTTCTTCATCACAACATCTTTGTAGAGTAGAATCAGTTATCTGCATCTTTTATATCTCCAAGGCCTTCATAGGTGGCAAGGGTCCTTCCTTTCTTTGTCAGAGTTGTCCTGCCTTCTTTCGGGAGATATCTTCAAAGTATTTTGTCAGATAGTGATTCTCAGTGATCATGGTGTTCTTCACATGCTTGATCTCTTTCTTCATTTACTTCTTCTTAAATAGATGGGTCAACCATCTTATGCTTCTTGTGAGAGCATTTCTTCATTGTTTTCTCCCTAGACTAGTCAGCATTTCTTCTTGCTTCTTATTCAGTGATCTTATACTCCTTATGTGAGCATATTCTTTTGTTGACCTTCATTGCAAATGTAGTACATGCCTTCGAGCATGTCCTTGGTGAAAGAGATTCTTTCATACTTGATCATGTTATAGAACTTTTCCCATGACTCAATAATATATAAATGATAACATGACTAAACTTTGATGTATACATACATCATCTTGATTCTCCTTTGATCATCTTGGCTTCATTTGGTTGTCCTTGGTGTGGCCCTTCTTGCTTCATCTTAGCTTGTCTACATATCATCCTTTTCTTGAATCCCATGAATGGGATTCCCGATGAGACCTCTACTTTGGTTCATCAACCTTCTTTTAAAGATTCCATTATAGGATCTTAAAGACCCTTGCCTTGCAAATGTTTCTTTTCTTTTGATGATGGAGGTCTTCTAAGATTCTTAATCGTGATCAATCTTCTTTTATCATGGATGAGGTCCTATACTAGGTATGCTTCTTCTACATGAATATCTTGAGCTACCTCTGCCATGCTCCTATATTCTAGAAGATATTTCTATCATGCATTTGTGTTCTTATCATAACTACTACATCTTCATGAGTATCTAGAACTCTATGTACATCATGCTTCTAGATTCTAGAGGATGTTTCTAGCCATGCAATTTTATTCTATTCCTACATGCTCCTATACTACTCAAAACTTTGAAAGAAGTCTAGAAGTAAAGAGTTTGACCTAGTCATAGTAGAGATTCGGAGGATCTTCCTTCTTTTGCTTCTTTCCTTCTTCTTTCACTTCTTGAGTTATGTGAGCTTCTTCCCTCTTTCTTTTGTTGTTGTTGTCCTTATTAAGCTTAGGACAATTCCTTTTGTAGTGTCCATATTCTTGGCATCCAAAACATTGGATTTTGGACATGTCTTTGTTGTTTGTTCTTCGTGGACCAAATTTGCCAAATTTACCCTTTCTCTTGGCCATGGTAGCAAATGCTTGCTCCTTTGATCCCACATCTTCTTTTGCCTTAAGTCTGGTTTCCTCTGTTCTACATAGAGACCACATTTCACTAAGAGTGGTTGCTTCCTTCTTGGCATATATGCTTGATGTGAAGTTTCCCCACTCCTCAGGTAGAGCATTGAGTACTACAATTGTCATCTCTCTATCAGACATGACTTCCCCAAGCTCTTGAAGTTGATCTCTCATTTCAGAGATTTTCATTAAAGTATTCCTTCCTTTGTTATATTCATCTTGTACAATTCATTCCTCAGAGATATCACTTCTCCAGTTGTGGATACCGAGAATAGCTCTACTAGCTTATCATAAATTTCTTTTGATGTCTCAAACTTGGAGACATAAGGAATGAGAGAGTCTTTGATTGATTCTATCAGAATCCTTTGAGCTCTTGTCTCATTCTTATTGTACTTGGCTAAGGCTTGAGTTTGTTCCTTAGCAGGGATAGTGATATTCCCTTTGACATGTTCTAGGAGTTCATTCTCCTTGAGAAGTAGATCAGTGCTCTTCTTCCATGCAAGAAAGTTATTGGTACCTACCAATTTATTGCTTTCCTTTCAAAAATACATTGACGTATATTCAATAGGGGACATGTACTTACTTGATAGATTTTGAGATGTGATGGATTTGCTTCCTCCTTGAAGACTTGATGGCTTGCCTTCCTAGGATCTTGATGTTCTTTAAGTTGCCTTCTCCAAGTGGACTTGCTTGATGATGAGATTTGCTTGAAGACTTGTAGCTTGATGTAGGCCCTGCTTCAATCTGCTCTTCTTCTAGCTTTGTAGACCTCCTTGATGAATGATGGATTGTAGACCCTTCTTGTCCTTGAAGTGATTGAGACTTCTAGGCTTGATGCTTCAACTTTGTAGATGCTTCTCCTTGATGAGTGTTCTTGAGTTGCCCTTTCCTTGATGTGTCACCTTACCTCTGATACCATGTTGAAGAATCTAGGGCAAAGTAGTGTAGTGTGATTCTTCGTTACTTGATAACAATTTGTGGAGTATTTTTACTTTTCCTTATTAGCTTATTCTTCTTATTATTATTATTAGTGCATATGTGTGTACTTCATCAAACTGCTACCAAAACATAAAAACAAGAACACAAGATGTTGGCTCTCTGCCAGGGCCAAAACGCCTCTTCTCTTGAGAGGAAAACCCTTTACTGTATTTCTCTTATTGAAGCTTCTGTTGATCAATGCCAAACCCTAGACCCCTGACAAAGAGATCCTCCAACCACAAGTCAAGCCCTTTCTCCTTTCTACACTTTGTTCCCCGACACTTCCTTCTTTCGGCACTTTGTTTCCCAACACTTCGTCCTCCTTCTTCGAGCACTTCATTCTCCTACTCCTTGATGATAAGTTCTCTTATGCTAGCTCTAGAAGACATGTTTCTCTTTGATCCTAAGTGAACCCTCTGACATAGGATAATGCCTTTCTTCTCTTCAACAATCGAGTTTCTTCTTCATGTAAGATGGCAGACTTGATGTGGCAGTACTGCAGCCCTAAATTCTCGCACACGTGGGAGGTTTCGTGGTGTTGTTTGTTCCTTTCTCCTTCGTATGTGAGAGTCTCTTCTTCACTTTAATGAGAGGCCTTATAGACCTAAGTTTCAAGCCCAAACAATGAGAAGTATGGTGTTGCTATATTGATGTCCACAGAAAGCCCTCCTTTTCTTGAATGTGTGATTGTGTTTTCCCTAGAAACAATGCTTAAAACTTCGTTGTTCTACCTCCTTACTTCGCTGCCCTAGTAGACCCTTTTCTTCGGTTTCCTTCGTTCCTCTTTTTCCTCCTTTCCTTTGTGGATTTCAGAGTTGAATGAATGCGTTGTATTGTACTAGGCAGCCTCTATAAATAGAGGATTGTCCCTCCATTTAGGCCGACCAGAAGGCCCACTAGTCATCTTGTTTGTAGGCCGACTTTGAGGGCTGCTCTTATGCTTTGCATTTCTTCCTTTTAAGATGTTGTAGCTTGGAGGATGCTTCTGACTTTTCTTGGAGGTATTCTCTTGACCATAATACATATACATACAAGGGATAACATGCCCTTAAGGTCTTCAAGTTATTCTTTTGACTATTTGACTCACCTATAGCACTTTAAATAGTGCTAGACCTATTTCAATGAGCAAGAAAATCATTGACATATATTATAAAAATAATATTTCTTTTCTTGAATAAATACAAATATCAAAAATACACTTATGAAGACCGAACCTAGTTACATTTCCTTCAACAATATTTCACTTCCTCCTCCTCTGATTTCTTCTTTTTGTTTCCTTCGGTAACATGGGCTTCATTTCTTTCCTTTCTCTTCTTGTTGTCCTTCTTTTGTTTAGTACAATTCCTTTTAAAGTGCCCATATTCATAGCATTGTATCTTTGACATATCGATCTTCTTCTTTTTTCGAGAATCAAACCTTCCAAACTTTCCTTTTCTCTTGGCCATGGCAGCATATTCTTGAACTTGTTCATTTGATCCAGCATCACTCTTTTCTTTCAAACTAGTTTCTTCAATCTTACATAATGACCAAAGATCACTGAATGGAGTGGCGTCCTTCTTTCCATAGATACTTGATACAAAGTTGCCCCATTCATCAGGTAGTGCATTGAGCACAATGGTGGTCATTTCTTTATTAGACATTATTTCTCCTAATTCTTATAGTTGATCTCTTATTTGAGATACCTTCATAAGGTATGAGGTTATTCCTTCATCCTTAGATACCTTCATTTTGTATAATTCGGTTCTTAATGATATCACTTCTCCTGCAACGCCTACAGAAAACAATTCTACCAATTTTTCATAGATATCTTTAGACTTCTCCAACTTTGCTACATAAGGGATGAAGGAATCCTTGATTGATTCTATGACGATTCTTTGAGCCCTTATTTCCCCTTTCATACACTTCTATAGTGCTTGAGCTTGCTCTTGAGATGGTCTGGAGATTGAACCCTTTACATATTCAATAACTTCATTCTCTATGAGGATCAAATCTATCCTCTTCTTCCATGCAAGGAAATTTGATGACCCAACCAGTTTGTTAATTTCCTTGCAGAATGAAGTCTACTTTATAGTAGATTAAGACATAAATATAAAGATACTTACTTGTCAAGTGAAGATGCTCCTAGAACTTGATGTCTTCTTGATGATGTTACTTCCTTGATGATCTTCTTCAAGGATGTTTGAGAAGTGATCTTTGCTTCAATGAGAGGTAGATCGCCTTTTGATGATGATGGCAATGCTTCTTCTTGCTTCCTTTGGATGTAGAATTGTAGAATATGGAGACTTCAAGATGCTTTAAATGTGTAGTCCTTTCTTTGAGTGGAGGTAGGGTCCTTGAGGTCTTCTTCTCCTTGTGATGATGTGATCTTTGATATGAGTACTCCTTGATGCTTCTTAGTCGTCCTTAATGGTTCCCTATGTATCCTTCTTCAATAATTTGATGTTCAAGCTGCCTCCTCTTGACTTGTCACCTTAGCTCTGATTCCATGTTGAGAAATCTAGGGGCAACTAGATTAAGTGATTTCTCCTAATTTGATAACAGCTTGTGATGTATTTTTACTTAACTTGATCAGCTTCTTCTTTCACTTGATTATTATTATTGTTACAGAGTATTTTATCACATTCCCAACTCTATACCTGAAGTGTCGTCCTTTGTACCACTGTCGTCACAAATGTCGTAAAGCGACAAAAGCTGTGTAAACTCATTCACCATGAATTATATGCTCAATACATCCCTGAAGAGATGGAGAACTAATGTCTTGAAGTAATTCTAGAAAAACTTGTGAAAAACCATAATTTGCAAGACCAACGCTACTTTTAGTAGGCAAATCCATGCTGGTAACATTTTGTCTAACTAGTGACTAGCGCTGGCAGCGCAACTTTTGATAGGAAAATCCGCGTTGGTCCTCTTCAGGTAGTTTCTCCAAAAATGGAGCAGAAGCTTCTCTTACTAGAAGCCTCGAGAACAGCGAGCTGGTAGTTGTTGGATGAAGATATGGTCGAGTACTCCCATTTAGAGCCCTTGATCCTACCTTTAGGGATCTTACCTTTGGGATAAGGACCTTCTTCCCCATTTGGTGGATCTCTAACTCTCTCACTATAAATTTGTTCTTCACTTTCCTCAATGGGTTGGTCATTGTTGGTTGCCATTCTTCTGCTCAATTGTGCTTAGATGCTGCCATTTTGGTGAGAGAGGAAAGGAGAGCTTGTTAAGTTTGGCTTGGACTTGGAACCATCCTGAAGGAGGCCTTCAACATCAAGGCACCGGTTGTATGCTTCCCTCTTTGATTTAATCATTAATACAAAGCATGTTTTACTTCCCATAAGCTTGTCTATGATAGTTTGCTTAGTACAATACTCCTTGATCTGTTGTATAACTTACATTGGAATGCATATGCTATGATCTCTCTTGTTGTTGTCTTTTGATCTCTCTTGCAGGTATTCAAATGCAAGGAATAGTGAGGAGCAAGCCTGGGAGCTAAGGGATCGGGATCATCATCAAAGGTCTAGCACATAGGAGAGGGGTTGAACATCTCCCTTTCTCATTTATCATTTTTATCTAGGTTAGGGAAGTTTGCTTGTTTTGTCACGGTTGTTACTAAACCCACACATTGGGCTAGAGGGATCGCTTCTATGCGTAGAAGGGATTGCCTGGATAACAAATTGGCGACTCTGTTGGGGAAGCCTACACCATTTTCATCCTCCTTTCGTTTTTTGCTTCTCGTTAAGTTTGGCCAACCATTGAACAACCCTTTGTTTTGATTGATTTTCAGTATGTACTATGAATTGTTGGTGTCTTAGGGTATCAGGTCTAGAGTTTCTTCTTGAGTCTTTCTTGTTTTTCCTAAAATTTCCTCGCTCAGCACGTGTTTTATAAGTGACAGTCGCGCTAACAGCACTTGTTTTTCCCTGTACAGTCGCATTGAAAACCCTGTCTTCCACTGTTTACCCGAAACGAAGACCAACATGGGTTTTGCTATGAAAAGTAGTGCTGCCAGCACAGGTTTTGCTATGAAAAGTAGCATTGATGACCCTGTCAGCATAGGTTTTGCTATATAAAGTAGCGTTGGTCCTTGAATGTGAGAATTTTTAGGGTTGCTGCTGAAAACTCTAGCATGTCCTGGTCTCTGAGGTCATTTCCCTGCTCTGTGTGCAGCGAATTTTGCCTATTTGCTTTCAATTTCTTTGTGGTGTGCAAAAGTCAATCCCGTCCTTTAAGTGGTAAAAGTGAAATTTTGATTGAGTTTTTGATGTTTTGAGTCAATTAAAATCATTGTTTGTTGCTTGTATGATTGGGAAAATACTGATCTACTATTGATTGAGAATTAGTAGTTCTTTCACAATCATAAAAGAAATTGATCTTGCATTTATTTAGTTTTCATTTCAAAAATTTACTCTTCGTAAAAGTGCATTAGATTAGTTGCATTGAAAAGTTATTTTTTTTAGATTCATCGCTGAAAATAGATCACATTTTTCGGTGATTGAAAGCTAAAGAGTGCATTAGGTGCATTAAATCATTCAAAACGAAAAGAAAAGTGAAAGTTCATACAAGTGCATCTTAGTAAAAGTGAAAACCATTTTACTTTTGAAAAGTTTCATTTGGGAAGTGAAAAGTGAAAAACTAGTTAAGGGCACTTTGTTTGCTACATTCTTCATTGTTGCATCATTGTTTGAATCTCTTCCCTTACTAGATTAGCTTTCATCGAAACGGAAAGAATCCTTTTGTCGTGATAGTTGCATCATAGGAGTTCAAGTGACATCGTTTTGAGCCTTAAAACCAAAACTTAATTGAAGATAAACTTAAAATTTAATCAATTAACCTAACAAGCATTTGGAACTTAATGCAAACATTTAGAGGTCTAGACTAGAGACATGTTCTAGCGTCTATAAACCTAGCAACTGTCGTTATTTGCCAGCATTGTATTCCGGGGGTAAAATCTCGTTCCACATACGAAAGTATACAGGATCGCTCTGGAGTACTCTCGAGTATATCAGAGGTGCTCCACGTAATGCAAGTATATGGAATGCTCTCATCGAATGGTTATGCATTAGACAGCGCTAACACGGACTTCTGCTCCCCGTACCGTCGTGTATATATTGGGAGACCCCACTAGATTGCTATCCTTTAGCCACAGGTAACCAAGTCAGTCGCCTTGTAAACGTGATACATCTAACACAGTGTTCGGGGAGATTGGCTTCCGTACGTTAAGTCCTTGGTTTTGAGTAAGGTGTATATAGCGGTTCACGAATACTTGGTAAACCCTCTTGCCTAGCTTACCCCTCTTTTATTTTGTTTTGTTAATTTCTAAAATCAATTAATTGACCGTGGAAAAAACATCCTTCCTGTGGAAATACTCCTTAGTAGATCTTAGGTTGATACTCATGGCAACATTTCCTGAGTTTACCAGTCAAAGAAACCCCTCTAACGGGAATCCTAGTCCTTTTCCTTCGTTTGGAAATACTAGTATTCCCTACATGGCAACATTTTCCCTTCCTGGATTGACCATTGGTCTGCCAGTTTGGTTATTTTCGACCTCAGTGATTCCGATTGTCGAAACAGCTTTTCAACCGAGTTCTCCTCCACCTGAACAACATCAACCTCATGTTGATCCTAAAGTTGTCCCCTTACCTTCTTCACCTATTTCTTCACCTGGTGAAAGTCTGGATTCTAATAACCAGGAAGCTAAGAAGAAGAAGAAGCAGCAAAATAAGAAAAAGGGCAACCAAGCAGTCGATGCTACTAACACAATTGATGTTGAGAAACTTTCTAATCAGCCTCGAAAAGTAAAATTCCCTTGCATGTTATGTAAGGGTGACCACCTTCTTCGAAATTGTCCTGGTATTCCCAAGGTCTTAGAAGTGTGGTCCACAAGTTCACATCAACCTTTGTCATTGGCCTTTGGAGAGCATGTTGGTGATAAACCTTTAACTAGTAATAATAAGGTCCATGGGAAAAAGGAAAAAGTCAAATTTCCCTGTAAGTTGTCTGAAGGTAATCATTCCATTCACCTTTGTCCTCTTATGGATAAGGCTTCCAAAGAGTTGGAAAACCTTACTGCTTTCTAGCCTCGTCTTCCGATTGGTTATGGAAAGCTTTCCCCCGATCCTTCGCTAGTTGATCAAGTGATTGATCAGCAACCATCTTTGGTCAACCCCGCTCTCTCTGAAAGTGAATCTCGTGAGTCCATTCTTAACCAACCATTTGTTGAGAAAACGGTAGACTTGGCTCCACCTTCAATTAACTATACCTTTCTGGTAGAGAGTGAACCTCGTATTGCTCAGGTTCTTCTGGTTTCTTCAGTTTCAATGAACTAGGGGGAAATCCTCCCATTCCGGAGGTGCATGAGAGCAGTTTTCCTGCTCCCATAGCGCAAGAGGGCAACTCTCACGTTCCTACGACACACCCTCTGGGTAGTTTAGTCACTTCCTTTCATTGGAGTCGACTGGAAGAATATCGTCTTCCGCCTTATGTGCCTTTCCAAATTACAGTGCAGGCTTACAATATGGCTGTACCTAGCACAGTCATAGACAAGGAAGCATCTGTTCTCATTCTGTCCTCAACTGCTTGGCAAGCTTTAAGTTCTCCTCAACTTGTCCTTATCACCCAGAATCTGTTAGCTTTTAACGGAGGAACCAATCAACCATTAGGGATCCTTCCTAAGTTACCTATTACTTTGGGAGGAAAGACTGTCTATATAGATGTGATGGTTGTCCAAGGCCCTTTAGATTTTAATCTACTCCTTGGTCATGACTATGTTTATGTCATGGGAGCTCTTGTCTCTTCTCTCTTTCAAGTGATGTGTTTCCTGCATGAAGGAAGAATTGTGATCATTGATCAGCTTACATTCATTGGTACTGAATCAACTCCCAATCAACCATCATCCCTAAATGGTTCTTATATGCAAGCGGTATCACCCCCACCACAGGTTAATTACATGGCCACCTATTCCATGCCCACATCTACTGATGATCTAGTAGGTGATGTAGTACATCATGTACTGGGGGCATTGGAGCTCGATTTTTCATTTGGATCCCTGGACATGTATTCCTTCCAGAGTGTCCTCCCATCTGATGAGAACCTCTTGGAAGCCATGGTCTATCATAGTACATGATCAAGTCATGAGTATAGTTATTTTACTATGTCAACCTCATTAAAAAATGAAATAGGTTCCCATGAAGATAGTTCTCTTACCATGTCAACCTCGTTAAAAGTTGAAATAGGTCCCTATGAGGATAGTTCTTTTACTATGTGTTAAATTGGTAACTAGGGCCAAACTCCATGAGGGACATCTCATTCATGGTTGATAATGTTTTTATTAGATTCCTCTCGTAGAGAGGTGTAGGATTGATCTAAAGATCATCCGATTCCAATAAGTATTTATGGAGATATGAATTTATTTTGATTATGGAGTAATTATCTAGCCGACCTACAACTCATGTAGGCTCAGAAGCCCAACAGTCGCATCTATTCAAACATCATCAGTTGTGTATAAATACAGGAGGACTTTTCCTCATTTGCACTCACTCATCTCATCACATCCCTCTCTCTCTCCTGCGCAAAAAAGAGGCTCTTCTCTACTGCGCAGAAAAGAGACCTTTCTCACACATGTAGAGGAGCAGTTGCAGATTTTAGGGCAGCAACTGCAGAAGTGAAGTCTGACCTACGTGGACCAGAAGATCTCCTCATGAGAACTGCGTTGTAGGTTCATTTGAACCTCCTCTGAAGGCTACAACTTTTGGTGGTGGTATCAAGTCAATCTGACGGTTGGTTTGTGAGATATTGACTGCCCTAGTTTTGATGATGACGCCGCTAACACCAATGTTGTTCATCTAGGGTTTGCTACTGCTGATATAAATTAGATTTATTATACTATTTCTCTCTACTAAATTATTGAAGATAAAAGAAGATTTGATGAAAGGGTTTCCCCACACATTGTGGGGTTTGTCCCTGGCTAGCCGCCACATCTTGTGTCTCTTGTCTTGGCTTGTTTTCTGTTGATCGTTTAATGTTCTATCTGCACTTTACTTATGCACATATGATTGCTAATCTATGAATAATAATAAGAAAGAAAAGTAAATTGCTCTAAGCATAGAGCATACCATAACTTAACATGGAATCAAAGCTGAGGTGAAGACAAAGCCCGAGCAAGAGCAAGAGCAAACACCGAAGAGAAGATTGGCAAGGCTATCCTAAAAGACCAATGGGGTCCTCATCACTCTTTCCTGCTGAGAACAAGCTCTGTGAGAAAGTTGACTATCACGGATGGAAGATGTCTATCGATCTAACCATAGAAGATCAAGGAGTGTTGGACCATGTGAGAGGCAATATTGTTGAGCCTCCATCAAATGCATCTGCTGCTGCCAAGAACAAATGGAAGACCGGAGAAGTTAAAGCAAAGAAGATCATCCGGGACTCTATTGACAAGCGCTTGGTGGCCTACATCTCAGATCTGAACACCTCCAAGGAAATCTACGATAGATTGGTGAGTTTATTTAAAGTTAATGATGCAAATCAAGTTTTGTTTCTTAGAAATAAGCTGAAGGAAATTCATAAGGGTAAAGATGAGAGCATGCAAGCATATTTCTTAAGAATCACCGAGATCAGGAACGATCTCCTATCTATTGGGGAGACTATTACTGATAGGGAAATGGCACTCACGACTCTTGGAGGATTACCATCTGAATGGTATGTGTTTAGGACTACTCTTCTGAACAATAATGTAATTCCTGGTTTCGAGGAATTAATGGCTAGATGCATTCAAGAAGAAACAAGGGTTGAAGAGCAAAAACTGCCCATGCCTAAAGGTCCTCCTGCTGCTTTTTCTTCTCATGCTAAGAAAAGAAAGAATTTTGGGTCTAAAAGAAAGGCTGGACCTAAGGGTGGAAGAAAAGAACGATGTTATATTTGCGATAAAGTAGGGCACTATGCAAGGGAGTGCCCCGATAGAAAGGACTCACACCAAGACGATGATCAAGATCCCTCTCATGACTATCAAAGGAATGACAACTCTAATAGCAGAGGTAAAAGGAGTGCTGGAATTCAAGGAAGAGGACAATCATTCAAGAAGGCTAGAAGTTCCAGGTATGAATCTAACATTGTTGAAAATAAGCAGGATGAATATTATCTTCTAGCTGCTCTATCTACCTCTACTCCTTCGGACTCAATGGGAATTTGGCTCATTGATAGTGGTGCCTCAAGGCATTTCACTAGTTACAAAGAAGTTCTCCATAATCTGATAGAGAAAGAAACGAACCTGGAAATTGTCCTTGGAGACAATATGAGATATCCCGTAAGAGGTGTAGGAAATGTCTCTCTCAAATTGAATCAAGGAAATACGATCCACTTACAGGATGTATTATATGTACTTGACCTCAAAAAGAACCTGGTGTCCATCTCAACAATGGAAGACAAAGGCTTCAAGTTAACCTTCAACAATGGCAAGGTACGTATATGGAAAAATAATGTTAGAGATGCCTTTACTCTTGGGTTTCGTGTTGATTCATTATATCAAGTCGGAGGAAGTCCACTAGGTGTCATGTCTTGTGACACATCTCAAGCCTTGATTGAGAATCAAACCGAAAAGAAGATCAAGATCTTAAGGAATGATAATGGAACTGAATATGAATCTAATGAGGTTCATGACTTTTGTAAAGAGGCTGGCATTAAGAGGGAGACTACTACACCATATACTCCTGAAAAGAATGGTTTGGTGGAAAGGAAGAACCGTATGATTGTGGAAGCTGTCCATGCCATGCTCCATGATCAAAGACTTCCAAAGTTTCTATGGGCTGAAGCTGCAAACACCGCTATATATGTACAAAACTAATGCCCTCATCAAGCATTGGGTTCCAAGACTCCTGAAGAAATGTTCACCATGAGGAGCTCTCTAGAAGCTGACACCAGGGAACCAAAAGAAAAAGAGTATAACGAGATATTTGCACCTGTTGCCAGAAATACCACCATCTGCTCGATCATAGCCCTTGCAGCTTCACAAGGAAGGAAACTACATCAGATGGATGTTAAGACAGCATTCTTGCATGGTTCGATCAAAGAAGAGGTCTACGTGGAGCAACCCGAAGGATTTGAGATTTATGATCGAAAATCTCATGTATGCAGGTTGAAGAAAGCTCTCTATGGGCTGAAGCAAGCACCTCGAGCATGGTATGAGAGGATCGATAGCTACTTGATGAAGTTGGGATTCACTAGGAGTGAAGTCGATCCTAACCTTTACTTTAAGGTTGAAGATGACAAGCCTCTCATACTGGTGTTGTATGTGGATGACCTCTTTCTAACAGGTGCGGACCCTCTCATTCACAAATGTAAGAGGGATTTGGCTTCTGAATTTGAAATGAAGGACCAAGGACTTGAAGTGTGGCAGAAGCCAAGGGAAATTTTCCTATCTCAAGGAAAATATGTGGTGAAGATATTGGACAGATTCGGTATGGTGGACTGCAAGCCTATGACTACCTCGAGGATCTTAACTTTCAGAAGTTATATGGTAGTGATGTCGAACCAGATCTGGGAAATGCCTCTGAGTTTCATAAACTCATTCGCGTTGATGTTCTTGGTGAACCTCCGTCTGAACATATGTTTTGCAGTTAGCATTGTGAGCTCATATTTGGTTGAGCCTCACTGGATTGATGCCAAGAATCTTCTGAGATGTCTTCAGGGCACAATCTCTCATGGATTGAGATACACTGCCAGAAATATGAAACTGCATGATTATTCGAATGCTGATTGGGCAGGTAGTGCGGTGGACCATAAGAGAACTTCCAGGTGCTGCTTCTCCTTAGGATCTACTTCGATATCCTGGATGAGCAAGAAGCAGAAGTCAGTGGCTTTGAGCACCGCCGAAGCAGAGCATATTGCTGCTAGCATGGCCTCCTGTGAGGCAGTCTAGTTACAAAAGCTCTTTAGGGAGCTGTTTGGAATTACATTAGATACCATTGTGATCCTTTGTGACAACCAGGGTGGGATTTGTTTGTCAGAGAATCCCATATTTCATGATCGCTCCAAGCATATCGATATCAGGTACCACTATATTCGAGATATGGTGCAACAGGGAGCTACTAGGCTCCAACATATCGGTAGAGATGAACAGGTCACCGACATTCTGACAAAGCCCCTAGGGAAAGAAAACTTCCTGACTTTCCGAGAACAACTTGGTGTTGTTCAAAGACTCTCCGATGAGGGTCCTGTATGATGCATTGAGCTCTGGGAGCTCCGGGGGATGGGAGGTACTTCGTGGAGCGACATATGACCACAGGGTGATTCACTATCCCCTGGTGGTGTACATGTACACCCCGTGATGACTATGTAGTAGGATGATTGGTTCTCCTGTGAGGTCTGGATGATGTGTTCTCCATGACGACTATGTAGCAGGATGATTGGTTCTCTTGTGAGGTCTGGATGATGTGTTCTCCATGACGACTATGTAGCAAGATGATTGGTTCTCCTGTGAGGTCTGGATGATGTGTTCTCCATGATGATTATGTAGCAGGATGATTAGTCCTCATGTGAGGCCTGGATGATGTGTTCTCCATGGGGTTTGTGTAGCAGGATGATTAGTTCTCCAGTGAGGACGGCATTGATTAAGTTCTCCTGTCAATGCATCCTACCCATGCAGTCTGGGACTCATGGGAAGTACCTCTCATCTGATCAATGAGCAGGGAAATGAAGTTAGGGACCATAGTAGTACTGATGGATGCATCGCTGCATCTACCGTACTCCTTATGCTAGGACGACCTTCATTGATCTGGGATCAATGATACTGGTCTGGGAACAGTGGTAGGAGTTGTACCATACTATGACACTGACTTCGGGTCGGTTGAGACTGGTCTGGGACTAGTGGTACATACTCTGAGACTGACTTTGTGTCAGTGCAGTACTGGTTTGGGACCAGTGAGAGTGGTACATACTATGACGCTGACTTCGGGTCGGTTGAGACTGGTCTGGGACCAGTGGTACACTCTCTGAGACTGCGATACTGGTCTGTGACCAGTGGTAGGAGTGGTACATACTATGATGCTGACTTCGGGTCAGTTGAGACTGGTCTAGGGCCAGTCGTACGCACTCTGAGACTGACTTTGAGTCAGTGGAGGATGATACTGGTCTAGGACCAGTGGTAGGAGTTGTACCCACTGTGACACTGACTCTGAGACTGACTTTGAGTCAGTATGATACATCCTCAATCATTTCTTCTTCTTCATAATTCGGACAAAAGCAGAGCAGAACAAAACAAAGCAAAGCTGAGCAGAACAGAGCATAGCAGTACAGATCAGTACAGGGTAGAAACAAGTTAAAGAAGAACAGGCAGAATAGAGCAGAGCAGGGCAAGGATCAGGTTGTACAGGGCAGTGCATTTGATGGATGAATAGTAGCGACCGACAGACAGATTGTAGATGGAGTTCTCCCTAGTTGAGAGGGAGTGTTAAATTGGAAACTAGGGCCAAACTCCATAAGGGACATCTCATTCATGGGTGATAATATTTTTATTAGATTCCTCTCATCGAGAGGTGTAGGATTGATCTAAAGATGATCCGATTCCAATAAGTATTTATGGAGATATGAATTTATTTTGATTATGGAGTAATTATCTAGCCGACCTACAACTCATGTAGGCTCAGAAGCCCAACAGTCGCATCTATTCAAACATCATCAGTTGTGTATAAATACAGGAGGACTTTTCCTCATTTGCACTCACTCATCTCATCACATCTCTCTCTCTCCTGCGCAGAAAAGAGACCTTTCTCACACGTGGAGGAGCAGTTGCAGATTTTAGGGCAGTGACTGCAGAAGTGAAGTTTGACCTGCGTGGACCAGAAGATCTCCTCATCAGAACTGCGCTGTAGGTTCATCTGAACCTCCTCTGAAGGCTACAACTTTTGGTTGTGGAATCAAGTCGATCCGACAGTCGATTTGTGAGATATCGACTACCCTACTTTTGATGATGAAGTCGCTAACGCTAATGCTACTGACCTAGGGTTTGCTACTGTTGATATAAATCAGATTTATTGTACTATTTCTCTCTGCTGAATTATTGAAGATAAAAGAAGATTAGATCAAAGGGTTTCCCCACACATTGTGGGGTTTGTCCCTCGCTAGCCGCCACATCTTGTGTCTCTTGTCTTGGCTTGTTTTCTGTTGATCGTATAATGTTCTATCTGCACTTTACATATGCACATGTGATTGCTAATCTATGAATAATAATAAGAAAGAAAAGTAAATTGCTCTAAGCATAGAACATACCATAACTTAACACTATGTCAACCTCGTTAAACGATGAAATAGGTCCCCACGAGGATAGTTCCTTTACTATGTCAACCTCGTTAAAAAATGAAATAGGTCCCTATGAGGATAGTTCTTTTACTATGTCAACCTCGTTAAAAAATGAAATAGGTCCCTATGAGGATAGTTCTTTTACTATGTCAACGTCGTTAAAAAATGAAATAGGTTCCCATGAGGAAAGTTCTTGTACTATGTCAACCTTGTTAATAAATGAAATAGGTCCCTATGAGGATAGTTCTTTTACTATGTCAACCTCATTAAAAAATGAAATAGGTCCCCATCAGGATAGTTCTTTTACTATGTCAACCTCGTTAAAAAATGAAATAGGTTCCCATCAGGATAGTTCTTTTACTATGTCAACCTCGTTAAAAAATGAAATAGGTCCCTATGAGGATAGTTCTTTTACTATGTCAACCTCGTTAAAAAATGAAATACGTCCACGAGGATAGTTCTTCTACTATGCCAACCTCGTTAAAAAATGAAATAGATCCTTATGAGGATAGTTCTTTTACTATGTCAACCTTGTTAAAAAAAGAAATCGCTCCCTATGAGGATAGTTCTTTTACTATGTCAACCTCGTTAACAAATGAAATAGGTTATGAGCATGGTTCCTTTACTTGTGTCAAGCTCGGTAAAAAATGAAACAAGATGTCATGAGCATGGTTCTTTTCCTGTGTCAAGCTTGTTAAAAAATGAAACAAGGACCATGAGGATAGTTCGTTTACTATGTCAACCTTGTTAAAAAGTGGAATAGATCTCCATGATGATAGTTCTTTTACTATGTCAACCTCGTTTAAAAATGAAATAGGTGTCATGAGAATAGTTCTTTTACTATGTCAACCTCATTAAAAAATGAAATAAGTTCCCATGAGCAGAGTTCCTTTACTTTTGTCAAGCTTGTTAAACAATGAAACAAGGTGTTATGAGCATGGTCCTTTTCCTATATCAAGCTCGTTAAAAAATGAAACAAATTCCCTTCCAATTCGAGTCTTTGATTAGATCTCGCAAATTCCCAGTCAAGTCTTTCACTTGATCTCGTAAGTGAACCTACATTCCATCCACCTATTTGTAACCAGTAGTCTACTTAGGTGAATGAAATGAAGTTTGAGGGGCATGTAACCTCGAATTGAGTCATTATGCTGGGGGCATGCAAACTTATCTCAAGAAGTTTGTATTCGTTTCAAGCTTGTGTAAAAATGAAACCAAATCCAAGCATAGTTTTTTCCCATGTTTTGAGCTTGTGAAAACATGAAACTATCTTCAAGTATACTCAAGCATAGTTTCCCATGTTTCAAGCTTGTGTAAAAATGAAACCATTCCCACTTTACCTCTTGTGATTGCCATCTTTATCAGCGTGTTTTCGCTATATGAGCGTTGGTTTTTTCATTCCATCATCACCATCTCTTTGGCCAATGATACACTTCCACTTGGTTGTTTTACCCTTGCCTAGGGAACATCTGCAATGATTGGTCTTATTATCTAGCCTCTTGACCTTTACATGTTTTGATAAGTTCCATCATGACTGGAACCAGTTGCTATTCTTTTATACCACTCGTTCCTCCAGGAGGAGTCCTCTTTCAGCTCTTTTCAGACTCCAAAAATATGAAAAGATTGTCAAGTACTTGTCTTTTCGAACTCGTAAAAGTAAATGAAAAGACATCTACTCAGTATAAGTTTAACCCTTTTCTAGACTGAGATAAACTAGCTATGAAAAAGCAATACCTTAGTCGAACATGGCTAAGAGGTTCTCTTAAGTATTATTTTCTACCTTTTCGGACTTAAGAGGCTATCTACGGAAAGGGACATCTGAAGTTTCCTTTTTGACTCTTTTTCAAACTCTCTAAACATGAAAAAGATGTCGAGTTACCCCTTCGTCATGCTCGTAAAACTTAAACGACGTAGGACTTGTCACCATGACAAGACTGAATTACTCCTTCCTAGGGCGCGTTAAACTTACTAGGATGGATTCATCCAAAGGATGAACTTATACGACAAGCATATGGTATCCTCTTCAAGCTTGTGATTAAAAATAAAGAGGTACTCGCTAGCAATAGTGTGGAAATATGTAAGTAAACATGTCCTATATTTTGTGTAAAGACAGCATGTCGCTCTTGATAATGACACTCATCTACATCTCGTGTTGGGTTTGGCATATCCTCTCTTCGCCACTTGCCTTCCTGGGTTTGGGAAATCCATTTGCCTCTGATTCGATCACTCCTATTGTCATCATGACCTCCAATTCCATTTTGAGTCAAGTGTCGGTGAACTTCAGAGTCGTGTCGTCAATATGTTCAAGAGAAGTCCTATCTACAAAATTCAAACCTCTTATACTTATGTGACCCTCTCTACAACAATCATGAATCACTCCTATCATTTTGAGATATCTTACATTTCATGTCGATGATGTGGGAAACATTATGGCCCTCCTTCGATGGATCACTTCCTGTCGACTTTAGTGCATTATCCAGGAAGATGATCTAGAAACTCCCTTAGTATCTTGGAACTTGCATGCCTCAATGGCAGGTTCTTCGCATTCGACGATAGGTTCACATCATTGGCCTTCGATCGAATGATTCTGCGAGTGTTCGACTTTAGCTTCCTTGTTCACACTCGTAGATTGTGTTGTTGTACCTTGAGAGCCATTGTCATTATTGGTGGTTTCTCTCGTGCCTATTAACGATTCACATCATTGATCGGTAATCACGTGGTTTCTAACATGTTCGACGTCAACACATCTATTCACATGGTTAGATTCGTACTTCAGTCGGGATAGAGATGAAGACCCTGGATCTCATCTATTAAAATCCAGGTTGCGAGGAGTTATTGAGTATTCATGATTGTATACATGATCCTTTTCATACGTATGGTTGCATCCATGTCGTGGATCCATACATATGATTCTTTCTAGTCGGATGGTTGTGTCCATGTCGTGGATCCATGCACATGATCTTTTCTAGTCAGATGGTTGTGCCCATGCCATGGATTCATGTATTATATTTTGATGCTTATTCATATGTATTATCAGGCATATGTATATATCAGAGATGTCATATATTGTATCATGTTTGATTTGCAGGTCTCCTGACTGTGGTCTTCCAAGATCCTTGCCTTAACTGATAAAGCACTACAACCATCACTTCCTGTTCTGTTTTCATGCATTAGGGGGTATCTGTTACACAATATTGTCACATTCCCAACTCTATACCTGAAGTGTCTTCCTTTGTGCCACTGTCGTCACAAATGTCGTAAAGCAACAAAAGATGTGTAAACTCATTCAACATGAATTATACGCTCAATACATCCCTGAAGAGATTGAGAACTAATGTCTAGAAGTAATTCTGGAAAAACTTGTGAAAACCCATAATTTGCAAGACCAACGCTACTTTTAGTAGGAAAATCCATGCTAGTAAATAATTGTCTAACTAGTAACTAGTGCTAGCAACGCGACTTTTGATAGGAAAATCCATGTTGGTCCTCTTCACACAATTTCTCCAAAAATGGAGCAAAAGCTTCTCTTACTAGAAGCCTCGAGAATGGCGAGTTGGTAGTTGTTGGATGAAGATATGGTCGAGTACTCCCATTTAGAGCCCTTGATCCTACCTTTAGGGATCTTACCTTTGGGATAAGGACCTTCTTCCCCCTTTGGTGGATCTCTAACTCCCTCTCCCTCACTATAAATCCGTTCTTCACTTTCCTCAATGGGTTGGTCATTGTTGGTTGCCATTCTTCTGCTCAATTGTGCTTAGATGTTGCCATTTTGGTGAGAGAGGAAAGGAGAGCTTGTTAAGTTTGGCTTGGACTTGGAACCATCCTGAAGGAGGCCTTCAACATCAAGGCACCGGTTGTATGCTTCCCTCTTTGATTTAATCATTAATACAAAGCATGTTTTACTTCCCATAAGCTTGTCTATGATAGTTTGCTTAGTACAATACTCCTTGATCTGTTGTATAACTTACATTGGAATGCATATGCTATGATCTCTCTTGTTGGTGTCTTTTGATCTCTCTTGCAGGTATTCGGAAGCAAGGAATAGCAAGGACAGAACCTGGGAGCTAAGGGATCGGGATCATCATCAAAGGTCGAGAACATAGGAGAGAGGTAGGCCATCTCCCTTTTTCATTTGTCATTTTAATCTAGGTTAGGGAAATTTGCTTGTTTTGTCACGGTTGTTACCAGACCCACACATTGGGCTAGAGGGATCGCTTCTATCCGTAGAAGGGATTGCCTAGATAACAATTATGTTCTTATCATCAAACAACTACCAAATTATGAAGATCAAATAGACAACAGGACACAAAATTTAGCCTGCAAGCCAAGGCCAAAACCTCTCCTCTTGAGAGTAAAACCCATAAGAATTCTTCTCTCCTTGTGGAATGTTTAGATGACGAATTCCAAGACCCTAAGACCCCTGTCAAAGACCCCTCCAAGACCAAGTCAAATTTATCCTTCTTGATGAACTTTTCAGCTACTTTGACCTAACAGCTTCCAGCAATTTCAACCTAGCAATTTCCAGCAACTTTGACCCAACAACTTCCAGCAACTTCGACCCAACAATTTCCAGCAATTTTGACCCAACAACTTCAATCCAGTAACTTCTAGCAACTTCAACTTCCCCATCAGTTTCTTCTGCAACTTCCACTTCCCAGCAATTTCTTCTACAACTTCCACTTCCCAATAGTTTCTTTTGAAACTCGGTTTTTTTGTAGCAATGTTGCCCTAATCTTCGCACGTGTGAGGAGAAGATAGCCCAAAAAAATACGCAAAGACTTCGTTCCTTTAGTCCTCTTCTTCACTCTTTTAGGTCTCTTTCTCTTCCTGATCAAATTTCTTGTGTGGTGAGTGAGTGCTCTTCAAGTGAGGTCGATGTTTCTTATATATAGGCTTCTTTGAAGGTTGAATTGTTGTCCATGAGGCCGACTTGATCCTTCTTGTAGGCCAACTTGTTTAACAAGGTCTTGGAGGGTCTTTATGACACTTTTGACTTTACAAAAAATTTATTTACAGAATACAACATGCCCAAAGGGGTCTTACACATATGTCAATGACTCTTTTGACTTCATAATTTTATGACAAACCTAGAAGCAGTCAATGGGTGCTTGAATTATAAATAATTTTATCTTGAACATGAAACCCATGCCTCAAGAATGACAATAATAAATTTATTTACTCTTTAATATCAAATACATAAAATCATGATTACAATAGATATTATGAAGGCCAAAACTAGTTACATATTTCAACACTGTTTACCCCTAAGGCAATTATAAAGTTTTCCTAGGCGAATCATGTTTCATTATTAAAAACAATTCCCCACCTTAGCCTATGGGAAATTATAAGTCTTGCGAAACCCGTCTTATTTCTCCTAAGCAATCGAGAACATTATACTAATTTTGCCAGAATCAATGAGTTCTGATAACATTGTTGTACATAAATATCGACAACACAATAGAGGGGTTTTCTCATAAGAAATGTTACTTATGCAATTTCCCAATGAATAATAAAATAAAATAACTAGAATATAGTATGTGAATTGTTGGGAATGGATACAAGAGAATAAGGATTTTGAATTTGTAAGATCATAATGTATAAAAAATCATATAATACAAGAATAAGATTCATGATAGGACGGTACTTATTACTGCAAAGTATAGCACCCTAGTACAAAGCCTCACTAAGCAATCTAGATTGAGAGCAACAATGGGAGAGTTACCACTATCATATTAACAACTACTCCCCTCATTTTTGTTGTTAGATATAGTCCCCACAAGGGAGGCTTCACCAATAGATCTTAAGGATCAAGTAACCACTCAAGTAGACTTGAGCTAAGTGCTCCCCAAAGGATCTACAACAAGATTCACCCAAGGAAAAATATGCAACGATTAGGGTTTCAACTGATTTAAGGTATAATTTCAAGAGAGCGAGTTCAAAGGTCCCCATGGCTAAATGTAGAGGGCATAGCTTGACCAATAGAGGCTCAAATAGGTCCCCAAACATATGCAATCAATAAATTACACTTTGTTTTTATAAACTAGGATTCCAATCAACAATTCATAGCATGCAAATATCTTATAATAGCAATACAAAAGCATCCCCAGAATCTATGATAAACAAGTAAAATTAGGCCGATCAATGAGTAAACAAGAGAATAAATTACAGCAATTTTCAATGAATGAAAACACATATAATAGCAATATAAATTGTGGATGTCAACCCTAATTTATGGCTGAAAATGCAAGTAAAATGGTATTTGTACTTTTCCAAATGCATGCAAGATCTGACCCTAGGACAATAAGGTCCAAGGCAAACAATATTGAAAAATGAAGAATTTGCTATAACCTAACCCTAGTTTACCTTAGATAACATAAAAGATGAAAATATTAGAATTTTATTTTATTTATTTATGGGATTGGCACAAGAGATGAGACTAATACCTTTCTCAATCATGGGCTAATGGGGTTTGGCAATAAAAATCTATAGAAAAAAATTGATGGAAGCAATTGCAAAGAGAATGAGGAAGACAACTTATGTTCCTCACAGCCATAAACCCTAGCATCTCTATCTATTGAAATTTTCATGTTCTATGCTGAAACAATTATTTATTCCAAAAACTTCTTTCTACTGCAATATTAGTTAAGCAATTGTAGATAGAACATAAACCAAATGCACAATAGAAGGCAGCCAAGAACAAAATGAGACACAAAGAATTTAGGTCCAATGACCAAGGCAAAACCCATAAGGGAAAACCCAACCAAATTCTTCTTCTATTGGATATCAAGTGTTCAACAGAGATACAAAGTACAATGAGAGATCAAGAGAATGACTAAGTTCACCCAAATCTAAACAAGTTGTAGCATAAAGATCACTTGTAGCAACAACAGATGTAAACATTGAATCAACCTTTCCTTCAACTAAATCAACACTGAAACACTCAATCAACCTTGGCTCACCAAGTTTTTCTCTTACTCTCCAAGGCTCTCTCTCACAATCTTCTTCAACTCTCTCCAACTCTTCTCAAGTTCACAATGCACAAGTGAGGAGAAGAGATGATAATAGATACATATATAGGAGGAGCAACGAATTCTTGTCATAAAGGAGGAGCAATACACATGCCTTGAAGAATAGTAACATATGCCATTTAGGGGAGTGAAACTCATGACATTGAGAGAAACGCATGCCTTAGTAACTTATGCCATTAAGGAGAGGTATGCATTCCTTAGTAACTTATGCCATTAAGAAGAGGTACACATGCCTTAGTTAAGGAGAGTGTAACATATGCATTAAAGAGAGCATAAGTGGAATCTTTTATGATATGCCTTTAATGAGTGTATGAGGAATATGCCATGTCTTTAATGAGAGCGTAAGAGAGAATTTAATGTAACCATTAGGGAGGAGAGAGAGAGTTACGTAGAGCCATGTGAGTCATCAAGGAGAGAGACAAAAAGTGATTAAGGTGATGAAGGTAAGGTGACTTGTAATTCCTTTTAATAATAATATCATACTATCTTTTTTTTCTTCTTTTCACGTGTGATTCACGAACACTCGCGGTCACTGGGTAGCTGCTACGTCCACGGAAATATCTGAGCTTGATCAAGGGTATCAAGCCCCGTGTTAATAGCTAGGCCTAAACCCAAGGGCTTCAGGGAGAATTGGCCTTGTGACCTCCCGAACAGCGAGGCACTTATTTGACCAGTTGAGCTAACCCTTGGGGTTTATAATAATATCATAATTCATACTATCATAAAGGATAATAATAATAATAATATTGATGATTAAGTTGAGATTGAACTAATAGGATTGATTAATGATAAGTTAAGTGATTTTCCTTCAACTATACTTAATTACCAACCGATACAAGGTGATTTACTATTTTTGGAAAGTCATACTTGAGATGCAAGACATTACTTTCTATTTTAGAAAGTCATTACAGAATTGTCAGAAATGAAATTTTATATAAGGAAATTCATCCCTGAGTTGCCAATTTTCAACACTATCTTCTTTGGAGATCTAAAGGGAGGAAGCTAAATCGAGGTTCTTCAAAATAAACTTGATGAAAACCTTGTTCAAGGAGATTTTAGAGCCATAAAACATCAGCAAAACTTTGATGAAATTTTCACTAAACTCTAATTCTTCAAGAAGTACAACATGGAATAAGATAACCTACAATAAATTAGCATATATCATCAAAGAATCACCAATAATCATCCAAGAGAAAGAACCATCCAACAATCATCCTTCATGAGAATTTGCTCAACTAGAGCTCCATAGTGCACAAGAGAGAACAGGTATGTACTAGTGTGAATGATCTTCAAATGTGATAATGAATCTAAGAAATTCAACCTCCCTCTACTAATATAACCAAGTCAAATTCTCCTAATTTTATCCTACAAGCCCTCAAATAATATTAAATTGTGATTACAATTTGGATAGGTCAAAAGCCAGCCCCCAAAGATAGCGAAATCAACGATAAAACATAAAAATAAGCCTCTATTAGCCCACAATGTGAACTGAATTCCCTCCAAGTGTGGCGTCATCCTCCAAAAAGGTTTGTCTCTTCATCAAAGTGCAATGGATGGCCCCAAAGGGTGCATCTTATCCTCGAAGGTTACATCTCATCAAATGATGCTAAATCATCAAGCAAAGACTCATAAACTCCAACGCCAACCACAGATGTTCTTGTGTCATCAATCCAAGCATCATGAAGGGTACATTATAGTGTTAGGTCATGTTGTCATCATCGAAAATAGTATAACACCTGTTGAAAATTTTAGTACAATGTACTTATTTCTGAACACTAATAATTACTTGTAATGATTACATATACAATCTTTTTAACATTTACAACTTCATCAAGCAACTATGCTTTAGAAAAGTAACCATACAAGAATAAGAAAGTAGAGATCACAACGCATGATATCAACACAATGATTACCCTAGGAAAACCCACTTGGGATAAAAACCCAACAATTTTTCCTTAGAGAACCAATTCAACAAGAGATATCAAAGTCAAAGCTATGGACAAACTAACTAGAAAGTGCATCCACCAAGTGTCCAAGTTAGCGTTCTCAATCTGATGACAACCAGAAGAGAACAGAGAATTTCAGCTCCCTCTTCCACAAGATATGCGAATCTTTTATCACAAAGATCAACTTCCAAAGCTTGGACCTTTTTCACAGAGTCTCGGTCGCTTTCACAGGAGATAGGTCACAAAGTTTCAATCCCCATGCAACAGAGATGCTTCAGCCTCCTTCAACATGATGCTTCGACTTCCTTCAACAAAGACACATCAAACTTTCGACTTTCTTCCAAGGTTAGAAACCACAATGATTTTGGACATTTTAGCACAAAGATAGACCTCAAGAAAACTTGCTTCTTCAAGAGAGATGTCACAGAGAAATTCAGTACACTTTGATCTTTGTTCTTGCTCTTTTTCTAGCTTTGTATGATCAATAGATACTATTCATGATGCTCAGATCGAATGTGCTTGGACAGGACGACAAATGACACCAATATATAGAGAATTCATGGGATGAATGGGTGCCAACATTAGCTGAGCTGATTTATAGGAGAGAGGGCCAACTTGAACACTTGTGCCAAAACAAATTTTAAAAATTTAAATTGTCTTTTTGACAAATACAAAATTTTGATTTTCTCGTGAGCATGAAGAATATGCTTTTGATGAACAAGTACATCAATAAATATATCAATATGAAGATCGACCATAGCTACAAAATTCAACACTCCCTCTTAGCTAGGGAGGTATTAATAATGACTGTCAAGATGATCTCAAGTTTACAGACTCTCTAAGGAAAGATCAAGATTAAGATAAGCATCATCATCAATATCATAATAACCAACATCAACATAATCACATTTCACCATCAAACAACTATAGATATAGTCTAGGTGAAACACCATAGGCCTCATCAAAGGTAAACAAGCTCTCTCTAGAAAGAGATTAGAGCATGATGTTGGGAGGCTATAGCCTCTAGTACCGTACTCAAACCAAGATCAAGTGACACGAGGAGTATGTCCACTACCAGACCAATCTCCCTAATTCAAGTCAAAGTACTTGACACAGGGATACATTCCCTAATTCAAGTCAAAGTACTTGACACGGCGAGAAAATGTTGGAAATAGTGAGAGGGGGTGAGAATCAGTATTTCTTAACAATTAGTAACTTATTAATCTTTTCATAGCATTATTTATTCTTCAACAGTATTTAAAACCATAAATAAACAATAGACAGTGAACACAAATATTTTAGGTGGAAAACCCCCTCCGAGTCAAAAACCATCGAATGCTTTTCTAATAAGTTCTTTTAATCTTCAGCTCCAACTGAAAAGAAAGTTACAACTCCCTCGAACTCTAGAAAAACATTCTTCTCCAACTCCCAGTGGAAGGACACTCCAATGCCCTGGGTTTTATCAACAATTAGCTGAAAGGATGCCCCAACACCTTAACAAGCTCCAACTTGCCCCAGCACCACCCTACCACCCTGAAGTGTTTTCAGGCTCCAACCTGAAGATGACTTCAACCACCTTCCTAGCTCCACCCTACCTCCCTAAAAGTGACAAAAAAAATTAATACAATATTGTGGACTCTCGTACCAGGGGCAATGGTCCAATTACAATGATATATAATGACTTTTCTTCAACTGACCAACAACTCTATAACCTAAACTTTGTCCCAACAAACCCTTGAACCAAATGACTCCCACAGTTCCCTATACAAAAAAAATTGCCTTTACAAAATTTCGCAAGACTCTGAATTGTACTATGAAAGTGTCTTTGAATTGTTGATGATGAAGCATTGAGTGCCTTACCGTTGTAGTAGATGATGGAACTATACTTTCTGCACTTATTACTACAGTAGATGACGTCACTATTTAAACCCCTTACTATCCCAAAGTGATGATTGTAAAGGACATATCATAATATACTTTAGATTCTACCTTCAATCCAAAAGATGGAAACACCAACTGCTTGATATCATGGAAACCCTTAATTGGAGAGATTCACAGTTGTAGCCTGAATGTAGATTCCAAACCCTTCCTTATTTATGGCGAAAGAGAAACTGTTGCGACAACGAAATGATGCATAGTCCTCTGCCTATTATAATCATGACTAGACCTTGCTGCTATGATGGAAGAAACTCTTGATGATGTGTCAGGATTTCCTATGCCCTAATTGACTTCAACAGCAACATACAAAGCTCTGCTCACTTAGGCCAACTTCACTAATTGATAGGATTGTAGGCAACAAACATACCTCTCATGCTATATAAGTAACCACCATGGAGTTCAAGCCCGCATATATTTCAATTTTCAACGTTATTCAAGTTGCAATTGTGGGTATATCTGCCACTAAGTAAGATTAAACACTTGCTATAGTATTTCACATGCACGGGAGGTTTGCGTCCTAGTTATACATTAGACTTGCAGAGGATGGTCTGACATTATAGGTGCTCCTTTTGTTGGACAAGAGACTCCTAGGAACAGTCCTTAAACTAAACCGAAAACAAAAGTAAGTGCTCTTTAGGTCCTTGGACTACTACCTTTAGAAGACCGCAGACAATGAGGCACCATGAAACTTCATGCCAAGCCCAAATTACAAACCTCGGGTTCTTTTTAATCCTTGCTCGTCCTGTGGTATATACACAAAACAAGTTCCCTAGATAAGCACTGAATTATAAGAATTTCCACGGAACTTTCAAGAAAAAATTTCAGTGTTTTAGTTTCTTGTAATATAGGTCATCCCTTGATGCTTGTGACGTCCAAATTGGGACTCCAATAGAACTGCACTTCAAGGCAACTGGGTGCTAGAAATTTGACTTGCAACATAGTTTTTATGCTTAGAAATATGTCACGTTAAAGCCCAGATCACAGAGAGGCTTCACCATAGTAATCGTTTCTTTTCGGCCTACTCTTATAAGCGTGAGAATGGACTTCAAACAGGGTTCGCTGGCTTAGGGAGAGGTGCCCTAATGAGGGCCGAGAGCTACAATACACAAAAAAAAAGAAAAATGCCCACATGAATCCCAACCCAAAGGAAAAGATAGAAAGAAAATGAAAACCCTGATTTAAATATCCTTTCGTTATCCTGTAGTATAAAAGATAATCCTTTTGTTTAGGTCATTTTCTTCAGAATTGGAGTATGTTCTATCATGCCCATACTTATCCAAAACCCAAAAAAAAAAATTGCAATGTAAACCCTTGTGCTGCCACTATAGCCGAAGGTGTAAACTCAGGTCAGAAGTTTCAGACAGTATTCAACATGATCAAGAGACTTCATTAGAGATAAAGCAACATGGGTCAAGAGACTTTTGTCTTGTTCTTGCATGCAGAACGAATAGTCCTTTTATTCAAACGAACTTCCAAAACCAAAACTTATTACCAAACCCTAACCTTCTTATGATTCTTGCGTTATCTCCTCTAGGGTCAACAAATTTCAGAGTTGTTTGTGTTCAAAAGATCATCATAAAGCACATATCTTTGGACGTGAGCATGACATCCTTTTAGAGACCTAGGAGGGGCTCCATGAGAGGCAATGAATCCTATATTGAAGGAGGAAAATAATAAATTTTGAATTTGTTTTGAAAGCTTGACTTAAACTAGAAACCCCTCTTGCCTTTTTGCTTCGTTACTTTAATCTTTGTAACCCTTCACAAATAATCCATGTGCCCTATTTTCCACAAAGTATTTTATTTTAAGGTTAGGTAAAGAGCCTTATGTTATGACCACCCTCATGGCCAAAGAGGAAGTGCCATGTCACCACCCCTTGGCTTTTTTTGCCCACTCATTGGGGTATTTAAATTCAAACACGAATATTTTTCAAATCGTGAAGGACTACGTGGCGTGCCACATACCACCGAAAACATCTTGACAAGGAGAATCCACTAAGGATAAGCCTAACACAATAATCCAAGAATTTCCATGTCATTTTGAGCGACAAATGGAGGGGGGGCAAGACTCCTAGTGCTACTTGGGTTGACATCAATGAAAACCACCTATCAACAAAAAGACAGTCCACAGACCATTCTTCCTAATTCAAGTCGATGTACTTGATACAGGCATAACATCCCTAAATCTTATCAATGTACATGACACAGGAAGAATGTCAATCCATGATGCTATCTAATCTATCAAACCATTCTCCATAATTTCAGTCAATGTACTTGACACAGGGATAACATCCCTAATTCCGGTCAAAGTACATGACACGACACACGGAGAAAACATATCCATGATGCAATCAGCACTCACTCTCAATGAGAGAGGCATTCTCCACAAGACCAAGCTTGTCCCAGAAGTACACGAACTTCAATTTGGAAATAGGCTTCGTAAGAATATAACAATCTGCTCATCAGTGGAGGTGTATTGGAGCTTGACAGCTCCCTTCTGCACCATCTCTCAAATGAAGTGATACTTGCTTCCAATGTGCTTCAACCTCCCATGGAAGACAAGATTCTCTAAAATATTTATACAGCTTTGATTATCACAAAATATTGTCGTTGATTTCAGCATCTCATCAAATAAACCTGCAAGCAATTTACGAAGCCAAACTGCTTCACAGCTAACTGCACAGGGTGCCATTAATTTTGCTTCTGCAGTGTTGCGAGCAACGGAGGTTTGCTTCCTGCTCATCCAAGAAACCATTGCAAAGCAAAAACTAAGACAACCACCAATTGTACTTTTCCTATCTTTAGCACTTCTAGCCCAATTAGAGTCAGAGTATCCCTGCAGTCGAACCTCATTGCTTGTAACATATCTTAAGCAATAGTTAACAGCACCACGAAAATATCTCAAGACATGCTTTGTGGCAATCCAAAGATCATGATTAGGCTCCATATGAAATTGGCTCAATGTGTTCACAGCAAAGCAAATATTCAGTCTAGTAGTAACCAAATACATCAATGAACCAACCAGTTGTTGGTATATAGATGGATCAACAAGATTAGAATCAGAACTCCTTAGCTTCCTAAAATTTGTTATCATAGGAGTTGTCATAGGTTTACAATCCATCATGCCAAACTTCTAGAGGATCTTGATAACATACTTCCCTTAACCAAGGAATATTTCGCCAGGTTTCTGCCATACTTCTAGTCCCAAGTAATAGTGCATTAACCCAAGATCCTTCACATCAAATTCAGCAACCAACTCCCTCTTACACTAAAGAATAAGATGCTCCACACCTATCAGCAATAAGTAATCTCCACATATAGCAATAGAATCACAACCTCACTCTTCACAACCTTGATGCATAGATTCGAATCTGCATCACTCTTGACGAAACCAAGCCTTATCAAATAAGCATAAATTCGTGAATACTAAGCTCTAGGACCTTGCTTCAATAAATACAAGGCCTTCTTTAATATGCATACGTGAGAGTCTTTCCCATGAACCTCAAACCCTAGAGGTTGCTCTATGTATACCTCTTCATCAATTACACCATTGAGGAAAGTTGCCTTCACGTCTATGTGATGTATATTGCATCCCATAGAAGTTGCAATAAAAACAAGAGATCTAATAGTTGTGTACCTGGTAGTCAGAGCAAAAGTTCGTCATTATCTTCTCCCTCTTTCTAGGAGAATCCTTTACCCACAAATCTTGCCTTGTACTTGTCAATGCTTCCATCTATTGCATGCTTAATCTTTTAAGTCCATTTGGAGGTCATAATTGACTTTCCTTCAAGCCTTGGTACAATCTCCCATACATCATTCTTTATAGTTGATTGATACTCTACCATCATCGTAACCTTCCAAGCTTGCTGACTTGCTACTTCTTCATAAGTAGAAGGTTCGGAATTGATGAGCTTAGTCATCAGAGCTGCATACCTAGAATACTTCTTTGGTTTCTTGCTTTCTCTAAATGTGCCACAGGGAGTTGCATGTCCTTCTACTTTTTGAAGAGTAGATCTAAGCCACGCTAGTCTCTTCTTGTTTTCAGGAACAATAATGGGGTTCACTTGGTCCTTCAAGATCTTCTTGATGATCAATAGGTGGTTATGAAGGATGGGAATGCCTCGGACTTTCTTCTTTAGCGGACTCAAGTTCTTCATTGTCAATAGAGTCCATGGGGACTTCTTTGGACTTCTTCAAGGCAATATTCTCATCAAAAGTGACATCTCAACTCACTTCAATTTGACGTTGTCCTTGAATGTAGTTTCTGAAGGCTTTGATAATTCACTATATCCAACAAAGATTCCCTTCTTTCCTGAAGGGTCAAGCTTCTTTCTCTTGTCCTTAGGAATGTGAATATACATAGGGCAAACGAAGATTCTTAGATGATCAACCCTTGGCTTGTGACCAGTGAATGCTTCTTCAAGAGTCATGTCTTTTAGAATTCTATGAGGACTTGTGTTTTGAATATATACAACTATCTTGGATGCTTCTTCTCATAGGAACTTGGGAAGGTCTTTATGATATAGCATAGCTCTAACAGATTCTTCAATAGACCTGTCTTCCTTTCTGCTACGCCATTTTTTTGTGGATTATAGGGGACTATTAGCTCCCTCTTAATCCTAGCTCCTTTACAGAATGCAACAAACTCTCTTGAAGTGTGTTCCCTCCATTATCAGATCTTAGAATTTTGATCCTTTTCTCTGACAGATTCTCAACCTCAACCTTGAATTCCTGGAACTTGTTGAATATTTCATCTTTAGTCTTCATGAAATAGATCCATGTCTTTCATGAGAAGTCATCAATAAAGGTCATATAATATAAAGAACCATAAAGAGATTTCATAGACATGGGACCACACGCGTCAAAATGGATTAGATCCAAAATTTCCTTGGATATACCATCACTACTAGGAAATGATTTCTTGACATTCTTTCCAAGAGCACACCCTCTACATACTCCTTCATGATCTACCTGTACCTTAGGCATGCCTAAAACCATTTGACTCAATGAAGGCAAAACTTTGTAATGAAGATGGGCATACCTTCTATGCCATAATTCACATGGATTGATATCAATGTGAGTCAAGACTTGAGGAGGTTGATTTAGGAGTCTATACAACCTTCCTTCACGAACACCAATGGTTCTAGCATTTTCTATACTAGAGCCTTTAAGCCATACAACTACTTTGCATCAATAAATGCTACTCTATCACCATTATCTTCTAAACATGAAATGGACACCAAATTATTTTCAAACCAAGTACATAGAGTATGTTGTTAAGATCTCTCCCAATTCCAGTTGCTTAATAGATGCAAATCCAATTCCTTCAACGGGGTAGTTATTCTTGTCTCCAAGTTCTACCTTGTGATATGAACTTCCTTTCAATAGACTTGAGAGTTGGTCACATTCACCTGTCATGTGCCTTGATGCACCACTATCAATTAGCCACATATCATCATCTTCAACAAAACCTATAAGAGCAAAGAAGTAATAAAAATCTTTGTGACTTTCATCCTTGACTTTCTTGGGGTGTTCCTCATCTTCTGCTATAGATGCATGATGTTTTCCCTTTCTCTTCTTGTCCTTTGATGCTTTAGGACAATTGTTTCTATAATGTCCAAATTTATGACATCCATAACATTGGACTTTAGACAAGTCTCTTTTTCCTTGAGGCTTAGGTCTTCTACCTACATTCTTATTTTGAAAACCAAACTTCTTTTTATCATTATTCCTTCTAGATCTTGCAGCAAAGGCTTGAGATTCTCCTTCATCATGTCTTTGGATCTTCCCTTTAGCAATAAGCCTAGATTCCTCTTGAGTGCAAGAGGTCCATAATCTTCAAATCTTGGAGTATCCTTTCTAGCACAAATGTTGGTTGCAAATGAATCCCATAAATTTGGTAGGCCATTGATTGCAGTAGTGATTAATTCAGATTCAGAAATGACTTCACCAATACTTTTTAGTTGATCTCTTATGTGAGCAATTCTCATGAAGTAGGAGGCAATAGGTTCATCTATTGACATTTTTGCATCATGAAGTTGATTTCTCAAAGACATCTTTTGACCAATGTTGTTAATTGAGAACAAATTAACAAGAGTATCATAAACTTCCTTTGATGTAGCTAATTTTGAAACAAATGGAATCAAATGATCCTTAAGAGATTCAAATAAAATTCTTTGAGCCTTGACTTCACCCTTCCTGACCTCACTTTCCCTGCAGCATCATTGTCATCTGGTTGAGGTACTTTACCTTGGACAAATTGCAAAACTTCATGTTCTTCTAGGACAAGATCAATCCTCTTCTTCCATGCCTTGAAGTTTGATGCTCCTTCAAGTTTGTTTCCTTCTTTGCAAGAGGGAACCATTTTCTCAGAAATCTTGGACATAGAGATAAGAGATTTCTTCCTTGAGAGAGAGAGAGAGAGAGAATGATTCAACAAGATGTGATCTTCAACTTTCTTCCTTCACCAAAGCTCTGATACCATGTTGAAAATTCTAGTACAATGTACATATTTCTGAACACTATAATTATTTGTGATGATTACATATACAATCCTTTTAACATTTACAACTTCTTCATCAAGAAACTATACTTTAGAAAATTAACCATACAAGAATAAGAAAGCAGAGATCACGGTGCACAATATCAACACAATGATTACTTTGCGAAAACCCACTTGGGGTAAATGTCGAACAAATCTTTCCTTAGAGAACCAACTCAACAAGAGATATCAAAGTCAAAGCTATGGACAAAATAACCCGAAAGTGCATCCACCAAGTGTCTAATTCAGTGCTCTCAATCCAATGACAACCATAAGAGAACAGAGAATTTTGGCTCCCTCTTCCACAAGAGATGTGAAATTTTTATCACAGAGATCAACTTCAGAAGCTCCACCCTTTTTCACATAGTCTCGGCCTCTTTCACCAGAGTTAGATCATAGAGTTTTGGTCCCCTTGCAATAAAGATGCTTCGACCTCCTTCAATAGAGATGCTTCAGCTTGTTTCAATAGAGATACCTCAAACTTTCAACCTTCTTCCAAGGATACAAACCACAAAGATTTCGGCCCTTTTAGCACAGAGATAGACCTCAGGAAAGCTTAGTTCTTCAAGAGAGATGCCACAAAGAAATTTAGTGCACTTTGATTTTTGTTCTTGCTCCTTTTCTAGCTTTTGTATGATCAGTAGATATTATTAATGATGCCTAGATCCAATGTACTTGGAGAGGAGGACGAATGACACCAATATATAGAGAGTTCATGGGACAAATGGGTGAAAACATTAGTTAAGCCGACTTGTAGGAGAGAGGGCCAACTTGAACACTTGTGGTGCCAAAACAAATATTTAAAAATTTAAATTGTCTTTTTGATAAATACAAAAATTTGATTTTCTCATGAGCATGAAGAAGATGCTTTTTATGAACAAGTACATCAATAAATATATCAATATGAAGACTAACCATAGCTACAAAATTCAACACCATCCCCTCCAAAGGACTCTCATGTCATCATCATCATCAATCATCCTCAAAAACAAGGCAACATCCATCAAATGGGGAATCTTGTCAACTCTCGGGTATATCAGCTCTCAAGGAAACATCCTGGCTCTGGCGGTAGGTGATGGTCTCATCCACTATGCTCAAGCATCCCAAGGTCAATGCTCCTCAATAGGTGTATAACGTCCTCTATTTAAGTGTCCAGTGCAGTCATCAAGTGGGGCTAAATGTCCTCTCTGAAGTGTTGGAGAAGCATCATACAATCCCTCAAGGGATGGAAACTGTACTTGGGAGCAAAGATCTAACAAATTGAATCGAGCGATATCAACATAATGGATGCAAGAACCCTAAGAGTATCAAAGTGGGCCATATTCAATGCAAAATCAATTAAAGTACTTTACATAAGCATCATCTTCAAATGTCTTTCTTGTGTATAATTTCTAAACAAGTTACCTTGCACAGGTATGAGAGGGTTATCACAAGGCCCTACTAGGTGCTTCCAACCCCAAGGGGAGGAACAATTCCTAGGCCGACCATTTCAGAAGATATGTATGAAAGGTATTATGAACTAGGGTTTACTTCACTGAAGATGCCATTGGCTTGTACTGAGCTAGGGAGTTCACAACATCCTTGAGTGTGATAATGTGAAGAGAAAGCAATCATGAGACCTGAGTTACACCTTTACACAACTTATTTTTACCACCCCACATGTGTGTCTTTTCCATCATCATTTTACATATATAGCTTGGGTTACAAGCTTTTATTCATTATTCAGCCCTTAAAGATGAAACAGTTCCTCATTCATTAGGGTTGGGATAATCAAAGTTCCTTTTATTCAAATAGCTCATGATCTAGCCAAGGACTAGAAGAGAGTCAATGAGGGGGGCAGATCTCAGGCTAGGATTTTGTCCATGCACTTTCTTTTGTCCCTACCATTCTTTTTGTTAAATCTCATAATACCTGCCCAAATTTATTTTCTCACAAAAAATTTTATTCCCAACAATTTATTTATATTACCAAATGAATTTTGAATTGTTGAAAAATAAAATCACTAGTATTTTTAACTCTAGAAAATTAAATATGCAGTAGATATGAAACAAAGAGATCAACCACACATTACAACAAATAAACACCCACAATAATTCTCCTTCATTTATTAATCTAGAAAATCAAGGTTTTAACCCACAAAGAATTTACAAAGAAAAATACATTGACTGGAACTTGCAACTCGACCCCACTGGAATAATTTGGCCCAATGGAAATTCGATCAACTAGAAACTAGCCATTGGAGAGAAAGTCAGTCTGGAGAAAATCAACCCACCTCTCACCATTAAATCGACTCCTGTGCCTTGCCCTCGCTCAGCGTCTACACACTAACAAATTGGCCATAGCAAATCAGCCTCCCCAGCAACTACGCCCCCTTCTGGCTTCAACAATTCGGCCTCTCCAATCTCCAATAAATCGGCCTCCTGGAAACACTCTCGAAATTATTCTTGTATTCTCCTTCCTTCTCCTCAATCTAATTGAGCCCCTCACAACAAAAAATTTGCTCTCCTTAAGAAAAACACTTCCCCAAAAATGTTGTCGCTACCTCTCTTCTCTATCTATGTCTTCACCTCTCCCTTAGGCTTTCATTTATAATCTTCATTAAGCCCAAATCCCTAACCCTAATCTCCCTTCTAGAAGATCTAGGAGATCAATGGTTGAGATTATTTCTAAGTCACTTAAATAATTTTATTATTTATCCTTAGAAAATGACTTAATAGTCCACAATAATTAATTGACTTTAATTATTGTACCTTTCTAAAGAATTAGGAAAGAAGACATAAATACCTAAAGAGGTAATAAATCATCTCCTACATGCCAAGACACCAACCCTGTGCAAAGGACCTTTTGAAGCTACTGCTAGCTTCAACACTCCCTCCTAACAAGAAAGGGATTCTCTACTATCCCCAACTTATCTCAATACTTCACAAACTTCCCTTTCATTAGAGGCTTAGTGAGAATGTCTACCTCCTACTCCTCTGTGGAAATGTACTACAATCGCACAACACCTTTCTGAACTTTGTCTCTAATGAAGTGATATCTGATCACAATGTGCTAGGACCGATCATGAAACACAAGATTATCAAAGAACTTAATCCAATTGTGATTGTCACATTGAATCATTATTGGCCCCATCTCCAGATCAAATAGTCCCGCAAGCATATTGCGAAGCCATACTACCTCACAATTCCCATACTCATTGCCATGAACTCTGCCTCTGGTGAACTAAGTGCCACTAACTATTGATTCCCGTTGTACCACGAGATCATGGTTGATCCCAAGCTAAAACGACATATATATGTGGATTTTCTGTCCACAGCATGCCCTACCTGATCAAAATTTGTGTACCTCGGCAGCTTCACTCCACCAGATCCAACATATTTGAGTCCAAAGTCCATTGTACCTTGCAAGTACCTCAACACATGCTTCGCTACCACCCAATGAACCTATATTGCCTCCACCATGAACCAATTAAGTGTGTTCACAACAAAATAGATAGCTGGCCTAGTGTTGATCAAATACATCAAGCAACCTATCAGTGGCCTATACAAGGTGTGATCCAACAACTTACCCTCAAAAGCATTCAGTTTCTTCAAGTTAGTAATCATCAGTGTAGACATAGGCCTCCAATCCTCCATCCTGAACCTCCTCAAGATTTTGACTACATACTTGCCCTACCCTAGGAAAATATCTCCTAGTTGTTGCCATACCTCCAATCCCAAAAAGTAGTGCATCAAGTTGATGTCCTCCATCTCAAACTTTGAAGCAAGGTCCTCCTTGCACACCCCTATTTGCTTCTTCAATCCTGTCAAGACAAGATCGTCAATATAAAGTACCAAGATGAGTGGTTCACCCTCAATGAGTAAATAGTATAGGTTGGGATCTGCCTCACTCTTTGTGAAGCCCAAACCAAGAAGATATCCATTGAACATGACATACCATTCATGTGGAGCCTCAGCCCATAAAGGGCCTTCTACAACCTACATACATGAGACTCTCTCCCATGCACCTCAAAGCCTTTAGGCTGCTCAATATACACCCCCCCCTCAATCAGCCATTTGAGGAATGCAGTCTTCACATCCATCTAAAGTATCCTCCACCCCATCTCTGAAACAATGGACATGACTCCTTTAATGGATGCATATCTAGTGACAAGTGTGAATGTCTCCTTGTAGTCCTCTCCCTCCTTCTAGGAGAACCCTCTCGCCACGAACCTGCTTTGTATTTATCGAGACTGCCATCAACTGCATGTTTGATTTTATAGATCCATCGAGAAGTGACTATAGACATTCCCTCCAGTCTCAACACTATGTCCTACACGTCATTCTTCATGATGGAGCTATACTCCACCATGGCATCCCTTCAAACTTTCTCATTTCTAGCCTCCTCAAAAGTGGAAGGCTCAGACTCACTAGTGCTGCTCAACAAAGCCAAATAACTAGAAAATCTCGTCGGTACTCTACTTTGCTTGAAGGTGCTTCTAGAAGCCTCCACATGCTCCTCAACATCCTTCATGGTCTATTCGCTGCTTCTTCAAATCTACAAGTTGTGTCCCTTCTACTAGTGTTGTTCATCCATGCTCAACCTTCGAAGCCTCTTGCTCCTGATCCTCTACCCTTGCTAGCTCTCTCTCATGAAATCTCCTAAAGGTCATGCCCTCATCAAATCTGACATCCCTACTGGCTATGACCTTCCTCTGTCCTAGGAGGTAGACTTTGTAGGCCTTCGAGACCTCACTGTAACTAACAATTATCCCCTTCTCTAATAGGGGCTCCAACTTAGTCCTCTTCTTCGTGGAAACATGGACCTACTTTAGACTAACGAAGATGCACAAATGGCTCACATCCAGTTTCACTCTTGTAAACATCTCCTCAGAAGTCACATCCTCCAATATCTCCAGAGGACTCTTGTTCTACACATAAACAACTATGTTGCAAGGCTTCACCCACAAAAACATTGGAAATTCCTTATCATAAATCATTGCCCTCGTTGCCTCCATTATGGTCCTATTTTTCCTCTCGGCAACCCCATTTTGCTAAGGGTTGTAAGGTATCGTGAGCACGTTTTTTATTCATGTTTCCCTGCAAAAGTTGTGGAAGTCATTGGAGGTGTACTCACCGCCAGTATTCAATCTCGGCACTTTAATCTTCTTCCTAGTTTTGTTCTCCACAAGGGATTTAAAGTCTTGAAACCAATTGTAGAATTCACCCTTGGTCTTCAGGAAGTAGATACAAGCCTTCCTTGAAAATCATTTATGAATGTCACAAAGTACAATGACCCTGTGATTGATTCAATTAACAAATGATCACAAATGTTTGAATGCACGAAGTCCAACACACCTTGGACTTGGTTTCGTTGTGAGGAAACACAACCTTGGCCTGCTTGCCAAGCGCACACTCCTTCCTGCTCCACCCTTACCTCCAGAAACCTTGTAACCATTCTTTGTAACATAGGAAGAGCCCTGTAGTGTAGGTGTCCCATACTCCAATGCCAAAGCTCGCTATGGTTGTCACTCTCATGTACGAGGGCCTTGACAGGATGTCCTTTCAATAGATAAAGATTCTTCTCTTCTCCTAATTACTCACTTCTTGCTGGGATCAATTCTTTTTGGCCCAACAACCACTTCACCTCCCATGAAGTTGACTTTAGTCTTTACTCTTTCATGGCCAACACTGATAAGAGATTCTTCTGCAAACCTGATACAAACAACACCTCATTCACCTCCATGATACCTCCTAATCCATCTGAAACTCAATGTTACCAATGCCCTCTATTACATGGTGTTATCACCAAGCTCTACATGTATATCTCTAGGCTCCTTGGTCATGTTGGTGAAGATGTCTCGAGATCCTGTCATGCGACGAGATGCTCCACAGTGTACGAACCAAACACCTCTAGTGACGGTTCAAGAAAGGCATAACACCAAGGCAAAGTTCTTCTCAAAACTTTCAACCAACTCGTCCATCTATGCAGTGGCTACCATGGTTGTCTTTCCCTTGCCATTCTTTCCGTTTGGACACTAACTGGAAAAATGCCTAAACTTGTGACATGCAAAGCACTTGACTTTTCTCATGTCCTTCTCCTTTTTACTTTGTGAAGGTCCACCTCCAATGTGGTTTTTCTTGGCCTTCCCCTTGCCCTTTTTCGCTTGTGCAATAAGAACAAACTTCTCTTTCTTCTCACCACTCATTTGTTGTCCTCCGGTTAATGAATTCTCCCAGATCTCCTAGATGAAATCATCCCACCACTGACTCCAATCAAGAAGTTGTTTCTTAGCCAGGATCCCATCCACAAAGGTCGTACAATTCTTGGCACATCCCTTCAAAGCCACTTTCACGGTCTTTGAATCATTCATAACCTCCCCAATAGATGAAAGCTCATCGTGAGCTTGTTGGATCCTTGTGAGGTAAGATGTTACGGTCTCATACTTTTTCATACTAATGTTGTTTTTCCCATAGCACAATCTTCTTGTTTTCATTTGTACTTTGATAAACCCAAGTTAGGGTTACCGACATCTGATGTGCCATGTCCTTCTTTGATATGTAAGGAATTATGTGATCCCTTGCACCATCCAAAATTATACCCATCATTTTCACATCCTTCTAATTGTGCTACACTGCTTGGTTTGGATCTGAATGAACTTGGATATCTATGTTCACAAAATTCCACAAACCATTCATTTTGAAAACTATGGTTATCCACTCCTTCCAAGAACTAAAATTAATGACCCCATCCAACATGTCTTCATAACTCAAACTACTAAATGATGCCATCTCACAAATCGACCTGGTAACTTGGCCACAAAACCCCAATTGCAAAATTTAAAAATAATTTTGCTACTGTAAAAAGAAGAAATTGTGTTGTTGCAAACCCTAGTGATCTCAAATCTCTCTTCAGAGTTTTTCTAGTGCTCTGATACCATGTTAAATCTCCTAATACCTACCCAGATTTATGTTCTCACACAAATTTTTATTCCCAACAACTTACTTATTTTAACAAAAAAATTCAAAATTGTTGAAAATTAAAATCATTGGTATTTTTAACTCTAGAAAACTAAATATGGAGAGGAAATGAACTAGAGAGATCAATCACAAATTGCAATAGATGAATACCCACAACAATTCTCTATCTATTAATTTGGAAAATCAGGGTTTTGACCCACAGAGAATTTACAAAGAGAAATACAATGATTGGAACCTGCAACTCAACACCACTTGAATAATTTGGCCCAAGTAAATTTGGTCAACTAGAAACTAGCCACTAAAGAAATTTGGCTTGGAGAAAATCAACCCACCTCTCACCAATAAATCGGCCCCTGCGCCTTGCCCTCCCTCAACCTCTGTGCACTCACAAATCAACTTTGGCAATTGTCCTCCCTAGCATTTGCACCTCCTTCTCGCTTTGACAATTAAGCATTCTCCGATCTCTAGCAAATCGGCCACCTACAAACAAAATTCTCTTGTAGACCAACAATAATTTTGTGGCACTTGTTTTGACATACATCACAGGATTAGCAAAAATAAGAGGCCTGAGGTATGCAGAGATTTCAGAACAAAATTATATACGGCCTAAGCTTGTTACAAGTGCTATATTATGAAGCTTTTACCTGCGGTCAACGACGCTTGACGTTAGTAGACCTTGGATCAAAAGGGCTTGGTTGTATATCAATTTGACATAGAAATATGCCTCTGGATTGTGGATCCTTGGAAGCCTAGTGACTATTCATACTTATATATGTCTCCACTTAAGTCGATTGACTAAATATATCCAACAAGCTTTCTTAACTTACAAAGTGGACAAGCATTGAATTGTGATCACCATTAATAAGTGACAGCTCATGGTCTCAGTACTAGAATATTTGGAAAGCAGCGACATACATATCTACTATTTGCACTGTTGATTTGTGGTAGCATTGGATGTGCTCTAGCCATGAAAATTGGTGGAGAGGCTAAAGCACATGAGATATCCAAGACTCAAAAATGGTTTGGGCAGATTCTAATTGGTTTGGGAGATATTAAAATAATTAATATTTTTAATGGAGTTCCTAAGTCTAACTTAGGAAAAATAAAATATTAATGGGTATTAATATAAAAATGTGTTAGAAGGTTCCAAAATTCATGGATCAAGCCAAATCTAATCTTTAGCCGTTGATTAGAGATGTAATCTCGGTCGTTGAAGGACCAACAAGAAAAGTATAAAAGAAGGCTTGAGGGTCAGTTGGAAGACACACCAGAGTGATCAGTCATTCGATTTACTAGAGCGGGGTTGCTAAGTAAAGTCAAATCAATGATCAGCAGTGACAGGTAGTGAGTACTAGAATGAGAGGCAGGGATAGTGCCAAGAGACCAGCGCATAGGCAGAGAGGCAGACGCAGAAGCCTGAGCAGGCCACGCAGAGGCAAGTAGAGACAACGCAAAGGCCAGAGGGCCCACGTCATCCACACAAAGGGCAACAGAAGTGACGCAGAGGGTCCCAGACGCTACGCAGTGCCTCAAAGGGCTGACGCAGAGGGTTCTGAGGCTAACACAGGGCAAAGAGGGCTGACGCAATGCTTTAGTGTTACTGGAGAGGGTTTCGTGGGGCAGGTTTTCTGAATACCTGCTTCCGAATAGAGAGGTATTATTGCCGGTTATTTTCCTCTGTCGGGTGAGCCAGTTTGGCACCCAGTTGTACTCAAGGATATAAAGCATAATAATATAACCCTCAAAATTGTTGCACTGGTTTCCTTAGATGGGTTTTTTCCAGGGACGAGTTGTCCAAAAATAACAGTGTCACTTGTGTGTTTGCTATTTCTTTCAGCTATTGATCTGTAGATGGTTGAGACTGTATTGTGTTTATTTTGATGTTTATATGTTTAAATATCTTGTTGGTAATTAACAAATAGGAGAAATAAACCAGAAGAATACAGATAAAATTTCTAATGGGTTGACTTAGAAATTTCAACATGGTATCAAAGCGTGGTTGCAGATCACTAAAGAGTTGAAGGCATCTGCTGAAGCAGAGCATTAGCAGCAGAATCAGCTGTCCCGAGTGACAGAAGTTGGTCCTTGCAAAAAGGGACATAAGAAGGGTTGACACAGAGGGACTGCGTCATCAGTCCGAGCCAGAGACAAGCCAATGTAGAGGTTGAGGAGGGGAGAAAAAAGCTCACGCAAAGCCAAGCAGAGACCAGGAGGGTTGACGCAGTTGGCTGAGGGAGCATTTTTGCCAGTGTCGGGATTGCGCAGAGCCTAGAGGCTCAATCCTTCAGTTGTTGGTGTTTAGGAAGTTGTGGGAAGTTTGCGAGGAGTGAAGCTAGTGGGGTGTTGTGGGTAGAATAGTACCTAACATGGCAAAACCAAGGTAGAGGGAGTCTCTACCGAGGCGGATTTCTAGCCAAGGAATCCAAATCAATGTTGCAGGTGCACAGAAGATCGGAGAGGTGCAACTTGACGCTTGGCAGGAGGATTTCCAAAAGGGAAATCGTGACTCAGAGGGAGTCTAGCAGAGAACGTCCAAGCAGGAAGTAGAGAGATTTAGCAGGAGTCGAAGAGAGAAATTCTGGAGGGAAGTAGAGAGACTCGGAGGAGTCGAACGAAAGAGCAGAGAGATGGCCATGAATGGACTGAGGGATCAGGACATGCTGGACGAGCGTCCAAATTTGTGGTCTGGAAGGCCAAGATCCTATCCATTCTAGATAGACATCACATCAAGGCCTTCGCCTTGAGAACAGTGGCTATCCCAGTTGACCCGGCTGATAATGAGAAGTACAAGGAGGCAATGGCCAAGGCGAAATGCATCATCCTTGATGGGGTCAAGGATCATGTGGTCCAACATATTCCTGAGAAGGAGACGACAAAGTTAATGTGGGATGCCTTGAATAAATTGTACCAGCATACTTCCGTGCAGAGGAAAATGTTACTTGAGAATCAGTTGCAGTCATACCAGTTACAAACTAACTTCCATAGGGGCCACGCCGGATGAGGAGATGTTGGTGAGGACCGCTCTAAATGCAGTCTCCGAGGAGTGGGAGACATTTGTCTAGAGCATTCTGGGCAAGGAAGATCTTCCAAAGTGGGAAGAAACGTGGGCGGCTCTTCGTCAAGAAGAGATCAGACGGCTGAACAAGACGAGAAGTAGCAGCAAAGGAGTCCAGATCAAGAAGGAAGAGGAAGAGGATGCAACTCTGGCATCTGCGGGGAAACAGGAGAAGAGGAGGAAAAAGGACCTCTCCAAGGTTAAGTGCTTTAACTATGGGGAACTGGGTCATTATGCGAACCAGTGTCCGAGGAAGAAGAACAAGGGAGAGGCATCTCACTCCAAGGCAGTGCCAGCGAAGGCGAAAAAGGAGGTAGAAGAGGATGACGATTGTTCCATGAGTACTCATGTACCTCTTGAGAAGAGGTGGGGAGACATCGAGTTGTATTCAGGAAGACTACAGGCAATGAGGGGCAGGATCCTTGAGGTACCCAAACTCTTGGATCAAATCCTTGCTACGGGAGCCCCGAAGAGAGAAGTAGAAGGACTGGTAGATGTCGGTAGAAACGAATGTGGATGAAGCGGCAGAAAGTGCTACAATGCAAGAGTCCCCGGGCAGCGCAAGGCTAGCAAGCTGCAGCTGTGCGAGAGGCACGGAGAGTGTTGCAACAGTGCAAGATGACACAAAGAGGTTTGCAGCGGTGCAAGATGAAAGGAGTTGTTGCAGCAACGCAAAGGTAGTACAGGGAGCACTTGTTAGCGGCAGAGAGAGCTTCAGCATCGGGAGTGTTTCTAGCCTGACAGAGATGTCAGAAGTTGAGTGGATCAGTTGGCAGTAGCACGATTCAACATGATGAGAGGGGGATGCAGTATTGGGAGAAAGGACCAGCATCAGCACGGATGCAGAGGGAGTTGTCGTACGGATGCAGCAGTGGCAGTGGCAGAGCCATGGGCAACAGTACAAGATGCAGTAGTGCAAAGGATGTTGGGCGGGGAGGCCTAGCATCAGCACAAGTACCGATGCCGTATAATCAGAGTGATGCTCAGTGTGAAGTATTACTAGAGCACAGTCCTCGCTAAGAGGGAGTGTTGATTTGTGGTAACATCGGATGTGCTCTAGCCATGAAAATTGGTGGAAAGGCTAAAGCACATGATATCTCCAAGACCCAGAAATTGGCTTGGGCAGATTCTAACCGGTTTGGGAGATACTAAAATAATTAATATTTTTAATAGAGTTCCTAAGTCTAAACTTAGGAAAAATAAAATATTAATGGGTATTAATATAAAACTACGTTAGAAGGTTCCAAAAGTCATGGATCAAGCCAAATCTAATCTTAGTCGTTGATCAAAGATATAATCTCAGTCGTTGAAGGACCAATAGGAAAAGTATAAGAGAAGGCTTGAGGGTCAGTTGGAAGACACACCAGGGTGATCAGACATTCAATTTACTAGAGCGGGGTTGCTAAGTAAGGTCGAATCAATGATCAGCAGCGAGGGGCAGTGAGTACTGGACAGAGTGGCAGGGATAGTGCCGAGAGACCAGCGCAAAGGCAGAGAGGCAAATGCAGAAGCCAGAGCAGGCCACGCAGAGCCCAACAGAGATAGCGCAGAGGCCAAAGGGCCTACGTCATCCACGCAGAGGGCAAAAAAAGTGACGCAAATGGTCCCAGAGGCTGCGCAGTGCCTCAGAGGGCTGACGCAAAGGGTTTTGAGGCTGACACAGAGGCCAGGAGGGCTGACGTAGTGCTTCAGTGTTGTTGGAGAGGGTTTCCTGGGGCAGGTTTTCTAAATACCTGCTTTCGAATAGAGAGGTATTACTGCCGGTTATTTTTCTCTGTCGGGTGAGCCAGTTTGGCATCCAATTGTACTCAAGGATATACTACATAATAATATAACCCTCATAATTATTGCACCGGTTTTCCCAAGTTGGGTTTTTTCCAGAGAAGAGTTGTCCAAAAATAACGGTGTCACTTGTGTGTGTGTTATTTCTTTCAGCGATTGATCTATAGATAGTTGAGACTATATTGTGTTTATTTCAATGTTTATATGTTTAAATAACTTGTTGGTAATTAACAAGTAGGAGAACCAGAAGAATATATATAAAATTTCTAGCAGGTAGACTTAGAAATTTCAACATGCACTCATGATATATTGAGGTTATCATCTATAGAGGTGGGTGACTAAGGGTTTCTGCTTCAACAGTTAGCAATTTGTCACATCATCATGTTATAACAAACAGTGAGCAGTTCATCAGTGAACAAGGGTAGAAGCAACATCTTCAAGGTCAAAGCGGGCAAAGCAGTTTGATCATCTACTACAACAGTAAGACACTCCAAGTTTCATCATCAACATCAAAGGCATTGTGTATAGGTCATTGTACAAGTTGTTGTATGATGTTCAAATTCTTGTAAATTTTGTAAAGGGTTTGTTGGAATAAGGGTTTGGTTTGTAGTTGGGACAAGGGTTTTTGGTCCTAGAATGTTGGGACAAGGGTTCAGGTCCTAGACTTGTTTCGGTCAGTTGAAGAAAAATCATTGTATATCATTGTAAAGTGGATCATTGTCCTTGGTACAGGAGTCCATAATTTTGTATTTAATTTTTGCCTTTTTAGGGTGGTAGGGTGGTGCTAGGGAGGTGGTTGAATTCACCTTCAGGTTGGTGCCTGAAAACACTTTAGGGTGGTAGGGTGGTGCTAGGGCAAGTTGGTGCTTGCTGAGGTGTTGGAGCATCCTTTCAACTGATTGCTAATAAAACCCAGGGCATTGGGGTATCCTTCCAATGGGTGTTGGAGAAGAATGTTTTTCTAAAGTTCTAGGGAGTTGTAGCTTTCTTTTCAGTTGGAGTTGAAGATTTAAAGAACTTATTACGAAAGCATTCGCTAGCGTTTGACTCGGAGGGGGTTTTCCACCTAAAAATCTGTGTTCATTATCTATTGTTATTTATAGTTTTTGAATATTGTTGAAGATTAACTAATGCTATGAAAAGATTAATAAGTTACTAATTGCTAAGAAATATTGATTCACCCCCCCCTTAGTATTTCCAAGAATTGGTATCAAAATTGGCTCCTTCAATAGCAGTTTAACGATTGGAAGGAGATCATGGAGTGGAATAAGTTGGGTATTCTTGTGCTAAATGGAAACAACTATGCATTCTGGGTTGGAAAGATGAAGTCATATCTTCAAGCACAAGGGTTTGATGTTTGGAATGTTGTGTTGACCGAATACAAGGAGTAGTCAACTCGTCTCGCAGATACTCGTGGACCAAGGCTTTACGAAAACAATGTTAAAGATAAAAATGCTCTCCTGACTGCTGTGACAGATCCCATATATGTGAAAATAATGCATTGCAAATCAACGAAAGAAATTTGGGACAAGCTTCAAAATACATATGAAGGAGACAAGAAGGTAAAGGAGGCCAAGCTTTAGACCCACCGAAGACAATTTGAGCAGCTAAGAATGAATGAAGAAGAGAACACTTCAACCTTCTTCCTTCACATTGATGAAATAGTGAATGCTATGAAAGCATTGGGATAACCAATGCTGAACAAGGTTGTTGTCCGAAAGGTTCTAAGGTCTCTTCTAGATAGATTTGATGCTAAAGTCTCTGTGTTAGAAGAAAGAAATGATTTGGAAAAACTTAGCATGGATCAATTGCATGGAATACTTGCGACATATGAAATGAGGAAAGAACAAGAAAGTCCTTCTAACTAAGAAGCAGCGTTTACAGCATCCAAGAGGACCGGGAAAAACAAACAGGAATCAAGACCAAGCTCCAGTTGATGCGAAGAAGAAGAATACTCAGATGAAGAAATAGCTAACTTTGCAAGAAAGATAAAAAGAGGAACAGGTAAGTTCAAAGATAAACTTCCATTTATGTGTTTCAATTGTGGTGAGATTGGTCACTTTGCAGCTAAATGTCCTCATAAAGGGAAGAAGGGTCAAAGAAGATTCAACAAGCAAGGTAAGAAGAAAGGCTTTAAGAAAATATTTTTCTCTCCTCATCTGAAGAAGTACGTCACAGTGACGAAGAAAATAACACAGGAAGAGTGTTATTCATGGCAAAGGACAATAGGAAAGAAGTTCCTGAAGAAGAAGAAGAAGAAGAAGATAAGATGGACGAAATCACATTTCAGAACGAGATGAGCAAAATTGTAAAAAAATCTTAAGGTTGAAGGAGGATACATCAAATTTCTGGAAGACGAAATGAAGCTAGCAAAAGAACATGCCAAGAGCCTCTATGAGAAGAACAAAGAATCAAAGGAAGTCATTATCAACTTTAAAGTACAATTGGAAGAAGCCAGAAAATTTGAAGAATCTCTCAGAAGAGAACTTGAAGAAAGCATCAAGGCAAGGTTTGTAAAATGCTCAACCTCTTCCACAACAAAAAAAGGAAATGGACAGAAAACCTATGCAGGAACTGCTAAAGGATCTATCAAGCAAGGAGGCTTTCCAGCAGAACCAAGGGTTCAAAATATACAAAATCAGCAAGAAGGCTCTTCGAGAATATTTCCACGAAGAAGGTTTCCTCCTCTCAGGTATCAACCATCTTTCATGGTTTTTGTTATTCATGTGGAAAGTTTGGACATAAAGTTGTAAATTGTCATGCTTATGGTTGGAATAGAAGCAACTTTAGAAGGTCCTTTAGGAATGGTTATCCCAGAAATTCGCAGGAAAATTACAGGCAAAATTACAATCAGTTTGATTTCTTACGCAATGAAGTAGAATGTCATAAATGCAACAACTTTGGATATTTGGCTAAAGACTGCAATTTAACTACTCCACCAAGGGAATCACAGCAGAATCAAAATGATCAGATCTGGAAGAAGAAAACTGAAAGATGCACTCTTGCCCTAAAGGCTCAAAGCAAAAAGAATGTTTGGTACATTGATAGTGGTTGCTCAATACATATGACAGGTGACAGGAATCAATTTATATCTTTGAAAGAAGGAAAAGATGGAATGGTGTCTTTTAGAAATGATGGATCTGCAAATGTTATAGGAACAGGTATTGTCAAGCTTGGAAACAAGGATGCTATAGCAAAGGATGTGCTTCTTATTGAAAATATAAATCACATTTAGCTAAGCATAAGTTAAATGTGTGATCAAGGACATACAATGCTTTTTTACTCAAAGAAATGTGAAATAAGAAGAGAGAAATACGACCAACTAGTGGCTACTACAACTAGGACTCCAAACAACATATACACATTGGATAAGGTTGTTAAAGGTTGTTTCTTGGCAAAAGACGATGAGAGTGGCTCTAGCATGGATGGATGGGACATATAAACTTTAATAACCTTGTCAGAATCAGCAAAAGGAAGTTGTGAGAGAAACGTTGTTGATTTCGAAACCAATCAATGTTATATGTAAACATTGCAGGCATGGAAAATAGACAAGGGTTGAATTCAAGACGAAAGAACATTCCACATTAAAACCATTGGAACTGATGACAACAATTAGCTTTTTGAAGAAAAAGTTTGAAGCATTTGAATGTTTCAGAATCTTCAAGGAAATGGTTGAAAATTAAACTGATTTGAAGATTAAATGTTTGTGATCGGATAACGGTGGAGAATTCACATCCAAAGCATTTCAGCATTTCTGTGAACATGGAATATAAAGGCAATTCTCAACAGCAGACACCACAACAAAATGGAGTTATCGAAAGGAAGAATAGAACTATAGAATAAATGGCCAGAACAATGTTGAATGATTCAAAATTGGATAACAAATTTTGGGTTCAAGCAGTTGATACAAATCAATACATTTTGAACAGAGGATTACTTAAGAGCAATTGTGATAAGACCCCATATGAACTATGGAGAGGAAGACCAGCAAATGTCAAACATTTTCGAGTTTTTGGAAGCAAATGCTACATCAAAAGGGAAGACCAGAAGACAGGAAAATTTGACTCTCGAGTAGATGAAGAAATATTTGTTGGCTATTCACGCAAAAGGAAAGCATACAGATGTTATAATCAAAGACTTAATCAGATAGTTGAAAGCATCAATGTAACATTTGATGAAGATTGTGGCCCAAAGATTGAACAAGGAAACTCCTCTTCAAGCAAACCAAAGACACGAGAGACAAAAGTAGAAAAAGTCAAAGAGGAAGCCTCAGAGCAAGCTCAATCGAATGAGGAAACAACTACCAACCAGGAAGAGACAAGAGATGAACAGTAGGCACCCTCAAAGACTCCCAATAAATGGTATCAAAAGAACCATCCTTCAGATCAGATCATTGGGGACATCAATGAAGGCATAGGTACCAGAAGAAACCGACAGCTACGCACGCCAAAACAAGCCCATCTTGCACTCTTGGCCACATTTGAGCCTAGCAACTTTGAAGAAGCCAGTCATGATGAACATTGGGTAGCTGCTATGAACGAAGAGTTGGATCAAATTGAGAAGAATGATACTTGGTAATTGGTTCCACGACCAAAGGACAAAAATGTCATTGGCACAAAATGGGTTTTCAAGAACAAGTTGAATGACGATGGACAAGTTACTAGGAACAAAGCAAGGTTGATCTGCAAAAGGTATGCACAGGTTGAAGGAATAGATTTCGAAGAGACATTTACTCCTATTGCCAAAATGGAAGCCATGATAATGTTTTGGCTTATGCATGTTCGAGGAAGATCAAAGTATATCAAATGGATGTAAAATCAACCCTTTTGAGCGAAGAATTAGAAGAAGAGGTATACATAGAACAACCAGAGGGATTTTTTCTCACTGACAAGAAAGATTATGTTTCCAGGTTAAAGAAGGCATTATATGGTCTCAAGCAAGCTCCTAGGGCTAGGTATGTGTTAAATTGGCAACTAAGGCCAAACTCCATGTGGGTCGGCTTATTTATGGCAGCTGATATTTTTATTGGATCCCTCTCGTCGAGAGGTGTAGGATTGATCCAAAGATCATCCGATTCCGATAAGTATTTATGGAGATATGAATTTATTTTGTTTATGTAATTATTATCGAGCCGACCAGCACTTATGTAGGCTCTAGAAGCCCAACCGATGTGTCTATTCAACCTCTACATTTTTTAGTATAAATAAGAGAGGATTTGATGTCATTTAGCACACTCATTCTTCATGTGCTCTCCTCTCCACGTCTTGGGTTTTTGGAGAAGGAGAGACACTAATGAAGGATGCCCAAATTTACACGCTAGAAATGGAGACACTCAACCACAGATTAAGGAAATAGTAACACACTGTTCATGGAGTCATTCCACACGTAGATTATGGAAACATGTAATACGTTGTTCATGGAAATAAGTCGCAGTGATGAAGAGGTGTCGTAGTTCAACGCATGGTAATCTATACGTTGTCCAGAACCCTCAATATGCAACGCAGTCAAGAGATGAATGATGTCAATGGAACGCAGCATCATACGCTGTCCAGAACCCTCAATATGCAACGCAGTCAAGAGATGAATGATGTCAATGGAACGCAGCATCATACGTTGTCCAGAACCCTCAATATGCAACACAGTCAAGAGATGAATGATGTCAATGGAACGCAGCATCATATGCTGTCCAGAACCCGCAATATGCATACACACATTCAATCATAACTCGTTCTTGAAGGACAACGGAGTGAAAGGATAAACGAGAGAAGGGTTTCATGGGATCACTGTTGGGTTGTAGATCCAATCTAGCCGCAAATTGGATGGATATTTCAGTACCATAGAGACTGAAGCCATCACGTGCATCCGCATACTGAAGCAAAGGATTCTGTCTTCTTTGACTTATAACAGTCATCCATTTGGCATCACGAAATTACAAAATCGAGAGGTTGTTATATGATTCCTCATAAAGTGTGAAGATATCCTATCCAAGATCATAGTTGCTGTATGGAACGCAGGTATATATTCATATTCAGTATAAACGCTGCCATATGAGAACGTGGTCATATATTATGGAACAACAGCAGCTGTATGGAACGCAGCATGATACAGGTCATATTCATCATGGGACAAAGTCATATTAATAATGTATGGAATGGAAGAGTATATATATATGTTGTAGTACACAGTCATATACATACGTTGTATATAGACAGTCATACGGAACGCAGTCACATGATGAAGCTGCAGTGGAGGAAATAACACAACGCAGCATTCAGAACATATATATACACCGGCATAAATGACGCAGTCAAGGCAGCATGATCTGGGCATACATGTACGTTGTCATCTTTAAAGGGCAGAAATTAATGGGACTACGTGAAGGATAGCCTAGCTGCCGATAATTGTATGAACTCCATAATGAAGGAACAGAAGGTTAGCATGGGCAACATTATGAGCAGCATGATGGGCAGCCTTATGAGCAGCATAATGTATGATACATGGAGCATGGACAATATCATCATAAGCATGGGCAGCATGAAGTAGGATGACTATCATGATTAGTGCAGTGTGGTGCAGTACACTGGAAGGTACAGCAAATGGACGAGATGTAGAATGATGATAAGTGAAGGAGTCACCTTGAGAATCAGTTGAAGTAGAATGTCTTCAACTGATGAAATGATCTATGCTAAGTCAATGTGTTAACTTCTGTTGATGTACTCTCTCTCTCTTTCTCTGCTGAACTTTGAAGATAAAAGAAGATTTGATCAAAGGGTTTCCCCACACATTGTGGGGTTTGTCCCTGGCTTGCGCCACATCTTGTGTCCTCTTGTCTTGGCTTGTCTTCTGCGTTCTATATTTATGTTCTATCTGCAGTTTATCATAATGTTGATGTGATTGCTAACTGTGAAAATTTAAATAAATTGCTCTAGCATAGAACATACCTAATCTTAACATGGTATCAGAGCTGAGGTGAAGACAATGCCCAAGCAAGAGTGAAAGAGCAATCACCGAAGACAGTTGGGACAAGACAGAAGGATCAATGGGTTCCTCATAATTCACCTAGGGTGAAGCCAAAGCAGAGAATGTTATTAGAATGGCGCAGCGGAAGATTCTGATGGTCCATCTTAAGATCACTTCATTGGGAAGTTCGGATCTAAGGGTGGAAGAAAAGGCGAATTCCTTGTTGAAATAAGTTCGGTCGTTATATGAAGGAGTGTCCGAATGGCAGAGACACATATCTTGATGAAGATAACAATCATTCCTGGGACATCTTCAATGAGCAAAAGAATGATTGGGAATGCAGGTCATCAATGAAATGGTCGACTCTTCCACGAAAGCAAGGAACCCCAAAATCTCTTTTATGTACCTAATCGAACCTGATGTCCATCTCGGAAATGGAAGTCAAAGGTTACAGGGTGGCTCTTATCAATGGAAAGGTACGTGTTTAAAAAAAAAAAAAGATCTTTCAAAGATGTTTTTGAGTTCAGGGTTGTATCAAGTTGCAGGAAGTCCACTGGGGACCATGTCCATTGACTCAGCACCGGAGGTCTGTGAGTCAGATGGTGACTAGGATGCCTGAATTCAAAAAGAAGCATGAAGGTACATGTCTGAAATGTACCGAAGGAAAATATTATAAGGAGACCATTCCCCTCATGCAACAGGTTCATAGGTTTGGAACAACCCGAGGAGTTTGAGAATCATGATCAAGGAATCTCATGTATACAGGTGGAAGAAAGCCCTCTATGGCTTGAAGAAAAACAGCTCGGGCGTAGTATGAGAGGATTGATAGTTGTCTAATGCAGCTGAGATTCATTAGGAGTGAAACCGATCCAAACCATTACGTGAAGGTTGTGGATGATAAACCTCTCGTACCGGCACCTATGTCTGATAGGTGCAGACCCTCTCATTTATAGGAGACAGAGGGAGTTGGATTTTGAATGTGAGAAGATAAGTTGCAAGCTTGTGACTGCCTCGAGGATCTTAACTTTCAGAAGTTATATGGTAATGATGTCGGACCAGATTTGGAAATACCTCTAAGTTTCATAAACTCATTCGCATTGATGTTCTTGGAGAACCTCCGTCCGGACATCTGTGTTGCAGTTAGCATGGTGAGCTCATATTTGGTTGAGCCTCACTAGATTGGTGTCAAGAATCTTCTAAGATATCTTCAGGGCACAATCTCTCATGAATTGAGATACACTGCCGGAAATATGAAACCACATGATTATTCGAATGATGAGTGGGCAGGCAGTATGGAGGATCACTAGAGCACTTCTCAGTGTTGTTTCTCTTTGGAATCTGCCTCGATATCCTGGATGAGCAGGAAGCAAAAGTCGGTGACTCTGAGCACCACCAAGGCAGAATACATTGCTGATAGTATGGCCTTCTGTGAGGCAGTCTGGTTGCTGAAGCTCTTCAGAGAGCTGTTTGTACACATGATGAATACCACTGTGATTCTCTGTGACAACCAGAGATGGGATTCGATTATTATGGAATCCCGTATTCGTCGATTGCTCCAGCAGATAGACATCATCTGGGATATGGTAAGTCAATGATCAAGGAGGCTCCATCGCACTGAGATGATGTACAGGACAGAGCCCTGAGGAAAGATCAAATTTGTGATTTTCCCGAACGACTTGGAGTCGTCATGAGACCTTTGTAAAAGGGTCCTGCATGTTGCATACATTGAGCTCTGGGAGCTCTGGGGGGCTTGCAGTTCTACTGGAGCAACATACGACCACAGGGTGACTCACCCTCCCCTGGTGGTGCGCACTGGAACAAGATGATTCGCTCTCTTGTGGGACAAGATGATTCGCTCTCTTGTGGAACAGGATGATTTGCTCTCCTGTGTAGCAGGATTGATGTGTTCTCCTGTGAGGCCTGGATTAATGCGTTCTCCATGGCGGCCTGGATTGATGTGTTCTCCATGGCGATTGTAGCAGGATTGATGTGTTCTCCTGTGAGGACAGGATTGATTAAGTTCTCCTGTCGAGGCATCCTACCCATGCAGTCTGGGACTCATGGGAAGTACCTCTCATCTGATCAATGAGCAGGGAAATGAAGTTAGGGACCATAGTAGTACCGATGGACGCATCGTTGTATCTACCGTACTCCCTACGCTAGGATGACCTCCATTGATCTGGGATCAATGATACTGGTCTGGGACCAGTGGTAGGAGTTGTACATACTATGACGCTGACTTCGGGTCGGCTGAGACTGGTCTGGGAACCAGTGGTACATACTCCGAGACTGACTTCATGTCAGTGCAGTACTGGTCTGGGACCAATGAGAGTCGTACATACCATGACGCTGACTTCGGGTTGATTGAGACTAGTCTGGGACTAGTGGTACGCACTCTGAGTCTGACTTCGGGTCAGTGGAGAATGGTATGAGACATTCTCGATCAATTCTTCTTCTTCATAGTTCAACAGAGCTAAGCAGAGCAGAGCTAGCAAAGCCAACAGAGCAGAGCAGAGCTAGCAAAGCCAGCAGAATTGAGCAGAGCAGAGCTAGCAGAGCCAGCAGAGCTTAGCAGAGTAGAGCAAAGCCAACAGAGTTGAGCAGAACAGTGCAGGGAACTGATGGCAGAGATAGTACAGTCGGACTTATGGATCAATGGATGGAGTTTTCCCTAGTTGAGAGGGAGTGTTAAATTGGCAACTAGGGCCAAACTCCATGTGGGTCGTCTTATTTATGGCAGCTGATATTTTTATTGGATCCCTCTCGTCGAGAGGTGTAGGATTGATCCAAAGATCATCCGATTCCGATAAGTATTTATGGAGATATGAATTTATTTTGTTTATGTAATTATTATCAAGCCGACCAGCACTTATGTAGGCTCTAGAAGCCCAACCGACGTGTCTATTCAACCTCTACATTTTTTAGTATAAATAAGAGAGGATTTGATGTCATTTAGCACACTCATTCTTCATGTTCTCTCCTCTCCACGTCTTGGGTTTTTGGAGAAGGAGAGACACTGATGAAGGATGCCCAAATTTACACGCTAGAAATGGAGACACTCAGCCACAGATTAAGGAAATAGTAACACACTGTTCATGGAGTCATTCCACACGTAGATTATGGAAACATGTAATACGCTGTTCATGGAAATAAGTCGCAGTGATGAAGAGGTGTCGTAGTTCAACGCATGGTAATCTATACGTTGTCCAGAACCCTCAATATGCAACGCAGTCAAGAGATGAATGATGTCAATGGAATGCAACTCATACGCTGTCCAGAACCCTCAATATGCAACGCAGTCAAGAGATGAATGATGTCAATGGAACGCAGCATCATACGCTGTCCAGAACCCTCAATATGCAACGCAGTCAAGAGATGAATGATGTCAATGGAACGCAGCATCATATGTTGTCCAGAACCCGCAATATGCATACACACATTCAATCATAACTCGTTCTTGAAGGACAACAGAGTGAAAGGATAAACGAGAGAAGGGTTTCATGGGATCACTGTTGGGTTGTAGATCCAATCTAGCCGCAGATTGGATGGATATTTCAGTACCATAGAGACTGAAGCCATCACGTGCATCCGCATACTGAAGCAAAGGATTCTGTCTTCGTTGACTTATAACAGTCATCCATTTGGCATCACGAAATTACAAAATCGAGAGGTTGTTATATGATTCCTCATAAAGTGTGAAGATATCCTATCCAAGATCATAGTTGCTGTATGGAACGCAGGTATATATTCATATTCAGTATAAACGCTGCCATATGAGAACGTGGTCATATATTATGGAACAACAACAGCTCTATGGAATGCAGCATGATACAGGTCATATTCATCATGGGACAAAGTCATATTAATAATGTATGGAATGCAAGAGTATATATATATATATATGTTGTAGTACACAGTCATATACATACGTTGTATATAGACAGTCATATGGAACGCAGTCACATGATGAAGCTGCAGTGGAGGAAATAACGCAACACAGCATTCAGAACATATATATACACAGGCATAAATGATGCAGTCAAGGCAACATGATCTGGGCATACATGTACGTTGTCATCTTTAAAGGGCAGAAATTAATGGGACTACGTGGAGGATAGCCTAGCTGCCGATAATTGTATGAACTCCATAATGAAGGAACAGAAGGTTAGCATGGGCAACATTATGAGCAGCATGATGGGCAGCCTTATGAGCAGCATAATGTATGATACATGGAGCATGGACAATATCATCATAAGCATGGGCAGCATGAAGTAGGATGACTATCATGATTAGTGCAGCGTGGTGCAGTACACTGGAAAGTACAGCAAATGGACGAGATGCAGAATGATGATAAGTGAAGGAGTCACCTTGAGAATCAGTTGAAGTAGAATGTCTTCAACTGATGAAATGATCTATGCTAAGTCAATGTGTTAACTTCTGTTGATGTACTCTCTCTCTCTTTCTCTGCTGAACTTTGAAGATAAAAGAAGATTTGATCAAAGGGTTTCCCCACACATTGTGGGGTTTGTCCCTGGCTTGAGCCACATCTTGTGTCCTCTTGTCTTGGCTTGTCTTCTGCGTTTTATATTTATGTTCTATCTGCAGTTTATCATAATGCTGATGTGATTGCTAACTATGAAAATTTAAATAAATTGCTCTAGCATAGAACATACCTAATCTTAACAGTATGCCCATCTTGACAAGTACTTGCAGAAACAAGCATTCAAGAGAGGAAGTGTCGATAGCAACCTTTATGTATGGGTTGAACATGATAGCTTGACGATTATTGAAGTACATGTGGATGATATAATCTTTCGGAGTGATGATGACAGGTTAAGCAAGAAGTTTGCAGTAAATAAGCAGAGTGAGTTTGAGATGTTACTTCGTGAGTTAACATTTTTCTTGGGACTTCAAATATCTCAGGAAGACAAAGGAATATTCATTTGTCAAGCCAAATATATCAAGGAAATGTTGAAAAGGTTTCAGATGGAATATTGCAAGCCAATCAGCACCCCAATGGTGACAGGTTGCAAGTTGAGCATAGATGACTCATCCAAGGATGCGGATCAGAGGATTTATAGATCTATGATACGTAGTCTTCTGTATGTAACAAATTTGATGCAAGTAGTTGGACAAGTAGCATGGTTCCAACCAGCACCAAAGGAATCCCATGTCGTTGCAGTGAAGAGAATATTTCGATGTCTCAAGGGAACAACATAATTTGTCTTATGGTATCTAATGACGGTGTTGGGAATCCATCAACCAAGGGGTCTCCCCAATGTGAAGTACCAATTAGACCTCACACCATTTGGTGTAGGAGCCCCATCCGAAATATTGGCCTGGTTGCCATATATCTCAAAGATATGCCTTGACTCTAACTGTCAACACGAGAGAGGGATGCAATGGTGTCTTCAAAAAGCGAGAAGGTGTGTCTAGTCAGTGTTCAGTTGTAAATGTATCAAGGTTCTTCTACTGTGGAGAGGGGAGAAAAGTGAGCCTCTAAGTCAGAGGTAGTAGTACCACCCAAGAAGAGACACACATGAACCAGAAGGATCCGTCTAACATCTAGCAAAATAGTCCACAGAGGATACAATTGTCATTACAACCAACAAATGAAGAAAGATTTGTCGATTATCCTGGAGAATAGTCCACAAGCATGGAACAACAATAACAACCATTACAACACATTCTCAATAAGTTAAGTACTAAAACAAACAAAATAGTTCAACTATCTTAACACATGTGAAAGCAAACATGAAACACGAACATACGCAGGATAGTCTTACAAACATTCATAATCCATGCATGAAGAACATGTTGGCCTTGAAGGCTTCTGTCATTAAGTAAAAGTTCCAAGACACGTGTACATGCACAGGATAGTCTTACAAACATTCATAATCCATGCATGAAGAACATGTTGGCATTGAAGGCTTCTATCATTAAGTAAAAGTTCCAAGACACGTGTTTACAATGTACATCACTAGCTCCAGTAGTGGAACATTGGAGCCACTCCTTACTCGTCAAAGAACTAGCTTATCTCTCTGATGCCTTGCAGGAGGAGCCAAGGTGAAAAGTCCTTTGCGCATACAATGAGGGAGTATATATAACCAAGGGGTGATGCTTCCCCTCCTTGTGACTCTTTGACTACCCTCATGACTATTTGACTTCCTATGACTTTTCAGCTTACATGAATCTCCATATTACATATGTGTCCTTTGGACTTCCACTTTACAATGAATACAATATACATGGTCCACAATGATGATGTGGCATATGACAACTCATGACAAGACATGACATGGCATTGTTGATATGAACTGCTTGAATGATGTGGCAATGTCAAGCCACTATTGCTACTGTGAATGATGTCTGCTTGAGAATGCTCTTGTCTTCCACCTCCTCATGGCTTGGTGATAGGAATCTTCAATGATCTCAAGTCTTGAGTTGTGGTCGCGAGTTGGTGTCCCTTTGCTTTGCCTTGATAGATCAGCTTTCATGCTCAGCTATAGGAATGCTTTTGCATGTCCTCCTCCTTCATCCCCTTCTTCATCATCCAGCCATCATATGATAAGATACCTGTATCTGCAATTCACTCATGACGAGACGACATCAGCTTGAAAAAACCTCCTAGCCTAAGATGATGCATTCTGATTGATGGACTGAGTCGGAACCGGGTAGCAAGATGGGAAGGGGGGCTCAATGATTGTGCATTGCGCAGTTCCAGTAGCCAAGGCTGAGGCTTGAGGCCTAATACTGCACAATGCGTAATTCAGGCCGGGTTGAGGGATAGATCTGCGTAGTTTTGGGAGCCAGTGGGACAGGCTAAAGGGATGGTCACTGCGGGAGAATTATGCGCAGTTTTGAGAGGCAAGGGAGGTTGTTCCACTGCGGGATTGCACAATTCAAAGGCTCAGAGAGAGAGATTGGGGCTTGTGCTTGCGCAATGTGCAGTTAAGGCCAGGCTATCTGAGAGAATTGCGTAATTCTGGAGGTGAAGGCTGGGTCCTGGGCTCAGGAATTGCACAGTGCAGCAGTTCTGGGAGGCAGGAACTACGCATTGCGCAGAATCAAAGACCAAGGTCACAGCTAGAGGACTGGAACTACGCAATGTGCAGTCCAATCGGGCCCAGTGAGGTCAAGGTGTTGGGTCGGGAAGCCTCATCGGAAATGGTTAAGTGTTATACTAGTGAGACTGATGTGTGAAGTGATAAAGCTTCGACTGTGATCTAACACTTAGAATACTTGACGACTCAACAACATAGATCACCCATGACCCATAAACAATACATTCGTATGACCGCTCTATGACCAATTACAAGTGAAACACCACAGATACACTTTATGACCACTGTGACGACACTTGTGCGACAGTGCTGAAAACTTTGTGAATGAGTGCGACAGGTGTTTATATGGTTAGCACAACTCATAAACACAAAGATGGACCCTTGAAACCACTAGAATGATCTTTTACACTTGATGCGACAACCCACATGCGAAAAGACGACATTTTTCCTAAGTAACAAACAGGACCAAAACACTCCAAAAAGATACATGAAATGAGTCTTAGTGTTTGCGACAATAATGTACAAGACCAAGGAAGGCTCTGAAATTAAGCATATGCCAAAATTTTGGAGGGTGTTGCAGCCGCTACAACACTTGGCAACACACTGGTAGAATTCCAGCTTCTCTGTTTTGGTTAACTCTTTCGTTCAAGGCCTTGGTTCTTCGGGGAGTATTGATTCATCGTGCAAATTACTTTGGCCTTCCCACTTACCCCACGAACAGACATGGTCCCCTCTATACCTTCTCGGTTGAACACAACATAAGATTCAGCATAATCACAATGTTTCGAGTTGGGAAGGGTAGTGTAGCTCGCGAGCTTAAGATTTTCAGAGTATAATTTTTCATCTCTGGTGTTGCTCCACTGCCAGTAGGCCTAGACAGTACCTTGACGGAGTCACGCAGGAACACAAACATTGCTCCGCTGCCAGCGAGCCTGGACAGTACCCCGGCGGAGTTGCTTGCTTCACCTCTTTGCACAGGAAGCCTTTCTCTTCTTTCGCCTTTATTTATTTATTTAAAGAGAATTGTGCATTGGCACTTATTTATTTTGGGGCGAAAGAGGGATCCTGACTTATTGAGAGCAGAAGAGGTTGTTCCTTCAGAGAAGCATATAGAGACCTTTGATTTAGGTTTGCTTGTTTAGATTTTTCCCCTTCTCCGTTTCTACTAGTTGGATAAGCTTGAAGACACCAAAACAGAAAAACCGAGTATAGGCATGAGGTTTCCGGACTAGACATGGGTTCATGGTTGGACCAAAACTCTCCTTACGGATGAATCATATTTTCCATTAGAACTTCATCAGCCAAAAGATGTAACCAACACAAGGAAGACGGATAGAAGGTTAGCCAAATGCTGAAGTGTCACAAGACTCTTTATAGTTCGGCCACACACATACTAAGAAGCCACAACATGTCCAGGCACAACACTTATTCACACGATGAAAACAAAAAGAGACAAACAACAAGAAAGAAAAACAAAAGAAACAAAACGAAAGGAAAGACAACACACAACAAGGGAACAAAATCAGAAGACAAACAAAAGAAGCTAAAATGCAAGAGAAAGTAAGAAAAGACAAGAGAGATTGAAGAGAACAACACGGGATGGGTGCAAGAGAAGGAAACTAAGGTGCAACTAATCCTACTCCTAAACTAACAGCTAGGAGGTTGGGGTCACGTATAATGGAATTTCCAGTGAAGCCACCGTAGTTGTTCCCGACCTGCATCCACAAAGATATGAACAATTAAAACAGATATAAAGTAATGTGCAACAGAAAAGATAAAAACTTGAATAACTTGCACAAAAATTTGAAGGTCTTGCCTGTGGGTAGAAATATGTGTCACAACCACTACTTTCATCCAATCCACATTCTTACCTCTCTGACGGAAAGCATAATCAGACAAACCTCAAAGACTTCTTGCGAATGCACCTTCTTCTGTGTCATCCTGCTTAGCAAGCACGAGAAAAGGTCGAAACCTGTTTATTGCAATGGAGCTTGCCGAGTAAGATTGCTCCAACCATTCAACGATTGGATCATAAAATACATGATGATCCTCTTGAAAACCCCGAAATCTTTGAAAATATGGATTTTCAATTAGAGGCACGAGATTATAACGAGAATCATGTGAGGGAAAATAGATTTGATCATATTCAGCAATCATGTCGAGACGGTGAGGACTTGACATAACCATCAGTAGAGACTGAAGTGCCTCAATCGCTTGACAAAAATCCGAATAGTAAGATGTTGAACGATGAAGATCGAAGGATGTAAAACAACTGCCATTGGATATACTAGTGGGAAAATGATAACATGAATGATAGTCATCAAAGACAAAATAATGATCAGATGAGTTGATTAAAGCATCAGATTCCCAGTTTGTAATAAACGAAGATAAATCAATTTGAACAGTTTTGCAAATGCTTTGAACAATCAAACCAAGTTCCTCGCAAGCCAAATGTGACACACTGTTTTCCTGTAACTGGTGATAAACTGTGCAAGCATCATAATCATGAAAAGAATTTAAAAGGGATGTCAACACAACAAATACATGAAACCAGTCAGGACATGGTGAACGGAGAAGAACTTGATTCGTGCGATAACTCATGCATTCATTATTACTCAAGAGGATCTCAGGTGCGATGAAGAACAAGATTTGCGATATGATATTCACAAGGAAAGCCAGGAGCTGCTCATCATGAAATGAACCTGATAGATATGATTCCTTCAACCAAAGATGGTTTTTGGAATGGTCAACTTCGCAATTCCATGACTTTATGAGAGATAGACATTCCAAAACCGAGTTTACTGGGAGAGATTTGCATGGAGATGAATGAACTGAAAAAGATTCATGAATCTGGTCAGAAGTAAAATCTTGGAAATTTGAAAGATCACATCCGAGATACCAGACATTTCTCAAGAAGAAATTTTCATCGAGTGAAACCATGCAAAGAGAAGGATCATGCAGGAGAAACTAGATCTGACTTAGTTTGGGGGGCTTACCAGAGTCGCGAGATCTTGACATAACCATCAACGAAAGTTGAAGTGCCTCGACTCCCTGGCAGGTCCCGGAACTTTCCAGAATTGTAAAATCACATTTTGAAGATTGTACCAGATCATGCATGGTGTGAGGATAGATGCTACTACCGGTTTCAATAAGCCCACTGCTCACCGGATGGCAGCCATCTTTGTCACTAGTTTGACCAGATTCTTCAACTTCAATAACCAGATTACTCAAGTCGAAAGGTTCTTCTGATCGCAAATTCAAAGATAAATGAATCGAGGAATTTTCATGAGCAAGCTAATTTGAAGAGTTGTCTTCATGCAAGTGAAGAGATGATGAGGGCTGGGAAGAGTACTCAAAGATTTGATTGTTTTCATTTGCATCATGGATAATCTCACCAACTTGTGCCAATTGAGAGGTTAACTCATCGGATGATGGACTTGAAGAACATGGAGTACCCCCATCGCAAGTAGATGCATCGCAAACGATAGAGCACAAGGGATAGTGAGATGAAGAGGAAGCTTCGATAAGCACATCTTCTTTGACTGAATTGGATTCTAGATCCAAAGTAAAATCTTCATGAGAAACCAAGAGATCAGTTGATGCACCTAGGCAATCGTGATCACGTACATCAACAAAGTCATCATCATTGGAATGATTGTTGCCCAAGGCTACGAATTGATTGAAAGAATTGATTGCATTTGATTCACTATCGAGATTAACAAATTGACAATCACCCAAAAGTGGAAGCGTGTCATCTTTGTCACGGCAGATCTTGACAAAAATAAGAAAGATTGAGAGCATCTTCACCTTCCTACTCCTCTACATGTGTAAAGTGACTGCCTTGTACCTTATCGCAATTTGAACTAGCAACGCAAAAATCAAGAGAGTGTGAAAGACCAGCTAGTGGAGCAGATTGATTGAGCGGGTCATGGTACAAAGAGTCATGGCATGTAGATGATAAAGGATAACAAAAATCCAGATCAGATTCAAGACTAGAACTATGAATAGTGACAACATCTTGCGGAATGGAGGAGTTAGTCTTCGCCATAGGCTTCATGAGCCATTCTGGAATTTCCTCCATTGAATCTGAATCATGAAAAGCAGAAGAAGAATGAGAAGGTGGATTAGGAATTTGATTTGTGGATTTTTTAACTTTATCACTATCACACGGAGGCACCCACATCGGGACTAGAAAAGGAGGAGGGCAAGGCACAAAAGGAGTAATAGATTCCTCCTGCAAAATCAGAGGTGTTTCATGATTCACAAGAGTTGGAGGAGTAGAAAAATCAGGTGGTTTAGGTTCATCATGTAAAGAGATAAGAACCAAGCCTCGAACTATTGTTTCAAGAAATCCTTATTCATTTCTTCTTCAGAAATTTCACAACAAAGGTGAAGAAATCGATCAAAAAAATCTTCAACTAATTCATTAGGCTTCATTCTTAAGAGATTGATTCTTTTACAAACATCTCGTAATTATACCTGTCAAAGGCTTGATGAAACTCCCTGAGGAAATGATGAAGGGAATGGATGGAAGCAAGTGGCAAGGAATGGCACCATCAATTAACACAACCTTCAAGGGTGGGGAAGAAAAGCACACAAGCAAATTCGGCATCATTGATTTCGTAAGATTCAAGAAAATTAAGAAAATCAAAAAATGTGTTCGGTTATGGGTGTTCCATCCTCGCCATCAAACTTTAACTAGGACGAGTGATCGAGAGGCTCATCAGGGATTAAAAATTGATAAAGGGAAAAATTAGAGAAACACCCCGGGAGTAAGATTTGTGTATGAACCATTTTAGATAAGAGATTCAAACCAGATACAATGGGCTCAGCTTGTCATCTGGCCCTCCTTCTAGCGCCAATGTTGACGGTGTTGGAAATTTGTCAACCAAGGGGTCTCCCCGATGTGAAGTCCCAATTAGACCTCACACTATTTGGTGTAGTATCCCCATTTGGAATATCGACCTAGTTGCAGTATATCTCAAAGATATGCCTTGGCTCTAATTGTCAGCACGAGAGAGGGATGCAATGGTGTCTTCGAAAAGCGAGGAGGTGTGCTTGGTGAGTGTTCAGTTGTAAATGTGTCAAGGTTCTTCTACTGCAGAGAGGGGAGAAAAATGAGCCTCTAAGTGAGAGGTAGTAGTACCACCCAAGAAGAGACACACATGAACAGGAAGGCTTCGTCCAACATCTAGCAAAATATTCCACAGAGGATGTGATGGTCATTACAACCAACAAATGAAGAAAGATTTGTCTAATATCCTACAGAATAGTCCACAAGTATGGAACAGCAATAACAACCATTACAGCACATTCTCAATAAGTTAAGTACTAAAACAACCGAAATAGTTCAACTATCTTAGCACATGTGAAAACAAACATGAAATATGAACATCCACAGGATAGTCTTACAAGCATTCATAATCCATGCATGAAGAACATGCTGGCCTTGAAGGCTTTTGTCATTAAGTAAAAGTTCCAAGACACATGTTTACAATGTACATCACTAGCTCCAGTAGTGGAACATTGGAGCCACTCCTTGCTCCTCAAAGAACTAGCTTATCTCTCTAATGCCTTGCGGAGGAGCCAAGGTGAAAAGTCCTTTGCTCATACAATGAGGGAGTATATATAACCAAGGGGTGATGCTTCCCCTCCTTGTGACTCTTTGACTACCCTCATGACTATTTGACTTCCTATGACTTTTCAGCTTACATGACTCTCCATATTACATATGTGTCCTTTGGACTTCCACTTTACAATGAATACAATATACATGGTCCACAATGATGATGTGGCATATGACAACTCATGACAAGACATGACATGGCACTGTTGATATGAACTGCTTGAATGATGTGGCAATTTCAAGCCATTGTTACTGTTGTGAATGATGTCTGCTTGAGAATGCTCTTGTCTTCCACCTCCTCATGGCTTGGTGATAGGAATCTTCAATGATCTCAAGTCTTGAGTTGTGGTCGCGAGTTGGTGTCCCTTTGCTTTGCCTTGATAGATCAGCTTGCATGCTTAGCTACAGGAATGTCTTTTGCATGTCCTCCTCCTTCATCCCCTTCTTCATCATCCAGCCATCATATGATAAGATACCTGTATCTGCAATTCACTCATGACGAGACAACATCAGTCCTAAAAAACCTCCTAACCTAAGATGAATCATTTTGATTGATGGACTGAGCCAGAACTGGGTAGCAAGATGGAAAGGGGGCCTCAGTGACTATGCATTGTGCAGTTCCAGCAGCCAGGGCTAAGGTTTGAGGCCTGATACTGTGTAATGTGCAATTCAGGCTGGGCTGAGGGATAGATCTGCGTAGTTTTGGCAGCTAGTGGGACAGACTAAAGGGATGGTCACTGCAAGAGAATTATGCGCAGTTCTGAGAGGCAAGGGAGGTTGGTCCAATGCGGGATTGCGCAATTCAAAGGCTCAGGGAGAGAGCTTAGGGCTTGCGCTTGCACAATGTGCAGTTAAGGCCAAGTTGTCTGAGAGGATTGCATAATTCTGGAGGTGAAGGTTGGGTCTTGGGCTCAGGAATTGTGCAGTGCAGCAGTCCTAGGAGGCAGGAATTGCGCATTGCGCAGAATCAAAGTCCAAGGTCACAGCTAGAGGACTGGAACTGCGCAATGCGCAGTCTAGGTAGGTTGGGTGAGGTCAAGGTGCTGGGTCGGGAAGCCTCTTCAGAAATGGTTAAGTGTTAGACTAATGAGACTGATGTGTGAAGTGATAAAGCTTCGACTGTGATCTAACACTTAGAATACTTGATGACTCAACAACATAGATCACCCATGACCCATAAACAATACATTTTCCTGCGTGTGACTGCTCTATGACCAATTACGACAAGTGCGACACCACAGATACACTTTACGACGACTGTGATGACACTTGTGTGACAGTGCTCAAAACATTGTGAATGAGTGCGACAGGTGTTTATATGGTTAGGACAACTCATAAACACAAAGATGGACCCTTGAAACCACCAAAATGATCTTTTACACTTGATGTGACAACCCACATGTGAAAAGATGACATTTTGCATAAGTAACAAACAAGACCAAAACACTCCAAAAAAGATATGTGAAATGAGTCTTAGTGTTTGCGACAACAATGTACAAGACCAAGGATGGCTCTGAAATTAAGCATAGGCCAAAATTTTGGAGGGTGTTGCAACCGCTACAACAGTGTCTTAAAAGGAATGAGTTAACTATCGTAGCTTACACAGACACAGATTGGGAAAAAAGTGTTGATGATCATAAAAGCACTAGTGGAGCAGCTTTCTATCTAGGTGGTTGTCTGGTTTCGTGGTTGAGCAAGAAGCAATCTTTAGTCTCCTTATCCGCAGCGGAAGCAGATTACATAGCAGCAGTAGCTTGTTGTACACAGGTCCTCTGGATGAAACAAACATTGCAGAATCTTCAAGTGAAATTTGATGAGCCCATTCTGATGTTTTGTGATAATACCAACGCCTTCAATATCTCCAAGAATCCTGTCATGCACTCAAAAATAAAACACATTCCGATCAAGGACCATTTTGTTAGAGAATAGGTTGCAGAGAAGAACATAAAGGTGGAATATATTGGGACCAAAGAGCAAATAGCTGAGATATTCACCAAATCATTACCATGTGAGACATTTGAATATCTTCGCCAAAAACTTGGGATTCTCCCAAGTTCACACTGAAATGCTTTTATCTATCCAAGCAGACAAGGGGAGCAGAGGCAGGTTACATGTCCGCAGGAAGTAGGTAGATTATTAGGGGGAATCACCATTTTCCATTGATGTCAAAGGGGGAAAGAAAGCATTAGGAAGGTTAGAAGCATGGTGTCAGGTAGAGCCATTATCATAAGGGGAGTACTTGTGTTTCCATCAATGCCAAAGGGGGAGATTGTTGATAGATGGTTGTAACTTGTCATTGATGTCAACCCAAGCAGCACCAGGTGATGCCCCGCTTTCGTCGACCAATATGACATGGAAAATCATTAATTCTTGCACCCATATCACCCTAGATGGATTTTCCTCGTCGAGATGTTTTCGGTGGTATGTGGCACGCCACATAATTCTTCACAGTTTAATAGATATTCATGTTTAACGTTGAAGACCCCAATTAGTGAGCTAAAACTCCATTGCGTGGTGACATGGCACTCTTTCTTTGGTTGTTGGTCATCACACATCAAGCATAAGGGTTATTTATCATGTTTAGTGGAGAAATAATCTTACAAAAGGGTATCAAACTATTTTCCACCCATAAGTTCCCATTACCAATTAAAAAAAGGAAGAAACCCAAAATTCATCCACCAAAAGGACAGTAGCCTACCTTACTTAGACTACAAGGTATGCATATTTTGAATTTTTAGTTCTTAAAGCTCTCCAACATTCATTTCTTTTAAAGCCCCTCTCAACTCAAGATTTCCCTATAAAATAAGTCTTCATCTCCCTCCCAAAAGTATACACTTGCAATGCAAAATTATTAGACACCTATGCGAAATTTTCGTCCCTTGGAGAAGATAACGCAGAGATCATTTGGGTTAGGGTTTGGTTATGTTTTATGGTTTGGAGGTTTATTCTTTTGAAGGTCACCTTAAAAGGAGAGCAAAATCTGAATGAGAAGTCTTCACTAACTTACATAGCTTCTGAACTTCGGACCTTTGTCATTACCTATGAAACTTCGCACCTGTGGTACCTTCAGCCTTGTTGGAGTAGCTATAAACTTCAGACTTGTAGTAGTGTCTAACAAGGGCTTTGCATTGTAACTTTTGTGTTTTCCTTGGGCCATTTGGGCATTAGTTAATTTAGTTTGTAGGCCTGTATTACAGACCTTTGGCCCTCTAGGGCACAAGTTTTGTTGTATTTTCTTTTTGGTTCAGGGATCCGCTCTTGTGTTTTCCTATTGCATTTGAAGGAGCATTCACATCATTTCCAGTGAGGGTTTCATTGCAAATTTATTGCATTTTCTTTTTGGGCTTTGGCATTAGCTTGGGGATGTTTTAATTGCAGGTACAAGCTTTTATTACAGCTCTCGGCCACCTTTCTCCAAGCCAGCAAAGTCCTTTTTGAAGTCCATTCTAAAAGCCAACAAGTACAGGACTAGAAGGAATGTGATCTGGGCTTCACGTGACATATTCTAAGGGTGAAAATTCTGTTGCAGACCAGCAATAATTTTGTGGCACTTGTTCTGAACATACATCACAATATTAGCAAAAATAAGAGGCATAAGGTATGCAGAGATTTCAGAACAAAATTATATATGGCCTAGGCTTGTTACAAGTGTTATATTATGAAGGTTTCTCCTGCGGTCAAGGACGATTGATGTTAGTAGACCTTGGGTCAAAAGGGCTTGGTTGTACATCAGTTTAATGTAGAAATATGTATCTGGATTGCGAATTCTTGGAAGCCTAGTGACTATTCATAATTATATGTCTCCACTTAAGCCGACTAACTGAAGGTATCCAGCCAGATTTCTTAACTTACAGAGTGGACAAGCATTGAATTGTGATCACCATTAATGAATGACAACACATGGTCTCAGTCCTAGAATATTTGGAAAGCAACAACATACATATCTACTGTGTGCACTCATGATATATCCAGGTTACCATCTATAGAGGTGGCTGACTAAGGGTTTCTTCTTCAACAGTTAGCAATTTGTCACATCATCCTGTTATAACAGACAGTGAGTGGTTCACCAGTGAACAAGGGTAGAAGCAACAACTTCAAGGGCAGAGCAGTTTGATCACCTAGTGCAATAGTAAGACACTCCAAGTTTCATCATCAGCAACAAAGGCATTGTGTACAGGTCATTGTACAAGTTGTTGTATGTTGTTCAAAGACTTGTAAATTTCGTAAAGGATTTGTTGGAATAAGGGTTTGGTTTGTAGTTGGGACAAGGGTTTTTGGTCCTACGGTGTTGGGGCAAGGGTTTAGGTCTTAGAGTTGTTTTGGTCAGTTGAAGAAAAATCATTGTATATCATTGTAAAGTGGATCATTGTCCTTGGTACGGCAGTCCACAATTTTTTATTTGATTTTTGCATTTGTAGGGTGGTAGGGTGGTGCTAGGGAGGTGGTTGAAGTCACCTTCGGGTTGGTGCCTGAAAACACTTCAGGGTGGTCGGGTGGTGCTAGGGCAAGTTCGTGCTTGCGAAGGTGTTGGAGCATCTTTTCAGCTGACTGCTGATAAAACCCAGGGCGTTGGGGCATCCTCCAGTAGGTGCTGGAGAAGAATTTTTTCTAGAGTTCGAGGGAGTTGTAGCTTTCTTTTCAGTTGGAGCTTAAGATTTAAAGAATTTATTAGAAAAGTGTTTGATGGTTTTTGACCCAGACGGAGTTTTCCACCTATAAATCTTTGTGTTCACTATCTACTGTTATTTATAGTTTTTGAATATTGTTGAAGATTAACTAATTCTATGAAAAGATTAATAAGTTATTAATTGCTAAGAAATACTAATTCACCCCCCCCCCCCCCCGTCTCTCAATATTTCCAACAACATACTCCTCAAAATCAAAGAAACTAGAAATCAGTATGATACAATGAGAAGCCTCTCAAAAGTTACTTGCATTCCTCCAAGTGATTAATCTTTTTTGTACAAATCCTTCAATCTTCTATGAGGAATCCTCGTGCAAAGAGGAGGGAAAGAAGGTATGCTTCGATCATGAGTTAGGTAGTTGGAGAAAATCTCAAATGGTTGACCCTTAGCTCCTTGATCTTTCTCCTATAAATCTTTTTCCAATGATGCTTCAAACCACGTCCTCCAAGCCCCTAGAAAACTATGCAAGCAAGAGACACAAAGGAAGTGAGATCAAGTGAATAAACATAAGTCACAAGAAGGATAGAATATACACTAATGTACATGTGCAAGACACAAAGAAGCAACTCGCATCCCTCCTTTGTGCAAGCAAGAAGGACTAGTGTCCTTCCACAAGCTCTTAAAGCTAGATGAAATCAATGAAAGTGCATGAAATATGACAAGTAGATTTGTGTTTTGAAATGAGGTTGATAGAGAGCTAGGGATAAAAAACAATATATTTTTATCCCTTGATCCCTTCTTGTTTGGATGGAGTCCTTTTCTTCTGCAATTCGGCTTGATTGGAGACTTGACCTCTTCCTTGATTCGGCCTCTTAGGTTGACTGTAGTAACTCGGCTTCTGCAACAGAAAGTACTAACCCTTCTCACACATGTGAGAGATATTTTCCCAAAAACAAACCCAGAACACTTCGGCTTCTTCTTCTTCCTTCTTCGCTTGAAGAGAGGCTCCTATGCTCATGTATCTCACACTTCTTCTTTTATTTCAGATGCTTGTCAAATGTGTCTTGAAGTGAGGCTGAGTCCTTTATATATCAATTTGTCCATGCAAAATAAGCCCGACATGTGCTTGTGTTTAGGCTGACATGTCCTTCTAGAATAACCTCTAGCTCCTTTGGAAGGCTGACTTGAATGAGTGCTTTTGACGAGGTCTTGGAGGGTTTATGACTCAAATAAATTCTCTTTTACAATATGTAACATGCCCAAATGGGTCTTCAATACATGACATTGACTTAATTGACTTTATGACTTAACGACCACACCTAATAGCTCACAATGGGAGTTTCATCTATATAAAATAAAATTCCTTCAGCATGAGACCCATGTCTCAAGCATAAAATAATTTTATTTTTTCTTTACATTAATTACATAAAATCATGATTACACATGTCATTATGAACACTGAACCTAGTTACATATTTCAATACTCCCTCTTAACTAGGGAGGTATTCATAATCCATACAAGGTACTTGGACATTCTCAATCTGAAGAATTCTTGTACGAAGAGTTGGATTGGTAACCCATATGTATAGCATCATATCATCCAGCATTGTCACATAGCAAGGCCTTGACTAACAGCTCTATCTCTCCACAAGATCAGAGTATGTTCCACTAGGACTATTCTTATCTTTGATTCCCAGTCCTCAAACAATATCGATCCTCTACAACTACTCTTATCTTGGATGCCCTACCACAACCTCAAAGAGTATCGGATGTCAGATGCTTACCCAATCCTCCATTCTATCTTCCCAAGTGAAGACAAGAATAATGTGTCTATCTCTCCCTCTCAATAAGGGAGGATATGCCCATTCCAATGAAGGAATGTACCCATTCCTATAAAAGGAATGTACCCAAGCTCCCTCTTAATCAAGGACTTGACCAATATCCCTCTTAACCAGGGACTTGCTTCCAGTAGCTCTTTAGGTGGAGATCATCGGACAGCCAGCTGCTTGAAGGGCTCCTCCTTTCGATGTCATGAAATTCTTTTTCATTATTCAGGAGTCTACATCCTTTTGGGACTTCCTCGTAGAATATCGATCATCCATCACTTTCATTCATGAATCATGTCAGTCATGCCATCTTTCTTTCATTGGAAAGTGATCCATTAGTCCATATCTGGCCTTTCCTTCATGCCTTGCTACCTACTTCGCATCATGTTTCCTTCAGGATCTTTCATCCTACCACATGAGTGTCAGTGGTAGATGACATCTACAACTCTTCCTTTGGTAGCCCTGCATTAGCCCATCTAGATATTGTTTAAAAAATAGAAAATGAATTATTAAATCAAGATTACTTTTGTGATGGTCTTTCATCATGACACCTTCTTGTTTGCATCAACATCCCGCATATATGTTGACACATCTCCAAAAGATATACAATGTCAAGGGTCTCTTTGTTGTTCCAGACTTTATCAGAATCTTCATATCTTTCTCATGGACATATCCTAGTCAAATATTTAGTCCTTCGATGTTGATTTCCCTCTCCATAGTTGCATTTTCATGATCTCTTCCTTTCTTTATTCACACATTTCTTCCCAGGAACTTCCAATCACAGTTCCTTCAATTTTGTCAACCACCTCATATTTCATATGAGGACATATTATGTGGATTTCATCTAGCTAATGTGTGAACCATGCCTTCATGCATTCGTCCAAAGGAGGAGATCTTTTCTTTTGATTGTGCTCACAAGTTAGAGCATTTATCCCTACAACCATATGACCACTCAATTTTATCTAAACATATGCATACCATCATTTCATGAATTCCCTACAAGTTGAAATCCTTGATGAAGCACTTGCTTCTTCCAATCAGTGAATCTTCTAATTAAGATTCTAGCAGAGGATCATGATCATCCTCATCCTGCAAATGCTCCTCCAAAATGTTGTATGATGAGCTTTATACTAGATGACTTTCTTCTGCCATGAGTACTAATGTTTTTAATGAGGTTACCAAAAGCTATATCCTTTTATAGATGACACCTATCTTTCATGCTCCTTTAATATGATGTCATGAGCTCTTGCTTTTAATTGTATGCCTCTATGATGCCATGATGCATCCTATCATGCTTCTTAGTGAGTCCTACCATGATAGCTATATTTTACAACAGAAATCTTGAAGAGAGAAACTTGAAAAGAACTAGGTGAGGAAGACTATCTTAATCATAGTAGAGATCTTTTACTTCCTCCTCCTTGGATTTCTTCTTTTTAGTTTCTTCTAATTCTTCAGTGATATGGGCTTCTTCTCTTCCTCTTTTGTTGTTGTCCTTCTCGAGCTTAGGACAATCTCTCTTGTAGTGCCCATATTCTTGACATCCATAGCATTGGACTTTTGCCATATTCTTCTTTCTTTTCTGAGGACCAAATTTCCCAAACTTCCCCTTTCTCTTTGCCATAGCAGCATATGCTTGAGTCTGCTCATTTGATCCTACACCATATTTTGCTTTCAACTTGGTTTCTTCTATTTTGCATAGTGGCCATAGATCCTTGAATGGAGTAGCTTCCTTCTTCCCATAAATGCTCGATGTAAAGTTACCCCATTCCTCTGGTAGTGCATTTAGTACTATGGTAGTCATCTCTTTGTCAGACATTATCTCTCCCAAATCTTGTAGTTGATCCCTTATTTCAGATATCCTCATAAAGTATGAGGTTATTCCTTCTTCTTTTGATATCTTCATCTTGTAGATTTCTTGTCTTAATGAGATTACTTCTCCTGCAGTGCTTACGGAGAACAATTCTACAAGTTTGTCATATATTTCTTTTGATGTTTCAAGTTTAGATACATAGGGAATGAGGGGATCCTTGATGGATTCTATGAGAATCCTTTGAGCCCTTACTTCCCCTTTCATATACCTTGCAAGTGCTTGAGCATCTTCCTTTGGAGGTTTAGTGATTGAGCCCTTAACATGTTCCATGACCTCATTTTCTATGAGGTTTAGATCTATCCTTTTCTTCCATGCAAGAAAATTTGAAGCCCCAACCAATTTGTTGCTTTCCTTGCAAAAAGACATTTTGACAGATTCAAATGTAGACATAAATATACTTGTGAAGATGTTCCTTCAACTTGTTGCCTTCTTGATTTTGATGATGATATAGGTAATAGAAAACTTCTCCTTGATGAAGATGGTTTTCTTCAAAAGTGATCCTTGACTCCAAAGAGAGGGAGATCACCTTAGATATTTTGATGATGATGACAACGTTCTTGATCTTGCTTCCCTTGGATGAGTAGACTTCGAGATGCTTCAATCTTTTTATTTGAGTAGAGATAAGATTCTTTTGAGGTCTCCTTCCTTGTGATGATGTGATGAGCGAGGATCCCAAGAATGCTTCTAGTGTAGACTTCTCCTTTGATTGATCTATGGTTTTCACACTTTTCTTCGAGATGATGATGTAGCCTTTGTCTTCAAAATGCTTTGGAGATGAGAGGATCTTCTTGATTCTTGATGCCCTTGACGTATTAAAACTTTGGTGTTCGAGTGCTTGAGTGTCCTATGTTGAGTTGCCCTTCCTTGTCTTGTCACCTTAGCTCTGATACCATGTTGAGAAATCTAGGGCAGAGACAAGAGGTGATTTCTCTAGTAATGATAACTACTTGTGAATACTTTTTACTTCTTTTGATTAGGTTCTTCTTTAGCCTTGATTATTATAGTGTTCTCTTCATCAAACAGCTATCAAAATATAAACAACAATGAGACAAGGGACACAAGATGTAGGCGATCAGCCAAGGCCAAAACCTCTCCAATTTGAGAGGAAAACCCAAACAAATTCTTCTTTTTATAGAATCTTCAAGTGATGAATTCCAAGACCAAGACCCTTGACCTACTAACCTCTCCAAGACCAAGTCACAAGGCTTCCTTGAAATAATTCTTCTTCCTTGAGTCAACGTTAGTCAAACTAATTGTTCCACCATGGATCTCGGCTTCTCTTCATATTTCAACCTATTATCACAGGCCTGCAATACTCAACCTCTTCAGAAACCCTAGTTGCAACACGTGTGAGGGACAAATAATGACTTTTATCCCTTGATCCCTTCTTGCTTGGATGGAGTCCTTTTCCTCTGCAATTCGGCTTGATTAGGGACTTGACCTCTTCCATGATTCGGCCTCTTAGGTTGACTATAGTAACTCGGCTTCTTCTGTAGCAGAAAGTACTAACCCTTCTCGCACGTGTGCAAGATATTTGCCCAAAAACAAACCCAAAACACTTTGGTTTCTTCTTCTTCCTCCTTCACTTGATGAGAGGCTCCTATGCTCGTGTATCTCGCACTTCTTTTATTTCAGATGCTTGTTGAATGTGTCTTCAAGTGAGGCAGAGTCCTCCTTTATAAAGTAGCTTGTCCATGCAAAATAAGCCGACTTGTGCTTGTGTCTAAGCCAACATCGCCTTCTAGAATAATCTCTAGCTCCTTTGGAAGGCCAACTTGAATGAGTGCTTGTGATGAGGTCTTGGAGGGTTTATGATTCAAATAAATTCTCTTTTACAATATGAAACATGCCAAAATGGGTCTTCAATACATGACATTGACTCAATTGACTTTATGAATTAATGACCAAACCTAATAGCTCACAATGGGAGCTTCATCTATATAAAATAACATTCTTTGAGCATGAAACCCATGTCTCAAGCATAAAATAATTTTATTTTTCTTCTTTACATTAATTACATAAAATCGTGATTACACAAGCCATTATGAAGACCAAACCTAGTTACATATTTCAACAAATAAAGAAGAAAAAAGCATCTCTGACACTCTTTACCAGATGTCGCAAGTAAAGTTGAAGTCCGAACACTACCTAAGCACTATAATGAGTTGCCACATCAAGCACTAAGGACTAACACTAAAGTCTAACCTACTGCAAATCGAGCTCAAATGATAATAGAAGTAACAAAACCTCTTTCAAGCTCAAGGTTCTTGTTCAAGTATGAGTGCGCTACTTTTTTTATTTATCATTTTAAAGATTCTCCATATAACTAGTATAGAATCCCAACAGAAAATCATATACATACCTTTCTCTTCCTATTATCTTCTTCCTTAGTTCAATGTTAGCAAACATTATTCTAAGTGTTTCCTTCAAAGATGTGGTGATCAAATCAAGAAAAATGTGGTCTTTATTTCTAGTGTATACTGATCCACTAAAGTCCAGCCATCATGCATCATGCAATCAAATACATTTTGTTATTTTATGTATATATAATGCAAATATTTTTCCTCATTGTACATGAAAGAAAGTTGCTTAAGGGAATGGTATTACAACTAGTTGCCATAACTCAAGTCTGAGCCACTATCAGTACTCATAAGAACAATGTCAATTTTTGGTGCCATTGTTAATAGAAAAGTGTTACAGATATTCATAAACAAATTTGTCTATAATTAATTCCTAAGGAAAATCTCAGAAGATCTCCACCTCTTCCCCAAAATACCTGAATGAAAGAAAACTACACTGCTAGATATAATAGCAATTGATACTCCTAAACGACAAAATTGGATTTAAACTTGTGACCTAGGGCATCTCCATTGGCAACATGCCTTGGTTTAGATTGTTCAATTGAATGAAATAATACTTGGGAATTCTAAATTAAAGAATATGGGTGTAGGTTTTGATCCAGTTATGTGTGCATGTTCATGAGATCATTTAATATAATATCTCTAAGCACACAACAAATTCAACTAACACCTCAAGGTGATCTCATGGCTCAAGGAAAATCCCTCACAAAAATTGAACCTTGCCCACTAGTGAAAAACTCCATGCTCCTCACTAATGAAACCAACCACTTTGGGCTATTCATAAACAAAATTATTATTATTAAATTGCTTAGAGAATTTTAATTTTATTTATATTTTCCATTTATTTGCAACACATTTAAATCTATGTGGCAAGAAACGGCCCCCAAGCTAGTGTAACCATACTGGAAACACCCTGAAATGCAGAAATGCCATTGAAACGTGGTTGAAATGCATGTATGGTATTTCCATATTTGGAAATGCCGCTATTCGGTCCAAATCTTCCTTGTTTCCATGACTTTTTTGCTTTTGTGGGCTCACTCAAGCACCCAAGAAGGATGTGGGGCCCTTCTATGGCCAAAAAGGATTTAATCTACCACTAAAATTTATCTTTAATCACTCCTAAAATTAATTTATCTCTAATCAATCCACGATCTTGTTCTGCTAAAAAAATACCTTGTTGTATGTTTGTTAGTGAGGATTAGTATTATTAGGATATGTAATTGGACTTGTCATTAGCTCATGTTTATTTCATTTTCAGCACATATAGCAATAAATAAAGGCCGATTTTGGAATCTTGGATGTACAGCCTCATCTATAAAGAATAATTTTGGATTTTACACCATGTAATCATCTATAAGAATTAATATAGACTGGATTTTTTTCTATAATGGCATTTATGTGTCTCATTATTTTTTTCTTGCAAGATAATGTGTTATTAACTTATTTATAAAAAAGTTACAACATATATATATGTATATATTCTATCTTTAAGTTTTATTATCAAAACAATATATTTCTTTTATATGTTATAAATTTTATCATTTTATTTAATTTAAATCTTTTAATATAATTAATATTTTTAAAATAATGTATATAAAAATACATATAATAAATAATATATATATAAATAGCACTTTACGCTTAGAACATGTGACTGCCCATATCATTAAAATTTATTAACCCCCTTGTCAAACTTACTAAATAAGAATATAGTAAGGCTGTCAAACTCCCTTATGTTGAAAAGTGTAACTAGGTTCAGTCTTCATAATGTCTATTGTAATCATGATTTTATGTATTTGATGAAAAGAGAAAAAGAAATTTTATTATTATTATTTTGAAGCATGGGTTTCATGCTCAAGGTCATTTTATTTATAGGTCAAGCACCCATTGAGTGCTTCTAGGGCTTTGTCATAAAGTCTAGGAGTCAATTGAGTCATTGTAATATGTAAGACCCCTTTGGGCATCTTGTATTATGTAAAAGAAATTTATTTGAGTCATAAAAGACCCTCCAAGACAAGTCAACCTAGCTGCAACAAGTCGGCCTACATGAAAGAACAAGTCGGCCTCATGGAGGCAATTCGTACCCTTGGGAAGCCTATATATAAGAGGCATTCGACCTCATTTGAAGAACACATCTAAGACATACAAAGAAGCAAGAGAAGAAGTTTGATCCTAAAAAGAAGAAATCCCAGGGCAAGCAAAGTTCAAGAAGGAAGCTAGATTCGAAGTTTTTGGGTCTCTCTCTCTCTCTCTCTCTCTCTCTCTCTTATGTGCAACAAAATTCTGAAGTTGCTGGAAAAGTTGTTGGGGTTGAAATTGTTGGAGAAGTTGTTGGGATCGAAATTGTTGGAGAATTTGTTGGGATCGAAGTTGCAAGAAAAGCTGTTGGGATCGAAGTTGTTTGAGAAGTTGTTGGGGTCGAAGTTGTTGAAGAAGTTGTTGGGGTTGAAGTTGTTAGAGAAGTTGTTGGAAGGCTGAAGTTTGTTGTTGTAAGTTGTCTAAGAAAAGCTCATCAAGAAGGAAGATGTTGGGGTCGAAGTTGTTGAAGAAGTTGTTGGGGTTGAAGTTGTTAGAGAAGTTGTTTGAAGGCCAAAGTTTGTTGTTGTAAGTCGTCTAAGAAAAGCTCATCAAGAAGGAAGATTGACTTGGTCTTGGAGGGGTCTTTGTCAAAGGTCATAGGTCTTAGAATTCGCCATCTGAACATTCTATAAAAAGAGAAGAATTCTTGTGGGTTTTCCTATCAAGAGGAGAGGTTTTGGCCCTGGCTAGCAGCCTACATTTTGTGTCCTCTTGTCTCATTGATCTTTATTGTTTGGTAGTTGTTTGATGATAAAGAACACAATAATAATCAAGTGAAAGAAGAAGCTAATAACAAGTACATCAAGTTAAGTAAGAGAAATCACCTTATCTAGTTGCCCCTAGATTTCTCAACATGGTACTAGAGCTAAGGTGACAAGACAAGAAGAGGTAGCTTGAATATCATTAATTGAAGAAGCATACATAAAGGTCGAGCACAAGGAGGAACATCAAAGAGGACTACCCATCTTATCACAAGGATCATACCATCTAGAAGCAACAACACTTTGAAGAAGAAGAAAACCTCAAAGACCCCACCTCATTCAAAAAAGGACTCTACACTTGAAGCATTCTTGGGAAGCTCACACATTCTACAAATCATCATCCAAAAGAGCACCTCATCATCAAAAGAACCAAGGCCATCTCCCTCACATTGAAGAAAGAATCTCATATCTAAAGAAGGGCATCTCCATTAAAGAAGAAACATTATCTTTTGAAGGAAGAAATCATCATCAAGAAGGCATCAAGTTGAAGATATCATCATCAAGGAGCATCTTCACTTGACAAGTAAGTATCTTTATATTTATGTCTGAATCTACTATCAACATGACTTCATTCTGCAAGGAAAGCAACAAACTAGTTGGGTCATCAAATTTCCTTGCATGGAAGAAGAGGATAGATTTGATCCTCATAGAGAATGAAGTTATTGAATATGTTAAGGGTTCAATCTCCAAACCATCTCAAGAGAAATCTCAAGCACTATCAAAGTACATGAAAGGGGAAGTAAGGGCTCAAAGAATCCTCATAGAATCAATCAAGGATTCACTCATCCCTTATGTAGCAAAGATGGAGACATCGAAATAAATCTATGAAAAGTTGGTAGAATTGTTTTCCGTAAGCACTGTAGGAGAAGTTATATCATTGAGAACCGAACTATACAAGATGAAGGTATCAAAGGAATAAGGGGTAGCCTCATACCTTATGAGGGTATCTCAAATAAGAGATCAACTACAAGAGCTAGGGGAAATAATGTCTGATAAAGAAATGACCACCATTGTGCTCAATGCACTACCTGATGAATGGGGCAACTTTGTATCAAGTATTTATGGAAAGAAGGAAGCCACTCCATTTAGTGAACTTTGGTCATTATGCAAAATTGAAGAAACTAGGTTAAAGGCAAAGAGCGATGTTGGATCAAATGAACAAGTTCAAGCATATGTTGCCATGGCTAGGAGGAAAGGAAAGTTTGGAAAGTTTGATCCTCGAAAAAAGAAGAAGCTTGACATGTCAAAGATACAATGTAATGAATATAAGCATTTCAAAAGAAATTGTCCTAAACTCAAGAAGGACAACAAGAAAAGAAAAGAAAGAAATGAAGCCCATGTCATCGAAGAAATAGAAGAACCTGAAAAGAAGAAGTCAAAGAAGGAGGAAGTAAAAGACCTCTACTATGACTGAGGTAACATCATACATTTAAGTTCTTTTCAGTTTGTAAAAGATGGTAGTCATGATGGAAAGCATCACAAGTATGCATTATAGCAGAAATAGAGATGACATCATCATAGAAGCATGATATAACCAAAGTAGAAGTTCATATAGTTGAAATTGTCATCATGATGAAGAGAATGTAGCTCATGGCATTTTCATTGGAAGCATATAAGGATAACCAAAGTAGTAATATATATGGCTTGACAAAGTCATCTGGCAAGATAGAAGATAAAGAGATCATCATACATCACCATCATCAGAAAGGAGCATTTGCAGAATAAGGATCATCAAGATCCTTCATTGGAATCCTAGTTAGAAGGGTTCATCATTCCTTGAAAAAGAAAATATCACACAGATAGTATACATCCCACATACAGTGGGATCTACAGTTTGGAAGGATGATGGTATGACAGCAGCAAGATAGAAGATAAAGAGATTATCATACATCACCATCATTAGAAAGGAGCATTTGCAGAATAAGGATCATCAAGATCCTTCATTGGAATCCTAGTTAGAAGGGTTCATCATTCCTTGAAAAAGCAAGTGTCACACGAATAGTATACATTCCACATAGTGTGGGATCTACAGTTTGGAAGGATGATGGTATGATGACAAAGATGTGCAGCATGTCAAGTTGGTTGAAGTACTTTCATCTTCAATCAAGGAAAGGGAGTTGTTGAAGGAAGTCTAGATGACCAAAAGAAGGAAGAGGTATGTATATATTCGTGTCACCATATGGTTACAGATAGAATGGATAGAATGCTCTATCTCATGAGCATGAAGAAGAAACTCTTCCATTAGAATGATACATGAAGGCATAGATACAATGTGCCTTGAACTCTTCTATATGATAACATGATGGGATCAACATTATATGAGCTCATGGAAAATATGAGGTACCTGACAACTATGGTTCCTATGATGAAGGAACTATTAATAGAAGATCCTGAGGAAGAAATATGTGAAGAAGGTGAAAAAAGAGTTCATAAAAGATGTATCTATAGTCACGTAAGATAAGTGATCAACATTTGAAATCAAGGATTAGCTATGACATCTCCATGGAGAAGGTATGAAAACCCTGATATGTATACTAGAAAAAGGAGAACCTTGATAATGAAGGCCTTGGAGATGGATTCATACATGTGCAGGATGTTGATGTTACAAGAAGTTGATGTCATGACGAAAGGCCATCATAAAAAGGTAACTTTGATTTAATGTTCATTTTGATTTTTGAAAGCATCTGGTTGGGTTGTAACAAGGCTACCGAAAGAGAGTTGTAGAAGTTTATCTACAACTAAGATTGGATGGAAGATCCGAAAATTATGAAGACTTGGAAAAGGTAGTTGTATGAAGAATAGCCAGATGTGGACTAGAAGGTCACTTCCTGATGAAGAGAAGGATGACATGACTGTTAGTAACTTAGTTCAACACTATGTTTTCTTGAAGGGAAGAAGAAGATGGTTGATGCCCTACGAAGAAGTAATGAAGAAGAAGGCTCCATGATGAAGAAGTTGAAGTTCATGACATGATGCAAAAAGTGGAGCCCTACAAGCAACTAATAGTACCATGATCTCCACCATAGAGCAGATAGTTGTTGTTGGAAACAAGTCCCTAGTTGAAAGGGAGCTTGGGCAAGTCCCTGGTTAATAGGGAGCTTCTGTATATTCCTTGTATAGGAATTATTAGATCTTCCTTGGTTAAGAGGGAATGACAGATATGATTCTCTACTTCATGTTTCATGCACTAGACCAGGACTAACAGTTGTAAGTCTTAATGAAGGTCATAAGGGAGAGATGGACACATCATTCTTGTCTTCATGTTATGAAGAAAGAATGGAGGATTGGGTAAGCATCTGGTTTCCGATACCCTTTGAGGATGCAGTAAGGCATCTAATAGGTAAGAGTAGTCAAAGAAGAAATTCCTTGAGCATGTGTTAATCCAAGACAAGAATGGTCCTAGAAGGACATACCTTGTGAACATCTCGATGGGGTATGTGCCTTGAGAGACAATGATAATGGTGTCTATAAATCATTGGTCTCCCTAGCATTGTGCTCTGATCTTGTGGAGAGATAGAGATATTAGTCAAGGCCTTGTTATGTGACAATGTTGGTTGATATGATGAGATGCACTGGTATAAGCTAATAAGATAGCTTATGTGATGGCTTAACAATCCGACTCTTCTTATGAGAATTCTACAGTATGAGAATGTCGAACTACCTTGTATGAATTATGAATACCTCCCTAGTTAAGAGGAAATGTTGGAAAGTGTAACTAGGTTTGGTCTTCATAATGTCTATTGTAATCATGATTTTATGTATTTGATGAAACGAGAAAAAGAACTTTTATAATTATTATTTTGAAGCATGGGTTTCATGCTCAAGGTCATTTTATTCATAGGTCAAGCACCCATTGAGTGCTTCTAGGGCTTTGTCATAAAGTCGAGGAGTCAATTGAGTAATTGCAATATGTAAAGCCCTCTTTGAGCATCTTGTATTATGTAAAAGAAATTTATTTGAATCATAAAAAAACCCTCCAAGAAAAGTCAACCTAGCTGCAACAAGTCAGCCTCATGGAGGCAATTTGTACCCCTAGGAAGCCTATATATAAGAGGCATTCACACTCATTTGAAGAACACATCCAAGACATACAAAGAAGCAAGAGAAGAAGTTCGATCCTAAAAAGAAGAAGTTCTAAGGCAAGCAAATTTCAAGAGTAGAAGTTTTTCGGTCTCTCTCTCTCTCTCTCATGTGCAACAAAATTCTGAAGTTGCTGGAAAAGTTGTTGGGATCGAAGTTGCTGGAGAAGTTGTTGGGATCGAAGTTGCTAAAGAAGTTGTCGGGGTCAAAGTTGTTAGAGAAGTTGTTGGAAGGTCGAAGTTTGTTGTTTTAAGCTATGTAAGGAAAGCTCATCAAGAAGTTTGACTTGGTCTTGGAGGGGTCTTTGTCATGTGTCAGAGTTCTTGGAATTCATCATTTGAACATTCTATAAGAAGAGAATAATTCTGGTGGGTTTTCCTCTCAAGAGGAGAGGTTTTTGCCCCGGATAGTAGCCTACATTTTGTGTCCTCTTAACTCATTGATATTTATTGTTTGGTAATTCTTTGATTATAAAGAACACAATAATAATCAAGTAAAAAAATAAGCTAATAAAAAGTACATCAAGTTAAGTAAAAGAACATCACAAACAGTTATCAAACTAAGAGAAATCACCTTATCTAGCTGCCCTTAGATTTCTCAACACCTTACACATTTCTCACATGGCCCTTACCAACCAATAATGTTGCATGATTGAAATTGTATCATTAGCTGGGTACTTTCCTATTATTGTGTTTTTCTAGTAGATGGTATTGGTAATGAAAGTGAGTATGGAAGATATTGATAAAGGGCAAAAATGAAATATTTTTAAAAAAATATAATAAACAATTTTTAAGCAATGATCTGGTCCTGATGATGAACCATACTTGTTGGTTTGAAACGCGTCGGCCAAAAATTTCTCTTATGTGATTTCTACCGAAAGGCTTTGCTTAATTCATTATGGATCACAGAAGCTTGAATACAGAAACAATTTTTAATTAAAATTATATAAAAATAAATTATAATTATATAATATTTATTTATAAAAAGTTATATATATATAACTTTTTACCTGGTTGATCCTGCCAGTAGTCATATGCTTGTCTCAAAGATTAAGCCATGCATGTCTAAGTATGAACTAATTCAGACTGTGAATAGGGGGGTCATATTTCCATCCGTCCCTGTTATTGGAAACTTCCAAACATTTCCACGTTTTGCGCAACTTAGGTTGAAAGTAGATGAATGACTAGTTTTCTAATCTGTCTTCTATTCTCTCTTAAAACTATCTATAATTCATGTCATCAAGTCTTTCACTAAAACCAACCATAATCCACATTAACATCGATTGAGTTTAGACAACAGGGGCTACTTTAGTACACTGCACATGTTGTTGGCAGTCAATCAGCCTACATAAGAATTTGAGAAGATCTATATCGGATGAACCTAGGAAGAACTGCACACCTTTTCTATTTTTTCTTCGATTCAATAGCAGTAATGTTGAACTCCTCTACTTATCATTCAAAGAAGACAATATGATTGTGTAAATATTACTTAGTTTACTATTTCTAAAGAGGAGGTTGTGATGTAATAATGTTTCCACGTGTATACTTTTGGTATGTCCATTTCCATTCTAATTCCCTTCGTAAAGAATCAAAATATATTAGTTCTACTAACAGCTGCAATGAAATGATTCTTGCAAAAATTAATCGTGTCAGTTCAGAGAATATAAACCAAGGATATTATTTTGACTGTTTGAAGAAAAGATTTCAATCTTCACAATTGAATGCTAGTAACAAATTATGACAAAATATACATGCAAGAGTCTAAAAGCATTTCAAACTCTCCATCTGGCATGCATTGTAGCTTAATTCTATTACATGTTTTGTTTTGACAATCCTCTCTCTAGCTAATATAATCTCTCAGTTTGATTTCAATTGTGTGTTCATAATGAAAAGAACAAGAAATTTTATTAGACTGAAAAAATACCTTGCATTCGCACACATTAAAATTTGGTCCAAGGATGTTATATGCCTGACTGTAATCACTCTTTCCATAGTGATACAAGGCTTCTGCAAGCTGATAAAAGAACAATAATGGTTAAAACTTAGCCTATCTCAAGAAAGATAAACTTAAGGACCACACAATTTGTGGGTGACCACATTAACAGGAAAAATAAAGCATCTGCATTATGTCCAAAAATATGTACATGGAAAAAACTGACAGAAGAGAAGAAAGATTGGTTTTTTTGAAGATTCATATATTACGTTACCTGAATAACATATGCCAATTTGGTATTTGCAAAGGTTGATATATTCAGTTTTAAGTTTTAACTAGCTGAAATTTATTGGTCAATATACATTGTCCTGTCTCTGAATCCATATACGATACTCAACCATGTTAGCTAAGAAACCTAAATATTGATTTTGGATTACTTTCTAGACATAAACCTATCCCATATTGGTGCTCAACTTTTACAAGTAGGAAAAACTTGATAGCAGTTGGGAAATTAGTTTCTCTATAGACAGACTGTATGAAATTCAAAAATACTCCATATGATAACCATTCTAAAAATGTCTCAGCTACTGCTAGCTTATTTCTTTGAGAAAATACGAGGAAGGAAATCACTGGAGTCTCATAATGCCTGAATAGGAGCAACACCAGGGTTCCCACCGCACATATAGGCAGTCCCACTTGAGTAACCCAATTGTCTTCAATAAAATCAATCAGCATCTGGATTTTATCAGTTTGAAGTTTCGAGAGATTTGTTCTAACTTCTCATGTAATCTAATTATGGCCTTGTACCTATGATCCGATAATCTTCCACCTCTGCTACAAATTTGAGCACTGCCTTGTGCCAAAGATTTTTAATGTGAAGGCAAATTCATCTATAAAATGTAGAATGCTCTAGTTGAGAATAAAGGTTTACTACAGAAAAGAAATACAAACGACAACCAAATTCATAAAGAAGCAGGGTAACCGTCTCAAACACAATTTTCTAAAAGAAATCTCAAACGCCAAACAATGAAAAGAAAGTCCCTCCTACAAAGTTTCCACAAATAAACTCTTCTACAAAGTTTCCAAGAATAAACTAGTAAGCAAAAGGCCCTCATAATGTAGCAAAAATGGAATCGTACAAAAAACTAATAGAAATGGTAGGATTTATGTTAAAATTGGACAACTAGGTCCAAACTCCATGTTCTGATGCTCAGATTAAGAGGCTAATATTTTTGTTGGATTCCTCTTTCTGAGAGGTGTAAAATCCATATAAAAATAGTCTTAATCCGATGAGCAGAACTTATATTTTGAATTTATTATTCTTAATAAATTATATGTGCAAGGTCAGCCAGTTTTGTAATGTAGGCTCACATGCCCAACAGATGTGTCACACACCCTCATTGATGGATATATATTCAGGAAAAGTTGGAGAGAATTTGAACACAACTCAACTCACATCTTCCTCTCTCATCCTCAAAGTACGAGCTACCAGGAGGGTTGTTGTGACACATGCTGGGCTGGCTGACCAAAGGAGACTTTGCTGGTTGAAGCATCCTGTTGACCGCCGAAACGAACACATTCATTTTTCTTGTTTCTGATTTGTCTTCTGTAAGATCTGCTTATATGTTCTATCTGCATTTTGCTTATCTACTTGTATGATTGCTGTGAGAAAAGTGAAATTGCTCTTAGCATAGAACATCTACAAAACTTTACATGGTATCAGAGCTGAGGTGAAGACAAACTCTATCTATAGCAATCATCATCGAAGAACAGGTATTCTTGAGGTGATCTCCTCTCCACGTCTGGGTTTTTGGAAGGAGAGAACCAACAGATACGCTGGCCCAAGGGTGATGCCCTAACCGCAGGAAGCCGCAGTCATATAAGGAAAAACCGCAGTAAGGTTAAAGGTTAACGTGTGTTCATATAAGGGACAACCGCAGTAAGGCTAACGTAGCTGCAGTCAAGCCGCAGTCATGTCTTACAAGGAGGTCTGGACGCAGTGCAAAAGGAGACCTGTAGCTGTCAAGAGGAGTACTAATACGCAGTTGAAGAAATAATGAAGCCGCATATAAGTAAACACAGGACATAAAGAACAATTATGATACGCTGTTCATATATCCAATATTGTTTATGTTGTATACGCAATATGGAACCACTTTATACGCTGGGAATGGTTATACATATATACGCTGGAATAATGAAGCCGCAGTCCATACATATATACGCTGGAATAATGAAGCCGCAGTCTATATATATATACGCACAGTTAATGAAGCTGCAGTCTATATATATATACGCACAGTTAATGAAGCCGCAATCTTTGGAATGAAGACGCAGTCCATACATATATACGCACAGTTAATGAAGCCGCAGTGAAAACCTATGTGCAGTCACGGAGACAGTCATATGAACTCCGATACTTCTGATATTTTGAAGAACAGTTACATGATAAATGTCAGAACTCTGTCCACTATAATAATCATACTATTAAGGGAATGAAGCAGTAGTGGAGCCGCAGTCTAGAACGCAGAAATCACACATGCTAGATCTCGCATGGAGAAGCTGGATCTGACTGCACCTCGGTTAGGGTATGAGGTGCATTCATGACCAGAACTCGAAGGTATGATGAGGACGCAGAATTGATCCATGAACTGGGCTAAATATTCTCTCGGCATACCTATGAATTAAAGGCACAAAACTCGGATGGATAAGGAAATGAAGATCTCGGATAAGGACACTGCAATGAGGTCTGAGCTATATAGATTCTCAACAGAAACCTAATCCTTATAATGAAAGTCTCTGCATTACATGAATAGATTGATATGACAATCTCAGCATAAAGATATCTCCGCTCTTTCAGAGATATTCCTGTATCAGTCTCGGCATATAATCTCGTTGAAGAGAATTTCAATAATGACTGTGTCTACTGCAATCTGAGCAGTGACAATCAAATCAAGAGCTGCAGTCTCGGTATACTCCAAGGGAGCAGTGATGGATCTACTCTCTCGGATCAACGAAGGTCATTTTGAATATTATCTCTATTTCATATATATTACTGTCTCAGCATAACCAGATTAATGAAGTATGTTTCGGTGATGACATTGATTCTTGGCATCCCTGAAAAAGGAGATATACCATATCAATAGTCTCCATTGTATTCGGATCTAGTGATCTCGACATGAATATGATCTCAGAAGCAGTCACAATGACAAGGATCACAAGAAGTAATAACATGATTATTACAATTTAAGTATAATGAAAGAAGCAGTACAGCGAAGTGTTGTCGTGGTCTTTATGGTGCAGAGATCCTAAGGGCAACCATAGCGTAACAATGATACACTAAAAGATATTGCAACAACAATGAAGTTCTTGGTGATGCAATGATGTTAGAGGAGCAGCAAGATGGTGATCTCAGCAGTGCTCAAGAAAGAGACTCATAATCCGCAGCTTCAGAAGGCCTGAATCCGCAGTCTGTTGACCCTATACGCATTCACAGTATAAGGAGGTCTGGAAGGACAGTGTTTCGGTTGCTATAAATAAAAGAAGCATGGTGGCAGCACATTGATAAGGGTTGTTCCTTAGGACTGTTTCAAGGTTGATAAGTCACTGTCATCAGATCAGCATATGTTATTAGTTGCTGACTGTTTGAGGATCATAGGCCTATCTTGCTGATGGGCTAGGCCGCAGGCCATAGCGAGCAGCATAGGTTGTTCTATCAGTCTTGGACTGCGTGGCCTACTGCAGACTTGAAGGCCTTCATTATTGATGAGAAGGATAACTGCTGAAGCAGTGTTAGTTAGTACAGCAAGAAGATCACAGTGTTCTGGAAATTATATTGAGTCAAGGTTTGACTATGTTCGACACAGTTTGATGAGCTTCCTATTGATGCCACCTGGATGGACATCAAATGAGTTCAAAGACTTTTGCAGAGAAGCTGGCATTAAGAGGGAGACTACCACTGCATATACTCCTGAGCAGAATGGTGTTGCTGAACGCAAAAATAGGACTATTGTGGAAGCTGCCCGTGCCATGCTATGTGACCAGGGTCTTCCAAAGTTTCTGTGGGGAGAAGCTGCAAATACTGCTGTGTACATTCAAAACCGATGCCCTCATTCCGCTTTGGACTCCAAAACTCCCGAAGAGTTTTTTTCTGGTAAGAAACCTGATGTCTCACATTTTAGAATTTTTGGATGTCTTGTCTATTTTCATGTGCCGAAAGAAAAGAGAAGTAAGCTGGATGCTACTGGGAAGAAAGGAATGTTTGTGGGCTACAGTGAGACTTCTAAGGCATATAGAGTCTATGTACCTGGTCAAAGGGAAGTAGAGATAAGCCATGATGTCACTTTTGACGAAGATGCTTCCCTGAAGAAAGTAGTAGATCTTCCTAGATCTGAAGAAAACCACGAAGAAAGACCTGGAAATCTGGAAGAACCCCAGGATGAGACTATGCCTGATGTTGAAGGGCCAATGGACCCTATTGATCCTTCCCCTTCTCTAGGAAAGAGGCCATCATGGCTCAGGGACACCCTCGAAGATGCTGAGGGTCATGCTGCCCCAAGGGGAACATTCCGAGAAAGCAAGAAGCCGTGTAGATACCAAGGGTATCTAGCTGCCATGAGTACTATTATACAATCTGAACCTGGATCTTTTGAGGAAGCCATCAAGCATCAAGTCTGGAAGGATGCTATGAGGCTATTATGAAGAATGATGTCTGGGATGTGGTCCCGAGACCGAAGGACAAATCTGTTGTCACCGCTAAAAGGCTCTACAAGATTAAACATGGATCTGATAAGAGTGCTGAAGAGTTTAAGGCAAGATTTGTTGCCCGTGGCTTCTCTCAAAAGGAAGGAATTGACTATGACAATATATTTGCACCTGTGGCTCGATATACCACCATCCGATCCATCATAGCCCTTGCTGCTACGCAAGGATGGAGTCTTCATCAGATGGATGTCAAGACCGCTTTTCTGCATGGTGCAATAAAGGAAGAGGTGTATGTAGAACAACCTCTGGGATTTGAAGTTCAAGATCAAGACACTTATGTCTGCAGGTTGAAGAAAGCCCTCTATGGGTTAAAGCAAGCACCCAGAGCTTGGTATGAGAGGATGGATAGTTACTTGATGAAGCTGGGCTTCACTCGAAGCAATGCTGATCCAAACCTTTACTTTAAGGTTGAGGAAGGAAAGCCTCTCATTCTAGTGCTGTATGTGGACGACCTCTTCCTGACAGGTGATGACCCTCTCATTCATCAATGTAAGAGGGAGCTTGCTGCTGAGTTCGAGATGAAAGACCTAGGACTGATGCACTATTTCCTAGGCCTGGAGGTCTGGCAGAGACCTGGAGAGATTCTCCTTTCTCAAGGAAAGTATATTGTGAAGCTTTTGGAAAGATTTGGGATGGTGGACTGTAAGTCCATGTCGACACCAATGGAACTCAACTTTAAGAAGTTGAGTGGCAGCGCTGCAGGGCCTATCTTGGCCAATCCTACTGAGTATCGTCAACTCATAGGAGCTTTGATGTTCTTAGTGAACACCCGTCCGGACATATGTTTTGCAGTGAATACTTTGAGTCAACAGATGGTTGAGCCTCATCATTTTTCACTGGGTTGGTGCCAAGAATCTTTTGAGATATCTTCGGGGCACGATAAACCATGGGCTGAGATACACTGCCGGGAGTGTGATACTCCGGGGATATACTGATGCCGATTGGGCTGGCAGTGTGGTGGATCGTAAGAGCACATCTGGATGCTGTTTCAATCTTGGTTCTGCTTCGATCTCATGGATGAGCAGGAAGCAGAAGTCGGTGGCTTTGAGCACCGCGGAGGCCGAATACATTGCTGCTAGTATGGCCTGTTGTGAAGTAGTTTGGTTGAGGAAGCTCTTTAGTGAGCTGTTCCAACATGTGCTAGATACCACTGTAATACTCTGTGATAATCAGAGTGGGATTCGTATGACTGAGAATCCTGTGTTCCACGACCGATCCAAGCATATTGATATCAGGTACCACTTTATCCGGGATATGGTACAGCGAGGCGCCGTAAGGCTCAATCATATAGGAACTGATGAGCAGGTCGCGGATACTCTCACTAAGCCCCTGGGGAAGGTCAAGTTCCTAACCTTCCGTGAGAGTCTTGGTGTCGTGGAAAGACCCTATGATATGGGTCCTGTTGGACGATGAGCTCTGGGAGCTCTGGGGGGCTTTGGGGATAGCTTCTCGGAGCTATAAGCACTCATAATGCTTCTGCCCCACCCTTGTGATTATTGAGCTGGTTCGCCACTCATTTAATCTGTGCCCCGTATGCATCCTACCCATTGAGTTCAGGGCTCATGGGAAGTACCTCTCATTTGGCCAATGAGGTGTGGAAAAGCTAGAGACTATTAGCAAAGACTGATGGACGCATCAGAGATTGCCGTACTCTCTATCTAGGATGGCATGGTCCAACCACTTGATCTGGGATCAAGATTTGTGAGGTCTGGGACCTCTGGACTGATTATGTCAGTCGGGGAATGATGTCTTTGTGACTGACCCACTTCTGTTCTGAAATAAAGAAGCCAGCAAAGCAAGTTTCGGCGGGATGACTCACGATGTTAATTGCACTAATAGATGGAGTTCTCCCTAGTTGAGAGGGAGTGTTAAAATTGGACAACTAGGTCCAAACTCCATGTTCTGATGCTCAGATTAAGAGGCTAATATTTTTGTTGGATTCCTCTTTCTGAGAGGTGTAAAATCCATATAAAAATAGTCTTAATCCGATGAGCAAAACTTATATTTTGAATTTATTATTCTTAATAAATTATATGTGCAAGGTCAGACAGTTTTGTAATGTAGGCTCACATGCCCAACAGATGTGTCACACACCCTCATTGATGGATATATATTCAGGAAAAGTTGGAGAGAATTTGAACACAACTCAACTCACATCTTCCTCTCTCATCCTCAAAGTACGAGCTACCAGGAGGGTTGTTGTGACACATGCTGGGCTGGCTGACCAAAGGAGACTTTGCTGGTTGAAGCATCCTGTTGACCGCCGAAACGAACACATTCATTTTTCTTGTTTCTGATTTGTCTTCTGTAAGATCTGCTTATATGTTCTATCTGCATTTTGCTTATCTACTTGTATGATTGCTGTGAGAAAAGTGAAATTGCTCTTAGCATAGAACATCTACAAAACTTTACAATTTATTATCTAATCACTATATCACCTGGGATTAAAATCAAATTAGAATGCAGTAGGAAAATAGATGAAGGATAAGCCATAAATTTTCAAAATAATTTGTACATTTTCAGTGGTTGTTCTTGATAAAGAAGTCTTTTAGAATATGTTAATGTGTACAAAATATACATGGAAATCAATGTTAGGTAAAGAGGAAAAGAGTTTAGATTAACGCACTCAGATTTATTCCTATGTCTATGCCACCAAAGGTAGAGGAAATAAGTGCACGTACCAGTAGTACTCTTTGCATACTTTGTCTCTTCTTTCCTCTCATTTCATTAACCCTGCAAGACAATTCTATTGTCACAATAGAATCTAATGTAAGACAAAACCCACAAAGAACCTCTGATAGAACCTTAGCGCACCTGCATTTCATGTCCTCAAGCAACTGATCTGCTTGAGAAAACTTATTAGTAAATGTAAGTGCCCATACTGCCAAAAGATCTAGGAGCCATTCTTGGTGCCATAATGACTGGAAAAATTACCAACTTCTAATCAAAAAGGTGTTAAGAAATATACACAATTGGTTGAACATGGAGTGAGAAGAAACATGTCCCATAATGCAATAAATTAAAATGTCAAGAAGATGAAAACCTGTGTGAAAAATGGTCAATATTAATACATTTTATGTGAGAGTTAAAATATCATATCTAGCATTTAATACAAACTTGTAAAGAATGAAAGTCGCAATTTACCAAAAAGTAAACTAGCTCTACCCCAACTTATCCTTGAGTAACGGATTGTGCATAGCTCAGATTTTCATTACAGTAATTAAAAATTTAGAACAAAGCTAGAAGTAATCATAAAATACACCATCCTAAATATGTGCAAGAATTTCAAATTCAGACAAAAACTACAGCTGATCTAGAAAATGACCCACTGGCTAAGAATAAGCATATTTCTGTCCACAAGACCATCACTGACATACACAGCCAAAACCAAAAATCTTAACATTTTTATGTGTCCATGAGACTTTAGTTTGTCTAATCAATGATATACATTAAACACTTGATCATGTATAATTGGAACTTGACATTGTAAGTCCTGCAGATTAGCACAAGTTTAGTATTGTACTTATGAAAAGAGAAGATAAGGTGTGGAATGTTAGTAGTTGCGTGCAAGACAAAACTACGCTCATAGTTTCCTGCAAGGGATTCCCTTCTAATTTTTGCCATTGGGCATTGTATCAGCAAAATTATGTATGCAGATCATTTGCTTGAAACTTCAAATTTCAGATAATGTACACATAAAACAGAGAGAAAGAGAGATGATAATAATCAGTGTTGAAAAAATCTACAAATTCTTCTAATATTTCCAATTTTTCCTGAGTTTTTCAGGGTGCCAATGTTTCCAATATTTTCTGAGCTTTCAATCCAAGTTTATGTGTGCTGATATTTTCCAATGATTTCCAATATCTTCCTCTATATTTCAGATAAGTTTATTTCTGGAGCGTTGGCAATATATTCCCTTTGCAAGACTGATAATAATATTAACTTTATTATTTGGAAGGTTCATCCACCCTTGTAGGGTTACATATGTTTTTAGACTTCAATATTGTATTCAATTGCAACTTCATAAAACTAACCTTTCAACTTCCAAACTTGACACCTTATATGCCTACCTAAAAAGCCACTGCTTATTACATGTATTAATTTACATAAGTCCTATAAAAAGGTGACCATCATAATCTATTAGTAATTACCCACCTTAATTCATACAATAGCTTGTTTATGTTATTATTTCCACAAACCCCAAAAATCAGATTTATCCCCCTCCCCGCCCCCTAAGAAGAAGAAGAAACAAAAAACTTGAACTACCTGCTACCAACTCAAACTATTAGTTGCTTCTAGTCTCCTTTATTATTAAATGTGTTTTATATTTTAATATATTGCATAGACACAAACTTTTGAGAGCAATTACTTCTCCAGATTTCATGTTTTTCATGATCTACTAGTATCACTCTGGCAGTTGGGTGTTCATAAACGTATGTTGTGGAAATGTATTCTGATCATATTCACTTTAGAAGTTGCATTCATGGTTGTTAGCCATGTTTTACATTGTCCAGTGACTGGAGCTTCTTCCCTGGTCATCTCAATTTCAGCACTGTGATTTGATGCCAGCCTTGATCACAATTCATTGCAAGCTGCATTTTGGGTCTGAGTCAGCCTTTCTTATCTTGGATAACGTGTCTTTCTTATGTAGATATTTATGTTTTTCTAGATGTGCTCTGAAACCTCTTCATACTTCATGATGTCAATTTAATATTGACTGAGGTTTTGGGGTTGCAACATTTAAATCATTCTTAACTTCTCACTCAAACAATAGTCTTTTCATCCATTTGTAATCTATTTTTCCCATGTTTCTAAAAAGCCCCTTTCTTTGGTGACTGTCGTGTATGGCTATATAATTCTTTCTGATATTTACATGTCAATCCCATTTGATTGTTTGGTCTAATATATAAATCATGAAGTCAAATCTGCATAGGTAAATGTCTGTTATAGTCATAATCTCATCTAGTGTTTTAAATCACATTTATTCAGAATAAGATAGGACAAGGTGAAGCAATTAACTTATCAGACATCAGCATAAACCTTTTGGACCATGCATTTCCAATATGTATATCATGATTGTAAGTACTCACTTGATCCAGAAGGTGATATGAAAGATCTCTCATTCTATCATCAATAATACCAGAATGTCCATGCACATGAATATTCAACAGCAACCCTAGAGCATTCAAGTAAACCTGAGAACCCAAAAGACAGCCAATTGCAAATGAAAACCAAGAGCAAGTAATCTTAAGAATATCTTAGACCAGGTCACTCTCCCAATTTAGCAAAAATGGAGAAAGGTTATAGTAATCATGACGTGTGAAGGATCAACATTCTCTCTTTGCAAAGAAGCCAAGATATGGGAGTCATATATATGGAGCACTTTACTCAAATGTGCATGGCCTTCCAAGTAACATAACGCTAGATGCCACCAATTGTGAGTATACCTGGCACCCTAAAATATGTCAGTGCATGATCGAACCCACTTTGCAAACTACCTACCATCTGTAATGTATGGATCACTGAACAGTGATAGAAGAGGGAAAAGACTACTTCACATGAATGAACAGCAAGCATTCCATGAATCCAAACATGTTTTCATAAATTGGACTGCCTCCTTAAAGCGACATTCATGCTGAAACACATGACATAGCTGTACCAAAAACTAATGGAGATCAAAGACATGTTGTAAAATGATTAACACAAATAAAGTAGGTGCCCCCAACCAAAACAAAATACTATTTTTCAAATGCAATGCAAAAAATAAGCCATCAATCTTGGATAAAAATTTAAAATACAGCATGCTAAGTGTCTGCTGTGTTGTGGCACACACCGCATGCTGAGACCATGGGTCATCACTTTTGATTGTCAAGCCTTTCCTTGAAGCCAATTCTGCATCCCCCATTCGCCCAACCTCCAGTAAAGAAAATGAAAGCATTCCATATATATAGTTTTCACCTTGATTTGCTGGCAAAACCTGCCTTGATAAGTCAGAATCTATGAATAGAAAATCTCAGACTCTTCTGAACATATAATTTTCAGATTGAAAGGTAGAGTGTAAGAGAAATGTCCTGACTCCTGTTACAGGCTAACTTCTATTGGTTGTTTAATTCTTTTCTGGCATGCATAGTAGATAAAAAAAACCTAGAAGGAAATGAAAGAATATCTTTCTTAACTGCTCACCAAAGCAATTTTCAATTCCATAGAAAACCCCGTATGAGAAAATTGAATCATCATGCATCTTTTATGAGATACACCATATGTTTTTTGAAATACTATTCAATTAGATTAGTAATAAATATAATAGGTCTCTAAAACTTATATACCACGTCAAGGTCTTCAGAATGCGTATTAGACATATACCTGACAGAAAGGGGAAGCAATACCTGCTCTACAAGCTGAAGAGAAAGATCAGGTCGGCCAATGTAAAAGCAAAGCACCTGGGCTCTTTTCAGTGACACCAAATCCTTTGGGAAGTCCTTCAGGAGCTGCAAAGCAAAATAAGTTGTTATTTCAGAAACTGACACTCCTCACAAACAGATTAGAAAAACCCCATTTTATTCAAAATTCATACTTCTTGCTAGCTAGTTATTAATCATAAAAATATAGCAAAACTAATGAAGGAGAAAAGATGCAAGTGTGTGACAAAGTACTACATCGAATGCAGTATGGTTGTATCCAAAAAAGAATCTATCATTGCAACTACCCAAGGAACTGAAAATAACAACAGAAATATGATAGGAGTGAAACTCAAAAGATAGAAAAAAGAAAAGAACGAAACTAGTGGAGGCACCTGCACACCCAATGGGTGGATTGTACCTGCAAATCAGGATTAATGGACAAAACTTCTCCAAAGGAACTTTTTGATTGTATTTCTGAAATGATAAATGTTACAAATGAAAGGGGACTCTTTATACCAAATGAGGTGGAAACCCTAAAACTTAAAAGCTCTAGTTACTAATAAAAGTGATAAGACCCTTATTACACAACAATGGCATTTTACAGATATCAAAATATGGTATTATAAAGACCTAAGACAAGAACATTATTACAAAATTATGAGCTTACAGACAAAATAGCTGATTTATATTATGTAATGTCTAAAAGCTTATGTGGTGAGGTACACAGCATGCCCTCCCTTTAAAAAGTTTTATCCCTGTCTCTAATCAAATCAGTAGGGTTGTTGAGGTCCATGCAACCTACTCTGATTGACACACACAAGATGAGGGCCCACTGTCGCCCAAATCCCCACTCTTTAAGCCCAGCTACCTCCTTGATGGCTATGAGAAGATTCCTTTAAAATACCTCACCCAATCAATAAGATCAATGCCTTAAATTGGATCTATGGGCGAAACAGAGGAGTTAACTATTTGTTGTCCTACTGGCTGACTATGTAAAAAATTGTAGTAAATACTTACAACCAGCAAGCTATAACATTCAAACTCGAGAAATATATTGGTATGACTAATCAAAATGAGTGTATATAAAATACACTAACCAAATATGAAGTTATTTCTGTGATTGGAGTATTGCTTAGAGGGGTTCTAGTGTTATTTTGCTTGTTGTCCTATGACTGCAGACTGTAAAATCTGCAGACAAACACACAGACATCAGGCAAATCTCATTTAAAAGGCCACCCAAATAGTGACTTAGCACTCTTGATCAAGAATCTATGGGTAGGGAGGCTAAGAGGTGTTAAATAGACCCTTTTGGATCACTCCAAAGCTTCTTACCATCAGCGAGATGCAATTTTTAGCAAGCTGGAAATTGATCATATGAGGTCAAGGGATTGAATCCCATTGGGTGTTTATCTCAAAAAAATCCCACCAATGTACTTAATTACATAACAGCTGGAAAATAAGTCTAAAAATTACAGATAAGTAGATTAATTATAAAGCCTAACTACAAAGTCCCAAGGTAAAGTACTTAGTTAAGAGGTCCCTGGAACTCTGAAATCCGAGCAGATCTAACAGCAAGGAAAATGTGCAGGTGAAACTTAAATATACCATGAAAATTATGGGTAAACGAAGCACAAAATTTGGTATGTTAATGTTGATTTGGGTAGCATTGGATGTGCTCTAGCCATGAAAATTGGTGGAGAGGCTAAAGCACATGAGGTCTCCAAGACCCAGAAATGGTTTGGACAGATTGTACCCGGTTTGGGAGATATTAAAATAATTAATATTTTTAATGGAGTCCCTAAGTCTAGACTTAGGAAAAATAAAATATTAATGGGTATTAATATAAAACTGGGTTAGAAGGTTCTAAAAGTCATGGATCAAGCCAAATCTAATCTTCGCTGTTGATTAGAGATGTAATCTCGGCTGTTGAAGGACCAACAGGAAAAGTATAACAGGAGGCTTGAGGGTCAGTTGGAAGTGACACCAGAGTGATCAGTCATTCGATTTACTAGAGCGGGGTTTGCAAAGTAAAGGCGAATCAGTGATCAACAGCAAGGGGTAGTGAGTACCTATGTCACAGGGTTCGACGAACCTGAAGGTTCAGGTTCGAAATTCGCCGAACCTGAAAAAAAAAAAAATTGAAATTCGTTCAGGTTCGCCGAACCTGAAAGTCGAACCTGAATGGCGAACTTGAACGAATTCGAACCTAATCGAACCTAAAAAATCGAACTTGAAAATCGAACCTGAACGTATTTTAACGCGAATTTCAACGGTTTTTTTGTGGTTCGATGGTTTTTTTGGCAGTTTTATTTGCCTGTTTACGAGAAAACCTTGGGTCGCATACTGGTTTTCTTCATTGCTTCCCACCAAAATTTTCTTTATAAATGATGGTGCCGGAAGGATTTGGCACAAGCTGTCGAGTGCGTTTGATTGTCAATTTGTCATTGCGCTGTATGCTGTGGTCTTGCGTTTGAGATCGCTGTGAGTGTGGTTTGACAGATCTGTGATGGAGCTGTTTAGTTGGGTTCACTTAATCGTTTGCAAATATAGCAAGAAGATTCCCACTCTCTGAAGCATATTACAGGTTATTCAAAAATTTACCATGCCTTAGTTGTCTTTGACATCAATCTTCAACACGATTGTGGTGTTGTATTTTGCTGGTTTTAGCAATACCTTACCCTGCAGCTTTAGCCATTCACTGTACTTTGAGTATCTGTAGACTGTAAGGCCTGAAAGGCAAGAGAAAGTCGATATTGTACATATATATAAATATCTTCAGTAAGTTTGTCCTCCTATTTTTTATGGATTTTCAATCATCTTTCTGATTAAGGTTTATACTGTTTTATTCGTTTAAAAATAATAGGTTCTAAGGCTTTTTATATTTGTCTATGTTAATAATAGAATGCACCAAGGATAGAGGAGCTGGCAGTTGCCCACCCTATCATATCTTGTCAGGATCAACACCAAGGTTCCTGAACCAACTATTTTATTAAGTTTGATTTGGCTGGACAAAGATCTTGTATATTTAAAAAATGTTGATATTGAGCTTTGAAGTGTTCCTCTGGAAAATAGCATTATGGCTTATTACTTATGGAATTAGTGAGGCATGTTACTTGTTTTTCAACGACTCATTTCCAGAGCTTTTCAACTTCAATGGCACCGTTGTATGCCCTTTCCATTTGCATTTTTTTACTAGCTTCTCCTTGAGAACTTTCATTTGTTCCTTCTTTGGACCACATAGGTGTCTATAGTTTGTTGTGACCATGGAATCTTTTTAGTCTTCTTGCATTCAGAAGAAATGGTTTTTCCTGGATAACATGATGCTATAGAGGAACACATGGTAACTAAGTGACTTGGACTAAGAATGCATTCGAGGTTTCTTCAAATGGTGTTTATATTTTTTTCATGCCAATAGTAAATAAAGTTAATTGTGCGTACAGAAAATCATTACTTGTACATTTTTGCAAAACACTGATATTTGTAGTACGTACTAGTTACACAACTCTGGTTCTATTCAGTTAAACTGAAACATGGTTGGTCATAGCTTCTCTCCATATCTTGGATGGCTGCTAATTATTTGAATGTTTGAAAGAGCATAAAATACTTATATTCATGTGTTTATGGATCGATTTTGAATTTTCTATTATTTTGTCATATATAGATATATATATAAATATATATATATATATATTGAAAAATATGTATAGTCGAACCTAATGCCGAACCTCATTTGAACCTTATCGGAAAATTCGAATTCGAATCCGAACTCGAATTCGAACTCGAACTATGTGACATAGGTGAGTACTGGAGAGAGAGGCAGAGATAGTGCCGAGAGACCAACGTAGAGGCAAAGGGAGATGCAGAAGCCAGAGCAAGCCACGCAGGGCCTAGCAGAGACAGCATAGAGGCCAGAGGGCGTGCGTCATCCACGCAGAGGGCAGCAAGAGTGACGCAGAGGGTCCCAGAGGCTGCGCAGTGCCTCAGAGGGCTGACGAAGAGGGTTCTGAGGCTGACACAGTGCTTTAGAGTTGCTAGAGAGGGTTTCGTGGGATAGGTTTTCTAAATAACTGTTTCTGAATAGAGAGGTGTTACTGCCAGTTATTTTTCTCTATCAGGTGAGCCAGTTTGGCACCCAGTTGTACTCAAGGATATACTGCATAATAATAAACCCTCAGAATTGTTGCACCGGTTTTCCCACATTGGGTTTTTCCGAGGACGAGTTGTCCAAAAATAACGGTGTCACTTGTGTGTTTGTTTTCTTTCAGTTGTTGATCTGTAGATGGTTGAGACTGTATTGTGTTTATTTCGTTATTTATATGTTTTAAATAACTTGTTCGTAATTAACAAGTAGAAGAAATAAACTAGAACAATACAGATTAAATTTCTAATGGATAGACTTAGAAATTTCAACATGGTATCGGAGCATGTTAAAGATCACAGGAGAGATGAAGGCACCAGCTGAGGCAGAGCATTTGCAGCAGAAACAAGTGTCCTGAGTGACAGAAGCCAACGCAGAGGTTGAGGAGGGCAGAAAAGGCTTACACAGAGACTAGGAGGGTTGACGCAGTTGGCTGAGGGAGCATGTTTTGCCAGTGTTGGGATTGCGCAGAGCCTAGAGGCTCAGTCCTTCAATTGCTGGGACATAGGAAGTTGTGGGCAGTTTGCGGGAGTGAAGTTGGTGGGGTATTGTGGGCAGAATAGTACCTAACAGGGCAAAACGAAGGTAGAGGGAGTTACTACCGAGACAGATTTCTAGCCAAGGAATCTGGATCAATGTTGCGAGTGCACAGAAGATCGGAGAGGTGCGACTCAACGTTTGGCAGGCGGATTTCCAAGAGGGAAATCGAGACTGAGAGGGAGTCTAGCAGAGAACTTCCAAGCGGGAGGTAGAGAGACTCAGTAGGAGTCGAAGAGAGGACTTCCAGAGGGAAGTAAAGAAACTCGGAAGAGTCGACAAGAAGAGCAGAGAGATGGCCATGAATGGGCTGAGGGATCAGGACAAGCTAGACGGGACGTCCAACTTTGTGGTCTAGAAAGCCAGGATCCTATCCATTCTAGATAGACATCGCATCAAGGCCTTCGACTTGAGAACAGTGGCGATCCCAGTTGACCCGATTAATAATGAGAAGTACGAGGAGGCAATGGCCAAGGCGAAATGCATCATCCTTGATGGGGTCAAGGATCATGTGATCCAACATATTGCCGAGAAGGAGATGACAAAGGAAATGTGGGATGCCTTGAAGAAATTGTACTAGCATACCTTCGTGCAAAGGAAGATGTTACTTGAGAATCAGTTGCGATCATCCCAGATGCAAAAGGGGGAGCAGATGGATCACTTCCTCGACCAGTTGAAGGAAATTCGGGACCAACCGACTTCCATAGGGGCCACACCATATGAGGAGATGTTGGTGAGGACCGCTCTAAACGTAGTCTCTGAGGAGTGGGAGACATTTGTCCAGAGCATTTTGGGTAGGGCAGATCTTCCAGATTGGGAAGAATTGTGAACGACTCTTCGTCAAGAAGAGATCAAAAGGTTGAGCAAGACGGGAAGTAGCAACAAAGGAGTCTAGATCAAGAAGGAAGAGAAAGAGGATGCAGCTCTAGATCTGCAGGAAAGCAGGAGAAGAGGAAGAAAAAGGACCTCTCCAATGTCAAATGCTTCAACTATGGAGAACTAGGTCATTATGCAAACCAATGTTCGAAGAAGAAGAGTAAAGGAGAGGCATCTGGCTCTAAGGCAGCGCCAGCGAAGGCAAAGAAGGAGGTCAAGGAGGATGACGATTGTGTCATGAGTGCTCATGTACCTCTAGAGAAGAGGTGGGGAGACATCGAGTTGTAGTCAAGAGGACTACAAGCTATGAGGGGCAGGATCCTTGAGGTACCCAACCTCCTGGATTATACCTTGCTATGGAAGCCCCAAGGAGAAAGTAGCAGGACTGGCGGATGTAGGTAGAAACGGATTCGGATGAAGCGGCGGAGAGTGTTGCAGTGCAGGAGTCCTTGGGCAGTGCGAGGCTAGCAGGCTGCAACAGTGCAAGAGGCACGGAGAGTGTTGCAACAGTGCAGGATGGCACAAAGAGGTTTGCAACGGTGCGAGATGCAGGGAGTTGTTGCAACAGCGCAAAGCTCAGTAGAGGGAGCACTTGTTAGCGACAGAGAGAGCTTCAGCATCGAGAGTGTTTCTAGCCTGACAGGGATGTCAGAAGTTGGGTGGATCAATTGCTTACTTCTCAGTAACTGAGTTGCAGTGCAGTAACAGTTAGAAGTAGCACAATGCAGCATGATGAGAGGGGGATGCAGTGCAGATGCAGTGTTGGGAGGATGGACCAGCAGCGACACGAATGTAGAGGGAGTTGTCATATGAATGTAGCAGTGGCAGTGACAGGGCCATGGGCAGCAGTACAGGATGCAGCAGTGCAGAGGATGTTGGGCGGGGAAGCCTAGCATCAGCACAGGTACCCGTGCCGTATAATCAGAGTGATGTTCAGTGTGGAGTATTACTAGAGCACAGTCCTCGCTAAGAGGGGGTGTTGATTTGGGGTAGCATCGGATGTGCTTTAGCCATGAAAATTGGTGGAGAGGCCAAAGCACATGAGATCTCCAAGACCCAGAAATGGTTTGGAAAAATTGTACCTGGTTTGGGAGATATTAAAATAATTAATATTTTTAATGGAGTTCCTAAGTCTAAACTTAGGAAAAATAAAATATTAATGGGTATTAATATAAAACTAGGTTAGAAGCTAAGTAACCTGACACGAGGATTCGGGATTCGTAGGATACGGGGATTCGAATATCGGATTCAGACACGTTGACCCCCCGGAACAGGACACGTAGGATTCGTTATGTATTATTTTATATATATATATATATATATATTATAGAAATTAGATATTTCTTACACAAATTTTCATTAATTATACAAATTCATTGATTTCAAACATAGATCTTCATCTAGATGTTAGTTTTACTATTTACAAAGTAAGTAAGTAACATTATAGCATGCATAGTACATACAAAATTCAAGTACATGTCATTGTCACATAAATCATAAATGATAAATCAATGAATCATAAATTCTAAATTCATAAATCATAAATCATAATACATATTCAATTCATCAATGATCCAATAGGAGAAAAACAAGATAGTAAGATAAAGACACTAACAGCTGTAGTTTTCTCATTAAGTCATCAAATCAAAATGTGTTACATAGGTAGTGCAATGCCAATGGCAAATAGAAAAAGAAAATATAAAACACTACAGATATACTTAGGTAGCCCATGACTCATGAGTCATCAGTCAAGGTAGTAGGTAGCCCATGACTCATGAGTCAAGGTAGTAGGTAGCCCATGACTCATGAGTCATCAATCCTCATAGTCATCATCAAAATCAGCATCAATGTCCTCATCATCATGGTCACCATTGCTCTCCTTTGCATCCTCCTCCTCCCCTGTATCCATAGTCGTCTCTGCATCTGCTAGTGTGGAGGATGACCCCTCTACAATATCACCGTCATCAAATCTAACAAGCTCTAGCACTGGATCATTAAGATCCATGTTGGCCAATGCCAACTCAACATTGTTATCCAAACCCATATCATCAGGAAAGACATCCCACATCTTTGTCTTTCCCTTCAACCACTCTTCCCTCTGCCTGTAAATAATACGAAGGTTGGTGTGCACATAAACCATTGTTTCTGCCCTGGACTGCTCAAGCCTGCTCTTCTTCACACTATACAAATTCCCATATGTGCTCCAATTCCTCTCGCAACAAGAGGATGAAGTCACCTAAGAGAGGAGCCTCATGGCTAACTGTTGAAGAGGAGGGCTTGTTGCCCCATGATTTGCCCACCAAGAATAGGGCTTCTTAGCCCGCTTGTCTCTAATCACATCATATCCTACAAATCGACCAGTGCCAGTGGAAAACTCTACAAAGGCATCCTCCACCTCATCAAACAATGCTCTATCCTGAAAAACCCGCCTGAATGCATCTTTCCTCCCCTATGAGATTTCACCATCCATGCGAGGAGGGAATCTACAAGACGGTCCACCATTCAGCAACTCATGGCTATAGTATTTTGGGTTCAATGAGTGAGCCAAACAATGTAAAGGTGTGCAATTCTTGTCCCATCTACTGACAAGAATATCCTGTATAGTACCATAGAAGGCCACTGGTGATGTCTCATACTCGGGGCACTCACTCTATAGAATAATGCTCCTCACGGACTCAATCATGGAATCCCATCCCTCATAAACCTCTCCTAAGATGGGTTTGTCTATATCTGCAAATCGAAGCAAAGAAATGATAGGGTCCATGATCTGAATAATTAGATCTACCCTCTCCCACCAAGCATCATCTAGCAATGTGTCCTTCACTCTTTTAGAGGCTACTTGATCTGTCTTTCTCCAAAAAGACCAAAACTCAGAAATAACCATGGCTCCAAGAGCGGTCTTGACCTCCCTCAACCTCTTCAACATGATGAATGAAGAGGCAAACCGTGTATCAGCAATCTTCAACAATGATAGATTGTTGTACTCCTTGTAGATAGTGAGGGAATTTGTATGATTTTGCACAAAGTTATGAATATGTCGTGCATCCTCAATAATGTTACCAGTCCAAAGCACATCAGAAGCAATGGTTTTCAATGCTAAGTTCAATGAATGGACAATGCAAGGTGTCCAAAACACTTGCGGATATTTAGCTTCCACAATCATGCCAGCAGCCTTACAAACAGGTGCATTATCTGTAATGATTTGCACACAAGAATCAACATCTACATTTTCAATAACTTTAATAAATAACTCACCCATAAATTGTGCATCCTTGTATTCTCCAAGTGTATCCACTGCTTTCAAGAAAATTGGACTATTCAAGGAAGACACCATGAAGTTGATGAGTGGGTGTCATGCTGGATTTGTCCATCCATCAGAAACAGTGCTAACCCCAGATGTTGGCCATGATGCTTTAATAGGCTCAACCATTTTTTGCACCTCTATTTTTCCTTCATCAACAATGTGGTTCTAAGCTTCTCTGAACCAGGAGGCACATACCATGATGGAGACCCGTGAGTTAGAGCTTGACACATCTCAATACATAGAGGTGAGCGTGCAACATTAAAGGATATGAAGTTTTGATAGAAAAAGAAGGCAATGGTGAAATCAAGCTCTTCCTGTTTCTCTTTTTGAAAAATCGTGTCCATTGGACCAAGTGAAATTGCCTTTCTTTTTGTTGCTTGTCCCCCAATAGAACTCTCAAATGGAAATTTGGTGGTGCCTTTCCTCAAAAATGGAAGGGGGTCATCATTTTTGGTTTTTCTTGATTTTGCAGCCACATTTTCCATACCAACAGTGAACTCTTTTTCTATTTCTTTCCTCTTTTGTAAAGGAACAACTTTACAAGCTCCAACTCCACAACCTGGTAAAGCCAACAAATGGCCTTTCACACAAAAATATGTCCTTGTGAAAGTATTGTGGCAAAAGTTGCATCTCCAACACACATCGCCTCCTCCCTTCTCCTTGGTGCTTGGCCCATCCTCTCTTGTGACATATTTCCGCAAGGTATATTTCTCAATGTTGTCTTTAGGAGGAAGTCTTCCCTCAACATTACTTGCAGCAAACTCTGATGATATTGGGGGAGGAAGGGCATCTCTAATAGGGACATTCTTCCCCTTCATTTGCCCCCTACCTGCTGCCCTTTATTGAGCCATGAATACTGTAAAAAAAATAAACAAAACATGCACAAATTTGTAAAAGAAATGCATATACAAACTGTTGTAATACAAATGCAAAAAAATAGAGATGAAATGAACTTACCTGGTGCTTGAATCTCCTTGCCGAGCGCTCCAAATCCTTGGCTCCTTGCTCCAAACTTCTAACAACAAACCCATAGCTCACTATTTGCAAAAAGGAATGAGAGAAAATGGTAAAAAAAAATAGGAAGGTGTTGTTTTTAAACCCTGCAGGTTTCATTTTCACAGGATTCGAATCCCGTTTTCGGGACACGTTGTGTCCTAACAGGACACGACCCCGATTCAAGCGTGTCCCGTTAGGACACGACGTGTCCCGAATTTAGGATTCAAATTCTTGTGAATCGTGTCCAATTCGTAGGATTCGAACACTTGAGGAAAATATGACGAATCCGGTTTCATAGGTTAGAAGGTTCCAAAAGTCATGGATCAAGCCAAACGTAATCTTAGCCATTGATTAGAGATGTAATCTCAGTCATTGAAGGACCTGTTGACCCTGCCGCCTACACCTACCTACAGGTCAGTGAGAAAAGCCTTCAACCCCACAAGGTGTGGTTGGTGGCAGGGAACTCAGAGAAGGGGCTGTCACACTAATCCCAACTCTCTCCGTTTGAGCTATCTCCTAGGTTAGCTAAGGGGGGTGGTCCCTAATGGAAAGCTAAGTTAAAAACAAGGATGTGAGTTTCTAGGAGAATTGTTAGAACTAAATAGATTATTTATTTAAGATTTATAAGCAAGCCTGATATGAGCAATAACCATAAACACATAAGATAAGCATGAGATACATAAACAACCAGTGCCTTCAAAGTATTGCTCTTTAAGAAATGAAATTTTTTATTTTATTTTTGTTTAGAATGAAGTCAAACGCTTTCAAATGAAAGCCCAAATAACCTTGGACCTGGGTTTCCCAACGGAAAAGGGTTACTTAGCTTATGCTTTAGCTTTCTTCTTTAAATTTGAATTTGCCTCCAGGAACGCTTGTAGGAAAGTAAGCAAAAGAGTTAGCCTGCAAAAAAAAAAAAAAAACAATTACGGCCTCAAATGCTAGATAAAACCAATATACACACAAATGAAAGAAGAAAATATGGGATAATTTTTCAAGATAGAAAACAAGCAAAGGGCTCAGGAAACCCCATCTTAAATAAATCTTTTGATGTCTTGTGAGATTGTTGGCTTGAACAACTTGTGGGACCTTTGATATCCTTGGAGGTGACTATTCCAACCGAACAAGTCCTCACACTCCAATAGAGTTGGCAACCTATACTTTGAACACAAAAATGCCTGCAAACCAATTGTTAGCGCAAAAGGGACTTGGCATATAGAGACCAAGTTGAGCTTGTCATTCAACCGAAAATGACAAGCTACAACAAGAGCACAAAATATACCAAGCCCAAAGGAAATTTGAGATAGCTGCAAATCTCTCCTCCCTAGACAATAATGCCTTCAGGCAAATGCACAAAAAAAACAACTAGATAGCAATGTATAATCGAATGAATAATAACATCAAATGACACAGGTATACCTCATCAACCAAAGAATGCACCACAAGAGAAGCTAGTAACCCCAAAGACTTTTATTTATTTATATAGAAGTTGAGTACAAAATCCAGCAGAGTCTCCGCAAGCCCAACAGCTCATTCTATCGATCCAAAATGATAGCTCAAGACTCATATAAATAAGAAAATGGGAGATGATCCCAAGGAAAATTCCAATGACAAATGGAGATGGATTGACAATCCCAATGTAGAAAATCAAATTACAAGTGGCAAGCTGACTGGCTGTAGGCAGAAAACTTGATTCCTTGGCTGTCCATCGAATATCCTCAAATCTGCTGTGTGTTTGGCTGCCTCTAAACTGCTGTTGACACCTCAAACAGCCAAGCCAACCAACTGTTGTGTATGCTGTTATGAAGATTGTATTGACTGCTGTTAACTGTGCGTATAGGCTGCCTCTAAACTGATTTGCGTAGGAGCTGAAGTAGCTCGCTTTATACACGTGGATGGATGGGCGTAGAATAGTGGTGACACACTCCATAACTTATGCGTTAACTGAACCTTCCAATCTGCTTCACAAATCTGCGTATATAACTTTGACAGCTGCATTAAAAATTTGATTGGGACAGCGTGTAATCTGATTTGGCATATGAGTATTTGCTGTAGGTAACTGGCAATGTTGAGCTGTTTGCTGTAGCGTTGATCTTTGACCGCCAACATGCACATAATTTGCCCATACGTGGACCTGTCTCCTTGATTCCCAGCGTAAATATCCTCTTAAAATTCTGCCTATAATTGCTGCGTTGAAGCTGAACTGAACTGCTATTGGCTGATTTGCGTGGAGCTGGAGTGGCTGCGTTGACACTTTGACTGGCGTGAATATTCCTTTGCTGTAGCTGTACGTGGAGATATCTTTTATCATGTGCCTTTTATCAAACTAATGTGTAGGCTATAGTTATGTGGGGTCCCTCCATGTTCTTTTAACTTTTTCACCTTAGACTTTAATTAACATTTGATTTAAATTAAATCAAAGTCACTTCATACATTTGCGTGTACGTACTTCTCATGAGCTCATTGTGGGCCCCTTTGACTTTGACTTGAAACTTTTGACTTGAGCCTGTTGTACCTTATGAGGTGGGTCCCTTGTGCTTGCCACATCACCCTTGACTCTCCACATAATTTCCATGTCAAAATTTGACTTATTTTGACTTTGGAAAAATTTATAAATTTTTCCAATTATTCATTTTTTTTAATTTTTTTCCTCATTTTGTTACTGTCACTTGAAAAAATGGCTTCTGAGGGACTTTAAGTCATTTTTTGACCCCCAAAGTGGGTCCTAGGATAATGCTGGGCCTCTGAGGATGAATTTCGAGTAGTCGCATGCCCCAGACATTTCCTAAGGCCACTTATTTACATCACTATATAGAAAATAATTTAAAAATCTCGTTTTGCGAGAAATTTTTAATTATTAAAAAATTATACTTAGACCTAGCCAAATTCCACGAAATTTTTTGTGTGATCTAGTATGGTAATATACATCGACTCTAGACACTAAGATGTGTCAGGGGCTCAATCTTCAAACCGTCACCCCGGCTTTGGGGTAAAACATGAGTGAAAAAATCCAGAAAATTATCCGCCTCTGAAAAAGAAGGGATAATTAACCGGATAAAAAAAACACTCCAAGGTGTACTCGTTTGCTGATCGAGTCCCAACATCCTAGGCCTGTTACAAATTCAAAACTCATCATAACTAGTATCACTTATTACAATTCCCCGTAGGGTGTGCAATCTGGGTACAAGAAAGATGATGAGAAGATAGAAGTAGAGTTAAAAAACTCTGTTGACTGATGATATCTGATGGTACAAGTGTCCTCTGGATCATCCTTGGGCATGGAGTCTTCACATAATCATCAGGTGCCACTCCAGTGGTCAACATTTGGCTCCATATGGGGATGCATGCTAGATATGAAGTGATAGTGTGCAAGAACCTGGAATCTGCATCCACTGACAAAAGACATATATCAGCAGTATCCATTCAAAATATCATCAAATGAAATAAAGTATAGAAACGAAGAAATGGAAATTTATTCTAAGAGCATAAATGACAATTTATTCATGAAATAAAACTACTTAAACAAAAATGACACAAGATAAGGTTAGAAATATGATACAAAAAGATGCCCCATGGCATCAGATAATTTCTTTGTAGAACAATTTGAGCAGTTGGCCGTTCACAGGTAACTCGAGTGGTTCTCCATCCAAAGTGCTCAAATGGTAGGAATTTTGTCCAGCTGCTTCCCTGATAATGTATGGTCCAAGCCACAAACTGTCAAACTTACCATGATTTCCTGGCTTTTCATTCCTGCGATCCCATAGCAAAACCATATCATTGTTAGAAAACATTCTATTCCTAGATGATTTGTCAAAATTTCTTTTTACTTTCGACTGATTTTTACAACAATGCTCAAATGCTCTTCTTCTGGTTTCATCCAATTCTACAATTTGATCAATCCTGCATTGCACAAAATCTTTATCAGATGTAAAACTTTGTAGCAATTGGTAAGCTGGTAACCTCAAATGCACAGGAAGGGTAACATCCAAGCCATAAACTAACTCAAAGGGACTCTTCCCAGTAGAACTCTTCTTTGTAATCCTATCAGCCCACAAAGCATATTTAATTTTGCTATCCCATGCCCGTTTGTTATCCCCTACTATCTTCTTGATTATGGTTATCAAATTCTTATTACTAGACTCTGCTAAGCCATTACCTTGAGGATAGTAGTTTGATGAATGGGATAAAACAATGCCATACTTAAAGCAAAATGATGAGAATTCAGCGGAGCTAAAAGCCTTGGCATTGTCGGTGGTTATTTTGGCAGGGACACCAAAACGAGTGATAATCTTATCTTCAAGAAAATCTATCACTACTTTTTCGGTGGCGTGTTTTGTAGGGATGGCCTCTACCCATTTAGTAAAATAATCAGTGGCAGTTATAATCCATGAGTAGCCATTGCTCGAATTTTCATTAAATTTCCCTATAAAATCCAGCCCCCAATGTTGAAAGGGAGCCTCCACGACCACAGGCTGAAGAGGCAAAGTGGCTAACTTCTGCTTCCCAGTGAATAGTTGACAAGCTTGGCAACCTCTAACATACTTGTGCACATCAGCAAAAATAGATGGCCAAAAATAACCAGCCCTCAAGATTTTGTGGGTAGTAGTCTTAGCAGCATAATGCCCTCCACAAAATCCTGAATGAAACTCAGATAGAAGCTTTTTGGCTTCAACTTCATCAACACACCTAAGTATTACCCCCTCCGGATTTCTCCAACCCAGACCATCCTTCATAATGCAATATTTAGTTGCTCTAAGCCTTAATGCTCTTCTCTTATGGCTAACTAAATGGTTAGGACATGATAAATTTTGCAAATAATAAATAATGTCTTTATACCATTCAAGTTGACCCAATTTTTGAAGTTTTGATGAAGTTAATTCCAAATCATTTTGACAAATCATTCCTATCGCTTTCTCATTTCCTTCAGTCAAGATTTTGGCCAATCCCTGGCCTTTCACAAGCTTGGTAGGTCTAATATCCAAATCGTACTCCTGAATCTTCGAGACCCACCTAGCTCGAGTTCCTAAGCAATCAGCTTGGACTAAAATATCCTTTACAGCAGAGTGGGGAACAAATGCAATTATCCTAGAATACCCTACATAAACTCTGAACTGTTTAAGAGACTTGACTAAAGCATAAGCTTGTTTCTCCATGGTGCTATACTTCAACTCAGACCCTTGGAGGGACCTACTCATAAAAGCAATAGGCTGCTCATGCCCTTCATTATTCTTTTGAAGCAACACCCCAGCAATAGTATCTTCAGATGCAAAAGAGAAAATCAAAAACTCCTTTGAATAATCAAGGCTTATTAGAACAGGTGCTTTGACAATAGAATCCTTTATTTCCCGAAAACCTTTTCTACCCTCATTTCCCCAAACAAACTTAACATCTTTCTTTAAGAGGGTTTGGATGGGTTTGACAATCTCAGCATAATTTGGAATGAACCTTCTAAGAAAATTAATCTTTCCTAAGAAGGATTGAAGAGTTTTAATATTATGAGGCAGAGGAATCTTTTGAATAGCCTCAACTCTTTCAGGGTCAATCTTGATCCCATCCTTTGAAATGATGTGACCAAGCAACTTCCCTTCAGTCACTCCAAAAATAGATTTAGCAGGATTTAAGGATATTCCATACTCTCTACACCTATCAAAAATTTGCCTTAGGTGGCTTATATGGGAAATTCCATTTTTAGAAAAAACAGTTAAATCATCTTGATAGATCTCAAGAAATTTCCCAATTAAACCCTTAAAGGCATAGTCCATAGCCCTTTGAAAAGTTGCTCCAGCGTTCGTTAATCCAAAAGGCATCCTTAAATATTCAAAAGTACCCCATGGTGTGGTGAATGTTGTCTTATGCCTATCCTCCTTTTTCACCAAGACTTGGTTGTATCCTGAAAATCCATCTAACAAAGACATCATTCCAGATCCTGTTACCCTTTGCAATAATGTTTCCATATTAGGTAAAGGGTAATTATCTTTTTTACATGCTAAATTAAGATTTCGAAAGTCTACACATAGCCTGATTGATCCATTCTTCTTCCTCACAATAACCAAATTTGAACACCATGTGGAATGCCTAGTGTGAGCAATAATACCAGCCTGAAGCATCTTTTGCAATTCCTTTTGTACCAAGGGGGCTAACTTAGGATTGATTTGCCTAAGTTTCTGCCTAAAGGGTTTGGCATTTTCGTCCTTAAGAGGGATAGTATGTTCCATAACATCTTCCCTATAACCTTTCAACTCATCATATGAAAAAGCCAAAACATCTCTATATTCATGAAGTAAATTTATCAAATTTTTCCTTTCTTGCTCATTGGTACCCTTGCCTATTTTAATAACCTTTGGGTCATGAGGGGTACCAATATTCACTTCAATGAATTCCCCTGGGCCAATTTTCTTATCATCTTTTCTCTTTGATGCATCATGTCTGTCAAACACTTGCTCCAAGGCTACACGTTCCCTAGGAGTAGGATTTGTCACCACATTACACTCCTCATAATCACATCCTTCCTCTTTGTAGCCAGCCTTAAATTCAGAAAATTCCTCCATGTTATTTAAAAAACGAACCACCTGGCTTTCATCATTAAAGATTTGCCAATGCTCTAGATTGTCAGGAACTGATGGCCTAAAGATAATTTCCATCTTAATTTTATCATCCACCAAGTTCTCTCCAAGCTGTAATGTAGATGCAGCAACAGCCAGCTCATCAGCTTGTTTATTTCCTTCCCTAGGAATTGCTTGAAGGTCTAATGCATCAAAATATTCCATATTATCCCAAACAGCATTTCGATACTTCTTTAATCTATCATTCTTGCATGCAAATTGATTCTTAGTTTGAAGAATGACTAGATCAGAATCCCCCTTGATACTAAGCAACTTTATCCTCAAGTCTTTTGCCAACTCAAGACCCAACAATAGAGCCTCATACTCTGCTACATTGTTGGTCGCATCGAATTCCAATCTATAGGCAAACTTGAATATGTGACCAAGAGGGGAAGTAAGGACAATTCCAGCACCCTTACCATACCTAGAATGGGCACCATCAAAATTCATGTGCCAAACTCCATCTTTTTTACAATCAACCTCCTCCTCCAAAGGAGGAAAAGAATTAGCCAGAATAGCATAGTTTCCCAAGTTATCAGATTCATACACAATTTCATTATGAGGCTCCCTGGGATTTTCGATATGAAACTTTCTCTCCAATTCCCTATCCAGTCTAACCATGATGCCCTCACTGTCAGGGATGGTAGCATAACTTAAATCCATTTGCAAACTACCCCCAATATCAGCTCCCCACTTTCTAGACAATAACATCCCCCAAGCATCAGGCACATCAATCACCACAATATCCATGGTGATCATAATGTCAGGATGTACAGCTAAGTGGACTTGAAGATCTTTTATCAAACCACACACTTTAATGATCTTTGAATCCATTGCACAAATGTTGTGGTAGGGTCTAGAAATCCTCAAATTTAACTGATTCATGACTTTCTTAGTCATGACACAAGATGATGCCCCAGAGTCAAACATACAATTGTGTAAAAGCATTCCATTGACCAACATAGTTATGAAAAAAGGTTGGTGGTCTCTGTTATCTCTACACATATCACTACTTTGCAGAGTGATAGGGGCATCCTCATATCTATCCTTAGAAAAATTAGACATTTCTTTTCCATTGGGAGCATCAATGGCTTTCAACAATTTATATCTTTGGGAGGGAATCTTCATGATTTCAGTGACAGGAACTAAAATCTTAGCATTATTAATCCATCCTCCCAAGTCAATATTCAACTTCGATATGGGTGGAGTGAAAGTTTTACTATGATTTCTTTCTTTATTCTTGGCTATCTCAAAAATTTGAGTTGATGAAGGCTTCTCTCCATATATTTCAGTGATCCTATCCAAATCTTCAAAATTATTTATACTATAGGAGGATGGAGTCTTTTTATTTACCTTCTGACTACTCTCCATAACTCCCATCCAATTTTCTAAGGACAAATGATGCTCTTTTCCAACTACATTGATTTGTTCACTTGTTCCCATCATATCTCCTTCTAGGATCCTTCTTGCATAAGGACAAGTGAGTTCATCATGTATGTCATCGCAAGGTCTACAATAAGGCATGGAATCATCAACTAAGTTTGTAGACTCGAGTGGATTAGGTGGCCTATGGTCATTGGGAGGTCCTCTCTTTTGCCATTTATCATTTACTCTATTTGGGAATCTCCCACCTTGATTTCTTTCCATGGCCACTAATCGATTTTGGATAGCATTCATTTGACTGGTGTGATTCGCCTCCATACTCTTGATGAGTTGGGTTAACTCCTTAATAGGATCATGCGTAGTCTCTTCTTTGGCCTTGCCTTTGGAATCGTTCAGTTTCGATGGCCCTCTATTGAAACCAGGAATTTCAGATTTTCCTGATTGCTTTCTAGCCCTTTCTATCTTTAAGGCTTCAGATTGAGCTACACTCAGATTCGTAGGCTCCTTCCTCCTCAACTCATAGGCAGTGTCAACCCCAAAAGCATCTAGATATGAGCATAAAAGAAATTCATCAGGAGGTTTAACAGTAGCAGGCATGCTTTTTACTAATTCATTGAATCTCTTGTTAAACTCCTCCATGGTCTCATTCTCGTTTTTCTTCATGTTGCTAATGGCATTGATCAAATGCCTATTTTCCTTCTTCTCTCCAAACTTATTCAAAAAAGCAGTTAGAATGGCTTGTAAAGAGTTATATGAGTTAGCAGGTTGCTCAGTGAGCCAATCAAGAGCATCCTCTTCTAAAGATAAAACAAAAAGCCTCATCTTCACATCCTCATAATTAGCAGTGTTACACCATTTAAAGATACAAACATTAAAGTTTTTCACATGTGATGTAGCACTAATGGCATTGTTACCTTGAAAGGAAGGCAACTTTTCAATAGCCTTGTCAGGGATATTGTGAGGATAGCCATTTATGTTAGTAAAGTCACAAGGAGCAAAAAGATCATTCATGATGCTAGGCTCTACTTGTTCTTGAAAAAGCAAATGAATATCAGAAATAGCCTCTTGCCCAAGACTAGCAAGAGCTCTACTACAAGAAAGTCTATTCAACCTCTCTCTAAAAACCCTTTCAGGATCAGGAGAGGGGCTAACTAGACCACTTGAATTTCTCCTAGTAGAGACTCTTGCAAAATTTGGATTGAGTGGAGTCGCCACTTGAGCAAGAATCTAAATCTAAAGTTCAAAATGCTGAAACCAAAAGGTTAGTCAATTTCCCAGGTACAAGAAAGCTTGTCCCCGGCAACGGCGCCAAAAGATGTTGACCCTGCCGCCTACACCTACCTACAGGTCAGTGAGAAAAGCCTTCAACCCCACAAGGTGTGGTTGGTGGCAGGGAACTCAGAGAAGGGGCTGTCACACTAATCCCAACTCTCTCCGTTTGAGCTATCTCCTAGGTTAGCTAAGGGGGGTGGTCCCTAATGGAAAGCTAAGTTAAAAACAAGGATGTGAGTTTCTAGGAGAATTGTTAGAACTAAATAGATTATTTATTTAAGATTTATAAGCAAGCCTGATATGAGCAATAACCATAAACACATAAGATAAGCATGAGATACATAAACAACCAGTGCCTTCAAAGTATTGCTCTTTAAGAAATGAAATTTTTTATTTTATTTTTGTTTAGAATGAAGTCAAACGCTTTCAAATGAAAGCCCAAATAACCTTGGACCTGGGTTTCCCAACGGAAAAGGGTTACTTAGCTTATGCTTTAGCTTTCTTCTTTAAATTTGAATTTGCCTCCAGGAACGCTTGTAGGAAAGTAAGCAAAAGAGTCAGCCTGCAAAAAAAAAAAAAAAAAAAAAATTACGGCCTCAAATGCTAGATAAAACCAATATACACACAAATGAAAGAAGAAAATATGGGATAATTTTTCAAGATAGAAAACAAGCAAAGGGCTCAGGAAACCCCCTCTTAAATAAATCTTTTGATGTCTTGTGAGATTGTTGGCTTGAACAACTTGTGGGACCTTTGATATCCTTGGAGGTGACTATTCCAACCGAACAAGTCCTCACACTCCAATAGAGTTGGCAACCTATACTTTGAACACAAAAATGTCTGCAAACCAATTGTTAGCGCAAAAGGGACTTGGCATATAGAGACCAAGTTGAGCTTGTCATTCAACCGAAAATGACAAGCTACAACAAGAGCACAAAATATACCAAGCCTAAAGGAAATTTGAGATAGCTGCAAATCTCTCCTCCCTAGACAATAATGCCTTCAGGCAAATGCACAAAAAAAACAACTAGATAGCAATGTATAATCGAATGAATAATAACATCAAATGACACAGGTATACCTCATCAACCAAAGAATGCACCACAAGAGAAGCTAGTAACCCCAAAGACTTTTATTTATTTATATAGAAGTTGAGTACAAAATCCAACAGAGTCTCCGCAAGCCCAACAGCTCATTCTATCGATCCAAAATGAGAGCTCAAGACTCATATAAATAAGAAAATGGGAGATGATCCCAAGGAAAATTCCAATGACAAATGGAGATGGATTGACAATCCCAATGTAGAAAATCAAATTACAAGTGGCAAGCTGACTGGCTGTAGGCAGAAAACTTGATTCCTTGGCTGTCCATCGAATATCCTCAAATCTGCTGTGTTTGGCTACCTCTAAACTGTTGTTGACACCTCAAACAGCCAAGCCAACAAACTGCTGTGTATGCTGTTATGAAGATTGTATTGACTGTTGTTAATTGTGCGTATAGGCTGCCTCTAAACTGATTTGCGTAGGAGCTGAAGTAGCTCGCTTTATACACGTGGATGGATGGGCGTAGAATAGTGGTGACACACTCCATAACTTATGCGTTAACTGAACCTTCCAATCTGCTTCACAAATCTGCGTATATAACTTTGACAGCTGCATTAAAAATTTGATTGGGACAGCGTGTAATCTGATTTGGCATATGAGTATTTGCTGTAGGTAACTGGCAATGTTGAGTTGTTTGCTGTAGCGTTGATCTTTGACCGCCAACATGCACATAATTTGCCCATACGTGGACCTGTCTCCTTGATTCCCAGCGTAAATATCCTCTTAAATTCTGCCTATAATTGCTGCGTTGAAGCTGAACTGAACTGCTATTCGCTGATTTGCGTGGAGCTGGAGTGGCTGCGTTGACACTTTGACTGGCGTGAATATTCCTTTGTTGTAGCTGTACGTGGAGATATCTTTTATCATGTGCCTTTTATCAAACTAATGTGTAGGCTATAGTTATGTGGGGTCCCTCCATGTTCTTTTAACTTTTTCACCTTAGACTTTAATTAACATTTGATTTAAATTAAATCAAAGTCACTTCATACATTTGCTTGTACGTACTTCTCATGAGCTCATTGTGGGCCCCTTGGACTTTGACTTGAAACTTTTGACTTGAGCCTGTTGTACCTTATGAGGTGAGTCCCTTGTGCTTGCCACATCACCCTTGACTCTCCACATAATTTCCATGTCAAAATTTGACTTATTTTGACTTTGGAAAAATTTATAAATTTTTCCAATTATTCATTTTTTTTTATTTTTTTCCTCATTTTGTTACTGTCACTTGAAAAAATGGCTTCTGAGGGACTTTAAGTCATTTTTTGACCCCCAAAGTGGGTCCTAGGATAATGCTGGGCCTCTGAGGATGAATTTCGAGTAGTCGCATGCCCCAGACATTTCCTAAGGCCACTTATTTACATCACTATATAGAAAATAATTAAAAAATCCTGTTTTGCGGGAAATTTTTAATTATTAAAAAATCCTACTTAGACCTAGCCAAATTCCACGAAATTTTTTGTGTGATCTAGTATGGTAATATACATCGACTCTAGACACTAAGATGTGTCAGGGGCTCAATCTTCAAACCGTCACCCCGGCTTTGGGGTAAAACATGAGTGAAAAAATCCAGAAAATTATCCGCCTCTGAAAAAGAAGGGATAATTAACCGGATAAAAAAAACACTCCAAGGTGTACTCGTTTGCTGATCGAGTCCCAACATCCTAGGCCTGTTACAAATTCAAAACTCATCATAACTAGTATCACTTATTACAATTCCCCGTAGGGTGTGGAATCTGGGTACAAGAAAGATGATGAGAAGATAGAAGTAGAGTTAAAAAACTCTGTTGACTGATGATATCTGATGGTACAAGTGTCCTCTGGATCATCCTTGGGCATGGAGTCTTCACATAATCATCAGGTGCCACTCCAGTGGTCAACAGGACCAACGGGAGAAGTAGAAGACGAGGCTTGAGGATCAGTTGGAAGTGACACCAGAGTGATCAATCATTCGATTTACTAGAGCGGGGTTTGCTAAGTAAAGTCAAATCAATGATCAGCAGCAAGGGGCAATGAGTATTGGACAGAGAGCTAGAGATAGTGCCGAGAGACCAGCGCAGAGGCAGAGAGGGAGACGTAGAAGCCAGAGCAGGCCACGCAGTGCCCAGCAGAGATAGCGCAGAGGCCAGAGGGCCTGCGTCATCCACGCAGAGGGCAGCAGGAGTGACGCAGAGGGTCCTAGAGGCTGCACAGTGCCTCAGAGGGTTGACGCAAAGCAACAGAAAGCTGACGCAGTGCTTCAGAGTTGCTGGAGAGGGTTTCGTGGAACAGGTTTTTTGAATACCTGTTTCCGAATAGAGAGGTGTTACTACTGGTTATTTTTCTCTGTCGGGTGAGCCAGTTTGGCACCTAGTTGTACTCAAGGATACACTGCATAATAATAAACTTCAGAATTGTTGCACCGGTTTTCCCACATTGGGTTTTTCCGGGGACTAGTTGTCCAAAAATAACAGTGTCACTTGTGTGTTTGTTTTCTTTCCGTTGTTGATCTGTAGATGGTTGAGACTGTATTGTGTTTATTTCGCTATTTATATGTTTTAAATAGCTTGTTCGTAATTAACAAGTAGAAGAAATAAACCAGAAGAATACAGATTAAATTTCTAACGGATAGACTTAGAAATTTCAACAGTTAACCCTTGGGTAATATTTATCCTCATTATTCACAACTCCAAGGTGTAAAACTAGCCATTTAAGATATAAATATTTGAAGATTAGGTAGTCTTATTATGCTAAAACTAAAATTAAAAATAAATAAATAAATAAAAATAAAAATATATATATTTTGGATTTTTAATATAAAGTGGCTGTTGATGATTCCTTACCTTGTAAGTTGTACCACAACAAATTACCTCAAGAAGCAGGGTTGTGAACCACAGTTTCACTTAAGTTGACCTTGTACCTTCAACAGTTAGGTGGGTTTGGTCTCGAGTAGAGAATGTTGCCCTCACCTATGTCTAAAACTTCTTCACACCTTCAAATTCAACTAGGAGCAGCCCCTAGCATGGCATCTCTGACCTTTATATCAATTATGCAGCGAATACTTCTGTTCTCCCAATTGAATCTTGAAGCTAACTCGTAGAATATCAGTCCAACCATCATCCGAGCATCCCACTTGCAACAAAAGAATGAAGTGGCCTAGCACCAAGTCCACCATTTTCACATGGTTATGTAGTTCCTCAACAGATCATTCCTCCAATTGTTTTGTAATCTTACTTAGAGTGAAATTTTTTTATGTTAAGAGAGATTACCACAATGATCAAGAAAATGCAAAATACGAAGAAAAAAAACAGCCCACACAATATAATACACAATGGTTTGCATATTGAGTTCTTTATTATGGCATATAGTGATGTTACAAATAAACAACAACATCATCTAGAGGAGAGACTAGCCTTTATAGTTATTTGAAATTTCTTTAACGGCTAGTTTGACTCTTGCTCTAGGAAAATATTTTTCTTGTCATCCACATGTTGAAGACTAAAAAAATTTGATAAAATATTACATTTACAGGAATAATTTTCCCACAAGGGGGTCAACTTAACTCAAGATGACCAAAGAAGCTCAACGTTCCCTTCGTTATGTCCCTGAAAGTTGAAAAGAAGATGAATAGTAGCCCCAAAATGCCCAATGACTGGCTAGGAGGCCCAATTTCCAACTCAAACAGCTAGTAGGTGGCTTGACATGGTCCATAAAGCAACTTGAATTGGTGGAGAAGAATTTGATTGGTTGAGGAGGAATCACTTGACTTTCCAAGAGTGAAATTTTTGTCCACTCACCGACCTTTTGGTCCATAGTATCCCAACATTCCACTTTGACTTCCAAAACAGCTAGTTGACTTGACTTTAAATGGCTAATAAACTCGACCTTGCCACCTTTTGCTTGATCTACAATGGTACAGTGCCTTTATGAATTTGACAATTGCGCTACCTGTGTTTGCTGGAATTTGGCCTCATTTCACCTAGGTCTATCAGATCTAATGAATGAATCTCTCATCCATTTCTCTTTTTTTTGTAACACAACCCCTTGCAATCCCTGCAATACCACTGTGTCAAAATCTGCCCAAGGGTAAACACCAAGTCCTTCTCAGCCACCAAATCTCGAGGTATATAGGCTGGTTGCGCTTATTGTTCAACACTTCTCAGCTGATCTGCCCACTTGACCCTGATACCATGTAGAAAAGCCACCTACAAGTTAATAACCCCTTGTAGGAATTTCGTCAAACACTTAGCTAAACTCTGATTTCTGAGTACAATAAAATTATAAATAATCAGCACTAATGTATTAAATTCCAACACATTCAACAGTTATTTATAAGCAGAAATATAAATACTAAGCCTGAAAATTATTTGCAGCAGAAATGAACAGCAAACAATCCCACCATTTGACACGATATTTTTGGGCAATGCCCTTGGAAAAATCCCGAAGGGAAAACCAATGAGAAAGGAAGAAATTTTATTTCTTATCAGAGAATTTTACAGCATTAAATGACAGTAATTAAATCCACTTATCTTCCTTGAAATGTGTGCACAAAATTTCCTTGGAAAAAGTGTTGTAGTTGTTCCTTGAATTCCTGGGGCTGCCTTGATTTTCATGCCCTTCACACTCAGAAAAATCATACTCACACATAGCTAGCTCCTAGAAATTCTTGCCCACAGGCTGCATTGAATTTTGAGCCTCTAACTGCCTCAAAATTTGAGCTCTAACAGCCTCAAAAAAGACAGTTCTCAACCACCCTTGAACAACCTCAAATTCGTGCCTCATCTCTACAATAAATGCAAACCAGTTGCCTCGAAAAACACGATGTCCTTGCCTCAAATTTTGTGCATGTTCTCTACCTTGGAATTCATGCTGTTTGGTTGTTGTCTTTACTGTTGTACCTGCTGTACTTTCCCTTCTCTGATAAACTCCTCCCTTGGCTCTCCTCCTCTTCTACAAATCTCATGATGAATAATTGCCTCTTCACTCGCCTTTTCCTTTTATAAACTCATTAATTACTAAAACCCTTGATCTCAATGGCCAAAATTAAATCTTTCCATCTCAAGATCAACGATTGTGACTTAATCTCTTATTGAGATGACTTAAGCCACTTTTTAAAATCACTTAGGTTACTCAAACTTTATAAAATCACTCTTAGAAAAAAACACTTTCCAACTTTATAAAATCACTTAAGTCACTTTAATCATTAAATACAAAAGGTACTATATAAAATCATTTTACAAAGATTAGCATCTACAGAGGCAATCTTCCACATGCTAAGACACCAAGCCAATGTGGAAGTCCTACCAAGCTACACAATCCAACACTCTCTTACCAACCACCTTCCACAGGGCCTCTTAGCCCTCAAGGGGTGTAAGAGCCCCTACTTGACCTTCTCCTCCAAAACATGTTCTCTTGTCGACCACTCTCCATAGGCCCTCTTGACCCTCAAGGGCTCTGAGGCCTGTTACCGCTCAAACTAGCAGGGGACCTAAAGGGCAAATGCTAAGCCAAGGACAACAAATGGAGACTTAGCCCATTGTCACCCCAGCCAAGGCCCCCTTCTATTTACGAACATTCACCGATGGGAGGAGACCTGGTATATTATGGAGTCACCGATGAAGGATAAGTCAATGAAATGATGTGGAGTGACCCAAAAAATCACTTTCCAGGAAGAGTTAGAAGTATAAGGCTTGCTTGCTTCCTAAGCAAACTACAATGTCTTCTATCGAAAGGAAAGGAGGATTAAAGGGTTAGGTTTATGGAATATGACTTATGAAGGGACTTCCCAATCCCGAAAATCCTTATTGTAATTGGTATCCCAGATGGTTCTTGAAGGATTATCTTTTTCAAAGGAGTGGGACCACACGGGACCTAGTGGACCCAGTCTAGCATAGGGGAATGAGAATAGCAACCAATGATGCTCTTACCCTGGACAAGGTGGAGAAAGGATCAAAGAAAGAATTTTCACTTGAAGGTGTTGATTTGATCCTACGAGGCACTAGCCTTGGGGATGGTAAGGCAAAGCTTGATCCCAGAGCTATGGCTTGGCTTTTCTCCCAACTTCACCATCGGAATGGCTTCAAACTTGGAGGAAACCTTATGGAAAACCAACACAGGAGACCTTAGGAGATCGAACTTTTTGGAGGGCTAGCTTGTCGGGAAATGGATGCCCTAGGTGCCCCAACTTGGCTCGACCTAGAAGGAGGTGAAGGAATATAATTTTTGGTGACCACCTTTTGTTAAATCAGTGCCTTAGTCTTTGGGAGAATGGAGTCTATGATGAATATGAGTAGGATTTCTTGGTTCCCAATCAAGGAGGCCTCAAGACCACTTTGCTAGCCTTCTAGGTCAAGGAGAAGCAATCTTGCAGCTTTTATACTTCGATGTGCAAAGGAAATGGCTTATCAAGGTCAAATTCTTTGATAGAATTACCCCTAGGAGATTTCGTTCATATTACATGGCCCATACATTGAGAGATGCTATAATAGAGACAAAATTCCACAATTTTAAGCAGTAAATGCATGTAGCAATTAGCCCTAGAACAGCGAAAATCCCAGTCCAATGTATATGACAAAGTAAAACAAGAATAACATTAAAATCATGTACTTACATGTAACAGAATATATCCAACCATTCACAATTGACAAGAGAGAAGCTCCAAGAGAAGATAGACCAATATCCACACATCAAAATTCATCCATAAAGCTCCAATTCATCCTCTAGAAAAAGTGTGAAATTCTCAAGAGAGAGAAAAGATACAATCCAACGTGATAATGAGCAAATGAGCTCATCTCACTTGAATTTATACACAAATTAGGAGTTTGAATTAGCCTCCTTGGCCTACATAAGCCCCAAAAATAAAATAATGTTTTAATAATTCAACTTTTGGTGACAAGCCCACCAAACTAGGTCATAAATGAAGGAATAAGCCTCTCAAGAGGTCAAATAATAATCTATGCATGTCGTAGGGCCTTCTAAGAGGCCTAATGAGGTCCATGGGTGCCACAATGAAGAGTAGGGCCCTCAAAAGCAGTGGACAAGGGGTTGACCTCTTGTAATAACCTGTGGTGCTCCAAATGACATGTGAGAGCACACAAGTGTCCTCATGGATCTCCAAACAAATCGAAAATGCCTGTAGATCACCTGCAAGGAATAAGATGATGGTGTAGGTGATGCCACGTCATCGTGCAAGTCCTGGATCATTTGCCAAGTGTATGGTTCAAATCTAGCGCCAATTGGGCATGATGGATCAAGTGCATCTTCCTCGTCCAATAAGTGAACCACGAGCAATCATTGAATGGTTGTGGGGATCCATGGAGTGTTTTCTATTGTTGTTGAGGCCCAAGGCTCTCAACACACACTCTACATGTGCCAATGTAGCCCTCTGGAGGATTAGGACCTCGTATAGGGAGACCAAACCCAAAATGGAAACCATCTGCAATCTTACATAAGATCCAATGCGTCCCCTACACTTCCAGTACAACAAGTCATTAGAGAAATCGAGTAAATGAGCTTACCAACCATGGACCACAAGTTGGGACTTCATAATGGCCTGCCCTTCCATAATGGGCTTCGGGATGTGCCAATGTCTCCTAAACTCCAAATGGGATTAGCCAAGTATCCTATTAGGTGGTTTCTACTTTTAAAAGGGATAATATGTTCAAGGCACATCCTTCAAAAGGTGGTGGCATGTGATAGATAAGTGAATGAAGTAGGGGATGAGAAGGGACAACCCTGGGTCACATGTTGGGGTACAAGGGTAGCTAATATTAGGGAAGCCCACAATTGGGTTTATAATGTATATGAAGGAGCAATCGTGGTACATGAGGTGCCCTGGCCTTGATGTTTAAACCCTTTTTTATATGCCTTTTACCTTTTTATGATTTTATTTGATTAACCGCTCGGAGCTTAAGGGGTAAGAGCATGATGTATAAGATATAGCAGTGCATACCCCCTTTTAAGGTGGGGCAGTTCATTGCCCACTAGGGGTTGGGACAACCATGGGTTCCTATATGATGAAGGAGGTTCATAGAACCTGTAGGAACCAAGGTGATGGCCATGATGATGGGTAGAGCTCATGTATTGGTTTTTGCCCACGAGCTAAATGTGTTTGTCCTTACTATCTTTTGCATTTTGTTGTACATTTTCCTGTTGAATGTGGCCATATATGCTTTTATCTTTCTTTTTAGCAGCATCAACCTCTAGGCTTCATTCTAGGCCATGACCCAAGGTGTGGGCAAGGGGAAGGGGCATGCTAACCCTATGTAGACCCAATGGAGGAATGTGGACCTAGTTGGGAGAAATGATGAATGGAGTAAAATAATGAATGGAAAGAGGGTAATATAAGTGAATAAGGGAGTCGTACCATGTAACCAAAATTGGGGTTTCCCCTGAAATACCATCCCTAGAGCCAAATGTTACCGCTCAAACGAGCAGGGGACCTAAAGGGAAAATGCTAGGCCAAGGGCAACAAATGGAGACTTAGCCCACTGTCACCTCAGTTAAGGCTTCCTTCTATTTACAGACTTTCACTAATGTGAGGAAACCGGGTATATTATGGAATCACCAATGAAGGATAAGTCAATGAAATGATGTGGAGTGACCCAAACAATCACTTTCCCAGAAGAGTTAAAGTATAAGGCTTCTTTGCATCCTAAGCAAACTACAATGTCTTCTATCGAAATGAAAGGAGGATTCAAGGGTTAGGTGTAATATTCCTAATTAGCCATGGCTAATTGGAATATTCGATTTTGTTTGATTTTTGCCTTCTATAATTATTTGTAAATAAAAAGTGAGGAAGGGGGAACATAACTCACTTTAGAATAAAAAGTCACTTCCTAGGTAGCACAACGTTGTGACTTAAGGGGAACCAAGGGGGCCAAAGGGGGACACATAAATGGGGCCCATGCAAACACATGGAGGGACTGCATAGGAGGGAAGGAACACATGGCAAGAAGGGGGATCACGCAGGAGAGTGAGCCTAGGGATTGTGAAAGGCAGAGGCTATAAAATAGAGAGGAACCCCCTCATTTGGGATCATTCCGGTTATGCGCATTTGGAGCTAGTCGTTCGACTTCTGAACGCACTAGCTATTTAGCTAGTCTGCAGCACTGTTTAGTGCATTGAGTGTCTCCGTTCGAAGATCTCACCCTTAGCCTCGGGGGACTTCGAGTGCCTACTCAGGCAAGGTATTTCCATTGGCATTCCAACAGTAGTTTCATCAGCATTCCAACAGTAGTTTCATCAGCATTTCAGCAGCAGTTTCATCAGCGTCTTTGAGGAACTGCGCAGAACCCCAAGGGGGTGATTTTCGGGGGTCGACCATTTCAGAAAATCTTTCTGGGTTTTTCTAGGTTTTTCGAGTAGAGTCTGATTCCAGAGTTTCAGCCTTTTCTATGGAGGGGAGCAGCTCCAAATCCTCATTCGATTTCCAGCAGCAACAGCAACACGGCAGTTTTCCAGCAGCTGGGACACAGATCAGTGTGAGGTCCATTCCAGGAAAGCTTTCTGCGTTTTTTCTGGGTTTCTTGAGTAGACCCCGAATCCAGAGTTTCAGCGTTTTCCGAGGAGGGCAGCAGCCCCAAATCATCATTTGTTTTCTAGTAGTAGCAGCAGCACAGCAGCAGCATCCACACAAAGAGGCCATTCTTGTCATTCTGAGAGTATTTCTTCACTTGCCTTGTGCAAGTTGAGGTGCCATCTATCTAATCACCTATTGTACTCATTTATTGCTCAGTATAATAAAATGGCTTAGCATTTCTCACTGCATTTCTCGTGTATCTGCTTATATTTCCGGTTTCCATTATTATATGTTGTTCCACTGTTATTTTTATGGGTTATTATATCATTTGCACATATTTGGTTGGAGTTTTTGCTGGGGTTTGAGGAATATTCTGGGTTAGGAATATTACATTAGGTTTATGGAATATGACTTATGAAGGGACTTCCCAATCCCTAAAATCCTTATTGTAATTGGTATCCCAGATAGTTCTTGAAGAATTATCTTTTTCAAGGGAGTGGGACCACATGGGACCAAGTGGACCTGGTCTAGGATAAGGGGAATGAGAATAGCAACCAATGATTCTCTTACCCTAGACAAGGTGGGGAAAAGATCAAAGAAAGAATTTTCACTTGAAAGTGTTGATTTGATCCTATGAGACACTAGCCTTGGGGATGCTAAGGCAAAGTTTGATCCTGGAGCTAGGGCTTGGAGTTTCTCCCAACTAGACCATCAAAATGGCTTGAAAATTGAAGGAAACCTTGAGGAAGCACCAGCGCAGGAGACCCTAGGAGATTGAACTTTTTGGAGGGCTATCTTGTTGGGAAATTGATGCCCTAAGTGCCCCAACTTGGCTAGACCTGAAAGGAGGTGAAGGAATATGATTTTTGGTGACCACCTTTTGGTAGATCAGTGCCTTAGTCTTTGGGAGAATGGAGTTTATGATGAATATGAGTAGGATTTATTGGTTCCCAGTCAAGGAGGCCTCAAGACCACTTTGTTAGCCTTCTAGGTCAAGGAGAAGCAATCTTACAGATTTTATACTTCGATGTGCAAAGGAGATGGCTTATCAAGGTCAAATTCTTTGATAGAATTTCCCCTAGGATATTTCGCTCATATTACATGGCCCATACATTGAGAGATGCTATAATAGAGATAGAATTCCACAATTTTAAGCACTAAATGCGTGCAGCAATTAGCCCTAGAACAGCAAAAATCCCAATCCAATGTATATGACAAAGTAAAACAAGAATAACATTAAAAGCATGTACTTAAATGTAACAGAATATATCCAACCATTCACAATTGACAAGATAGAAGCTCCAAGAGAAGATAGACCAATATCCACACATCAAAATTCATCCATAAAGCTCCAATTCATCCTCTAGAAAAAGTGTGAAATTCTCAAGTGGGAGAAAAGATCCAATCCAAAGTGAAGATGAGCAAATGAGCTCATCTCACTTGTATTTATACACTAATTAGGAGTTTGAATTAGCCTCCTTGGCCTACATAAGCCCCAAAAATAAAATAATGTTCTAATAATTCAAATTTTGGTGACAAGCCCACCAAACTAGCTCGTAAATGAAAGAATAAGCCTCTCAAGAGGTCAAATAATAATCTATGCATGTCATAGGGCCCTCTAAGAGGCCTAATGAGGTCCATGGGTGCCACAATGAAGAGTAGGACCCTCAAAAGCAGTGGACAAGGGGTTGACCCCTTGTAATAACTTGTGGTGCTCCAAATGACATGTGGGGCCACACAAGTGTCCTCATGGGTCTCCAAACCATGGGTGCCACAATGAAGAGTAGGACCCTCCAAAGCAGTGGACAAGGGGTTGACCCCTTGTAATAACCTGTGGTGCTCCAAATGACATGTGGGGCCACACAAGTGTCCTCATGGGTCTCCAAACAAATGGAAGATGCCGGTAGATCACCTGCAAGGACTAGGATGATGGTGTAGGTGACGCCACATCATTGTGCAAGTCCTAGATCATCTGCCAAGTGTATGGTGCAAATCTGGGGCCAACTGGGCATGATGGATCAATTGCATCTCCCTCATCCAATAAGTGAACCACGAGCAATCTTTGAATGGCTATGGGGATCCATGGAGTGTTTTCTACTGTTGTGGAGGCCCATGGCTCTCGACGCACACCCTACATGTGCCAATGTAGCTCTCTAAAGGATTAGGACCCCGTATAGGGAGACCAAACCCAAAATGGAGACCATCTACAATCCTGAATAAGATCCAATGTGTCCGCTATCCTTCCAGTACAACAAGTCATTAGAGAAATCGCATAGTTGCGGGGGAGCGCCCCCCCCCCCCCTCGCTCCCGCTCCCAATCCGCGCTCCGGGCGGGAGTGACTCGGGAGCGCGCTCCCTAAAAAAAAATTCGCTCCCTGCCTTTTCGGGAGCGTTTTGCCTTTTTTGCATTTCTTTTTTTGTAGTAATGTTCGAAATGCAATTTTTTTTGAAAGAAACAAATAGTTTTTGAGTGGGGCAGCTTAATGATCAAGTCTAGGCCCTAGTATTGATATGCTATTCATGGTAATATTAAATTCTTAAAGTAAAAGTGACATTTTCTTTAATTTTCATTTTCATCCTTTTACTTAAATTTTTAACATTACCATGAAATGACTCAGGATGTTTGAGAGTGGTTTCGTTCTCATTGGATTTCATATGGAGAAAGTAGAACTTTAGATTTCATTCAAAATCCAGCAGACTTATCAGTTTTTCAGGATTTCAGGATTGGGGGATTTCAATGTTTCCATTGAATTTTGTCATGTATTAGGGTATGGAACTCGTATTTAATCAAGAGTACCAATCCCTCTATGTACCTTGATGTTAGTGACATTGGTTGTCGAACTCCTCTATCATGAGCCTTCTAAAAATGTATGCATCACTCAAACAAAATCTTGACTTGACATGCTATTCTTTTTCTATCTTATGTTAATGCTTAGAGGGTGATATTAATGACAAAGATCCCTATACAGATACAAAGGTAATGACAAAGATACCTCTGGATATTAATGCTTGGAGGGTGATATTAATGACAAAGATCCTGATTTTGCAACAAGACTAAAAAATTAGACATTTCTCGTGGTGGCAAGAGGCCCAAGCATAAGAAATAGATAATAGATTTACTTCTCTTTTATAGTTTCTAGTAGCTTTTATAACTATTGACTCTTTCATATTTATTATGATATTTTTTTAAACAATATATGACAATTTAAGTTTGAAGTTGGCAATTATAACTCATTAGTAATGAATTATGAATATGATGCTTCATGAAAGTTGAAAGTTGTTTCATTTCATTTCATTTTATAACATTTCATTTCATGTTAGATATTATTTGTTGTAATGGTTACACTTAGCTTACAAGTACAACTTTGGTGATCAATGATGATAAATGTTATATATTGAATTTTGAAAGCTTGAAACTTTAAGATTGATGAATCATGAGACTCAATATGTTGTATGTTACTATGTTACTAACTTGCGGACGTGGTTGATGAAGATTATAACTTCTAGATGATTGTTGTTATATGGTTCAATCTATGCTTTTTTATGTTTTTTATATCTAATTCATCATTCTACATGTTTTTGTTGACATACATGTATCAAAAATTAAAAAATATAAAAAATATATATTTTTAAAAAATCGCTCCGGGATTCGCTCCCAAACCGGGAGCTTCTGAAAATGGTCGCTCCTGCTCCCGTTTTCGCTCCCGCTCCCGCTCCCAAGTAACATTGAGAAATCGAGTAAATGAACTTACCAACCATGAACCACAGGTTGGGACTTCATAATGGCATGCCCTTCCATAATGGACTTCGAGATGTGCCAATGTCTCCTGAACTCCAAATGGGGTTAACCAAGTATCCTATTAAGTGGTTTCTACTTTTAAAGGGGATAATATGTTCAACGTACATCCCTCAAAAGGTGGTGGCATATGATAGGTGAATGAAGTAGGGGATGAGAAGGGGCAGCCTTGGGTCACATGTTGAGGTATAAGGGTAGCTAATAATAGGGAAGCCCACAATTGGGTTTATAATGTATAGGAGGGAGCAATCGTGGTACATGAGGTGCCCTGGCCTTGATTTTTCCATCCTTCTTTATATGTCTTTTTCCTTTTTATGATTTTCTTTGATTAACTGCTCAGGGCTCAAGGGATAAGAGCATGATGTATAAGACATAGCAGTGCGTACTCCCTTTTAAGGTGGGGCGGTTCATTGCCCACCAGGGGTTAGGACAATCATGGACTCCTTTATGATGGAAGTTCATAAAACTTGTAGGAACCAGAGTGATGGCCATGATGATGGGGTAGAGATCATGTATTGGCTTTTGCCCACGTGCTAAATGTGTTTGTCCCGACCATCTTTTGCATTTTGTGGTGCATTTTTCTGTTGAATGTGGCCATATATGCTTTTATCTTTCTTTTTAGCTGCATCAACCTCTGGGCTTCATTCCAGGCCATGACCTAATGTGTGGGCAAGGGGAAGGGGCATGCTAACCCTATGTGGACCCAGTGGAGGAATGTGAACCTAGGTGGGAGAAATGATGAATAGGGTAATAATGAACGGAAAGAGGGTAATATAAGCGGATAAGGGAACGGGACCACGTAACCAAAATCATGGTTTCCCATGAAATACCATCCCTAGAGCCAAATGGTCAATCAAAGAGATCCCACAGGACTAGAATCCAAGGTTAATACCTAAAAGGGGTCTAAGGGACAAGAGCACAGACCTAGCCCATTCTTTCCACTGAATCCCCCCATTAATCCATGCCCAGAAGTGTCCATGATAAGCAAACTACAATACTCAATTACCAAATGACAAGGCATACCTTTAGGTTCGGGAGACCCACCTTCAAACATACGATCATGGCAGATAGGCGAGGGACCACATGGCTAGCTCAGGTGGCAGAGAAAATGCATAATGAGCTAGCTGGTGGCTGCAAGGGGTTGTTGGCTGCCAGCTAAGGACCATCTTGGAGAAAAAAAATTATCCTAGGGATATCACCCACAAAATGGTAGGTAACAAGGCCCTCTCGCCAACCACCCTCCACAGTCCCTCTCAGCCCTCAAGGGGTTCGAGGCCTACTCGACCTTCTTCTCCAAAAGATGCTATCTTGCCAACCTGCCACGGGCCCTCTCGACCCTTCATAGGTATGAGGCTTACTCGGCATTCTCCTCCACAAGATGCTCTCTTGTCAATTGCTTTCCACAAGCCCTTTCAGCCCCAAGGGGTCTAAGGCCTACTCGGCCTTCTCCTCCACAAGGTGCTCTCTTGCCAACCACATTCCGCAGACCCTCTCAACCATTAAGAGGTGTGAAGCCTACTCGATCTTCTCCTCCACAAGATGCTCTCTTGCCAACCACAAGAATGAATCACTCACTCTTGTACTTATACCAATCCAAAGGGTGTAATACAATGAGTCTATACCATGGGTTATTAGAATACCATGGGTCATCATAATACCATGGGTCTATAGGTGCAAAGCCCCATCACTTAGCCCACTTGCCCCACGCGTGAGAATACTCCTAATGCTACCCAAAACATAAACATATTCACTCAGCAAGATTGATTCATTAAGTCTCGAGTTCCCTGCTAATATTTTACATTCCATTTTCAAGTCCCAGTGTGTTGATTTGAAACTCCATAAACCCAAATGACAAGCACTGGTCCTTTTGCATCCAACCAAATCTTTGAATGTATTCCTTTATTTATGTTCATCGTAATTCTCTCATCATTTAAAATAAAAACCTTGAGCTTAATTGAGGTTAAAAATTGCAATCAAGGATACCTCCTACTACTAGAAAAGAATCAGCGGTGAAATGAGAGAAGTGAATGATGAGGTGATAGAGAGTTGCGAGCATTACCTCTATAGTCTCCCTAGAGTTGGGATTTGGCATCTAGGTTTGGGAGACAACAAACACCCCTATAATATAGAAACTAAGAACCGGGCTTTAGACATACAGAGGCATATCAAGTACTAAAGATTCCTGAAAATCAATTGGGGGATCAACAATATATAAAAAATAGGACCAGAAAAGGCAATATTAAGAGGCAATCATAAAGGTTGATGTATGATTTTGGATCTAGGAATCAACGCATACAAGTACATAGTCTCATATTTAAGATCGTTAATAGATATCAACTTGATGAGTAGCCCATTAGAATTAAAGCAAATTGTTCCAGATTTGGATGTTATGAGTATCAACTTATATTTTTGGAAACTCTAGAGGATGCTTCCTTAAATTTATTGGCACCACACATTCAAAATCAAGGTGGTATTATAGTTGGCACTAGGGCTAGGAACTATGCCCATCACCAAATGTGGCCCACTAACACAACCATGAGAGCCCCCGCTCTTTCGGTGGGCCAAACATACCACACACTTGGGATAAATTGAAGCCAAGTGGTGAAAGTAGCGCCACCCGCTCTTGACCAACCAGTCAAGCCCGTAGTTAGTCTCAACTTTAATTTTAGGAACAGTCAAGGGGCTTTGAGGATCAAATTGGGGAAAATCAACAATACCAAAATGATTGGATCCTGATATGTTTATCTCAAATGTAAGTGCTCCCAAGAGAATTTGTTAGAACGTGATCGGGCCAAAGACATATAAAACTCAAAATAAAAAAATTGCCATTTGGAGAGGAAGAATCTGCAGTGTAAAACAACAACACTTGTCATTATAGACTGTATAGATTAACTGTTTTCACGTATTGTCCTGTCAGCATCTATGCTTTGCATTCTTATTCCAATGTTCCACCGAGTTTCCGGAACGAGGAAGCATGGGAGCGGGGATACGCGCAAGGGGGATGTATATAAGCAACCCCAAAATTTAGGGAAATTTCAAGGAAACGAGAGGACGTTGGAGTCATAAAAATTAAAAAATATTAAAATATATATATATATAAAAATAAAAAATAAAATCCCAACAATATGTCAAAACTGAATAGTAAATATTAATAATTATGAAATGTACATTTAAATTGAAATTCATCATTTCGTATTAGACTATTATGAATTATCATTTTTGCAATGTACATCTAAAAGTAAATTGAATCCATCATTTGACATTATGCAATGTTCCATCTAAATTCATCATTTGGCATTATGCAAGGTACATCTAAATTAAATTCATCGTTTGACAATTGAAATTATGCAATGCACATCTAAAAGTAAATTCATCATATGACAATGACATTTTGATGAAGCCAAACAATGTTATCAAAACCGGACCTATCATTGAACCGGTAGACCCCCAGACTAGGAACCAGTCAGAACTGGACTGAAATCGGTAAAAAATGTTCAAATATAGAACTAGGTTCGGTCTTCATAATGGCATATGTAACCATGATTTTATGTATTTAATGAAAAGAGAAAAATAAATTTATTATTATTCTCGAGGCATGGGTTTCATGCTCAAGGGAAATTTATTTTTAGGTCGAGCACCCATTGAGTACTTCTAGGTTTGTCATAAAGTCAATTGAGTCATTGTCATGTATTTAAGACCCATTTGGGCATGTTACATATTGTAAAGACCCTCCAAGACCTCATCATGGCACAAAGATCAAGTCGGCCTACATGAAAGGACAAGTTGGCCTAAAGAGAGCAATTCATAGCCCTCATAAGCCCATAAATAAGAAGGAACTTGACCTCATTGTGACTCACTCAAGCAAGTTCGATCTTTTCAAGATAGAAGTTGGAAAAAGGACGAAAAGGAAGTAGAAGAACTAGATCAAAGTTTTTGGGCCTCCGAAGTTGTAGAAGAATGTGTTGGGCAGGTCGAAGTTCCAGAAGAATCTGTTGGGCAAGTCGAAATTGCAAAAGTTGTTGGAATCAAAGTTTGACTTGGTCTTGGAGGGCCTTGGTCAAGGATCATAGATCTTGGAATTCGTCAATTGAAGTTCTATAAGAAGAGAAGAATTTTTGTGGGTTTTCCTCTCAGTTGGAGAAGTTTTGGCACTAGTTGATCGCCTACATCTTGTGTCCTATTGTCTCTTTGATTTTATTGTTGGGTAGTTGTTTGATGATAAAGAACACTAATAATAATCAAGTGTACGAAGAAGCTAATCAAGTTAAGTAAAAATACATCACAAGCAATTATCTAAGTAAAAGAAATCACCTAATCTAGTTGCCCTAGATTTCTCAACATGGTATCAGAGCTAAGGTGTCAAGACAAGTATAGGCAGCTTAAAGAAGGACACTCAAGGACCAAAGCACTAGAAAAGCATCTAATAAGCATCAAGAAGAGTTCAATCAAGAAAGAGAAAGAAGCCTTATACCCAGCAAAGGAAGAATAAAGAAGAGCGAAGCATTTCTTGCTCTGTTTTAGGCTAATTCTCCTCCGCATGTGTGAAGGTTAGCACATCATCCTACAACGGTAGAAGCCGAAAATTGCAGTCACTCAAAGGAGCCAAAGTTTGGGTTAAAGAAGGACTATTTAGCAAGTCAAGTTGTCAAGATAAGGAGTCAAGGTCAAGCGAAGTCAAAAGGAGGCAAGTTTATCCATATTCCAGCCACACATGTGACCTAGGGTTTCTGTAGGAGAAACCGAAATTGCAGTCATACAATAGCAAGCCGAAAATATGAAGAAGGGCCGAAATCTGAAGTTGTAAGAAGACCTAAAAACCCTAGCTCATCCATAGAAGAACTACACATTGAAGCATCTAAAAGTCTCTACATTCTAGAGAAGCAGGAAGAAGCGTAATCATCATCATCAAGGAATCAAGGTGATCTCCCTCTCGTTGAAGGATCACTTTTGAAGGAAGACATCTTCTATCATCATCAAAATCAAGAAGGCATCAAGTTGAAGATATTAACATCAAGGAGCATCTTCACTTGACAAGTAAGTATCTTTATATCTATATTTGAATCTATTAAAATGACTTCATTTTGCAAGAAGAGCAACAAATTGGTTGGGTTGTCAAACTTTCTTGCATAGAAGAAGAGGATAGATTTGATCCTCATAGAAAATGAAGTTGTTGAGCATGTTAAGGGTTCTGTCACTAAACCTCCAAAGGAAGAAGCTCAAGCTCTAGTTGAATACATGAAAAAGGAAATAAGGGCTCAAAGAATCCTTATGTAGCAAATTGGAAAAGTCAAAAGACATCCATGACAAATTGGTGGAATTATTCTCTGTAAGTTTGGCAAGAGAAGTGATATCATTGAGAACCAAGCTCTACAAGATGACGATATCAAAGGAAGAAGGAATGTTACCTTATGAGGGTGTCTGAAATAAGGGACCAACTACAAGAGTTGGGAAAGATAATGTCTAACAAGGAAACAACTACTATAGTACTCAATGCACTACCAGAGGAATGGGGTAACTTTACATCAAGCATTTATGAATTGTGGTCACTATGGAAAATTGAAGAAACCGAGTTGAAGGCAAAAAGTGATGTAGGATCAAGCGAGCAAACTCAAGCATATGCTGCCATGGCAAAGAGGAAAGGAAAGTTTGGGAAATTTGGTCCTAAGAAAAGGAAGAAGAATATGGCGAATGTTCAATATTATGGATATGGGCACTATAAGAGAGATTGTCCTAAGCTCAAGAAGGACGACAACAAAAGAGGAAGGGGAAAATCCCATATCATTGAAGAAGTGGAAGAAGTTTAAAAAAAAGAAATCCAAAAAGGAAGAAGTAAAATATCTCTACTATGACTGAGATAAGTCTTCTCCGCCTAGTTCTTTTCAGTTTCTATAAATATAACTATCATGGTAGAAAGCATTAAAAGCATGATAGGATGCATCATTTTAGGGGATGGCATCATATTAGCATATGATTGAAAGCAAGAGCTCATGGGAAGCTTGAAAGATAGCTAAAGTTTATGGCAGACACTATTAGAATGAAGTAACTCTTGATAACCTCACTAAAAGCATAAGTAGTACTTATGGGTAGAAATGAGTCATCGAGTATAGAACTCATCATACATCAATGGGAAGTAGCATCTACAAGATGAGGATAATTAGGATCCTCAACTAGAATCTTCATTGGAAGATTCATCTCTTGGGAGAAGCAAATGTCTCGCTGAGAATTCCACTTTGGATAGGATTCATTGTTTGAAAGAATGATGGTATGATGACAAAATAATGCAACATGTCAAAGATGATTGAAGCTCTCTCAATCAAGGATAGGAATTTGTTGAAGGAAGTCTAGATGACCAAAGGAGAAAAGAGGTATGTATGCATATGATTAATAAATTGAGTCATGTCATATAGCTTCGGTTAGCATGGAGAAATGCTCCACCTCATGAGAATGATTAAGAGAAAGGGATCTCCTCCTTTGGAAGGATGCATAAAGGCATGATTCACATATTGACTAGATGAAATCAACATAGTGAGTCCTCATATTGAGTATGAGGTGGTTGATAAAAATGAAGGAACTATAATTGGAAGTTCCTGGGAAGCAATGTGTGAATAAAGAAAGGAAGAGATCATGAAAGATGCAACTATGGAGAAGGCAATCAACATCGAATGACTAAAACATTTGACTATGATATCTCCATGGGAAAGATATGAAGACCCTGATGAAGTCTGGAAAAGAAGGAGACTTTTCACATTGTATATCTTGGAGATGTGTCAAATATATGTGCAGGATGTTAATATTGCAAGCAAACAGATGTCATGATGAAGGGTCATCACAAAAGGTAATTTTGATTTGATGTTCATTTTTGGTTTTTGAATAACATCTGGATGGGGTAATACAGGGCTACTAGAGAAAGAACTCTGGATGTCGTCTACAACTAGCACTCATGTGGTGGGATGGAAGATCCTAAAGGAAACATGATGTGGAAGAGGTAGTTGTATGAAGGAAAGCCAGATGTGGACTAGAAAATCACTTTCCGATAAGGGGAAGGATGATGTCTGACTTGAGGAAAGTGATGGATGGTCGATGCCCTACAAGATGAATGCTCCATAATATTAAAGATAAAATCCATGGCATTGAATGGAGGAGCGCTACAGGCAGTTGAAGTTCCCATGATCTCCAGCAATGAATAAAAGTTGATGATGGAAATAGGTCCCTGGTTAAGAGGGAACCTGGAAACAAGTTTCTAATTTGGTAGAAACTTGGAAACAAGTCCTTGGCTAAGAGGGAGCTTGGAAGCAAGTCCTTGGGAGCCTAGAAAATTCCCTGGATAAGAGGGAGCTTGAGAGCATTCCTTTATAGGAATGGGTATATCCTCCCTAGTTGAGAGGGAGAGATAGACACATCATTCTTGTCTTCACTTGGGAAGAAAGAGTGGAGGATTAGGTAAGCATATGGCATCCAATACTCTTTGAGGATGTGGTAGGGCAACCAAGATAAGAGGAGTCGTGAAGGGCCAATATTCTTTGAGGATTGGGAATCCAAGATAAGAATAGCCCTGGAAGGACATATCCTGTGAACACCCGAGTGGGATATGCTCCTGAAGAGACAATGATGAAGGTGTCTATAAATCATTGGTTTCACCAGCATTGTGCTCTGATCTTAGAGTTGTTAGTCAAGGCCTTGTTATGTGACAATGCTAGTTGATATGATGCCATATATATGGGCTACCAATCTGACTCTTCTTATGAGAATTCTTTAGATTGAGAATGTCAAAGTACATTGTATGGATTATGAATACCTCCCTAGTTAAGAGGGAGCGTTGAAAACTAGGTTCGGTCTTCATAATGGCATATGTAATCATGATTTTATGTATTTAATGAAGAGAAAAATAAATTTATTATTATTCTTGAGGCATGGGTTCCATGGTCAAGGGAAGTTTATTTTTAGTTCAAGCACCCATTCAGTGCTTCTAGGTTTGTCATAAAGTAAATTGAGTCATTGTCATGTATTGAAGACCCATTTGGGCATGTTACATATTGTAAAGAAAATTTATTTGAGTCAAAATAGAATCAAAAGACCTCCAAGACCTCGTCATGGCACAAAGATCAAGGCGGCCTACATAAAGGGACTAGTCGGCCTAAAGAAAACAATTCATACCCCTCACAAGCTTATAAATAAGAAGGAACTCGACCTCATTGTGACTCACTCAAGCAAGTTCGATCTTCTCAAGATAGAAGCTTAAAAAATGACGAAAATGAAGCAGAATAACTAGATCGAAGTTTTTGGCCTTTCTCTCTCTTGTGTAGGGTTTCTACATTTGATGGGCAGAAGAATTTGTTGGGAAGGTCAAAGTTGCAAAAGAATTTGTTGGGCAAGTCGAAGTTGCAGAAGAGTTTGTTGGGCATATCGAAGTTGCAGTAGAATGTGTTAGGTAGGTCAAAGTTTCAGAGGAATCTATTGGGCAAGTCGAAATTGCAGATGTTGCTGGAATCATGGTTTGACTTGGTCTTGGAGGGTCTTGGTCAAGGTTAATAGGTCTTGGAATTCATCAATTGAAGTTCTATAAGAAGTGAAGAATTTTTGTGAGTTTTCCTCTCTGTTAATTTTAAGCAACAATGGTATGTTCTACGCTTAAGAACAATTTTACTTCAATTTCTTTATTAACCCAATATCAATATCCAGTTTAGCAATCACATCAACATGATAGTAAAATGCAGGTAGAACATAAACATAAACAGTAGAAGTAAAGCCAAGCCCAGAGGACACAAGATGTGGCACCAGTCATGGACAAACCCCAATGTGGGGAAACCCTTAACCAATTCTTCTTATAGTCTTCAATAATTCAGCAGAGAGAGATAGTACAATTTACAAATCTCATAATTTATAACACCAGCAAAAGAGCCATAACCAGAAAAGTCAATGTTGGTCAACAAGGCAGATTTGACCCTCAACAATTCAGTCAACTTCGGCCTCCAAACAACAAGATGAATCAATGCTCAAATCAATCAAATTGAGCCCAGTCAAAGTCTGGTGAAACAGTCAACCTGCGGTCAGCCCTAACCATAGTGAACGTTGGTCAAACAGTCAACGGTTTGCCTCAACTTTTGTGCCCAAAAATGCGGCTTGCCCAAACAAAAATTCCTCCCACAAAAACGCAGTCAAACAAGTAAACGATGTTGGTCAATGCTTAGTCAAACTATCCCTTAAATTCGGTCAACGCTAGTCAATGCCCAAAACAAAAAATTGCCCTTCTTTCCTTCGCACGTGTGGAGAGAGATGTTGCCTAGAAATGCGTACCCAATCAATGAGGAGAGAGAGATATGTGAAGATGAGTGTGTCCAAATGAGGCTAAGTCACCTTCTATTTATATGCAACGTTGAGGATGAATAGACGTGACTGTTGGGCTTCTGAGCCTACATAAGATTACTGGCCAACCTTGACAATTTGTCCATAATCAAAATAAATTCATAACTTCATTTGTACATGTCAAAATCGAATGGTCTCTAGATCAATCCTACACCTCTCGGAGAGAGGAGTCCAAGAAAAATATCAGAGGAGTCCAAGAAAAATATCAGTTGTCATAAATAAGATGACCCATGTGGAGTTTGGCCCTAGTTGCCAATTTTAACACTCCCTCTCAACTAGGGAGAACTCCATCTGCTAATCCATCTACCAATTTATACTATCTCTGCCATCAATGCACTGCTCTGCTCTGCTGAACTATGAAGAAGAAGTGATCAAGAATGTAGCATACCATTCTCTATTGACCCAAAGTCAATCCCGAAAAGAGAGTCTCATGCCACTCTTATTGACCCAAAGTCAGTTCCCATTGATCCCAGATCAATATTGGTCATCCTAGCATAAGGAGTACGGTAGTACACGATGTGTCCATCGGTAGTACTATGGTCCCTATTCTCATTTCCCTACTTGCTGGCCAGATGAGAGGTACTTCCCATGAGTCCCAGACTGCATGGGTAGGATGTCTCAACACGAGAAGGATGAACCATTCATCCTGCCTACATGTCACTAAGGGGTATCATAGGGGAAGGCTGAACCACTCATCTTGTACACATCAAATCACTAGGGGAAGGCTCAACCACTCACCCTATGGTTGCTTACTACTCCAAGAAGTACCCCAAACCCCTCGGAGCTCCCAGAGCTCAATGTCCATCTCATACAGGACCCTCATAAGAGGGTCTCTCCACGACTCCAAGTCGTTCTCGGAAGGCCAAAAATTTGACTTTCCCCAGGGGCTTTGTCAGAATTGGCGACCTTCGCATCAGTCCTAATGTGATAGAGCCTTATTGCTCCTCGTTGTACCATGTCCCGGATAAAGTGATACCTGATATCTATATATTTGGAGCGATCATGAAACACAAGATTCTCTGATAATCGAATCTCACTCTGGTTGTTGCAGAGGATCACGGTGGTATCCAGCACATGTCTAAACAACTCACTGAAGAGCTTCCTCAACCAGACAACATCAAAGGAGACCATACTAGCAATTATGTATTCAGCCTCGGTGGTGTTCAAGGCAACCGATTTCTGCTTCCTGCTCATCCAGGATGTCGAAGCAAAACCCAAAGAAAAACAACATCCAGAAGTGCTCTTGCAATCCACCACACTGCATCAGAATAACCATGCAGCCTCACATTTCCAACAGTGTATCTCACTCAATGAGTGATTGTGCCCTGAAGATATCTCAAAATATTCTTGGCAGCAATCCAATGTCTATGATGAGGCTCAACCATGTATTGAATCAATGTGTTAACTACAAATCATATGTCCGGACGGGAGTTCACCAAGAACATCAATGCTCCTATAAGTTGACGATACTCAAAAGCATTTCCCAATTCAGGTCCAACAGCACTACCACATAACTTCTTAAAGTTAAGTTCCATCGCAGTAGTCACAGGCTTGCAGTCCACCATCCCAAATCTTTCCAATATCTTCACAACATATTTTCATTGAGAGAGGAAAATTTCACCTGGCTTTTGCAAGACCTCCAACCCTAGGAAATAGTGCATTGGTCCTAGGTCCTTCATATCAAATTTAGAATCCAACTCCCTCTTACATTTGTGAATGAGAGGGTCTGCACCTGTCAGAAAGAGGTCGTCCACATAAAGTACCAGAATGAGAGGTTTATCATTTTCAACCTTAAAGTAAAGGCTCGGATCGGCTTCACTTCTAGTGAATCCCAGCTTCATTAAATAGCTATCGATCCTCTCATACCAAGCCCAAGGTGCTTGCTCCAACCCATAGAGAGCTTTCTTCAACCTGCATACATGAGATTCCCGATCATGAACCTCAAACCCCTTTGGTTGTTCCTCGTAGACTTCCTCTTTGATTGAACCATGCAAGAAAGCGGTCTTGACATCCATCTGATGTAGGTTCCATCCTTGCGAGGTAGCAAGGGCTATGATCGAGCGGATGGTGGTGTATCGAGCAATAGGTGCAAATATCTCATCATAATCTACACCTTCCTTTTGAGAAAAGCCTCAAGCAACAAAGCGAGCCTTGAACTTTTATGCACTTCCATCAGCTCCATGCTTGATTTTGTAGAGCCACTTAAAGGTGACAACCGATTTGTCCTGGGGTCTAGGAACCACATCCCATACATCATTCTTCATAATTGACTCGTATTCTTCATTCATAGCATCCTTCCATACTTGTTGCTTCATGGCTTCTTTGAATGATGAAGGCTCATTTTGAATGATAGTGCTCATGGCAGTCAAATATCCTTGATACCTGTTCAGCTTCTTGCTTTCATGAAAAGTCCCCCTTGGTGCAATGTGTCTCTCAGCATCTTCGAGAGTCTCCCTAAGCCATGAGGGTCTCCTCTTGGAGGAGGAAGGCTCATGAGGAGGATCAATAAGATCCACATGTTCATCAACATCAGGCATAGTTTTGTCCTCTTTTTCACTCTAATTTTCAGTGTTAGTTTCTTTGTCCTTCCTTAGGATAGGAAGGTTGTTGATCTTCCTGAGGACCATATCTTCATCGAAGGTGACATCATGACTTATCTCAACTTCCTTTGACCAGCCACAAAAATTCTATATCCCTTAGAATTTTCACTATAGCCTACAAAAATTCCTTTCTTCCCAGATGCACCCAATTTGCTTCTTTTCTCTTTCGGCGCATGAAAATATACGGGGCTTCCAAAAATTCTAAAATGAGACATCGGGTTTCTTACCAGTGAACATTTCTTCGAGAGCCTTGGAGTCCAATGCTTGATGAGCACATCGGTTTTGAACATACACTGTGGTATTTGCAACTTCAACCCGTAGAAACTTCGGAAGGCCTTGATCATGAAGCATGGCATGGACAGCTTCACAATAGAGCAATTCTTCCTTTCAGCCACACCATTCTAGTCGGGAGTGTATGGCGTTGTAGTCTCCCTCTTATGCTAGCTTCTCTGCAATAATCTTGGAATTCATTGGATTCGTACTCGGTCCCATTATCAGTCCTTAATATCTTGATTTTCTTCTCGAATTGGTTTTCAATCAAGGCTTTGAAGTGTCAGAACCAGGTGAACACTTGTTAAAATTGGCAAATTAGGGCCAAACTCCACATGGGTCATCTTATTTATGACAACTGATATTTTTCTTAGATTCCTCTCTCCGAGAGGCGTAGGATTGATCTAAAGATCATCCGATTCTGACATGTACAAATGAAGTTATAATTTTATTTTGATTATGGTCAAATTGTCAAGGTCGGACAACACACTTATGTAGGCTCAGAAGCCCAACAGTCACATTTATTCATTCTCAACGTTGCATATAAATAAAAGGTGACTTAGCCTCATTTGGACACACTCATCTTCACACTTCTCTGTCTCATCCTCATTGATTCGGTACAGATTTCTGGGCCTTTCTATCTCCACACATTCAAAATTTCAGGAGACCAAATTTCTAGACATTTTGAGCAAGCGTTGACCAGCATGCGTTGACCTCCTTTGACTGCGTTTTTGTGAGGGTTATCTCTGTTTGGGCAGGCCGCATTTCTGGGCACAAAATCATGGCTAAACATTGACTGTTGACCAGTGTTGACTACAGCTAGGGCTAACCGCAGGTGGGCTATTTGACTAGACTTTGACGGTTGAATTTGATTGTTTTGAGGGCTCTTTTATCTTGTTGTTTGGAGGCTGAAGTTGACTGAAGTTGACTGATTTGTTGAGGGTCAAATCTACCCTGTTGAGCAATGTTGACTTTTCTGGTTAGGGCTCTTTTGCTGCGATTATATTTTATCAGATATGTAAATTGTACTATCTCTTTCTGCTAAACTATTGAAGACTAAAAGAAGATTTGATCAAGGGTTTCCCCACATTGGGGTTTGTCCCTAGCTGGTGCCACATCCTGTGTCCTCTTGTCTTGGCTTGTCTTCTACTGTTTGTGTTTATGTTCTATCTGCATTTTACTATCATGTTGATGTGATTGCTAATTTGAATATTGATACTGGGCTAATAAATAAATTGAAGTAAAATTTCTCTAAAGCATAGAACATACCATTGTTGCCTAAAATTAACATGGTTTCAGAGCCGAGGTAAAGACAAAGCCCAAGCAAGAGTGAAAGAGCAATCACCAAAGACAGTTGGACAAGGACAAAAGGTTCAATGGGTTCCTCATCCTACTTCCCAGCTGAAGACAACCTTCATGATAAATCTGACTATCATGGATGGAAGATGTCTCTTGATTTGACCTTGGAAGTAAAAGAAGTGATGGACTATGTGCATGGTAAAATCCCTGAACCTCCTTCAAATGCACCGGCTGCTACGAAGACCAATTACAATAGGGCTGAAGTCAAAGCAAAGAAGATTATCAGGGATTTTATTGACAAGCATCCGGTGGCCTACATCTCTGAATTAAAGACCTCCAAGGAGATCTACGACAGGTTGGTCGGCATGTTCAAGGTTAGTAATGCTAATCAAATTATATTTCTCAAGAATAAGTCGAAGGATATTAAGAGGGGCAAGGACGAGGATATTCAATCCTATTTCTTGAGAGTTACTGAGATCAAGAATGCTCTACTCTCGATTGGAGAAGTCATTCCTGACAGGGAACTTACTCTCACCACCCTTGGAGGACTCCCATCTGAGTGGTATGTATTTAGAACCACCGTCCTCAACAATGATCGAATTCTAGGGTTTGGCGAATTGATGTCGAGATGCATTCAAGAAGAAACAAGAATGGTGGAGCAAGAAATGCCTTCTAATAGAAGCAACCCCATTGCATTCTCAGCTCATGCCAAAAGGAGAAATAATGCAAGGTCTAAAGGTCATTTCCATGGAAATCCTGGATCTAAGGGAGGAAGGAAAGGTAGGTGCTTCGTTTGCAATAAGTTTGGCCACTATGCAAGGGAGTGTCCAAATAGAAGGGACACATCGCATGATGATGATCACAATCATTCCAGGGGCAACTTCAACAACAACGATCAAAGGAATGGCAGGTCCAATGGAAAAGGAAAAAGGAATGCGAGACATCAAGGAAATGGTCGACCCTCCAAGAAATCAAGGAACTCCAGGTATGAAGAATCAAATGTTGTTAACAATAAGCAAAAATAGTACTATCTTATATCGACCCTCTCCATTTCCTCTCCTCCGGACACTTTGAGAAATTACTTGATTGATAGTGGTGCCTCAAGGCACTTCACTGAATACAAGGAAGCCCTCTCTAATCTGATAAAAAAGGAGACAAACTTGGAGATCATCCTTGGAGACGATGTCACTTATCTCGTGAAAGGAGTAGGGAATGTTACCAAGGAATCCCTCTCTAATCTGATAGAAAAGGAGACAAACTTGGAGATCGTCCTTGGAGACAATGCCACTTATCTCGTGATTAGGGAATGTTACAAGGTAACACTATTCATTTGAAAGAAGTACTATATGTATTTGATCTCAAGAAGAACCTGGTGTCCATTTTAGCCATGGAGGACAAAGGATTCAAGGTGGCATTCCTCGATGGAAAGGCACGTGTTTGGAAAAGAAATTCTAAAGATGCTTTTACTCTTGGGTTCAGGGTTGACACTTTGTATAAATTTGGAGAAAGTCCATTGGGAGCCATGTCTTGCGACACATCTCTACAATCTGAACTATGGCACCGGAGGTTTGCCCATCTTCATTATAAGGCCCTACCTGATGTGAGACAGATGGTGACAGGTATGCCTGAGTTCAAAGTAGAGCATGAAGATGTATCTTCAAGATGTGCCGAAGGAAAACTTACAAGGGGACCATTTCCCTCAAGTAACAGCAAGACCACAGACATATTGCAATTGATCCTCCAACATATCTGGTATGATGCCCGTAAACTCTTTGGTAGGATACTTATATTATCTCACCTTTACGGATGATTATTCTCGCAAGACCTGGATCTACTTCTTAAAGAAGAAGGATGAAGTGTTCACCTGGTTCCGACACTTCAAAGCCTTTATCGAAAACCAATCCGAGAAGAAAATCAAGATATTGAGGACTGATAATGGGACCAAGTACGAATCCAATGAATTCCAAGATTATTGCAGAGAAGTTGGCATTAAGAGGGAGACTACAACGCCATACACTCCTGAGACGAATGGTGTCGCTAAAAGGAAGAATCGCTCTATTGTAGAAGCAGTTCATGCCATGCTTCATGATTAAGGACTTCCGAAGTTCCTATGGGCTGACGTTGCAAATACTGTCATGAATGTTCAAAACCGATGCCCTCATCAAGCATTGGACTCCAAGACTCCCGAAGAAATGTTCACTTGTAAGAAATTTTGGAAGTCCCGTATATTTTCATGTACCGAAAGAGAAAAGAAGCCAATTGGGTGCATCTGGGAAGAAAGGAACCTTTCTAGGCTATAGTGAAAATTCTAAGGGATGTAGAATTTATGTGGTTGGTTAAAAGGAAGTTGAGATGAGTGATGATTGTTGAAGTTTCTAAGTCTACTAGTTAGAAACCCTCCATGCACTTTACTGATTTATTCCTACCTACTTGTTTTGTTACTTAACAAGTTATTTACAATGTAAATACTGAAAATAAACACTAGTGCATGCTCAACATATTAGAGATCATCAACTGAAGGAAACAGAAACAAGCACACACAATAACACCGTTATTTTTGGACCAATGTCCCCAGAAAAACCCAATGCAGGAAAACCGGTGCAGCTATCTAAGGGTTTTCTTATTAAGAAATTTCAGAGTACAATCTGGGTGCCAAATCCGGCTTACCCAACAAAGAATTTCATTGGTAGTAGTACCTCTTAGTCTGAGACAAATGTCTCGACTGAAACCTCGGATAAACCCTCCGGCAGCTCCTCAGCTTCAATCTGCCCTAGAAACCCCAACGTATGCCTCTCTGGACTGCGTCAGCCTCTCTCTGCACAGCGTTGGCCCTGCGTCACCCTGAATGGGCCTGCGTCAGCCTTCTGGCCCTCTATGGCAGCAATGTTGACCTCTCTGAAGCACTGCGCAGCTCCTGGCTGCCTCTGTGTGGCCTTGCATGAGCCCTGGCTGCTACTGCGTCACTCTCTCTGGCTCCTGCGCTAATCTCCCAACACTATCTCTGTCTCTCTGTCTCTCTGTACTCAATGCCCCTCAGCTGCAACTCCGATCACTAATTCTATCTCTCTTAGCAAACCCGCTCTAGAGAATAGAATGACTGATCATCTGGTGTACTCTCCAAGTGACCCTCAAGCCTCCTCTTATACTTTTCTCGTTAACATATCAATGGCCGACATTAAGTCCCTAATCAACAGCTAAGATTAGATCTGGCTTGATCCATGTCTTTCGGACCATTCTAACACAGTTTTATATTAATCAACACTAATATTTTAATTTCCCTAAGTTTAGACTTAGGGACTCCACTAAAAATATTAATTATTTTAATATCTCTTGAGTTGTTTAGAATCTGCCCAAACCCTTTCTGGGTATTGGAAATCTCGTGTGCCCTAACCTCTCCACCCAATTTCGTGGCTAGAGCATATCCGATGCTACCCCAAATCAACATCACCTTCGACAAAGATATGGCCTTCAAGAAGATCAACAACCTTCCTATCCTAAGGAAGGACAAAGAAGCTGACACTGGAAATCAGGGTGCAAAAGAAGATGAAACGATGTCTGATGTTGATGAACCTATGGATCCTATTGATCCTCCTCCTCATGAGCCCTCCTCCTCCAAAATGAGACCCTCATGGCTTAGGGAGACTCTCGAAGATGCTGAGAGATACATTGCACCAAGGGGGACTTTCCATGAAACCAAGAAGCCGAACAGGGATCAAGGATATTTGACCGCCATGAGCACTATCATTCAAAATGAGCCTTCATCATTCGAAGAAGTCGTGAAGTATCAAGTATGCAAGGATGTTATGTGTTGTCACACAAAGTGTCTAGGCACCATGACAATGCTCAGAGTAAGGGTTGTCACTCTAATCCTTACTCCATTTAGACTCTCTCCTAGACAAGTTAAGGAGGGTAGTCCCTAAGGTGAATGAATGAGAATAGCCTGTGAAACACAGGCTCTAGGAGAATTAAAGATGGACAACTAGATGAATTTAGAACAAATCTTGGTCAACTGAGATAGATAGATTAAATAATTAATACAAATAAGGCACAACCACAAGATAAAAGTGATTCTAGACCAGTGCCTTAATATTCAATTAACCATAAACAAGTTATCCTGAGCAGTTTATAAATGTGGCAAAGCGACGATCATGAATAATTAAATGTCAACGCCCAAAACCTTATCATACAAGAGCTTCTAGCAATTAAATCCTGTGAAGAAATATGAAATTTAAATGCTAAGCAATGATTCCAGATTTAAAATTTTCAAACCCTTGAACTGCAAAAAAAATTGAATAATATCCCTGAAAAATTATGTTGATAAACCCCCAGAAATCCAGATCTTGCCCTCCAGGGCCTAGATATGGACTCTACACAAATTTATTCCTTAGATCTGTAGCTGCACGTCAACAAGGAAACACCCAAACGATATATACAATGATAAAAACTAAAACCCAGAAAAACCCACGGTAGAAAAAATAATTACAAAATTTACAAACTGCATGCTCTAATCAGCAAAATCTACCATTATGCTGCCCATAAATTAAAAGATTTTTAAATTTTAAAGGTGCTAACTCGAAACCCTCATGCATCACCAATAACCTTATGGTAAGCCCAGAGCTAATTTAGCTAGGCTCTTCCGGGAACATAGATCAAGAGTTGGCTAGTTCAACTGAAAACTTCCCCTAACGTCTGAAGATCTAAAAATCAAAATTTCTCTACAAAACTCAATCCAGCCATTAAAAAGAGAGCGAGAAAATAATAATAAAACTCGGACAAATAGAGATATCTGTTATTACATTCAAAATTTAGATTATTATTCAAACCCAAGCGACTGAGCAAGATACCTGTACTCAAATCACTCTTTAGAAGTTGTCATTAATGGCTTTAGAAAAAATTATGCATGAAAAAACACATCTTACAGTGTTCCCATGAAGAGTAACACCGACAAAACTTAAACCCAAAGTCTTTCTTTATTATCCAGAAAAAGATTACACAAGCTTCTTGCTAAGCACGCGACTCAAAGGTCGGATGAATCAACTGACAAATGACTTCCTATTTAAAGATAAAACCTCCAACGACTAGTTCGAGTGATCCTCGTCAAAGCAATCTCGACCATTGATGAAGATTAAAATTTCTTTTAATCTCATTCGTCGAAATATTTAGATATTTGGGGAAATTCAAATTTTTTAATTAAATTCATTTTAATTAACTCAAAAATAAAATAAAAAAATTGAATTAATTTCCGCAAACTTTGACTTTGACTTAACCCCCAGGGATCAAAGATTTAAAATTTAACAAAATAATTAATTTACCTTAATCTCGAGACCTTTTAAAATTTAATTTTTAAGGACCGACGAATTTTGTCTTTGGAGAATTTAAATTTACCCAGGTCTTAGAATTAATTAAATTTCTGGCTAGAAAATTTAATTAATTAACCTATGAAGGGATAAATTATTTTTCTAACCCTCAAGACACTTTACATCATGATTTCATATTTTTTACATCATAAGGGGGGAAACCCATTTGTAATAGACCCTGACAAACTACCCATTTCTGCGACACAAATATAATCCAGCGAACCAAGCAATTTGTAATAAAATAACCTAACCTAATAGTTAGGATTATTCTCAAATTACTTTTACATTGACTTGATCTAGAACACTAAGACTCGCCTAAGATCCTAGCGACAAAATCTATTCCACCTTTGGGGTAAGACTAGAGGAAAACTCTGCCGACCATCCGAGAATGGATCGGTGAGACAAAAAACCTCCTAAAATGGAGATCATCACTAGAAAAATAGTTTTATTAGGTCTTTACATACATGACACGGATCTCCTAAGATTATTTACATTATACACATGTAGTAAGGGTTTACATAACATCTTGGAAGTCAAGCTGATGATGATAGCTAAACGGCACAGACACATCGATCAAATGCTATCCCTTTTGCGAAAAAAGGGGTGTACTACTATGGGTCGTTGACACGTAGTGGTCGACATCTGGCTCTACTTAGGGACACGTTGCTCCACTGGAGGACTGTGAGAATCAAGAATCTGCATCCACGCAACACACAAGATAACATAAGTAGCGTCCATCCAAAAATCATCACATAACATTGTGCACAGGAAAGATATAAGCTCTTCATTTATTAACTATCCTAATAACATGAAAAACACAAATCTAACTACAAAATGAAATACTGAAATAATAGGGTTTAAGGTTAGAAATACAATACAAAGATGCCCCATGGCATCAGATGCATTTAATATAGTGCATACTGAGGATTTGCCTACTTTCAAGCAAATCTATTGGCTGTTTCTCGGATGTGCCATATCTAATCCTGCACACGGTAGGACCTTTTCCTATCCGAAAATCAAGTTGCTCGCGGCCATCAAATAGATCAAACCGCTTTCTCATTCTCTTTCTCTTGCGTTATTTCTTTGTGGCAGGCTGTGATGTTGATGATTATGTGGTCGGCGCACAACTTCCTTCTTGATCCAAAAAACGCTCATATGGAAAATTTGGAATGTTAGAGACTTTTGTGATCTGCGCTTCTTTATGAACTTGATCTGTTATGACTAGTGAATCAACCATGTAAGCATCAACCTGATTCTTATCAATTTCCATTTATTCGAGTCACCTTCAATTAGCCACTGTTCAAAGGAACAAATGACCTCCTCATAATAAGATGGAGCTTGGTGCAGCAGACAGGGAGGCTTATGATTTGTTGATGTTTTCTTGTTTCTTTCATTCTCTAACCGATGTTGAAATTTTTGTACCTGTATCTTTTCCATTGTTATGGAATCCATTTGGTTAGAGTGTTCAACCTTCATAGCACTGACCTCCTTGGCATGGTTTTCCTCCATGGTCAATAACCTATTTTGAAGACATATCTGACCAATGTCCTTTACGATTTTATCATTCTCTGCTTTCATGCCCATGACGCAGTTTTGCATATAGTTTATCTCTTTCTTATGATTTGCTTGCATGGTAGCTAATTGATAATTATAATCGAATCTCATGATGGTCATTTCTTCATCCATAATTGACAATATGTTCTGAATCGAACTTATTCCTTCTTGATAACTTGCTTTCATGGCAGTCACTTGATTTGAATGATTGAATTCCATAATCGTTATCTTTTCTTCTAGGGCTAATAACTTGCTTTGCATTAATTCGAGTGATCTTCGTCAAAGCAATCTCGACCGTTAATGAAGATTAAAATTTATTTTAATCTCATCCGTCGAAATATTTAAATATTTGGGGAAATTCAAATTTTTTAATTAAATGCATTTTAATTAACTCAAAAATAAAAAAAATTGTGTTAATTTCCCCCAAAACTTTGACTTTGACTTAACCCCCAGGAATCAAAGGTTTAAAATTTAACAAAATAATTAATTTACCTTAGTCCTGGGACCTTTTAAAATTTAATTTTTAAGAACCGACGAATTTTGCCTTTGGAGAATTTAAATTTACCTAGGACCTAGAATTGATTAAATTTGGCCAGAAAATTTAATTAATTAACCTATGAGGGGATAAATTATTTTTCCAACCCTCAAGACACTTTACATCATGATTTTCATATTTTTCACATCATAAGAGGGAAAACCCATTTGTAATAGACCCTGATAGACTACCCATTTCTGCGACACAAATATAATCCAGCAAACCAAGCAATTTGTAATAAAATAACCTAACCAAATAGTTAAGATTATTCCCAAATTACTTTTACATAGACTCGATCTAGAACACTAGAACTTGCCTAAGATCCTAGCGACAAAATCTATTCCAGCTTTGGGGTGACTGCAGGAAAACTCTACCGACCATCCGAAAATGGATCAATGAGACAAAAAACCTCCTAAAATGGAGATCGTCACTAGAAAAATAGGTTTACCTAGGTCATTACATACATGACATGGATCTGCTGAGATTATTTACATTATACATGTTGTAGCATCCATCGTTATTTTAATTTTATTTTCACTTTTATCAAAAAAATATGAAAGAAACAAAACAAATATTATGTTATAACAGAAATAAAAGGAAATGCGGAGATTTGAAAGAAATGGTTGATTTTATATTATTAATGGCTTTTGAAAGTGATAAACCCGCGAGAAGATCTGGGTCGTCTGATCAACAGGCCACAGATCCGATGGTAGTCGCACAGATAACATGGACGAGGTTTATTTCGGAAATCGGATGCGATGGGGTATGAAATGCAGTCTAATACGTTGAAGTCCGGATCGATCGCAGTCATTCATCAAAAGGGACGAGATCCAACGAATATCGCGTCGAAAAGTGATCAGGTTTTACTTTTAAAATCGGACCCAATAAATCTTTAACTGGCAGTTTTATTTCTTATCGGGTTCGTGTGGGAGTCAAAGGGCTGTTGAAAAAATGGACATGATAAGGTTTTGTTCAAAAGGCTTAAGGTCTCGTTGAGTTCCGAAGGATCGGATCGTCCATTGGATGAGTGATCGGACGGTGATTGCGCTCAAATGTGCGCGAGGGTTAACGGCTCAGGTGGACCTGATATGTAATGATTTGGGGCTTTATTCCTTTGTTTTCAACAACAGTGATTGGTCAAGTTTCCTTGCGTTTTAGCCAATATGAACATTTCCGATATATACGTGGCCCACAAGTCCACGCACGGGGTTTTGTTAAAATGCATTGTGTTGTGTTAAAACAGTTTAACCATTATTAAAACATCAACAGAGAAACTTCATCAGCAGCCAAGCCACAAATCTGAACAGCGAACAACTATCATCAGTTTTCTAAATTTCGTTACTTCCTGTTATTTTATTTTCTTGAGAATGAGGTGTCTTTACCCTCCATTGTAATATTCTGCAATAACTTTTACTTTAAGCAGTTAGGAGGTAGTTAAGTAGTTTGACAATTTTGGTGATTACCAACTGTCTCATAATGTATAAAAGGAGGAAAATTTACAGAGAAAGGGTTCGAATTTTGAAGAACCTGGAGACTAGGCCACTGTATTCCTAATAAAACTGTTGATTAATGAAAGAATCAAAAGTTTTCCACACATTGTTGGGTATGATTTTGTAACTCCTCTGTTATGTGTCATCATATGTCTTCTTTCCTTTAAGTATGGTAATGAAGTTGCAGGTCTTTGTTTGCTTATGTGGATGAAGTTAAATTTCCTTAAAAGAGCGCTCCTATACTTGAAGTTCCTACCTCTGTAATTCTTCTAAGTTACAGATAGTAGTTTCTGTGTAAAACAGCATATTGTCTTTAATTCCCCTAAGTGTCAGATAATAGTTTGTGTGTAAAACAGCATATTGTCTCTGACTTCTCCAAGCATTATTCATTCAACATTTATATTTAGCAATCAAATGGTATTCTGAGACTTCCATATCACCTGAGTATTGAGGGTTTAAAACCAAGTCTTCCAGGTCCTTCATTGAGAATACAACATACAATTAAGTGACATAAACAATAAACATTAATGTCTTAAGCACAATTTCTACACAACCAATAAATTGGTTTCTTAACGGACAACATTAATTGGCGCCGCTGCCGGGGAGAGAAGCAAGAACACTTTTCCCTGGGTTTTTAATATCTTCCTCTGGTTGTTCAGTGAGGAGGAAATATTTGGCTGTATTGAACAGAAAGCAATAACTCTGGCTCCAAAGAGGCCCCATACAAGGTCAGATACCTCACAGCAAAAAGTTCAAGCCCTTTCAGACCCTGAGAGGCTAGTTTCTAAGAGGGTTGAAATGCCTAAAACTCCAGTTACACCAGGTCCTACACTGTCTGCACCTGGCAGTAGTTCAACTCATTTTTCATCCAAACATTCATCTTTTATTGACCAAGAGTCACCTTTTACATTTACTTCATTTCAAGAACCCAACTATCAAGAACAGTCTTTAGAGTCTGTTTCTTTCTTAGTATCTACTATAGTTATTCAACCTGAACCTATAACTATCTTGCCACCTTCTCATACTCCATTTACTCCTCAGTCAGGTTCTACAACTGCTAGCACTCAAGGTTCAGTAAGTTCAGGAACAAACATGGCAGCACCTGCATTCTTGATGAATAGGTATGCACCTATTCAGTTGCCACAACAGTTGAATCAAATGCCTCAAGAATACTTGAAGATTCTTCCTCGTTTCATAGGGGAGGATGAACAAACAGTAGAGAATCATATAGCAGTATTTGCAGAGAATCTAAATGTTGAGCATTTGGATGTTGTTTTAAGACTTTTTGTGCAATCCCTGGATGGAGAAACAAAAAAATGGTTTAAAGGGCTTCCTAATAACTCTATTCCTACATGGGAAGAGATGGAGCGCCTATTCACCCAGAGATGGGGAGAGAAAAGAGACCATGGGTATTCACTCACAGAGTTTAATGCTATTAAGAAGAAATCTAATGAAAGTGTTGTTGAATTCATCAGAAGGTTCAATAAATTGTACAATAGTCTTCCAGTGGAGATTAAGCCCCCTCCTGCTGGTGCAAAAATAACTTTTGCAGGGGCTTTTGAGTCAAATTTTGGATTCACATTGAGGGAGAGAAGATCTGCAACCCTTGATCAGATCCAAACTAATGCCTTAGAGATAGAAGCAAATCTGGTGGTTGCAAGTAAAGCACCAGAGACACAGCCTATCCAAGATAAGGGAAAGGCTAAAATGGAATCTTCTCAAAGTCAAACATTAGAGGATATGAGTAATGTAATTAAAACTTTGTCTAATAAGTTGATTAAACTAGAGTTGGAGAGTAAGAATTCTCCGAGGCAAGCACAATAAAACAGAAACTTTAATCCTCAATATAGAAGACAACCTCTGCAAATCTTGCAGAAAGAGAGAAAAAACCAGGATCAATTTCAAGCACCACTTTACTTAAAGGCAGATCCTGATGAAGTACCAGAGCATTCCAAGGACCATGATGATCAGGTTTCCACATTATATGCAATAGATGAAGATGAACTAGGTGTTGAGGGAGAAGAATATGAATATACTGAAACAGATGCTATTTATGATGAAAATGAAATTGATGAATATTGGAAGCAGTTTTCTGATTTTATGCAGGCAGAATTACATAAGAAATATGACTTGAGATCAAGGAAAAGATCTAGAAGTCAAGAAGATGAAGGTGAGCAGCAAGTTCCAGCTCCCTTACAAAAGGCGACTCCACAAGAACCACAGCCTGCAAAACAATTGAATAAAGGAAAGCAGCAGCAGAATGCAAATAGCAAGACTCAAATACTTCAAGGTGTGCCTTCTCAAGATAGAAGTGAAAAATTCCTTTAGAAAAACTTGTTTCCATTCCACAAGAGATTTCAGTCATGAAGAAAAGTGAAGATGACAATGAAAGGAGTACTAAACAAGTTCATGTGTTTAGTCTAACTAAAGAATTAGAAAAAATCAAAATTTAAGTGCCCCTCACAGAGTTGGTTAAAACACCAGTTTATCAAAGAGAGATTGTTGAGTTTATCAATCTAAAAAAGAATGTAAATATAAATGATACTGTGAATCTGTAAGAAGATAAACCAATAGTGGTTTTTGGTCCACATGTGGAGGAGGTAGATTCTTCAACACCTCCTTTCTACATTTCTTTATTGATTCATGATTTCCTCTTGCACAATTGTATGTTTGATTCAGGAGCTTCACATAACCTTATGCCATTATCAGTGATGAAACAACTAAACCTACAAGTTACTAAACCTTACAGAGATTTGTATTCTTTTGATTCAAATAAAGTCAAATGTCTGGGGGTCATTAAAGAGATGGTGGTGTCACTAGCCCAGATCCCAGCTAGAAGCTTGGTAATGGATGTAGTGGTAGCAGATGTCCCTGCTAGGTTTGGAATGTTGCTATCTAGATCATGGGGGGCTAAATTGGGTGGTGTTTTGAAACTAGATTTTACTTATGTTGTCATACCATTTTTTGGTGGAGAAGAAAGGAGGTTGTACAGAGAAACAAGATTTGTAAAAATAATCACAAAAAACGGAGTAAGTAATTCACCTATATATAGCCAGGAGAAAGATGACTTTGCTTGCTTCATGCTGCATGACAATGCAAAGTTGGCTGAAGATAACCAGAGGCAGCTTACTTCAGCAAGTGTAAATACAGCGCTGCAAACAAAAGGGGTGTGGAAGTGCTTATTTGATGGAGCCTATTCTAAAGAAGGATTAGGTGTTGGTTTCCTTCTAATTGCACCTGGAGGTAATATGTTCCCTTTTTCTTTCAAATTGGAGTTTGAGGCAACAAATAATGTGGCAGAATATGAATCTTTGATCATTGCTCTGCAAACAGCAAAACAAATGGGAGTCCAGTGAATTTTTGTCTTTGGAGATTCAGAGCTGATTATAAAGCAAACAAAGAACCATTGTCAAACAAAACACCCTAGGCTTAGGGAATACAGAAATGAAGTGTGGGATTTGGTTGAGAACTTCTTTGAAGCTTTCAACATTCAGTTCATTCCAAGAGATGGGAACAGATTAGCAGACTCTTTGGCTGTGGCTGCTAGTACTTTTAGGCCTCCTATTAATCCAAAGCTAAGATATGAGGTTGAAATGAGACATAGGCCTTCTGTTCCTAATAAACTAAAACACTGGCAAATTTTTGAGGATGATCAACAGATTAAGGAATTCTTGACTATGATTGAAGATTTTCAGGGTACAGAGATTGATCAAGATGAAGATGAAGCAACAGAAGGTGCAGAAGTAAGTGCTTTGAAAAATTCTATAGTTAATCAAAAAATTATCCAATTGAAAGATAATATTCTGCCAAGGGGGCTTGTCCCTCTTGAAAGACATTTTAACTCCAATGATGTAGTTGTTAGTTCAGAGAAAATTCCACAGGATGAGCAGATTCAAGATCACAATATCAGAACCCAGGAGGAGCCCAGGTTAGTCAAATTATTTAATGGAGTTCCACTTTATTATAAGGAGAGATATATTAAACTTTTCAAGGACTATGTTGATGTTTTTGCTTGGTCCTATGAGGATCTTAAAACATATGATGTAAGTATTATTCAGCACAAGATTCCCTTGAAAGAGGGGATTAAACCATTTAAGCAGAAGCTCAGGCAGATAAACCCTCTGCTTTTACCATTGATCGAGAAAGAAGTCAAAAAGTTGCTTGATGCCAAGATTATAGTTCCACTCAGGTACTCTGACTGGGTGGCCAATTTAGTGCCTATAAGGAAGAAGAATGGAGAGATAAGGCTATGTGTAGACTTTAGAAATCTCAACAGGGCTTCCTTGAAAGATAACTATCCGTTACCTAAAATGGATCATGTGCTGCAAAAGGTAACATGATCATTCAGGATGTCAATGTTGGATGGGTTTTCTGGGTATAACCAAGTGGTTGTGGATAAAGAAGATCAGAAGAAGACTGCATTCACAACTCCTAGGGGAACCTTTATGTATGCTAGAATGCCCTTTGGGTTGATGAACACAGGTGCGACATTTCAGAGGGCTATGGACATTGCTTTTGTGGGAGATAAGTTTGTAGTGATATACTTAGATGACATCACCGTTTTCTCTAAGTTTGATGAGGAGCATTTGGACCATCTAAAAAAGACTTTTGAGAAATGTAGAAGATTTGGGCTTTCCTTGAATCCTAAGAAGTCCATTTTTGCTCTGGAGGAGGGCAAACTGCTGGGGCACATTGTTTCTAGAGATGGAGTGAAGATAGATCCAACAAGAGTGCAAGTTGTGCAAAAAATACCCCTGCCCAAGAGTAAGAAGGATATTCAGAAGTTTATGGGAAAGATAAATTTTTTAAGGAGGTTTGTGTCCAATTATGCAGAAATTGTAAAAGAAATTACTAATATGTTGAAGAAAGAGAATGAAGTGCATTGGACCAAGGAAGCCAGAGAGTCATTCTCCAGGATTAAAGAAGCATTACAAGCTGCTCCAGTCCTAATTAGCCCTGATTATCAAAAGCCTTTCCAAGTTTTCTCATTTGCATCACCTAATTCAATAACTGTTGTCTTGTTGCAGAAAAATGATGAAGAAAAGGAGCAGCCAGTTGCTTTCTTTAGCAAGATTCTCAGAGATGTTGAACTAAAGTATAATATTCTTGAAAAACAGGTATATGCCTTGGTAAAAGCCCTAAAGGCCTTTAGGACTTATGTGTTGCAGTCACAGGTCATTGCTTATGTACCAAATGATGTAGTAAAGGATGTCTTAGTCCAGAGCGATGTGGAAGGCAAAAGAGGAAAATGGATAGCCAAGATCCAAGAGTATGACTTGGACATAAAGCCCACAAAACTGGTGAAAGGGCAAGGATTGGAAAAGATGCTGACAGAGTCAAACTTTCAGGCATTGGGAATCAACTTGCTGACACCTGTGAATGAAGAAGTAATTGAAGAAGGTGAAGAAAATCCAGACCCAGGTATGAAGATCAGGTATAAGTTTTTATGTTCAGAATGGTACAAGCACATAGTCCATTATTTGTGTTTTCTCTCTTGTCCTCAATCTTTGGATAGAACAAAGTATAGAGCATTAAAGATCAAAGCACAGCCATATGTGATTGTTGAGGGCAGATTATATTGGAAGGATCCTGTGGGATTTTATTGTTATGTTTAACAGAGAATGAATTTACAAAGACCATTAAAGATTATCATGAGAAGTTATGTGGTGGACATTATAGTTGGAAGGCTACTGCACATAAAATCCTCCAGGCAGGGTTTTATTGGCCTACTCTATTTGGTGATATATATAAGTTTGTCAGAAGCTGTTAGAAGTGTCATCTTTTTGCTGAGAAAAAGAGGCTAGCTCCCTTGCCTTTGATCCCAGTCTTCATAGAAGAACCATTCAGACAATGGGGACTAGATTTTGTTGGAAAAATTAACCCACCTTCAAGTGGACAACACAAGTGGATTCTTACAGCGACTGATTATTTCAGCAAGTGGGTAGAAGCTATACCTACTAAAAAGGAAAATGACCAAGTGGTAATGAAGTTCTTAGAGGAAAATATTTTCAGCAGATTTGGATGCCCTCTCAAAATCATAACAGACAATGCTCAAGTCTTCAGTTCAAGTAAGTTCGTTGCTTTTTGTTAGAAGTATAATGTTATTTTATCTCATTCAACAACTTATCATCCACAGGGAAATGGATTGGTTGAATCCACTAACAAAACATTAATGAAGATCCTTAAAAAAACTATTGCAGAGAATCAGAAAGACTGGGATTCTAAATTAAAGTTTGCTCTATGGGCTATCAGAGTGACTACAAGAAGGTCTACAGGAAAATCACCTTTTGAGTTAGTGTATGGGACTCAAGCTCTGTTCCCAAGTCAGCTTGTGAAGCCTGTGATTGCAATGATTCAGGAGGCAAAAGAAGAACCCAATGCTCTGATAAGAAGGATGTATAAGGTAGTGGAGATGAGTGAAAGCAGGGATAAGGTAAGAGACAACTTGATTATGTATCAATCAAAGATGAAGGGTATTTTTGACAGAAAAGCCAGAGAAATTGATTTTAAAGTTGGAGACCTGGTATTAAGGTGGGATACTAGAAGAGAAGATAAGGGCAAACATAGGAAGTTTGATCCTCTCTGCTATGGCCCATTCAGAATTATAGAAGCAAGGGCAAATAATACATTCTTCCTGGAGAATCTTAATGGTGAATCTTTATAGCTGCCTGTCAATGGGCAGTACCTCAAACATTACTTCCAGTTCTAAAACACAAGCATCCTGTAATTGTAGAAACCAGAGTGAATTCATTGTACAATTTTCATAGAATTTAAATTGGCGAAGCAATATGTGACTCCATGCCCGAGGTGAAAGCATTGATCTGCGGTTCTTAATGCTTCTGTGGCAAAAGCACTATCCCCAGGTGGAGCCAGATGTTGTAGCATCCATCGTTATTTCAATTTTATTTTCACTTTTATCAAAAAAATATGAAAGAAAAAAAACAAATATTATGTTATAACAGAAATAAAAGGAAATACAGAGATTTGAAAGAAATAGTTCATTTTATATTATTAATGGCTTTTGAAAGTGATAAATCCGCGAGAAGATATGGGCCGTCCGATCAGCAGGCCACAGATCCGACAGTAGTCGCACAGATAACATGGACGAGGTTTATTTTGGAAATCGGATGCAATGGGGTATGAAATGCAGTCTAATACGTTGAAGTCCGAATCAATCGCAGTCGTTCATCGAAAGGGACGAGATCCGACGAATATCGCGTCAAAAAGTGATCAGGTTTTATTTTTAAAATCGGACCCGATAAATCTTTAACTGCCAGTTTTATTTTTTATCAAGTTCGTGTGGGAGTCAAAGGGCTGTTGAAAAAATGGATGCAATAAGGTTTTGTTCAAAAGGCTTAAGGTCTCGTTGAGTTCCGAAGGATCGGATCGTCCATTGGATGAGTGATCAGACGGTGATCGCGCTCAAATGTGCGCGGGGGTTAACAGCTCAGGTGGACCCAATATGTAATGATTTGGGGCTTTATTCCTTTGTTTTCGACAACAATGATTGGTCGGGTTTCCTTGCATTTTAGCCAATCTAAACATTTCCGATATATATGTGGCCCACAAGTCCATGCATGGGGTTTTGTTAAAATGCATTGTGTTGTGTTAAAACAATTTAACCATTATTAAAACATCAACAGAGAAACTTCATCAGCAGCCAAGCCACATATCTGAATAGTGAACAACTATCATTAGTTTTCTAAATTCCGTTACTCCCTGTTATTTTATTTTCTTGAGAATGAGGTGTCTTTACCCTCCATTGTAATATTCTGCAATAACTTTTACTTTAGTAGCTAGGAGGTAGTTAAATAGTTTGACAGTTTTGGTGATTACCAACTATCTCATGTATAAAAGGAGGAAAATTTACAAAGAAAAGGTTCAAATTTTGAAGAACCTGGAGACTAGGCCACTGTATTCCTGATAAAATTGTTGATTAATGAAAGAATCGGAAGTTTTCCACACATTGTTGGGTATGATTTTGTAACTCCTATGTTATGTGTCATCATATGTCTTCTTTCCTTTAAGTATGGTAATGAAGCTGCAGGTCTTTGTTTGTTTATGTGGATGAAATTTAATTTCCTTAAAAGAGCGCTCTTATACTTGAAGTTCCTACCTCTGCAATTCTTCTAAGTTACAGATAGTAGTTTTTGTGTAAAACAGCGTATTGTCTTTAACCCCCCTAAGTGTCACAGATAATAGTTTCTGTGTAAAACAACATATTGTCTCTGACTTCTCCAAGCATTATTCACTCAGCATTTATATTTAGCAATAAAATGGTATTCTGAGACTTTCATATCACCTCAGTATTGGTAGTTTAAAACCAGGTCTTTCAGGTCCTTCATTTGAGAATACAACATACAATTAAGTGAAATAAACAATAAACATTAATGTCTTAAGCACAATTTCTACACAACCAAGAAATTGGTTTCTTAAGGGACAACAATACACATGCAGTAAGGGTTTACATAACATCTTGGAAGTCAAGCTGATGATGATAGTTGGACGGCACGGACACATCGATCAAATGTTATCCCTTTTGCGAAAAAAGGAGTGTACTGCTATGGGTTGTTAACACGTAGTGGTCAACATCTGGCTCTACTTGGGGACACGTTGCTCCACTGGAGGAATGTGAGAATCCAGAATCTGCATCCACGCAACACACAAAAGAACATAAGTAGCATCCATCCAAAAATCATCATATAACATTACACATAGGAAAGATATAAGCTCTTCATTTATTAACTATCCTAATAACATGAAAAACACAAATCTAACTACAAAATGAAACACTGAAATAACAAGGTATAAGGTCAGAAATACAATACAAAGATTCCCCGTGGCATCAGATGCGTTCAATGTCGTGCATACTGAGCATTTGCCTACTTTCAGGCAAATCTGTTGGTTGTTTCTCAAATGTGCCGTGTCCAATCCTGCACACGGTAGGACTTTTTCCTATCCGAAAATCAAGTTGCTCGCAGCCATCAAATGGATCAAACCGCGTTCTCATTCTCTTTCTCTTGCGCTTTTTCTTTGTGGTAGGCTGTGATGTTGATAATGATGTGGTCGGCGTACAACTTCCTTCTTGATCCGAAAAATGCGCATATGGAAAATTTGGAATGTTAAAGACTTTTGTGACTTGCGCTTCTTTATGGACCTGATCTGTTACGACTGGTGAATCAACCATGTAAGCATCAACTTTATTCTTATCAATTTCCTTTTTATCCAGGTCACCTTCAATTAGCCACTGTTCAAAGGAACAAATGACCTCCTCATAATAAGATGGAGCTTTCTGCAACATACAGAGAGGCTTATGATCTGTTGATGTTTCCTTGTTTCTTTCATTCTTTGACCGATGCTGAAATTTTTGTACCTATATCTTTTCCATTGTTATGGCATCCATTTGGTTAGAATGTTCAACCTTCATAGCAATGACCTCCTTGGCATGGTTTTCCACCATGGTCAATAACCTATTCTGAAGACATATCTGACCAGATTCCATGTCCTTTATAATTTTATCATTCTTTGCTTTCATGCCCATGAAGCAGTTTTGCATATAGTTTATCTCTTTCTTATGATTTGCTTGCATGGTAGTTAACTGATTATTATAATCGCATCTCATGATGGTCATTTCTTCATCCATAGTTGACAATCTGCTCTGAATCGAACTTATTCCTTCCTGATAACTTGCTTTCATGGCAGTCACTTGATTTGAATGATTGAATTCCATGATCGTCATCTTTTCCTCTAGGGCTAATAACTTGCTTTGCATAGGATTAATTTCCCTAGCATGATTAGCTGTTAATCTTGCTTGATTAAGTTCCATATCTTTAATAAGTTGAGCCTAATTAACTTCTACATTCTTGATTACTTGAGCCCGATTTCACTATATGTATTTAACCATTTGAATTAACTCCTTGAAATTATTTTCAACTTCTATAGTTTCCTTTACTCCAGCTTTCGCATCTCCATATCTATGTTCAAAGGCATCAATGATTGATTGTAGAGAATCAAAAGTGTTATCAGGGAACTTAACAAACCAATCTAAAGCATCTCCAGATAAGGTGAGAACGAAAATCTTTATCTTCACATCTTCATATTTAGAATATGGGCGACACTCTCTTATACAGAGGCTGACATTTTGAAGGTGAGTTTCAGTAGTAAAAGCATTGTTACTTTGAAAAGGAGGAAATTCATCGATGGCTTCACCCAAAACATAAGAATAACTATGCGAAGCTCCCTGAATATTAGTAAAATTACAAGGAGCAAACAAGTCAAAATCCATGATGACTTGTTTAATGGGAAAAAGATGGGCCAAATGGATATCAAAGAGAAAGATCCTTGCTCAAGAAAATCAAAACATCTACAGGAAGCAAGCTTCTAGCAGAAATTCATGTAAGAAATGGAAAAAGTGGAGTCGCCACTTGAGCATGAATCTCTCACAAATTTTCCAAAGGTGAAACCGAAAAGTTAGTGGACGAAGGTAGATGGATATTTCAGGGAGGGCTCCTCATCTGGGATTAAGTGAATAAATAAATGGAGTCGCCACCCAAACAAGAAACCAACCGGAATGTCCATGTGCAGAAAGAGAAGACGAAAGGATTAGATGACAATGATGACGAGAGTTAAGATGGTGAGAAATGAAGAGAAGAAATGACGCCAAAAAAATGAAATGAAATGCTGTAAAGCCAAGGTCCAATAAATTGGTCCTTGGAGGCAATGCTAAGAAGTGTTGCCTTTGTCGGCTCGAATGAGAGAGAGAGATGGAAGATGAGTAAAAAAAAATCGTGAACTTCGGCAACAAGATAAACTTCTTGTCCTAGCAACAACACCAAAATGTTGTGCCGGATGATGGAAAGAATAAAGATGAGATGATTAAAACAATGTTGAGGAAACCAAGGACAGAAAAAACTTTGTCCCCTGCAATGGCACCAAAAAATATTGTGCCACTTAACGGGGTAATGAATGGCGGAAAAAATTAGATGATTAGAAAAAGGTCGTGAGGACCAAGAAAAACTGTCCCCGGCAACGGCGCCATAAAATGTTGCCGCACAAAGTGTCTAGGCACCACGACAATGCCCAGAGTAAGGGTTGTCACTCTAATCCTTACTCCGTTTAGACTCTCTCCTAGACAAGTCAGGGGGGTAGTCCCTAAGGTGAATGAATGAGAATAGCCTATGAAACACAGGCTCTAGGAGAATTAAAGATGGACAACTTGATGAATTTAGAACAAATCTTGGTCAAATGAGATGGATAGATTAAACAATTAATACAAATAAGGCACAACCACAAGATAAAAGTGATTCTAGACTAGTGCCTTAATATTCGATTAACCATAAACAAGTTATCCCGAGCAGTTTATTAATGTGGCAAAGCGACGATCATGTATAATTAAGTGTCAACGCCCAAAATCAGTGTTGCGAAAATCGCGATTTTACTGTGATAACATCAAAAAATCGCTATTTTTTCATTTTCTCGATAATATCACGCGATTAATTCAGTGAAATTGGGATTTAATTTTGCCGATTTTTACGATTTTTTCCAATTTTTTCCCTCGCCGATTTACTCCCGATAACGATTTTCGCAACACTGCCCAAAACCTTATCATACAAGAGCTTCTAGCAATCAAATCCTGTGAAGAATTATGAAATTTAAATGCTAAACAATGCTTCCAGATTTAAAATTTTCAAACCCTTGGACTGCAAAAAAAAAATGAATAATATCCCTGCAAAATTATGTTGGTAAACCCCCAGAGATCCAGATCTTACCCTCCAGGGCCTAGATCTGGAATCTACACAAATTTCTTCCTTAGATAAAAACTAAAACCCAAAAAAACTCACGTTAGAAAATAATTACAAAATTTACAAACTGCAAGCTCTAATCAGCCAAATCTACCATTATGTTGCACATAAATTAAAAGATTTTTAAATTTTAAAGGTGCTAACTCGAAACCCTCATGCATCACCAATAAAATCTTATGGTAAGCCCGGAGCTAATTAACCTAGGCTCTTCCGAGAACACAGATCGGGAGTTGGTTGGTTCAACTGAAAACTTCCCCTAACGCCCGAGGATCTAAAAATCAAGATTTTTCTGCAAAACTCAACAGCGATTAAAAATAGAGCGAGAAAATAATAATAAAACTCAGACAAATAGAGATACCTACTATTACGTTCAAAATTTAGATTATTATTCAAATCCCAACGACTGAGCAAGATCCATGTACTCAAATCACTCTTTAGAAGCTATCATCAATGGCTTTAGAAAAAATTATGCATGAAAACAACACATCTTACAGTATTCCCATGAAGAGTAACACTAGCAGAACTTAACCCCAAAGTCTTTCTTTATTATCCAGAAAGAAAAAAATTACACGAGTTTTTTGCTAAGCACACGACTCAAAGGTCGGACAAATCAACTGACAAATGACTTCCTATTTAAAGATAAATCCTCCAACGGCTAGTTTGAGTGATCCTTGTCAAATAAATCTCGACCGTTGAAGAAGATTAAAATTTCTTTTAATAGCATCCGTTGAAATATTTAAATATTTGGGGAAATACGAATTTTTTAATTAAATGCATTTTAATTAACTCAAAAAAAAATTGAGTTAATTTCCCCAAAACTGACTTTGACTTAACCCCCAGGGATCAAAGGTTTAAAATTTAACAAAATAATTAATTTACCTTAGTCCCGGGACCTTTTAAAATTTAATTTTTAAGGACCAACGAATTTTGCCTTTGGAGAATTTAAATTTACCTAGGACATAGAATTAATTAAATTTCTGGCTTAGGATTTTAATTAATTTTTGGCCAAAAAATTTAATTAATTAACCTATGAGGGGATAAATTATTTTTCCAACCCTCAAGACACTTTACATTATGATTTTCATATTTTTTACATTATAAGGGAAAAAACCCATTTGTAGTAGACCCTAACAAACTACCAATTTCTGCGATACAAATATAATCCAGCAGACCAAGCAATTTGTAATAAAATAACCTAACCAAATAATTAGTATTATTCCCAAATTACTTTTACATAGACTCGATCTAGAACATTAGGACTCGCCTAAAATCCTAGCGACAAAATCCATTCTAGTTTTGGGGTAAGAACTGAGGAAAACTCTGCCGACCATCCGAAAATGGATCGGTGAGACAAAAAACCTCCTAGAATAGAGATCGTCACTAGAAAAGTAGGTTTACCTAGGTCGTTACATACAGGACACAGATCTGCTGAGATTATTTAAATTATACACATGCAGTAAGGGTTTACATAACATCTTGAGAGTCACATTGATTATGATAGTTGGACGGCACAGACACATCGATCAAATGCTATCCCTTTTGCAAAAAAAGGGGGTGTACTGCTATGGGTCGTTGACACGTAATGGTCAACACTATGAATGAAGAATACGAGTCAATTGTGAAGAATGATGTCTGGAATGTGGTCCCTAGACCCCAGGACAAATCGGTTGTCACCTCTAAGTGGCTCTACAAAATCAAGCATGGAGTTGATGGAAGCGCAGAAAAGTTCAACGCTCGCTTTGTTAAGCGAGGCTTCTCTCAAAAGGAAGGTGTAGATTATGATGAGATATTTGCACCTATTGCCCGATACACCACTATCCGCTCGATCATAGCCCTTGTTGCCTCACAAGGATGGAACCTACATCAAATGGACGTCAAGACCGTTTTCTTGCATGGTTCAATCAAAGAGGAAATCTATGTGGAACAACCCGAGGGGTTTGAGGTTCATGATCGGGAATCTCATGTATGTAGGTTGAAGAAAGCTCTCTATGGATTGAAGCAAGCACCTCAGGCTTGGTATGAGAGGATCGATAGCTATCTGATGAAGTTGGGATTCACTAGAAGTGAAGCCAATCTGAACCTTTACTTTAAAGTTGAAAATTATAGACCTCTCATTTTGGTACTTTATGTGGACGACCTTTTTCTGACAGATGCGAACCCTCTCATTCACAAATGTAAGAGGGATTTGGCTTCTAAATTTGAGATGAAGGACCTAAGACCGATGCACTATTTCCTACGGTTGGAGCCTGGCAAAAGCCAGGTAAATTTTCCTCTCTCAAGGAAAATATGTTGTGAAGATATTGGAAAGATTTGGGATGGTGGACTGCAACCCTATGACTAATATGATGGAACTTAACTTTAAGAAGTTATGTGGTAGTGTTGCTAGACCTGATTTGGGAAATGTTTCTTAGTATCGTCAACTCATAGGAGCACTGATGTTCTTGGTGAACTCCCGTCCAGACATATTTTTGCAGTTAACACATTGAGCCAATATATGATTGAGCCTCATCATATACATTGGATTGGTGCCAAGAATCTTCTAAGATATCTTCGGGGCACAATCACTCATGGACTGAAATACACTGCCAGAGATGTGAGGTTGCATGGTTATTCTAACGTTGATTGGGCTGGCAATGTGGTGGATCGCAAGAGCACTTCTGAATGTTGTTTTTCTTTGGGTTCTGCTTCAATATCTTGGATGAGCAGGAAGCAGAAATCGGTTGCCTTGAGCACCACCAAGGCCAAATACATAGCTTCTAGTATGGCCTCCTCTGAAGCTGTCTGATTGAGGAAGCTCTTCAGTGAGTTGTCTGGACATGTGCTGGATACCAATGTGATCCTCTACGACAACCAGAGTGGGATCTGATTATTAGAGAATCCCATGTTTCATGATCGCTGCATGCATATAGATATCAGGTACCACTTTATCCGGGATATGGTACAACAAGGAGCAATAAGGCTCCATCACATTGGGACTGATGAGCAGGTCGTCGATATTCTGACAAAGCCCCTGGGGTAGGTCAAGTTCTTGGCCTTCCGAGAACGACTTGGAGTCAAGGAGAGACCCTCTTATGAGGGTCCTGTATGAGATGGACATTGAGCACTAGGAGCTCTGAGGGGCTTGGGGTACTTCTTGGAGCAATGAGCAACCATAGGGTGAGTGGTCCAGTCTTCTCCTAGTGGTTTACTGTGTACAGGGTCGGTGGTTCAATCTTCCCTAGTGGTTTACTGTGTACAAGGTCAGTGGTTCAGCCTTCCCCTCGATACCCCTTAGCGACATGTAGGCAGGATGAGTATTTCATCCTTCTCCTTCTGAGACATCCTACCCATGCAGTCTAGGACCCATGGGAAGTACCTCTCATCTGTCCAATGAGTAGGGAAATGAGGATAGGGACCATAGTACTACCGATGGACACATCGTGTACTACCATACTCCCTATGCTAGGATGACTGACATTGATCTGGGATCAATTGGAACTGACTTTGGGTCAGTAAGAGTGATATGAGACACTCTATTTTGATTGGAACTGACTTCGGGTCAGTAAGAGTGGTATGACACACTCTCCTTTGATTGGAACTGACTTCGGGTCAGTAGAGAATGGTCTGATACATTCTTGATCACTTCTTCTTCTTCATAGTTTAGCAGAGCAAAGCAATGCAGAGCAGTGCATTGATGGCAAAGATAGTACAGATTGGCAGATGGATTAGCAGATGGAGTTCTTCCTAGTTGAGAGGGAGTGTTAAAATTGGCAATTAGGGCCAAACTCCACATGGGTCATCTTATTTATGACCACTGATATTTTTCTTGGATTCCTCTCTCCGAGAGGTGTATGATTGATCTAGAGATCATCCGATTCTGACATGTACAAATGAAGTTATGAAATTATTTTGATTATGGTCAAATTGTCAAGGTCAGCCAGCAAACTTATGTAGGCTCAGAAGCCCAACAGTCACATCTATTTATCCTCAACGTTGCATATAAATAGAAGGTGACTTAACCTCATTTGGACACGCTCATCTTCACACTTCTCTGTCTCTCTCCTCATTGATTGGGTATGGATTTCTGGGCCTCTCTCTCTCCACACGTTCGAAATTTCAAGAGGCCGAAATTTCAAGAGGCCGAAATTTCAAGAGACTAAATTTCTGGACAATTTGACCAACATGTGTTGACCTACTTTGACTGCGTTTTTGTGAGGGCTATCTCTGTTTGGGCAGACCGCATTTCTGGGCACAAAAATCGAGGCTAAACGTTCACTAGTGACCAGCATTGACTGCAGCTAGGGCTGACTGCAGATGGGCTATTTGACCAAACTTTGACTGGGTTGAATTTGATTGTTTTGAGGGTTGTTTTATCTTGCTCTTTGGAGGTTGAAGTTGATCGATTTGTTGAGGGTCAAATCTGCGCTCTTGACCAATGTTGACTATTTTGTTTAAGGCTCTTTTGCTTTTGTTATAAATTATCAGATTTGTAAATTGTACTTTCTCTCTGCTAAACTATTGAAGACTAAAAGAAGATTTGATCAAGGGTTTCCCCACATTGGGGTTTGTCCCTGGCTGGTGCCACATCATGTGTCCTCTTGTCTTAGCTTGTCTTCTACTATTTATGTTTATATTCTATCTGCATTTTACTATCATGTTGATGTGATTGTTAATCTAAATATTGATACTGGGCTAATAAAGAAATTGAAGTAAAATTGCTCTAAAGCGTAGAACATACCATTGTTGCCTAAAATTAACAACACTTCATCATCCTTCTTCTTCAAGAAGTAGGTACAGGTCTTGCAAGAATAATCATCCACAAAGGTGAGATAATATAAGTATCCTCCCAAGGAGTTTACAGGCATCATACCATATATGTCGAAGGATCAATTGCAATATGGCTGTGGTCTTGTTATTACTTGAGGGGAATGGTCCCCTTGTAAATTTTCCTTCAGCACATCCCGGACATACGCCTTCATTCTCTACTTTGAACTCGGGCATACTTGTCACCATCTGTCTCACATCGGGTAGGGCCTTATAATGAAGATTGTCGAACCTCGGTGCCATAGTTCAGATTGTAGAGATGTGTCGCAAGACATGGCTCCCAATGGACTTCCTCCAACTTGATACCAAGTGCCAACCCTACACCCAAGAGTAAAAGCATCTTTAAAATTTCTTTTCCAAACACATACCTGTCTATCGATAAAAGCCACCTTGAATCCTTTATCTTCCATTGCCGAAATGGACACCAAGTTCTTCTTGAGATCGGGTACATATAGTACTTCTTGCAAATGAATAGTGTTACCTTGATTCAATTGAAGGGTAACATTCCCTACTCCCTTCACAGGATAGGTGGCATCGTCTCCAAAGATGATCTCCAAGTTTATCTCCTTTTCTATCAGATTAGAGAGGGCTTCCTTATATCCAGTGAAATTCCTTGAGGCACCACTATTAATCAGCCAATTCCCCAAAGTGTCCAAAGGAGAGGCAATGGAGAGGGTCGATATAAGATAGTACTCTTTTTGCTTATTGTTAACAGCATTGGATTCTTCATACTTGGAGTTCCTTGATTTCTTGGAGGGTCGACCATTTCCTTGATGTCCCGCATTCCTTTTTCCCTTGCGATTGGACCTACCATTCTTTTGATCATTGTTGTTGAAATTGCCCCTGCAATGATTGTGATCATCATCATGCAATTTGTCCCTTCTATTTGGACACTCCCTTGCATAATGGTCAAACTTATTGCAAACAAAGCATCTTCCCTTCCTTCCATTTTTGAATCCTGGTCTTCCTTGACTTTGCTTCTTTGAACCTGCATTGTTCTTCCTCTTGGCATGAGTGGAGAATGCAGTGGGGTTGCTTCTATTAGAAGGCATTTATTGCTCCACCATTCTTGTTTCTTCTTGAATGCATCTTGACGTCAATTCTTCAAACCCTAGAATTCGATCATTGTTGAGTATAGTGGTTCTAAAACATACCACTCAGGTGGGAATCCTCCAAGAGTGATGAAAGTAAGTTCCCTGTCAAGAATGACTTCTCCAATCGAGAGTAGATCATTCTTGATCTCGATAATCCTCAAGAAATAGGATTGAATGTCCTCGTCCTTGCCCTTCTTAATATCCTTCAACTTATCCTTGAGAAATAGAATTTGATTAGCATTACTAACCTTGAACATGTCGACCAACCTATCGTAGATCTCCTTGGAGGTATTCAATTCGGAGATAAAGGCCACCGGATGCTTGTCAATGGAATCCCTGATAATCTTCTTCGCTTTGACTTCAGCCCTATTGTACTTGGTCTTCGCAGCAACCAGTGCATTTGAAGGAGGTTCAAGGATTCTACCCTACACATAATCCATCTTTCTTCCAAGGTCAAATCAAGAGATATCTTCCATCCATGATAGTCATATTTATCATGGAGCTTGTCTTCAACCGAGAAGTAAGATGAGGAACCCATTGAACCTTTTTTCCTTGTCCAACTATCTTTGGTGATTACTCTTTCACTCTTGCTTGGACTTTGTCTTCACCTCAGCTTTGATACCATGTTAATTTTAAGCAACAATGATATGTTCTATGCTTAAGAGCAATTTTACTTCAATTTCTTTATTAGCCCAATTTCAATATCCAGTTTAGCAATCATGTCAACAGTAAACAGTAGAAGACAAGCCAAGACCAGAGGACACAAGATGTGGCACCAGCCAAGGACAAACCCCAATGTGGGGAAACCCTTGATCAATTCTTCTTATAGTCTTCAATAGTTCAGTAGAGAGATAGTACAATTTACAAATCTAATCATCTATAACAGCAACAAAAAAGCCCTAACCAGAAAAGTCAACGTTGGTCAACAGGGCAGATTTGACCCTCAACAATTCGGTCAACTTCAGTCAACTTCGGCCTCCAAACAACGAGATGAATCAATGCTCAAAACAGCGAAATTCAGCCCAGTCAAAGTCTGATCATACAATCAACCTGCGGTCAGCTCTAACCACAGTCAACGCTGGTCAAACAGTCAAGGGTTTGCCTCGATTTCTGTGCCCAGAAATGCGACCTGCCCAAACAGAAATTCCTCCCACAAAAACACAGTCAAACAGGTCAACGTTGCTAGTCAACGCTTGGTCAAACTGTCCCTGAAATTCGATCAATGCCCAAAACAGAAAATTGCCCTTCTTTCCTTCGCACGTGTGGAGAGAGATGATGTCGAGAAATGCGTACCCAATCAATGAGGAGAGAAAGAGATGTGTGAAGATGAGTGTGTCCAAATCAGGCTAAGTCACCTTCTATTTATATGCAACGTTGAGGATGAATAGACGTGACTATTAGGCTTCTGAGCCTACATAAGTCTGCTAGCCGACCTTGACAATTTGTCCATAATCAAAATAAATTCATAGCTTCATTTGTACATGTCAGAATCGGATGATCTCTAGATCAATTCTACACCTCTGGGAAAGAGGAATCCAAGGAAAATATCAGTTGTCATAAATAAGATGACCCATGTGGAGTTTGACCCTAGTTGTCAATTTTAACACTCTAAGTTGGAGAGGTTTTGGCCTGGTTGATTCCCTACATCTTGTGTCCTATTGTCTCTTTGATTTTATTGTTTGGTAGTTGTTTGATGATAAAGAACCTTAATAATAATCAAGTGTAAGAAGAAGCTAATCAACTTAAGTAAAAATACATCACAAGCAGTTATCAAAGTAAGAGAAATCACCTAATCTAACTACCCTAGATTTCTCAACAAAATAATCAGTCAACCAAAAAAGCATAAAATATTCAAATTTTAAAGAAAAACATATATATTCATGTGCATCCATACGAATTCAAACCATTTATACACAAATAAGCAAAAGTTCTCATTTATATAAAATGTAAGGATGCACATAACCAAAACAACACCAAATGCAATCCATCTCTAAACCGAAAATACATCAACAAAGAAGTTCCGCATGGCCTCTAACATTCAAAAAAATCATGCTACAACAAATACCTACATATCATCAAAATTATTGCCTATATTGGGATCTTCTTCATCAATATCACCCTCTAATCATTAAAATAAGATAGAAAAAGCATAACATGTCAAGTCAAGATTTTGTTTGAGTGATGGGTATTTTTTTAGTTGGCTCATGATAGAAGAGTTTGACAACCAATGCCACAACATCAAGGTAGATAAAGGATTTGTTGCTCTTGATTAAATACTAGTCCATACTCCCCATACATGACAAAATCCAAGGGAACGCTGCAATCCCCCAATCCTGAAATCCCAGAAAACTGTTAAGTTGTTGGATTTCATTAGTAGGGCAATATGGTCAAATACTAGACTTCCCCTGTCATAAATCATTGTCTTTTTGAAAAAAAATTGTATTCAAAAGATCCTTGGCAACAATATACAAAAGCGGCATCCCCTTGCGTCCCCCGTCCCCCTTCAAGGGAAACACGTTACCTCACTCGGGAAACGTTTCCCCTAGTGTTTCCCCAAAAGGTGGGCCTGGGAAAATGTTTCCCCAAGAGTTTCCCCGTCCCGGGAACGTGGGAGCACAACCCCATGGAACACTGCCTTATTCCCATGACTATGTTTGATTTTTTTCGAAGGCTAAGAGAACAAGTTGATCCCACCATTCTTAGCCCTGTGTCTTGACTCTCACATTCTGTTTCACTGTATACAAGGGTTGCAATAGCAAATGATGATTTCATAGCTCTCTACTCCATTCTCCCTTTTGGACTCCTGAACATGTCAGCAATAGTTTCATTTGACTTGGTTTCCTATATATTCAACTCCAATGGCCTCTCTCTTTTCTTGGGTCCAGGTTAACTGTCTATATAGGCCTATTTCGTAAGATTATCGTATGTATCACCAAGCACTTAGATTTGATCTTTGGCAATTATTTTATTTCATCTTGCTGTCATCGAGTTTGGATTCTTTATTGAGATTTCTAATCTCTGTCACAATGTAGTTTCGCGTCTCAAAACAGAGGACAGGCAAGCATGAAAGAAGCACGATGTCAATTATTAATTAAAGAACAAAACATAACCATTTCCAATGAACAGGGAAAGAGATTAGTAAAGTAACCTTAAAATGCAAATCGATTGTAGTTTCTTCATCCCCTCCATTAATTAAACTCGAGACCGCATTGAACACCATCTGCTCGTAAACAGTTGCCACCTCCTAGGACCACAGAAAAGGGGGAACTTATTTTACTGGCAGGCAGAAAATCCAGATAAATGTTGTTATATATCAGACCCAAATTGTCCCCGTGGTTAGTCCGAGTAATCAACATCAAAAGCTTATGCCAAGGCGGCAAAGGTTAGAATCCCATCCTATTATGGCCGAGAGGCAAACCAATTCATTAATATGAGCTGTAAATAACTGTTAAAAAATAAAAACCCAAAGATTTCATGATCAATTTGGATAAAAGTTTGATGCCCGTTATTGCGAATAAATGAATTCAGGGAAACTGGTGAAGAAGAAAATTAGTAATCAAAGGTATTACCAGTTTCCTTTCGGCGGCATGGAGATGAGAAGCAGCATCTGAGGGCCTCTTGTCAACTAAAGTTAAGGCGGCCAAAGTGTTGGCTAACACGCAGTCGCCGTCCTCCTGCGTTGCTCTCGTAATGACATCCCTTTTTGCTCCATAACTCAGAACCTGAACCCCAAGACATATCACGAATGAATGAGATATTTATGAAACGAAGTCAGGTGAAAACAGACAGTGTGCAGTGATCATGGACTGCATCACCTGCTCGCAGTAAGAATTGATGTGCAGAATGCACGCATTTGATTTGGTGTTAATGGGATAACCCCATCGATCCAATTTGTATTCAGGTTGATGATCACAATCAATACTCCCCGCCATTATCTTCTACCAAATCACAAACAGAGACAAATGTCTCCGACAATTTTCGATATTAACTTCTGTTACCCTGTCGCCAAAACGACAGCTTGGAGGCACGACTGAGCAATAGATCAGACAATCGTGACAGAATAACGCTCCACCGTGGAACGAATAATCTAAAAGCAGAAAGGCATATATAATCCTTGCGTTGCCTTGTATGCATTATTGATCTATTAGTAATCTATGGATTCATGGGAAACAACGTCTTATTAATCTATTATTAATCTATGGATTCATGGGAAACAACGTCTTTATTAGATATTATTTTTGGGATTAAATAAGTCATTCATATTTCACTATTTTGACAAGTTTGGCTTCCTTTAGCGAATTTTGGATTAGTTGAGTGGTACAATTAAACTTTTTGAACATATTTATAAGAACATGTTATTAGGATTGAGAAAAATAAAATAAATAAATAAATGAATGAATGTGTTAAAATTTACCACTCGATACTTTGTTATAACATTATTTTCCAATTTAAGATACTTTGTTATATCAATTAAAGAAATATTGATATGTTTTATGATTATCATATTAATTTGCACGTACAAAATCATTAATAAAATTGTTTACTATTGAGTAAATTATTTTTAAATATTTTGGTTTATTTCGATAATAAACAAAATCATTAATAGAATTGCATTTATAATATTGGGTAATTTAGTCTTTTAATATTTTGGTTTATATTGATGTTTATTACAAGTTGAATAGGAGATGAAACAAGTGTATGGACACATTATTTTGATTTTAAGAGTAGAGGTAGGTATTTTGTTTATTATAGTTTAACATATATTTGATAACTAGGTCTCAAAGGTAGATTCATTAATTCCAAAATAATATTGGATATGGCCATATGTTTTAATGACAGCAAAATGAGCCTTACAATGATGTCAGTGATCCCTCTCTCATGAATCCAAGAGGAACATCTATTCATTTTGCAAGCCTCTCACTTCCTTAAATACAAGCACTCATGGGGCTCCTTGGTTCTCAAGAAGCACCAATAAATGTTGTCCACCTTTAATTACTTACTTTTTTATTGTACTAATGACATTGGTTAGTTTTGTACTGAAGATATATATAAAATCATGGTTATTTTACTTGTGTTTTCTTTTAAGTACAATGCATTGACTAATAACCCCTAATGCAAGAGTTGGTAGTGAAATACCTTCACATAATAGATTGACCATTTGACATATCTTTTGAGGTGGGTATCACTTTGTATTGTTGGTCATTTAGTTTTTGTTTATTTAAGATTTTGAGTCTTCATATAAATCTAGAGTCTAATGGCTTATGAGTATTAATGCATGTTCCACTCTTTCAAGTTTTGGATATTTTTGGTTTAATTTGATCTGGTATTTTATGTTCAATCTACCTTAGATTATTGGCCACTGTTTATATAGACTATAAATGGTAGGTCATTTAGAAGTTGTTAACAACATGTTGGAGTGTTTCATTATTAATGGAAATTTAATATTCATGGGGTCTCATCTCTTTATTAGTGTTATTAAGTGATGTCATACATAACTATCATAATGATATGTGGACTTATATACAACATATTTACCAATAACTTATTAAATACCTCAAGAGTTAATTCATTGTTCTATTGCCTATATTAAAATACTCATATTCATATATATTTGGTAAACATCAAGCTTTCAAATATTTAATAGATAATAATTGGATTCTTAGTTGTTTATGCAATCATATGGTCAAAATGACCCAAGGGAAAAGTAATACACAATAAGCCACTAAATGTTTGCAAGTTGACTTACTCAACATGTAAATGACACATGTTGTCATTCATACCTGACTAATTATAAATCCAATGTTTGCATTCCATATTCCATTGGCGTTCCTCTTTACACATCACAAACTGTAGAAAATAGCAACAAGAAATGCTAAAAATAGAAGTGCTAAAAATAGCACTGCTATAAATAGCATTTCGGGATACATTCCAATTTTAGTTAGTCCCTAAATTAAAATTGTGAATTAAAATCTGAATTTGATCTTAGTAGTTGTTTGTAAAATAATTAATTAATTCATCCTGAGTTAATTAGTTGTATGAAATCAAACATGAAGTCTATGTGAAGACATGCAACAATTTCTCCATTGATTGAGGAAGTTATCCCTTGATTAAAAGAGATCGGGATGAGTTGTACCTTGAGTTGTAATTAGTTAGCTCAGTTAACTGAGTTAAGTCCAGTTAGATTAGTTCAAATAGTTTGTTGAACTAATTGTGAGTTCAGTTAGTTAATGCATGCATGCATGTAACTGCTGCACTTCAAATAACTGAATATTCTCTCATAAATAACTCATGCATGTTAGTTCAGTCGGAGACCCAGTTGAGATCGGGTGATCGGACAGTGTACTATCAGTTGCAGGAATATTCCATGGAGGATATCTCTTGCATGTAGAAGGAATTCATTCCTTGGAGATTGTGCAGTTACTTTTGAGTTTGATGAGTGTGTGATGAGGCCAATTCATACAGGTGCCAGCATTGGACCCCAAGGAAAACTGCACAAGGAAATAGGAGGCTTGGAGGGCTGAGGGAAGGTATATCTTGTGTCTATTCAGTTTGTGAGCTGTATTGTTGGATTGTACTGAGAGCAGGATAGCTTGTGAGTTGATGCTTTGTGTAATCTAAACATATTTCCACTTGTATGATAATACAGAGATCGGGGTTTTAGTTGAGGCTTTCCCCAGAGTATTCTTTTGTGTTCATGTGTGATTGCTTTCTCATTCTTTGTTATATGTGTTATATTTGATCTTGCTCAAAATCGATTAAGCTTCCGCAAGTTTGTTGTAGAAGTAGATCTTGTATTTTGCTTTAGTATATTGCATAATTTGTTGATCTACAGTGGGAAATTCTACATGGTATCAAAGCAAAGGTGATCAAAGCGAAGAACAATATACAAAGAAGGGAGAAGTTAGAAGGTTGAAGTTCCTGATTATAGAATTCGAATTCTTATCACATATCAAATTTCCCCAATGGCGTTCAACGGTTTAAGACTCGAGTATGCCCTTGACGGCAGCTCAAATTATATAGTCTGGAAGGATCGCATGGAAGCAGTATTAGAGGACAATTGTCTAAAGGACTTCATTGATCAAGAATTCCCCAAGCCAGCAGCGGCTAATGCTACAGAATTGGCTGAATGGAAGAAATGGGTGGCTAGAGCGAGGAGAATCCTCCTGGAGGGAGTTTGAGACCACATTGTCTTAAGCCTCCATGGGAAGGAGACATCGTTTTCAATGTGGAAAACATTGAAAGATCTATATCAGAACAGCAGCGATCAGAGGAAGCTGGCGCTGAAAGACAAGCTTCGGAAAATCAAGTGCGAAAAGGGCGACACGGTCTCTACATATCTGAACAAGCTCACCACCTGTAGGGATGAGCTTGGAAGTGTAGAGATCATGACAGCCGTTGATGACATGGTGACTCTTGCTTTCCTCGGTCTTCCTAAGAGTTGGCGTAGCTACCAAGACTCGGTAAATGGAAGAGAGAAACTACTAGATTGGGAACGACTTTGGTCAGATCTGATGCAGGAGGAGATAAAAAGAAGCACCAGAGATGGATCTTCATCAAAGCAAGATGATGAAGAAAATCTAGCCTTAGCAAGTAAGGCAAGGAAAGGGAAAGGGAAGGTGTCCCATCCCAAATCCAATTCTTCCCATGGTGGGAAGAAGTTTGAAAAATCGAAAGTGTGATGCTTTCATTGTCATGAGGTGGGCCATTATGCTACAAATTGTCCACAAAAGAAATCCAAGAAGGGATCCTTGAAGGGATCAAACGGTGATACACTGGCCTCACAGTTTGAGTTGGATTTCTCTCTCATCGCATGCATGGTTTCATCCATGGTGGGATGTGTTTGGTACCTGGACAGTGGAGCCTCTTTCCACATCTCCAACGATAAGAATCTTTTCAGTACCCTGGAGGAGAAGGATCTCTAGATGCGGATCGAGATGGGCGATGATGGAAAGTACCGTGTTTCAGGTGAAGGTACGGTTGTGTTTCAGAGGGAGCATGGAGCTCCTCTCACCCTAACTGATGTAAAGTATGTACCAGGTCTAAATAAGAATCTTGTGTCTGTCGCTATGCTAGAAGATAAAGGCTATGATGTAATCTTTAGTAAAGGAAAGGTATTCCTGAGGCATATCGGTACTAGACAGACCAAGAGGATTGGGATTCGAGTAAAGAATCTCTACAAGCTGGAGGTAGACAACTGTGTTGCATTGAGTTCCAATGCAAAGGTGGTGCAAAGCCAAGATTTTGGTGAGCTATGGCATAGAAGATTGGGCCATTTGCACCATGGAGCCTTGAAGATCATGCATCTGATTTCTACCAGACTTCCCAAGGGAAAACTGGAGCAGACAGATACATGCAAAGGTTGTACCTTGGGTAAGTATGCGAAATCTTCCTTTCAGGATCGAGACAGTAGAGCTGGAATAATCCTGGAGCGAGTTCACATAGATGTTTATGGACCATTCTCTACAGCCTCCATTGTTAAACAAAGGTACTATGTTATTTTTATTGATGATTTTTCTCGTAGATGCTGGATCTACTTTATGCAAAAGAAGGATCAAACCTTCTTGAGATTTTGTGAGTTTAAAGCCTTGGCAGAGAAAGAATCTGGAAAGAAAATAAAAGCCTTGCGTAGCGACAATGGTGGAGAGTATGTCTCCCAACAGTTTAAGGACTTCTGCATTGCAGAAGGAATTAAACAGGAGTTGACAGCACCCCATAACCTACTGCAGAATGGGGTGGCCGAAAGGAAGAACAGATCGATTGTGGGAGCAGCTCAAGTGATGTTGCATGACTAAAGCCTACCACTTCATTTGTGGGCCGAGGCATGCAATACAGCAGTATACTTGCAGAACAGAAGCCTGCACTGTATACTGGGGATGAAGACACCTATGGAGGCCTTTTTCAGGAAGCGACCAGATGTGAGTCACTTCGGGATCTTTGGATCATCGATTTATTGCCATGTGACCAAGGATGCCCAGAGGAAGCTAGATCCAACAGCTGAGTTGGGGATACTTGTGGGGTACACTGATACACCCCACAACTATTGGTTGTTCCTGCCTACCAGTCATAGGACAGTGGTACACAGAGATCTAAAGTTCGACAAGCAGAAAGCCATGCGAGTATCACTTGAGAGGGAGCTCAAGTTGCATGCAGAGGAGGAATTTTCAATTCCTAAGGAGGAGGAGCCTCAGATTGATGCGAAGCAGCCGCATGTAGAGGATCCAGGATTGGAGACATCCACTCATGCTGAGTCTTCCAGAGATGGGCAGAAATGCTCAAGGGAAGCTGACAGGTTGATACTAGATGCGCGAGAGAATGTGGGACAACCATCTTCTCAGTGTAGACAGAGGAGGTCACCCGAGCGGTACACTGGTTACATGGCCCTAGTTGGGGAGTGTGTAGAGACCGAACCTTCTTCATTCAAGGAAGAAGGGCAACAACTAGTCTGGGTTGATGCAATGGTAGAGGAGTACAACTCTATCATTTAGAACAGTGTGTGGGATGTTGTCCCAAGACCTCAAGACAAGTCAATGGTGAGTTCTCGATGGCTTTACAAGGTAAAGAAGGTAGTTGATGGCAGTGTTGAGAAACATAAGGCAAGGTTTGTTGCCCGTGGTTTCTCACAGGTCGAGGGGATCGACCACGATGAGACCTTTGCTCCTATAGTAAGGTATTCATCTATCAGATCGATGTTGGCACTATCAACTAAGATGGGTTGGAAGATCCATCAGATGGATTTGAAGACAACGTTCCTCAATGGGAAGATTGAGGAAGAGGTGTACATTGAGCAGCCATAAGGTTTTGAGACCTTCGATCGTGAGTCGCATGTTTGCCGACTCAAGAGGGCTTTATATGGGGTGAAGCAAGCACCCCGTGCTTGGTACACCAGGATCGACAGCTATTTCACCGGGGTTGGGCTTCACCAAGAGTGAAGCAGATGTGAACCTTTACCACATCATGGTAGAAGGTAAGCCATTGATCATTGTTCTTTATGTGGATGATCTGATTTTGACAGGTGATGATCAGTTGATCAAGTATTGCAAGGAGGACCTTGCAAGAGAGTTCTAGATGAAAGACATGGGTCTTATGCACTACTTTCTAGGCATGGAGGTGTGGCAGAAAGATGGGAAAGTATTTGTGTCTCAAGGCAAGTATGCCAATGAGATACTCAGGCGGTTCCACATGGAGAAGTGCAAGCCCATGCAGATTCCTCTAGCTGGGAACTGGAGGAAGGAGGATGCTACTTCAGGTGAGGTAGTAGCTGCTACTGTTTATCGACAGCTTGTGGGTTCATTAATGTGTCTAGTGAACACACAACTAGACTTATGCTTTGCGGTGAACCAGCTGAGTCAAGCTATGGTTCAGCCTACCAATTTGTTTTGGAAGGCAGCGAAGCATGTGCTGAGATACCTCAGAGGCACATCTCAGTATGGATTGTGCTACAGATAGACAGAGGGAGTGAAGCTTCAGGGCTTCACAGATGCAAATTTGGCAGGGAGTCCATCAGACCGGAAGAGAACTTCTGGAGGAATCTTCAACCTGGGTTCAACAACAATTTCCTGGTACAACAGGAAACAGAGGTCAGTTGCACTTAGCTCAGCAGAGGCTGAATACATGACTGCCAGTCAGGTAGCATGTGAGGCCATTTGGATGTGAAAGATTCTAATGGGATTGTGTTGGTTAGAGGATGGATCCAACCATGATCTACTGCGATAATCAGAGTTGTATCAAACTCTCTGAGAATCCAATTTTTCATGACAAGTCCAAGCACATTGATATCTGGTACCATCATCTTAGAGACTGTGTGATGAAGAGGATCATGTTGTCGTTGTATGTTTCGACCGAGGAACAGGATGCAGATATTTTGACTAAGGCATTGTCAAAATGCAAGGTTGTGTTCCACAGAGACAGGATTGGGGTGACTGATAATCCCTTTCTTGTTGAAAGGGAGTGTTGAAAATAGCAACAAGAAATGCTAAAAATAGAAGTGCTAAAAATAGCACTGCTAGAAATATCATTCCGGGATACATTCCAATTTTAGTTAGTCCCTAAACTAAAATTGTGAATTAAAATTCGAATTTGATCTTAGCAGTTGTTTGTAAAATAAATAATTAATTCATCTTGAGTTAATTAGTTGTAGGAATCAAACATGAAGTCTATGTGAAGACATGCAACAATTTTTCCATTGATTGAGGAAGTTATCCCTTGATTAAAGGAGATCAGGATGAGTTGTACCTTGAGTTGTAATTAGTTAGCTCAGTTAACTGAATTAAGTCCAGTTAGATTAGTTCAAATAGTTTGTTGAACTAATTATGAGTTCAGTTAGTTAATGCATGCATGCATGTAACTGTTGCACTTCAAATAACTTAATATTCTCTCATAAATAAATCATGCATGTTAGTTCAGTCAGAGACCTAGTTGAGATCAGGTGATGGCACAGTGTACTATCAGTTGCAGGAATATTCCATAGAGGATATCTCTTGCATGAAAAAGGAATTCATTCCTTGGAGATTGCACAGTTACTTTTGAGTTTGATGAGTGTGTTTTGAGGCCAATTCACACAGGTGGCAGCATTGGACCCCACGGAAAACTGCGCAAGGAAATAGGAGGCTTGGAGGGCTAAGGGAAGGCATATCTTGTGTCTATTCAGTCTGTGAGCTGTATTGTTGGATTGTACTGAGAGCAGGATAGCTTGTGAGCTAATGCTTTGTGTAATCTGAACATATTTCCACTTGTATGATAATACAGAGATTGGGGTTTTTAGCTGAGGCTTTCCCCAGAGTATTCTTCTGTGTTCATGTGTGATTGATTTCTCATTCTCAGTTATATGTGTTCTATTTGATCTTGCTCAAAACCGATTAAGCTTCTGCAAGTTTGTTGTAGAAGTAGATCTTGTATTTTGCTTTAGTATATTGCATAATCTATTGACCTACAGTGGGAAATTCTACACAAACAACCTTTATATTTACAAACCCAAGATGGTATGTGCTTCTTTTGTCCAAGTTCATAATATCAAAGCACAATCATTAATGTATGTTCAAGGCTTAACCATATTGAATCAATAAAATAGGGTTCAACACAAATCATCATCATAATCCATTTTCATAATAAATATTTTTCTCCCAATCCTAAAATCATCATATTTGATTCACCCATTTTAATAACCAATATTAATAACCAATACATCCAATAAACATGAAAAACATCTTCACACGAGGTTACTTACAAATCATAAGTTCATTCAATTTTTTCATCCTTGTCGATCCATTTACATAAATTAATGTTTCAACCATGATGATTTATCAAAAGTAACAATGGATCCAACCAAATTGGAAAGAATTTAGCGAACAATATAATCATCCAAGCTACCATTGCATAAACATTATTTCTTATTTACTTCTTTCACAACAATTACACATATCAAGGGATACTGTAGAAAATCCTTGGAACCTTGCAATTGCTAATGAGATCAAACTGATAACAAAAGACACAATATTTATCTACAAAAATTTGTAGAAATAAAACAATGAATAGAAACACAATCACACATAGAACACAATAATTTATCTGGGGAACCCAATTGGTAAAAAACACTCTTTATTGTATTAAATCAATATGGTTTATTACATAGGATATGCTTCAAGCTCCCTACAACATTGATCAACTCTCTACAAGACTTGCCTAACACTTAGGAAAATAAGGCCTACTAGGAAGCTCCTATTTCCTAGAGTAATTATGCCCCTAAAAAATAGGAAATCCTCCTAATTCCTTGCGCAATTCCCAAGAGAAATTCCTTTACTTGATCCTCAAGCCTCTCTTTCTTAGTTTTCTTCTCAAGCTCCACCACACAAAAAACTATGTACCATAATAAATAATTTGTGTCTTTATTTTGTCTCAATAGGAAATTCAAATTGCATGACCTATTAGGGCTAAATCTAGCAGTTACTAGTTGTTAACTCAGAATAAGTTGATTTAATATGAAGTCAACTACTCAACTAAACTCAAAATATCTCTATTCTAAAACTGGAGATCGATTAACTAACAGACACTAGAATTAACTCCACTAGATAGCTAATTTTAGCCATCAACTAGTCCACAACTCACTGCATGCCATCTAACTTGAATTAACTAACAGAAACTTAGTGATATGCCACATCACACATGTTAACTAAAATTTAACTCAAGTAACTACGAGATTAAATTTGAATTGGTGTATTCGACTAAGGCACAAGTCAAAGAAGTCATCCCTTGCATTTTCAATACTCCATCTTAGTGAGGAAGGGCTTCTTGGAAGAACCTCATCCACCTAAATCTATCTTCAACTCCACCAAGTTCTTTGTTGTTGTAGTTGCTCCCTCTGAACTAGAAATAGTCATGTACCATGTGTATTTGGGTGTATGTTTCTTGGTGTTGGGAGACTCAACTCTCTTCTAAGCTCCTTTAACCAAATCCTCTGTCCACTTGGCTCAAACTTTCTCTATACGGGAAATATCTGACTTAGTGGTTTGCCCCACCCACCCTGATCTATGGTCCTCATCATCATCATCTTGTTGGTCAGCCCAACTACCGACTAGCTTAAACTAAAATTGATATATTGGTTGAGGTTCGATCTTGAGAACTCTATCATGCTCTCTCTCAACAACCACATCTCTACTCTGGGAACTCTCTACCTTGCTACTCAAGGTTGCACATGCATCAACCTCTAATTTGTAGAGGTTCTCGATCCTAACCCCAATCTACTTGACTTGTCTTGAAGTAAAACACTAGAGGTAGGCCTTCCTTTTGCCGAATACAACATCATATCATTTGTCTTCAATGATTGTTACTGGGACAAGGTATTTCTTCAATCCTAGAACATACAAGACATTCTTGAGATGGAAAAGGGAACCAGATTCCCTCATAAAGCTCACTGTACCAACTCCTTTGGTCATGTATTTGTTATCATCTCCAAGCTTAATATGGAATTGCATGTCTTTCTCTTCCAAGTTGCTGAAGAAATCTTTATTCCCTGTCATGTGGAATGAAGCACTTGAGTCAATATACCACTCACTACCTTGAACTAAGCTTTCCATGCAAGATATCAAAGAGAAATCCAATTCGAATTGAGAAGAGAGTGCTTCTCCTCCTGGTGTTGCTACAACATGCTTGCCAGATTTCTTGTTTGGAAATTTTGTAGCATAATATCCAAACTCATGACAATGTTAACACTTGATCTTGCTAAGATCCTTCTTTTCCTTTCCACCATTCTGACTAGATTTAGTTTCGCCTTGGGCCTTCTTGCCCTTAGCTATCTTCCCTTTGCCAGAAATTTCTCTGTTGGCATTATGGTGTCCATGTGTGTAGCTAGCTAATGTTGGTATTGGGTTCATGATTGTAGTTCATGTTGGCGTTGATGTCAACCCTATGTAGACTAGCTGATGCATTGATGCCATTCTTGTAGCATGGTTGTAGCTGGTTGAGTTAGCATTGAGATGGTTATGTTGGCATTGATGTCAACCTATGATGGCAGTAATGTGGTATGATGGATTAATGGTTGCTCTTTTGCTTGATGTTCATGACCTAGTGTAGGAACTGGAGGCGACTTGTTGCAGTAGTGTGTTAGCTTGATGATGATGTTGCTAAGGTGTTGCAGTGTGTAGCAACAATGATTACAGGTTTGTTCAGAGATGTTGCAGCTTATATTGGTGTTAGGGGAGAGTAGAGGACTTATTGGGAGTGATGTGAAACCTTGTTTGTTGGCCTTTAGGGCAACTTGGCAGTGACACTTGGGAGACATGTTTTTCCTATTTGCAGTGGTGTCACAAGGCTTAACAGAGGTTTGGAAGCATGTAGGGGAGGTGATAAAGGTAAGCAATAAGTTAGAGGTAGTTCTGAGATGGATTTTTTGGGTTCTAACCATCCTCTACCCCAATTGCACACATGCATCCTTGTGCGTGCGGTTGAAAGGATCCAACTAAATGGACAGAAGCCCGTGTGTGCGGTTGCATCCATGTTTGTGCATGGAGTTGAGTTTCTTCATGAGAAATTCTACGGATTCCTTGCACATATCGGATGTATTTCGGCATGGAAATTCCCATAAGCTTCTAAATGATTAAATATGGTCAGAAATGGTTGATTAAGTCCTCCAATGGGTTGGAACACCTTTAGTGCATAAGTAGTGATGATTATGGTTAGATTTCATCAACTTTGTGCACTCTTGATCCCAGTCCAAAAGTGAAATTTGTCCTACATGTTTTATATACTTCATTTTGGAGTTGGGTAACGATTGATGAAGCTAGTATGTGCGTAAGAGAAGGATGCATTGTGTGAGTATGCTTCATGCCTATTTGTGAGCAAGATTTCTTCAGTGTATGAGCTCTAATGGCAACATATTGAGTAGATCTATTTGTTGAAGCATAATATTGTTGTAGAGTTTCAGATTGCAAATCAAAGATGCAAAGAGTTGAAGTAGAGTTTGTTGGTAGAGATGGAGAGCTTAGTATAGCTCAAAGTTTATGACTCACATTTGTTTTGCAGGTGTTGTTGATGCATTCGACACATAGCCATTGTGTTTATGTTGTTGATTATATTATGTAGTAAAAATATTTTGGAGTGAGGGTTGGATAATATGGAAGTGTGAATTTTGTTTTTGGTGTTGGTGACATTATTTAGTTTTTGTTGGATGGATTGTGGCCACTTTTGCTTAAGTGGAGATCATATGACTGTGGTGATTTTATTTGTTTTAGCGTTGGTGTCTTGTTGTTGCAAATCGTATTGCAGAGCTGAATTCAGTTGAGCAGAAAGTCTTGGGATCCAGTTTGAAAATTTATGAAACGAGATATGCATTTAGTAGAGGAACAATGACTTCATGGGTGTGGAGCAATTATTGTGAAGTTTCAGTGAAAGGAATAGTTTATCCATCTAATTGAAGTTGGATGGTCCAATCAGAGTTGGGCGAGGATCATTGATCGTGGTGGCTTGCAGTGGATGGTAGTCTGTAGATCCATGTGAGAACATAGTCTTCCAAGTTAATCAGTAGAAATGAGTCACTTGGTTGATGGGTGTTGTCCAATAGTATTTGAGTTCGAGTCTCCTAGCTAATGGGGGTCGGTAAATCTATGTAAAAGACATGTTTTGCTTAATAGAATATTCTGAGTATCCCAACAACAGCAAGGGTGGTCTTTTGCCCGGTGAAGGGTTTTCCACTAGAAATACTTGTGTCTCATGTGTTGATACTTTCTTGTGTTTCTGTTCATGGTTATGTTGTTCATATGGATTATTTGTTTCTTATGATTTATGCATAGATATGCAAAGGTTTAATGAGTTGTTGCTAATTAGTGTGTGTGATTTAGTAAATAAATAAAAGGCAAAATTTGGTAATAAGACACACTATTGATTCACCCCCTAGCCCCCTCAGTAGTGCTCAAAGGTTTCCAACAATTGGTATCAAATTGTGGCTCTCAGTTGCAGCTTGATCACAAGAGAGTAGATTTGGGGTTTGTTGGCAAAAAAATAGAAATTATTTTTTTACAGAATGACTTCTAAAGGAGTGGATGTCCTCACTGCTGCAAATTTCAAGGTATGGAGCAAAAATGTTAAATCTTAATTTTTGTCTTGTGGATCTAACATTAGGAGACTGGTATGGGAAGGATGTGGCAAGGATCCAATTGCAGCTAAAATTTTGCAGTAGGATGCGCAAGCTCAATGCATAATCTACAAGAATCTTCGTGATGATGATTTCAAGAAATTAGTAGGTTTGAAATATGCTAAAGAAATGCGAGACAAGCTAGAATCCATATTTGGAGATGGCACCAATAGCAATAAGAAGAACAAAAAGAAGAGCTGCAAGAAGAAGAAAAAATAGAATAATAAGAAGAAAGGCCTACAAAGTCAAGAATCTCAGCCACAAGAGTCTCATTCTTCTAGTGCAAATGATTCAACTTATGGTGAGAAAAAACCAAAAAATCTTGAATCCAAAGGTATAAATATTAATGATTTATCTCATAAGTTATAATTTTTATGATTAATATTTTGATCATGCTGAAGTGCCTAGTGATGATAAGAATGATATTAAGGGTCTGAGAGTTGAGATTTATATACTGACAGTTGCATGTAAGGATCAAGAAAAATTATTGCAGATCTGTGATGATAAGGAGGCTAAGCTCAAGGAGGAGATTATTAATTTAAAGATTAAATTGGCAAAATCAGAAGAAAAAAAATTGAGGAACGTATGAGGAAGCAGTACTGTAGTGGTTCCAGCTAGGGTACTAGTCTAGACTCTATATTTAATATCGACCGAGGTGTGTAAGCTTAGAGGCGTGGTCTAAAATATATAGACATAAAGGATCTCTGACCAAGTGATTGTGATGTAGGGTACAAGGCTTCTTTACGGAAGACTGGAATATGTAGCCTATCATTCAAACACTCAGATTACCCTATTGATATACTTGATTACAATGCCTGTCATGAGATACATCTATCAAATTAAACCCTGAACCTAAGTACTGTGTATGACTGTAACAATGATTTTAATCTCCTTACAGAGATATTGCCCAGAAAACCCTTGTTCAATAAACACACAGCATTCAATGATATTTACACTATATCAAACTATATAGAAATCATAAATGAATTATGAAATAGAAACAGAGTTTATGATGGTGTTTCTACAAGCCACACAGGGATCGAATCCCTTACAAGACTCACTTCCAGATCTCAGTAATGACTGTTCAACATAACCATAAACGCAAATCATTCATAAGCGCACACCATATACATGCAATGGAAATCAAAACGTATGGAAATCGGAAGCTATATAACTGTTATGCAAACCATATGCTATGGAAATCGAAAGCTATGTAACTATGACTATTATGTAAACCATACAAAATCTATTGAAATCGAAATCCAATATAAACACTGTGCAAACATATGATAACCGAAACGTAAATGAAACAAACGGACAGAGTACCGATTGAACGTGTTAGACTCTGTCTCTTGTCAGAGATTGATTCTTCTTCAAAACCCTGTTTTGAAGAAGAAATCATTAATGTATTGTTTAAATTTATGTAATTGATCTGTCATGGTAGGTTCAAAAGGGAAGTGTTTATTGATGGCGAAGCTGAATCCAGAAAACATGAAGAGGCGGGGTCATTGATGGAGCCAATATCTCCAAAAGAGGATATTAAATTTGCCTGGCAACGAAATGAGGGATAAAAACCCAATTAATGTGGCCAAGAACAGAAGAAGAGCGAAGGAGGCAACGGAACTGTGGTTTTGTTGCTTTTATGAATAGAGCAGATGGTGAAACAACGAAAGATGAAATGCAAGGGGTCATTGTTTAGCAGATTATCATGCAGGTTCAGTCAAGGCAATGGGTGCTTTCACCTCTCTGATCTTGGTTTTGATGGCCAAAGTCACTGGACTCTTTGCTGTATCAGATACAAAAGTGACTTTTCTACTTGTTTATTCTTTCACATTATCTCTGATTACTATGGCATTTGCATTAAGCACAATGTTTTCAAAGGTCAGGACAGCAATAAGTGTCTCTGGAGCTGCGTCTTTTCTTGGAGGATCCATGAGAATGACCGTGTCTTTTTGTGTCATTATGGTCGAAATCACAAACAATCTGCAGCTTTTGCCCCTGATTATGCTAGTTCTTCTCATATCTAAGGCTGTTGGTGATGTTTTTAATGGAGGATTTTATGAAGAGCAAGCTCGGCTGAGAGGTATCCCATTGCTCGAATCGAGGCCAAAACAGTATATGCGCAATATGATTGCCAAAGAAGCTTGTGTAAATCAAAAGGTTGCATATTTTCCACGTGTCGTTAAGGTTGGAGATGTAGTTGCAATGCTACAGAGCAATAGTCATAATGGTTTCCCTGTAATTGATCATCTACAAAATGGAGAAACAGAGTATCTATATATTGTAGATAAGTTTGATGGTGGCGGTGGCATCAGAGTAAAGCAGCAATATCTCTACGTGGTTGCTTTAACTTAATAATCCCATATTCGTTTTTCTTCTCGGCATTCTTCAAGCGTTGTTCCATCCAGGGGTTGATTTCCATTATTGTGATAAGATGCTCTGCCAGATAGCCTGAAGCCCATTGAAAGGAGAAACCACATTCATGTTTAGATGGACGAGAGCTGTTTGTTATTTACACGGTAAAGTGAGAAGAGAACAATTGCCATGAGGTTAATGCATTTAATATTATATCATTCCTTTATTTGGGGAGGTTACATATAGTCTTTGGAGTGGGAGTCATCTCCATTGTTATATATTTTGTCCTTTAAACGAGGATTCTACTGGATGGAACTAGTCAAAGGAAAGGGAAGCAAGTGCATATCCCCTTCTTGTCAATGGGATAGGGAAGCAACTTCAGAAGGCGTTTGAAAATATTTATAGTTGCCTTGACAATATATTTGGATTACAAGACAATCCAGAAGAAGGACGAATGGATTACTGTGGATAAACAGGATGATCTATGGGAGAGAGCTCATGAACGGAATGCTAATCGCCTTCTTAATGCCATGATTGAATTAGAAGGATTATGGGTGAAATTAGGCCAGTATCTCTCTACCCGTGCAGATGTTCTTCCCGATGTTTATATACAGCTGCTCAAGCAGTTACAGGACTCTCTTTCACCTCGTCCATTATCAGAGGTTTACCAGACCATAGAGAAAGAGTTGGGAAAGCCCAAAAGTGAAATATTTACGGATTTTGATGAAACACCTCTTGCCACAGCTTCGATAGCCCAAGTTCATCGAAGTCGTTTGAAGGATGGACGGGATGTGGTTGTAAAGGTTCAGCATAAGGGCATCAAGGATGTCATTCTTCAGGATTTGAAGAATGCTAGGACAATTGTTGAATGGATAGCCTGGGCAGAACCACAATATGATTTTAGTCCAGTGATTGATGAATGGTGTAATGAAGCACCCAAAGAACTCGACTTCAACACAGAAGCTGAAAATACACGAAAGGTTGCCAGGAACCTTAATTATCGAAGCAGGCAGAGTGATAGTTCCGTTGCTAATTATGTTGATGTACTTATTCCTGAAGTCATCCGGTCAGCAGAAAAAGTTCTTGTTTTGGAATACATGGATGGGGTGCGGTTAAACGACAAATGTAAAACAGGGAACCACGCCAAGGCACTAGATCCGGCCCTCATTTACGCCACAGAATGTCAATCATAAACAGAAAAATAGGAACCAATTTCCTATTTCAAGACCTCAGAAAGATCTGCGCTCCAGCATTTATATTTTTATTAGTCAATCAGAGGATTTTTAGGGACATGGTTTTAGAATAGAAGGCTTTTCTATTTTTGAATTTTTTTTTTTTTGTAATTTCAGTTTCAAACAACGCCTAGATTGTGGGTTGATCTGTTGTTTTGTTTTAGAATAGTTTATAAAATAATAATTTTGTAATAAAAAAAGGGGGAAGGAGGGAGAGTTTTTTCTGAGCGCTGGGAGCTGCTGGAGAAGCAGAGAGCTTTTTATTGTACAGTTTTATGACAGAGAATTTAATGGAATTTCACAGCTCTGTTTGCTGAGATTCATGTGGTATGTTGATTTAGCATAAGTTTTTCCCTTTGTCTCATATGTAATCAGTTATGTTCCATTTCATTTCATGACCCTTTCAAGCTGAACAAATGAAGTGATTAGGTAGGAATTCATAGTATTATATGCTCCTCCTATAAGTTTGTTCGCATTCGATGTTTTCTACTGTTTAAGGAGGATTCAGAGTTATTGTCTTCCCTCCTTAGCTCCTCACCAGTCTTGCCATCCCATTTGAAACCAGATTTGGTGTTAAATTGCATGCCTACCTTGCCTCAGTTGATAACCTGTGTAGTCATTATATTTTTCTGTTTGAAGCTGTGATTTTGCCCATGTAGCCCAGAAAAGCCCCGTCATTCCATTAAAAAACCCCAAAAATCATTAAATCAACCCCCCTATCAATTTACTAGCCTAAAATCTGTATTCTTAATTGGTCAGCCTAATCATATTGAAAGATCTATCAAATCTGACCCGAGAGAGCCTTCTCATACCTCGTAGGGTTAGCTACGAGGTGAAATGGTTTGATGTAGCCTTGAAGGTTTACCTTCCTCAGCCTAGGGTGAAATCTCAAGCGCTAACAGAACGCAGAGCCCGTCCGCGTCCTAAGGGTACACTGGCTATAATCGATCAGCTACCAAATCAATGCAAGAGGTATACACGTCGTGACTGTGAATAGGTCTTTGTATTAACTTAAAACTCTGTTCTGAAAACGATTCAACGATTAAACTCTAAACATTAACCTGACTGTATTTACATATGCGTATGCACAACCATGTCATCGATACAATGAATGTACATTCAGTTGTTTCCGCTTTTATTACATAAGCCTTTTCAAAATGTTTCCATGCTAAGTGTTTCAAAAAGAACAAAAACTAAAATGAAAATGGAATGAGCTGCTGTTGCTGCTTTTATCTGCCAGAGTGTCCTGCTTTGACTTGAGTTGACCGCATACATAGGAGGTTCGATTCGGCTGGGAGATAGGTGTTTTTCCATGCTTGGACATTCTGCTTTTCGCCCATGCCTTTCGTTCTAGCTCATCTGCTGCGCCACATGTCAAGCGATAAGCTCATTACGGGATGTGGGTACTTCCTGTAACCATGTCATCAAAAACTTCCAATTCTTGAACATAAAACCCCTAAATTAATTTCTATGCAATTTAATAACTATAAAACGATTAATAATCAATATTCAAGGATTTTGAGGGATATATGATGAAAATGTATGGATAAATGATATGTTTTTGGGAAGGAAAAAGGGTCTTGGGATGATACCAACATCTCTCCCCGACTTAAGGACTTAGCATGTCCTCATGCTACCCCAGAAGTACTCCCCTTGAACTCTGTCCCTGCATGGATCTCTGCTGCCTTGAGCAAGGTATCTACATTCTTCTTCACCTGGTGATCTTTCTGTCCCTTGAGCTCCTGCTTTAACTTTTTATATTTTTCTTTAAGAGCCTTCTTCTGATTGTACCACTTAGTGGCCCAGTTGGAAATCTCAGTTTGCTCAGTCTCCAACTCACTGATTCTTTCCTTTAGCTTTTCATTTGTTTTCTGTGTTTCTTTGCTTTGCGCCCTGAGCATTTCATTTTCCCTTTTAATAACTTTTTCCAACATGTTAGCTTCCATGAGCTCTTCCTTCAATTCTTCAATTTGTTTTTCTAATTCCTTCTGTCTTTTGGTGGGAGGTGGTGAACATTTTTCCTATTTGTTACGGCTCTCTACCTCCATGTCAACTTCTGGTGCTGGTAGTGAATGGTCACCACTCTCAACATCCATTTGTGCAGGTGCATGAGATTCAAACTGGTCTTCTTGCAACTGAGTTTTTGGTGTCCTCCTTGTTCTTCGTGAGTAGGTGGTAAAAAATTTGTCTTTCTCAGCCCTCTTGGCATCCTCTTTTTGCATGTTCCTGGTCCTTATGCTGCCCACAGGTAGAGGTGCTTTGCTGGCTTTGGACACTGGAATTTCCTCATCAATGTCCTTCATAAACCCTGAATCTTCTTGCACTTCCTCTTTTTCCTCCTCATCTCTGATTTGATTGACAGCTAAGAATTCTTTCCATGGCTTCCCTCGCTTCTGCAACTCATGTTCAATGAGGATTTTAATTAGGCCAAAATGGTACAGGCTTTTGTCTTCATTCCCCTTTTGCTTCTGGATAGTTTTGGCCATCTTTGTTAAACTTTGCAGCAGAAAATATGGCACACTGATTACACATTGTTTCTTTAAATGGAGGAGTAGCTTGATGTGGTATAGATAAACAATACTATACCTACCTTCACAGGTTATGAACTTTTGAAGAATGTAAACCATTTCATCCCAAGGATGAACTAACCAGCTTCTTGGAACACCCTTCTTCCAGTTTACTGAGGAAACTCTAGATCTGGACATGAACTGTGTCCATGATTTCTCCTTAAATTGTTTGGTTTTAAAGTACTTCTCTCCTTCAGGACTAATTCCAATTGCCTGAGCTATAGTATCCTTTGAGATTCTGAAGGAGAAGTTGCCTATTAGGGCCTTTTCTCCATTAAAGGTGAAGGCAAGTTGCTTGGTGATTTCCTCATTACTCCCATGGAATTTTTCCAGAAAAGGTAACCACTGTGTTTCTCTAAGAATCTCAATGCAATCCTCATGGTATTGTGAGCTGTCGAATATACTGGGTTCGACCCTATTAGTCATGGTGATGGCAGAGGGTTGTGCCTCTAACCCTTCTCTGTCTATACTCTTTAAAATTTAAACACAGAATGTCGAGTTGGTTACCTGGTATATTTTGCTTCCTTCAGTCTTCAATATGGTGCTTGGCCGGTCGATATGACTGTGATGGGAGTTAGAAATAGAATGGTGATGCTTTCCCTTTTCGGCGTTCACTGGTTTCACTGTGTAAACCGACCCCAAACGGTGATACTCTCCTCGGCGCTCCTTGCTTCAGATTTTCACTTTATAACTCCACCCAAATGATAATAATCTCCTCGCGCTCCTTGCTTCTGATTCTCACCTTGGAAGTTATGGGAATCGAGGGTGGAAAGGATGGTGAAATAACCCTGTACTCACTTCACAATGTAATCATTCATTTAAAAAAACAGAGTGCTGTACGCTTGCATGCATGTTACCACAAGAACGCTGAGAGCGTACCCATAGTGCTGGGCTATAATGCTGGGTGGCGAAGTTATGATTCGGTTGTGTGTGGAGTAAAATATATATAGGCCGCTTATTATGATTTGACTGTATGGAGTGAAATATATATATAGGCCGCTTCCACATCTATCTCATCCTTTGTATTTAAAAATACACAGCTCACCACGTGCCCTTTTCAATTAGTATTCGGTCGTATAGAGAATGTTGGTATGCCTGTAGGGTATATGACAAGGTGGATGTGTTGGTAATGGGTTTTAGGGATATGAATAGGTTAATGTATGGGAATGATGAGAATTTGTGGGATAAGGGTGATAGGAGATGGATGTAGGTGTCCTTGAAATCAATTATAACAGCCCACAGTCATCAAAGTTACATTAAAAACCAATCTAGGAATTTAAATGTTTAAGAACAGAAATACATTACTCTTTTGTTGATCATTATCATATTGACATGTTGGGTTGCTAATCCTTTTTGAATGTTCTTTTGCTTGTTGTAACAGGTCCTCTGAGGAAGATTGAATGCACAGGTCCCTTGAGAAATTTTTTGAAGATGTAACAGGTCCCTTTAAGAAAATTTGAATGTACAGGTCCCTTGAGAAAACTGAATGTAACAGGTCCCTTGAGGAAAACTGAAGATGTAATAGGTCCCTTTAAGAAAATGTTCATGCAGCTCCTTGTATTGTTACAGGTTCACTGAGCTTGCCATTTGCTGGAGTGTTGGTGCCCAAATCCTTGTAGAAGCTTGATGAAATTCTGTTGAAGTAGCCCTTGGTGTCAATTTCTTTAACAGGTCCCAACTGAATGTTTTAAACAGGTCCCATTACTGCTGGTTGGTAGCATAGATGTCTGAACAGAACAGGTCCCCCTGCAAAATATTTATAAACAGGTCCCTCTGAAAGCATAAATGACAAAACAACTTACTTATTGAAGTCTTGAATGCTGGTAACAAGCTGCTGTTGAAAATTTACAGTGAAGATATAGAATAAGAAATCTGAAGAATTTACAAGGGAGAGATAAAAGTAACAGAACAGAATGGTGAAGTCTCTCTCCCCGACTTAAAGTCTGACTTGTCCTCAAGTCATGATGCATCTGAGAAATGAAACAATGAACAACAGAAAGAGAATTCATACCCGCCAGAGACTGGTTTTCACATCTAACCCATTATTGTTTTTATATTCTCGTTTTTTTTTTTTAGTTTTATATATATATATATATATATATATATATTTTTTTTTTTAATTTTTTCTCTGTTTTTTTTTATTTCTTTTTTTTTTTTAACTTTGAAATTGAAAGGAAATGAAACTAAGGCAGTGATACTGCAGCTGAGGGCTGCAGTATCTCAACCTCTTCTTGCTGAGATAGTATATGGAGAAAATCTTGCTTGCTGATGGGCTTGTTGTACAGCTTCAGGCGATGACCATTGACTGTGAAGGAATGACCTTCTCCATCAATAGTTTGGAGCTTAACTGAACCATTGTCATAAGCCTGAATAATTTCATAGGGGCCCATCCAGTGGGTGGTGAACTTGGCTTTATGATCCTTGAATTTTGAATCGAAAAGCAAAGCCCAGTCACCTTCCTTGAAGTGCTTCTTCTTAATGTGTGAATCATGCCATTGCTTCCTGTGTTTTTGCATGAGGATGGTAGTTTGTTCTGCTTGCTGTCTCATCTCATCCAGCTGGTTCAACTGCTGGATTCTCTCTTTTTGTGCTTGATCCAAATCAATTTGTAAATCTGCAGCCAGTTTAAAAGTGTGAATTTGGAATTCAATAGGAAGCATGACATCCTTACCGTACACCAATTGGTATGGTGTAAATCCAGTGGTATCTTTCCAAGTAATCCGGTAAGCCCAGAGTGCCTCTTTGAGCTTTTCTTCCCAGTTTTTCCGGTTCATTGCAATAGTTTTGGTAATGATCCCCTCCAAAGTCTTGTTTGTTGATTCCACCTGCCCATTGGCCTGTGGATGGTAGGGGGTACTTTTCCTATGCTTTATTTGGTACTTTTCTGTGATGTCCTTCATGAGCTTCGAGGTGAATTGAGTACCTTGATCAGTTACAATTTCCCTTGGTACTCCATACCTCACAAAGATCTCCTCAAAAAGGAAATTGACTATTGTGTGTTCGGTTGCTCTCACCAATGCTTTTGCTTCTGCCCACTTTGTGACGTAATCAGTACATACTAAGATGTACTTCTTACCATTGGAGGCTGGGTTGATAGGTCCTATAAAGTCCAGAGCCCACTTATCAAATGGTTCTAAGTGAACTTGGGGTTGAAGGGGCATCTGATCGGTAGCTGTGGGCCTGCCCATTCTTTGGCAGCTGTCACAACTCTTTACATACTTCTTAGCATCCTTGAAAATGGATGGCCAATAGTATCCAAGAGTAAGAACTTTGAAGGCTGTCCGCTTCGCTGCAAAATGCCCACCACACGGTTCATCATGGCAAGATTTTAAAATGTCAATTACCTCATAATTTCTTACACATCTTCTAATGATCATATCAAAGCCAGTGTAAAAGAGATCGCCATTAAGCCATGAATATCTAGCACTTTGTTTGATCAATCTTTTCCTTTCCTTTGCAGTAAAATGTGGAGGTGTCATTCCTGTAGACAAGTAATTAGCTAAATCAGCATACCAAGGAGTTACTATGGAAATTGCAAATAAGTGCTCATCGGGAAAAGAATCTTCAACTGGAACAACCTCACCTGGATTTTGCAGTCTAGAGAGAAAATCAGCCACCTGGTTTTCTTTGCCTGGTCTATCTAACACTGTGATGTTAAACTCCTGTAACAATAGTAACCATCTGGTAACTCTGCCACTAGTTATTGGTTTATTCATGAGATGTTTAATGGCAGAGTGATCAGTATGCACAAAGACTTCATAACCAGTTATGTAATGTCGAAATTTATTCACAGCATAAATGATGGCAAGTGTTTCCTTTTCGGTAACTGTATAGTTTAGCTCGGCAGGTGTTATATTTTTACTAATGAAATAAATTGCATAAGTACAAGATTCTTCTTTTTGGCCTAAGGATGCACCTATTGCAGTGTCAGATGCATCGGTAAAAATATGAAATGGTAAACTCCAATTAGGCCCTCTCAGGACTGGTGCGGTAGATAGTTTCTTTATGAGTTGTTCAAATGCATGTTGGCAGTTCTCAGTCCAATTGAAAAGTACATCTTTGGATAGAAGTTTAAACAAAGGTAAGGCTATCTTGCTAAAATGTTCAATGAATCTGCGGTAATAGCTAGCATACCCAAGGAAACTTCTTACCTCTCTCTGATTCTGTGGAATAGGCAAATCGGCAATAATCTGGATCTTGGCTGGGTCAACCTGGATGCCTTGAAAAGAGATATAATGGCCCAACAGTATCCCTTCATTTAACATCATGAAGCACTTTTCGTTGCTGAGGGACAGGTTAGCTTCAATACACCTTTTCAAAACTCTCTCTAGATTTTCTAATGCATGTTCAAAAGAATTGCCATATACTGAAAAATCATCCATATACACTTCAACACAATCATGAATCAAATCAGCAAAAATAGCTAACACAGCTCGCTGAAATGTAGCTGGAGCGTTACAAAGTCCAAATGGCAAAACATTGTAGGCATAGGTCCCCCAAGGACAGGTGAAGGTGGTTTTGTCCTGGTCTTCAGAGGCAATCCGGATCTGGTTGTAGCCACTGAAACCGTCAAGAAAGGAAAATGATGATTTGCCGGCTAGGGTGTCTAACACTTGATCAATGAATGGCAGTGGGAAGTAGTCTTTGAGCGTTGCTTTGTTCAACTGTCTGTAATCAACACAGATGCGCCACTTGCCATTTTTCTTGGGCACAATAACCAATGGGGATACCCACTGACTTTCAGAAATAGGATATATAAAGTTGACTCTCAAAAGTTTTTGCAACTCCTCTCTGACAATGTCTTGGAGCATGGGGTTCATTCTTCTTTGTGGTTGCCTCACCGGTTTAATGGTGCTAGCTGTGTAGATGTGGTGAGTGCATGTGTCGGGGTGAATCCCATGCATGTCAGTGTAATCCCAAGCGAAGGCTTTTTGGTACTTCGTCAAGAGTCTAATCAATTTCTCTTGTTGAGATGAGTCTAGGTGGTTGCCTATGTTCAAAGTTTTCCCTGGACTGATCTCTATGACTTGAATCTGTGTATTGGTGATGGATTGAACTGGAAAGATGTCATGAAATGTAGATTGCAAGGAGTGGATAGTGCATGTTTCTTGAAAGTTTTGAGCCATAAGTACATCTGCAGCATTATATTGTTCATTTCTCAGATTTTCAGATACATCAGGTTGAGAAAGAAATAGTTCTACCAAATCATTATTGTCTTCGTGGAAATCATAGATCTGGTCAATGCTAAAAACAGATTGTACTTCCTCTTTGTCATTAAATTTATCATCAATCCACAAGTTATGTGTTACTGCAGGTGATTGTGCCGATGGATAGAGGGTGAGTTGTTTCCTTTCGGTCCCTCTAGAGATAATCATGTTACCTGATCGGCATCCAATAAATGCATCAGCAGTCGCTAACCATGGTCTACCTAGAATGATAGGATGTCCTCCTAGATTGATTTGGGTTGAAGGACTAGGAAATCCACTAGATACTCCCAAGAGTCCAGTGAGACAATGATATCTTCCAAAATCCCCTCAGGAATGACTTTGGACCTATCAGCTAGTTCAAGAACAATCGTGGTATGTTGCAAATTCATAAGCTGGAGTGTTCTCATGGTTTCAAGGGTCATGACATTGATTGCGGCTCCTAGATCTATCAAAGTGTTTGGAATTCGTATGTTGTTAATGATGGTGGTCACTTTTGGAATGCCTGGATCAACATACTTCTCCATGGAGATGGTATTGGTCATAAGGCCTGCTAAATTTCCTAAAACATGAATGGTCTGAGGATCAATCCTCTTTCTAGCAGGTTTCTTGAGACACATGTCTTTGATGGCTTTGGTGTAGATAGGAATGTCCTTTATAGCTTGCAGCAAAGGGATTTTTATGTAGACATTTTTAAGTTCATCCAAGACATCAAATTGTGGTGGAGGCAGTGGTGGTTTTACTTGGACCAAACGGTCTGGAAAAGGTGGGTGCAGTGATTGCATCTGTTTGTCCTTGGTTTCACTGCTTGGTTTTGTTTGAGTTGTCATTTCATTTTCTTTTTCTAAGTTTTCTTCTTGCTGATCTGTTATTGGAGAATCCTTTTGGAGCACCCTACCAGACCTCAGATTAATGTTTTGCAAAGGCAGTGTGGAATATGAGGTTCCTTCCTCTACATTATAGGCTGGCCTCTCTGCTCTATTGTTCGGATTTGGGACAGTTTGAGCAGGTATTTGTGTGGGTCTGGGAGGTTGTGGGTTAGTTGGAAATTGCAGTTGTGGTACATTTATTTGTGGAGGACCAGGCAGTGTTTGTTGAGAAGGTTGGGGGTGATAAACAACTTGCTGAGGGTGCTGCTGATATGTTGGAGACTGTGATGGATATGGCTGTTGGTACTGCTGATATGGCTGTGAGTAAGGTGGGTATGATTGCGGATATGGATGATAGGATTGGGAATACTGTTGAGACGGTCTCCATTGATTTTGTGATTGGTTTCCATGCTGCCATGGCATAGGTATATTCCATGAGTTTTGTGCATACATCTGATCATTCATAGGAAATTGCAGATTTTGATTAGGAAACATACCTTGGGATGCTTACCTTGGCTGCCATGGTCGCTTTGCACCCATGTAATACACGTTCTCCATCTCTGTGCTGGCTGCCATGGTCACTTTGCACCCATGTAATACACGTTCTCCATCTCTGTGCTGGCTGCCATGTTACAGTTCTGCAAAATTTTAACTTTAGGACAGTTAAACATATCATGATGTTCAGTACAGAAAGCACATACTTGGATATTCTCTAGAGGGCAGTCTTTTAATGCATGTTTCTTGCGGCACTTGGGGCAGAAAATAGCCATGATATTATCTTCTTCCTCCTGTTTCTTTTTGGCCTTTAAGGTATCAATTTGGTTCCCTAGAGTGCTCAACAAATCTGTTTTGAACTCTTCTAAAAGATTACCAATTTCAGCCCGGGTGACACTAGCAGAGGCAGTTTTTGTGACCCTAGTTGACAAGGTTCTCTTTCCCATTTTGGCTTTACTTCTTGAATATTTTTCACACAGTTCAGCTATTTCTTCAAAGGGTAAGGCAGAGATGTCACCTTTGCCCATTAAGTTGAGATCATCCATGTATTCTTCCCGGATACCTTTCAAGAATATTGTGCGGACTAGATCAGGAGGCATTGTTCGGTGTTTAGATTTTTGCAAGTTATAGACAAACCGTTCTAGATATTCTTCTAAGGTTTCATCCTCCTGCTGACTCATTCTAAAGATGTCATCTTTAGAGTCTTTGGATCTGCAATAAGGCTGGTATTTCCTCAGAAATATTCTCCTCATGCCAACCCAATCTACTATGGCATGCTCACCTAGCCCCATAAACCATTTCAAGGCTGCTGCCTTTAATGTGGCTGGAAACAATCTGAGTTTATGAGCATCATCCGTATAGCCATAAGTTCGACATACAATGTCAAACTCAAATAAGAATGAGTCCGGATTCTCTGAAGCCATACCATAGAAATTGGGTAGCACGGATGGGGGTATATTTTTCATTTTGATCTCCTCATCCTCCTGTGGTTCTTGTATGGGGAACTTAAAGGTTGATTCCTCCTCCTCTTGATGGGGAACTGATCCAGATCCCTCCTCAGCCATTCTAATTGGTCTCTTGGTGTCTCTTGGTGGAAAAGAGAGAAAGGAAGATTGCTTGGTAATGGTACTACTTTTCCCTTGTGTAGAAGATTTAGGAAAGGTTTGCTGCTGTGATTTATGTGCAAATAGAGTTTCCCTCTCAGCAAGAGTAATGTGTTGTCCTGAATAAAAATCTTTCTGCCAATGTTTGTATATCCTCCTCAGATGGTGTTGTATTCCCTGGAGAGTCTGCTCCTGATGATGATGGGTTAGTTTTGAGATGGTGGGGGGTTCTTACAAATCTCCCTTGATTGTCCCTAAGTCTAGGCATAAATGAACATGATTTCTAACTGTGTTTTTGTTTGTTTTTGTGTATTGATTTTTTTTATTTTATTTTTGTTCAATCCTTTAAGTACGCCTCCCCGGCAACGGCACTAAAATGTAGTGGTTCCAGCTAGGGTACTAGTCTAGACTCTATATTTAATATCGACCGAGGTGCGTAAGCTTAGAGGCGTGGTCTAAAATATATAGACATAAAGGATCTTTGGCCAAGTGATTGTGATGTAGGGTACAAGGCTTCTTTACAGAAGACTGGAATATGTAGCCTATCATTCAAACACTCAGATTACCCTATTGATATACTTGATTACAATGCCTGTCATGAGATACATCTATCAAATTAAACCCTGAACCTAAGTACTGTGTATGACTGTAACAATGATTTTAATCTCCTTACAGAGATATTGCTCAGAAAACCCTTGTTCAATAAACACACAACATTAAATGATATTTACACTATATCAAACTATATAGAAATCATAAATGAATTATGAAATAGAAACAGAGTTTATGATGGTGTTTCTACAAGCCACACAGGGATCGAATCCCTTACAAAACTCACTTCCAGATCTCAGTAATGACTGTTCAACATAACCATAAACGCAAATCATTCATAAGCGCACACCATATACATGCAATGGAAATCAAAACCTATGGAAATCGAAAGCTATATAACTGTTATGCAAACCATATGCTATGGAAATCGAAAGCTATGTAACTATGACTATTATGTAAACCATACAAAATCTATTGAAATCGAAATCCAATATAAACACTGTGCAAACATATGATAACCGAAACGTAAATGAAACAAACGGACAGAGTACCGATTGAACGCAGGGCCCGTCCGCGTCCTAAGGGTACACTGGCTATAATCGATCAGCTACCAAATCAATGCAAGAGGTATACACGTCGTGACTGTGAATAGGTCTTTGTATTAACTTAAAACTCTGTTCTGAAAACGATTCAACGATTAAACTCTAAACATTAACCTGACTGTATTTACATATGCGTATGCACAGCCATGTCATTGCTACAATGAATGTACATTCGGCTGTTGCCACTTTTATTACATAAGCCTTTTCAAAATGTTTCCATGCTAAGTGTTTTCAAAAAGAACAAAAACTAAAATGAAAATGGAATGAGCTGCTGTTGCTGCTTTTATCTGCCAGAGTGTCCTGCTTTGACTTGAGTTGACCGCATACATAGGAGGTTCGATTCGGCTGGGAGATAGGTGTTTGTCCATGCTTGGACATTCTGCTTTTCGCCCATGCCTTTCGTTCTAGCTCATCTACTGCGCCACATGTCAAGCGATAAGCTCATTACAGGATGTGGGTACTTCCTGTAACCATGTCATCAAAAACTTCCAATTCTTGAACATAAAACCCCTAAATTAATTTCTATGCAATTTAATAACTATAAAACGATTAATAATCAATATTCAAGGATTTTGAGGGATATATGATGAAAATGTATGGATAAATGATATGTTTTTGGGAAGGAAAAAGGGTCTTGGGATGATACCAACAAGTACCAAGCAAAGTAAAACAAGTGTGAGAGATTAGGAGTTGAAGTGGTGTCCTTGAGAAAGCATCGAAAGATGGAGAAGAGCATTGTGGCCTTGGATAGTTTGCTTGAGATCGAGAGATCACCATTGGATAAATCCAGTCTTGGATTTCAAAAAGGTGAATCCATTTTGAATGTACGCAAAAACAACAAAGAAGAACCCAAGAAGCCTGTAGCAAACAATACCAATAACAAGAGTGGGAATCGAGGAAACACGAAGCATAACCAGCAACAGATCAAGCAGCAAAACCAGCAGCAACAGAAAGGAAAACCTTAAGGAGCACTTGCATTTAGAATGCCTTTTTCTCCAAGAGAGGATTGTGGCAGATCTGTAAAATTTGAAATGAATTAAAGTCCCTTTGTTCCTTTCGTGCTTAAGGTATAATGTTACAATTGTCACAAGTTTGGGCATGTTGCAGCCAGCTGTTGGAGAAAAATCTATAGATCTAATCAGCAAAGCTTGCAACAATATCAATAGCCAAGGAGATTAGCCAACTGGTATAATCGTTCTTTTTATGGTTATTGTAACATGTTTGGCCATAAGGCATTTGATTGCAAATCTAACCAACGGAGGAGAAGCACATTGCAACCAAGGTATAGATCTGACATGAGCAGTAGGTGATTTGATCCTATGGCTTCACATCTTGGTCACGTGGAATGTAACATGTCATAATTTTGGCCATATCGCAAGAGACTACTTGCCCCATTATTTAAGGAAAAATCAGCAAGAGCAACAAAAACAGAGTGGAGGTAGCAGAAAACCAGTGAAGGAAGAAAAGAAGAAACCAAAGATCATGTGGAGAAAGAAGGAGCAACAAATCTCCAAGTAGTGAAGAGCATCCCCTCCTCTATTCCATGATTACTTCTTGCATATTTATAAGAGGATGACAAAGTTCATGTGAGGTGCATAACCTCGAGGGGAGTGTATGGTAGTAGTACGGTAGTTTGATGAGTACAAGTTGTTGCAACAACATATGATGAGTTCATTTTAGCCTCATACACATTCAGGTCCACAGGATCAACTTGTTTATTGGAGGTATATTGAGCTTAGGGGGAGCTATGCATGGTATGATATTTGCCAATATTATTTGGCATATTATTCATTGTTTTCACTTAGTTATTTGTAGTTTCTTTATGTTTTCTGAGTGAAAGTATTACATTTTTCAGTCGTATATATTCTTTTGGTTTCACTAACAAGTTGGTTGGAAAGTTTGTACAACCATGCATAGAAGGAGATATCGGTACGCAAGAGCATGCATAGATATGACTCGAGACATGGAACAACCATGTATAGGTGTTATATTTAGTTTATTACAGCCATGTATTTATCATTGATTCATCATTTTTTGCTGGTTGTAATTCCAATCAATAGTTATATGAATCATCTTGGTGTACGCTTATTATGGAGGAATATTCTCAAGTTATTTTGCAGCCACTTGTATGGGCTAATTTTGATGTAACAACCATTATATTTCATTGAGTCATTGGTCCATGTGATATGATCGTAACATCCATGTATTTATCGATATATTCATGTAAAATTCTCATGAAGCCATGTACTTTTATTGTATGTATCTTTGGGTCATTTAGTCATGAGTCACGAGGTCATGTGTGAGGTCTTATGTCACTGCTACAACCATGTATGTACAATGTTATATGTCATATAGTCATGGTCATGTGAAATATTGGTCCACATGGTGCTCCAATTTGTGGCAAGGAAGCATTGTTTGCAGCGAAAGCGGTTCATTGCAGACAAGAGTTGATTTTGGAGATGGCATATGTTCATGGGGAGAATTATTTGTTCCTATTTACTTCAGCCATCCATTGTTTGCATTATGATCCACTTGGAGGTAGTTATGATGGGCTTCATGCTATGTTATGTTTGCTGCGTTCTGACCTCATTATATGGGCAAAGAGGTTGATGATGGCCATTAATGTTGTTGCTATGTGGTGTCTATGGAGAGTTGGGTTGTTGCCTCATGTGCATAATGTTGCATATTGTGATTGATGTTTCTTATGGTTGCCTCATGTTGGCATATTGTTGTTGCTACTAGAGGTTGATTGGATTGTATGTTGCTTGTTACTACTTATGTCAAATCATGGATGTTTGGTGATATGTTGCTCTTAATGTTGCTTGGTTCATATATTTCTTGTTGTTGATATGGAAAGTATGGTCATTGGTTGATATGCATCATATTTAAGCCATGTGAAGTTCAAATGCTTTAGTTTTAGTACTTGTATTCATATGGCCTTTTTAACGTCGCCTTCTCTCACATCTACCCACTGTCACCGGCTTACCTGAGGTAAAAATGAGATGAGGGGTTAATATGATATAACTCAATATCCTAGACGACCTTAAGGAAATGGAGTCGACACAACAAGACTTTAATGTCTTCCCTCAGGTGCCACAGGACCTCCAAGAGTAACCCAACCCCTCTAGGAGTCCAACCGCTGAGACAACTCGCCTATTCCTTGACCTAGAGCCTCAGTCGCTCCCTTGCCAAGCCTCCATGTGACAATGGGTTCCCAGTCACTCCCATAGGAATGCATTAGTACGACTATGGCCTTTTTCTGCCAGTGTTGTGCTAGAAACTACGAGAATTAAGGCTACTTTCCAGGGTTGAGGCTAAGCCTCTACCCAGAAATCCATGAAACTTCCAGAACTCATAAAAGACTTGAAGACAATACTTGTAAACATGAACTGGAACTAGGACTTGACCTGACCATCCCCAACCAGGACTAACATTTTGTCAAACAGTTGGTAGATATGCAACCTATAGGTTATGAATGCAATTCTGAACATAAGGGACTGGAAACTTGTCTGAGGTTTAACAAGAAGGGTCTTTACCTTCTCACATTAGCTGTCATAACATCAATTAGGTCTTGCATTCATTATTTATCCAGTTACAAGTAAAAACATGAATAAAACCATGACTAAGATATGTCATAAAACCATGCTTATAACCAACATATAACCAGATAAATAACCATAATATAATAGCCATTAAAGCCACATAATAACTAGTACATTTCCTTACCAAAAGCAAGATAAAATTAGCTTTTATTAACCATAGGAAATTGCCAACCGGATTCATGACTTCCACGCTCCACCCAACCATAGATTAGCTAGACCAGATCTTTCTTTCAGCCAATCGCCCCCATGCCATATTCCAAGCGTGAATGTGGGATCTCACGGGACAAACCAATCCAAAGACAACCAAGGGAATCCAGAGGTTAAACCACCTCCACCCTCTCCACATTGTGATCACACCTAAACCGGTGCAGAGATCATAAAACCGAACTGAGCTTGGATGCCTTAGAATTTCTTCACCATCCTTGAGGAATTTTCCTGTCTCCACCCTCAGGCTTTACCATGTATCTGTTATGCAACCGTAACACCCTCCTCCCACATCTACCCAAGAAACTGGCCAGTCGGGGTAAACATGCGACGAGAGGCCACTATGATATGATTCGACCTCCTAATTCATGTTAAAGAAGTGGAACTAATAGAAACACACCATACAGACATTCAACATCGACATTTGGACCCTTAGGAACTAATCCAACTTTTCTTCTAGCCAGCACCTGGGTCCCACTGAGATTTTGGACCACTTGACCTTTGGACGCTCTCATGATATGGGCATGCCAGTGTCCAAGGACATCTGGATGCTCTCACAGGCTTGCAAACCAACATCTGTGGACTATTTTGCATAGTGTTGTGCCAGCGTCCCCGAGATTTACCTAGAGCCCAAGTCACTGCCCAGAATTGAATGACATCTTCAAAAAAGTAAAATAACAAAGAAATGATAGTACAAATGAAATTACTTGAATAAGATCTTGACTGGAATCCTACTAGCCATTGCAGACATTTCGTCAAACATATCACGAATATGTGATCTACATGTGTAAATAACATATTTGAGCATAGGGGTCTCATACTTAGTTGAGAATCACTAAGAAACATTGATCCCTCAACACATCAACTTCCATTTCATCCATTAGATCATAGCTACATCGTTCATTCATTTACCAGTAAAAACATGATGAGAGCCATATATAGCTACTGTCATAAAACATATATATATATAACTAGCATAATAGCGGCAAAAATAGCAATGAAATCACATCCATATAAACCACATATAACCAATATAATACTCATAGAATTACAAGGAGAAATAACCTCATCTTGTTGATGCAAAATCCAAACTCGGGATGGGACTTCCATGTTCCACCCGACCATAGAATGGATGAGCCAAATATCTCTTCAGTCATTCACCCCCATGCCATATTCCAAGCATGAAGGTGGGATCTCATAGAACACATAAATCCAAAACCATCCAGGGCTTCCAAAGGACATCCAACTCAACCCATCAAATAGTGATTCCACCTCACGACCGAACATCACAAAACCATCATTAGATTGGTCTCTATCCAAGGCTTCTAGAGCATTTGTCCAACCAAGACTTCCAAGACTAGAAACTCAACCCACAACTTTTATCGGGCTTCCAGAGCGTTTGACCAACTAGAGCTTCTAGGACTTGTAACTCAACCCACCAAGGGTTTCTAGAGTGTTTTTCCAACCAAGGCTTCCAGGACTAGTAACTCAATCCACGTTGTTACAGGGCTTCCAGAGTGTTTGTCCAATGAGGGATTCCAAGACTAATAACTCAACCCAAGCTAAGGAAACATGAGAACCAACCAAAACAAACAAGTAAAACAAATCCACAATCACCATTACTATCCAGGAAATGGAAAGAGTAGGAAATCCACTGTCAATCCCGACCATCCTCCATGCCAATGATAGATCACAACCAACAAACCACATGCATATGTCATGCATGCCAAAATTAGTGAGGAAAACATACATGCAATGCGATACTTGTAAGAAAAATCCATTGTAGTTGTTGATCCCAATGTCCTCTTGTGCTTTCCTGCTCTTCCTTTATCTTCTTGCTCCAAAAATCCAAGTATGCCACACCCTCCAAGAGTGCTCCAAGAAAATTCTAAGTATCAAAGAGTATGAGAGAGACAGAGAATAGCGAGAGAGCTCCAAAACTGGACTAACAAAAGGTTACCAACTTATCCTCGAAAGCCTTTTTATGAATGAGGCCTCTATTTTCTTCATTTTCTATTATTTGCCTTCATTTTCCTCCTCACACGCAACTTGCGACCTTTCACCTCCCTTTTCTCCTAATTTCCATTATTTTCATAAATAAATGTGCCAAAAATTCCATTTTGCCTTTCCAAAGCCTTAGCCATTGCCTTTACCAATTACCTTAGCCATTAATCACCAAATGAACACCCACACTAGGATGTCTTGCCCAACATTCAACTTGGAATAATTGTCCCATCAACCATGGTTATTATTTTTGCCTTTATTAACTTTTATTGCATGGAATTTTCACCATGGTTGTTACAAAACCCTCCCCCTTGGGGGAACACCTTCCTCAGTGTTCAACAACACCTATAACCACAAAAATGATGTAAGCAAAATATTCTGTCGATGGAGCTTTATAACTTAGCTCAATGTAGTATTTACAATGATCAGCCCGCTGAGAAGAAAACGAACATGAAAAAATAAAAACATAACATCATAATGACATGACACCCGTACCGCTTATTGGAGCTTTATAACTTAGCTCATGGTGGTATTTACAATCATATACATATATACATATAGCAACATCACCAAAACATATACCAAAACACCATACCAAAACTACTTTGCCTCAGCCGACAAACAAAGAAGGATACATAGACCACATCTGATCCGACATCTCCCATGTGGCTTCATCGAGCTCAAAGTGCTTCCATTGCACCTTAACTTGCTCGATTTCTCGGTTCCAGAGCATGAGCTCCTTTTTCTACAATATACACTAAGGCTCCGGCTAGAATTCTCCATCTGGTTCCACCTGCAATACAAACTAGTCAATCACATGAGCAACATTTATAACATACTTCTTAAGCAATGACACATGGAAAACATCATGGAATTTCACTTTCAGAGGCAGTTCAAGTTGATAAGCTACTAGCCCAATCCTCTCAATAATACTGAAGGGTCCACAAAATTGTGGTGCCATCTTGGCACATGATCCAATCCGTAAGGAGCTCTTCTTCGGTTTGATGCGCAAGTACACCTACTCCCTGTTGGGCCACTAATTTGTCATTATTATTATTATCACTTTTTAATGTCTATTTCATCAATTTCTACCATTATTTATTATGTCATTTATCATAATTTATCATATAATTCCATTTTATAATTATTTATACTCTTATGGATAAATACTATTTTTTCTCCTTTATTTTTAATATATCGAATATTATTATGCATTATTTTTCCAATGATGGTTTATTAGTGAATTTGTTATAACATCACTATTTTAGCCTCCAAGATCTTTTCCAGATTGTAAATTTGATTTCTGGGTCATAATCAAATATTCCAACTCAGAAATTCGCTGGGATAAGAAGTGATAGTTTTTCGTTGGACTTTCCGGACAGATGAAGATGAATCTTGAAAATCCAAGACTTGAGTTTTGTACAGAACGGACCAATTTAGTTTTGTAATGAGCAGTTTTCCAAAATTTAGTTTGGATTCAGAGAAACGCAAGGTTCTTCGAAGATGATTTTCTTAGATTTGTTGTTGTGGCCGTTTTTCCAAATTCTTCTAATTGCAATATCAAATTCGACTTATTCCTGTTGAATGATGATGGGAAGATATTTCAGACCTGATATAGTTTATTGAGATTATGCAATCAATCCAAAATTGTAATGGAAATCATTTTGTAATCAACTTTGTTGTAACTTCCCCTTGCTCTCTGTGTATTTAAATGAAAACGAGATCAAAGAAAGGGGGATAGTTAGGAGATAGGAGATAGACAATTATTAGATAGGATGTAGGAGAAGAGATAAGAGATGAGAGATGGCAGATGAACAATTTTTGAATTTGAGGCAAAGCTAAGAGCTTCATTATGCTGTAATTATTTCTCTCATATATTTTAATGAAGGAAGCTATCCACTAAGTTCTACATCTGTTACTTGTAATCTAATCTGAATTATTTCTCAAGGCAGAACCGAGTCTTGGTAAGTTGGGCCCACTACTATGGACAAGGTGTTGCCTTGAACATGTAAATTAGTGTAGTTATGTGTTTGTTTATTTGAATTTCAATTGTCATTCCTTAAAGTAGATTTCCTTTCTTTTAACTAATTTGTTGTTTGCTGCATTTTCCAGATTTGTTATTTCATCCAATTTCTAGATTTCATTTAATTTACTACTCTAGATTAGCATTTGAATTATGTTGGGTGCAATAGATTAAATTTCCAATTCAGCAATGTGTGGTTTAATTTAGCAAGTTGTGTGAGTAGCATAATTATTTTTCCTATCATTTACTTTCTTCTTTTTAATTTTAGTTTTATTATTCAAGTCTTACATTTTATTTCTTGTTGAATGAGCTGGACAGTATAGAACACAATCATATAGAACCAATGTTAGCTATTGGTATTTTTTATGCATATATTTTATTGATTGCCTTTAAATAAAAAGATGCTCCTCAGGTTGGTAATTAATGTACAAGTGATTAGTTGATTTTATTAAACAATTAATTTTCCCAAACATTTTGGCGTCGTTGCTGGGGAGACAGTCAAATTTCACTACCACACTTATATCTAGTTGCAAATGCATATGTGACTTCATGAGAGTTGGAATTGAAGACGGAAGGTAAGAACCTACACACACAACCTGTGGAACTAGTGATGGATCTACCCTCAATAGTCAAGCTTGAGTTATATAGCATGCATGATTAAAAGTAGGAATGTTAGAGGTAGGAACTTGGATTTTTTTATCATTTCACTTAAGTGGTGACGTAAGCACCACCCATTCCACATACCAATTGACAGGAACATTTGAAGGTGGAGCCTCAAAGAAACACATGAAGAACATCTTCTATTATGGTAAGAAATGGCTCACATTGCTACTTTTGAATTCCCTATCAAATATGTAGGAGGAGTGACACAAATGCACATAATTCCCCTATTTTCTCTACCAAAATTTTATGGTTTGACAAACAAAGACCCAGATACGTTCTTATTTGAGTTTGAAGCACTTTGTAGAGGATATGATTATTGTATTAATGATCAAATGTTAAAGTGTTTCCTCTTACTCTAAAAGGAGCAGCTCTTCGATGGTTCATGAGCCTTGGTGGGAACTGCATCCAAACATGGGAGGACATGAAGAATATATTCTTGAAGAAGTACCAAGACTATTGCAAGGCCAGTGAAGATATTTTCAGTATGTTACAAGGGAAAGATAAAAGCTTGGAGGACTATGTAGAGCGATTTCGATACAACCTTCAAAAATCAAAGCATAAGCATTTGGCAAAATACGCATTGAAAACACTCCTACTCAAAGGAATCAAAGATGAATTTTTAGAACTCTTGAATCTGATAGGAAAAGACGATGTTTTTAAATTATCATATGATGATATTTGTGAATTGTGCATAAGGTATTCAAGAGGAATATCCAAGGCTAGTAAGAATTCTAGCCAAGTTTCTTCTTTCTTTTCCTAATCTACTACAAGAACATGAGATATAGGAGTTGAAATCGATGATTTATTTGAATATTTAAAAAATTATTTTATTAGCTATCTAAATTCACAATTGGATGTTTTGCAGGTTCAGAAAAACAAGAAATTGAAGAAGTGTTTTTCCCTCATTGCCAAAAGGGGCATCCCATATATAGTTATTCTTTCTTATCTAGGATGGAAGCATCATATCAAATAGATGGAGAAGTTGCTACAATTTCACAACCATGGAAATCATGGCCTACATGTATGGTTCAAAACACTTCCTCTCCATTTTCTTACTTGCATAATCCATTATGGAATACTCCTGTGTTAGGGCAGCCATGTCAATCTCAATATAACCCCCACCAATCTTGTATACAAGTTTGACATGGTTCATCTTATGATTACATGGATACTCTCCCACATTTTGTAGCACAAACACATCATCCATATTATTTTCCATCTTTTCAACAACATCTTGCTTGTCTATCAAATCCATCCACACAAACCAATCAATTACATCATCAAAATGCTCCATGCCCTACACAATTTCCTGCTCAACTCATTCCACATCCTCACCATAATAAACCGGTACAACATGTTTACAATGTTGAACTAAAAAATTTACCTACCCTTACCACCCATTTTATCTCACATGCACCATTGCAGAAAACTTATATTGATATTGGGAATGTTTCAAATCCAAAAATTGTAGAAGTTATGTAAGAAAATGAGGTTTCTTTTAGTCTGCATCAACAAGCCATTTTAAAAACTCAAGAAATTCATGATATGATAACTATGGGAAATCAAGACAGTTACGTATATATTGAAGATTGGTTTCACTCCATTATTTGTTTGCAACATCACTCCATACTTCAACAATTTTTGACACCGTCTTTTCAAGGGAAGTTGGCTTCTCAAACCCTACTATTTATTAACATGCATTTTTCAAATTTGGGTATGTACATACTTGAGGCTTTATTTCGAAAATGGATCCACTAGAAGTACTCTTATACGTAAGCATATATATTTTCAAAGCAGAGTAGGTTAGTGTAGACAATTAAATAAATAAGCACATAAATAAATACATTTTTTTTAATGTAAAAATAGTTGTTTTTGTTGCAACACGCTGTGGAAATCAACATCGGTGATAAATGTTTTAATTTATTTGTGTATGTAGATGTATTATATTGAAAATAATAGTTTTACAAACACTCATATTCATTTTTATCACCAATTTGGAAAATTTTATTGAATATCATTTTTTTTTTGGCTTGCGGGTTTGATGAAAGTTCTGAAAACACAGTCGGGACAGTCATGTTTTTTGGGAACAAAAGGGAATATTTTTAAAACCTGTTTCTATCGTGAGTATCCCTTGATTTCTAATTTCCAACCCAATTTGAATCACTCCATTTGGATTTGAAACAAAAAAATTATAACCCAAACATTGACAAGGTGTCTAGTAGGAAGCTTAGGAAAAGAGTTGGGACAATCCGTTTTTGGAGGCCTAAATGACGATATTTTTAAAACTTGCTTTTATGATATATTCCCCTATGAATCTAGTTTACAAGGAAATTTTAATCACTCAATTTAGATATCGTATGAGAAAGGTATGACCAAAATACTGATTGTTTATCATAAATCTGCACTTTTAAAACTCTGTTTTTCCAACTTTTCACTTGCGTATTTGACCCATCAATTCTTCTTATCTACAAAACCTATTTCTATTGGAGATAAATAAATGAATCTACTTTAATCTATAACTTGAATCATTTGAATCTGTTATCAAATGAAAAAAATATTCTTAAAATACCAATTGTTGGTCTAAGTTGGGAAATCGAAAATGACTCTCTTATGGAGGGTATTCTGAGTAAAATTGACATATCATATCATGGAAATTTTAAAACCTGTTTCTATTTTTGATATACCTTTGAGTAGTTCTCATTTGGATTTGGAATCATTCAAATCAGACAAAAAACAAAGGAGTTATGATTAAAACATCGCTGGTCAATATGGTCGACCATTGCTCTCCTGTAGGTGACAAATAATTTTTTATTTGTTTATCTTTCTGTGGATTTGTTTTACAGAGTAACTACTTGTTATTTTTTGCATATGTATTGGATTATGAGAGCCCTAGCCCCTTTCTTCTTCCATGATTTCATGTTTTATTGCAGGTAGAGACTCGTTTTTTTTTTGGCCGGTTCCAGGAGAATAAAAGAGGTCAATTTATGAACGAGCGATTCTTGAAAGAAATGTTAATGAAATAAGGACATTTCATCCAATTCATTACCTAATGGATTCATAACATAAGAAGTGGAGAATTGATTTCCATTTGAAGATTCATGTCATTGCTGCCAAAGCATTTTTCCAAGAGATTATTTTCTTTTCCATTGACAGATTGGTGTTCCTGGGAATAGATTGATGTTCCCTTAGAAAACAACATCATAGTTGTTGTAACTTACTTAATTTATTTATTTACTATTTTTAAATAAAGTGTTGTTTCTTTTCTGATTTCCCTTAGGTTTTTGTGTTTCAGGTGTTGCTTCCTTCAAAGTTGTAGTTGTCGTTCCGTTGGTGAATGCAGAGTCGTTGTTCTGTCAAATGAATAGTTGTTGTTCTGTCTAATGAATAGTTGTTATTCTATCAAATGAACAGTTGTTATTCCGTTCAAAGAACGGTTGCTGTTCCGTTCAAAGAACGATTGTTGTTCTGTTAAATGAACAATTATTTTTCCGTTCAAAGAACGGTTACTGTTATGTTAAACGAACAATTGTTGTTCCATTAAACGAACAGTTGTTGTTCCATTCAAAGAATGGTTGCTATTATGTTAAATGCACATTTGTTGTTACGTTCAAGAATCGGTTGTTGTTCTATTCTTAATTGCATGATTGTTGTTCTGTTTTTTTAAATTCATAGTTGTTGTTCTATTCTCAATTTCATGGTTGTTGTTCTTTTCCAAATCGCACAGTTGTCGTCCCATTTTCGATTGCTCAGTTGTTGTCCCGCCTTAACTTAGCAATTGCTGTTCTATTCTCAATTGCATGACTGTTGTTCTGTTTTTTAAATTAACAGTCATTTTTCCGTTTCTGATAGAACAACCGCTATTCCTTGTGTTATTTAACAACATGATTATTTATTTCAGCTGTTGTTTTTATTTGCAAAAGCCGTCGTCTTTACGATAAACCGCTTGCCGTTCTGTCTATGCAGTCATTCTTTTGGATGGAAATTTGCATTGAAAAAAAAATCATATTAATTACATTGTGATTTTCTTTAACCTTTTGCTAATTATATTTATTTTAAATCTGACATGGTTCATTTGTTAAATGACTTGTTGTATGACTTTTTTTTGGATATACTATCACTTGATTCACCACCTATCTCAACATCATGCTAGTTTTCTCTTTTACACTTTCAAATGGCGGTTCCCTTCGGCACAATGAAAGGAACTAAGGCATAGATTTTGTGGCATTCTTTTTACTTCTTACACCATCCCTGAATCTTAACAAGTTAGTGAGCCTCCTTCAACCTCCAATGTAAATTTAGAGATATGATAATTTTTTCTCAAAGAGGATAGGGGGTCTCATCACGAGCCAGCCTACTATGATTATAAGGAATTAACACAAATGACATTCCCGTTATGGCTACCACACCAGGGTAATGGTATTTCAGACATTATAAATGTCAAAGGACAGGAGGTCTCATCACGAGCCAACCTGTTCACTTTGTTATGCCCTGGTGAATGGAATTGTGATTATCTGGTTACCATGCCAACACAATGGCCTCTTTGCAAGAATGTGTAAATAATCAAAAGTCATAAGTTGAGGATATTGGCTCATTTTTGGGTTTAAGAGGCAACCCTGTCGAGGCTATAGACGCCTGCTGGTAGCAGTGGCTCTACCTGTGGTATTGGAGTATTACTTTAAATTGCCAACTATTCAACATGCTAATACTTCCTATTCATATAATCCAAAGGGAGAAACCATCGTTGAGTAATGTTTATACTTCTAAAAACTGGAATGACTGTTGAAAATTGATTGAATGAATCACTTTAGCATTGTCCAATCAATTGACGTCAGCAGTCATTATTCTTAATCGTGCCTTGCCAGATTTCAATTTATTAATCTCAAAAGGTAAATCATTTCTCATAATTACTATTTACAGGGTTTATTTTTTTTACTATCATTTCTAACCACTTGTACGACTGATAATTATTTCACTTCACCTATTGGACTCCTCTGACTACTTCATGCCATATTAATGATGTCATGTGTAGTTCTCATTTTCATGTGCTTTGAGGATGAGGACGCCCTTTTCTCATTGGAGGGGAAGGTCATGCACTATGATGATATGACAAGATATAATTACCAAAATCTGCCATAACTTGCTAATTTAAAAAAATATTATTATTGCATTTATACAAAAGTTTTTTCCTGATTGAAATATTTGCATGCGGCTTATTTGTTATTGTTCAAAACTAAAACTGTGGATTCAAGAAAATTGCATGCAGAGTAGTGAATTGTTTACAGGAGAACAATAAGTATAGGGGCAACTCTATTCGCAACAAGCCCACATTATTGGAAGTAACAAAAGAGGCTCGAGCAACTCTCAAATGCGCCGGTTGGATACAGTACCTGGTCAAGTTGCAGGTATTTTACAGTGATGTTGTGCTTGAATTTTTGCAAAATTTACAGAATGGACACACAACCGTAAAAGGCAGAGCTATAACAGTTTCCGAAGCAGTTATAGCCGAAGTCTCCAGACTCTCGATAGAAGGCATAAAATGGACTGAAAAGCATGTACAACTGCATGAAGTTGTTGAAGTATTCAAAGAACCCGGTGAAGAATTAATACGCAAGGGAAAAGGCATTCATCCTGCGTCTTTGAGGGAACCATGGCGAGAATTGGCAACAATTGTTCAGACAGGATGTGCTTGCATGGCTTCCACCTTTTCCATCACTTTCAGCATCAGCTCAGCCTACATTAGCTTCAACAAATGTTAGCCCATACATGTTATTCCACATTTTTTTGGAGGTAAAAGTTGAGGTAAAATAGCATAAGTTTATGATTTATTAAAAATTTAGGAGAATTTCATGAAAATCCATTGAGCATTATTTATCATCATTCATTCCACATCTTTACCACTTCCCATTTTTCAGAGACATAGAAGCTTTCTGTTTGGGGGAGTGTTACTTTCATTCATTCATTTATTATGACATTTCCATCATCCATCGATCTCCTTATTCACTCTCAAAACCTCCCTTGTTCCATGTTGTTTTACACCAAGCATAGATTTAAACACTAACTGTAGCAACCACCTCAATTTGTTTTCTAGTATTGCATGAGGGCATGCTAATTCTCCAGTTTGGGGGAGGAATTGCTACACATGATCAATGTTTTCTACTTTCTTTCTCATTTAAGGCATACAATTTCATTTTTATATAGTGCATAAATTGATTTGCATATATATTTAAAACTATGAACTGAATTCTTGTGATTTTTGGAAGCAAAGAGGTATCATTAAAATACATAAACCCATAAAATTTTAAGCTAAATTAGTTTGTAAAATTTCATAAATAATGCACTGTCACCTACAACCATTTTGTTTATATCTCATGATCCGTGCATCAAAATGATCTGATTTTGGATTAGAGAAACATTAATATAGTAGAAATCTGCTTGCAAAATTTCAGCAAAATCTGGTTTGTAGTTTTTGAGAAAATGGTTAATGAAGTTTGTCGTTACTTATATCATAATTTGTTGCAACTTCATATACATATAGTTGAAAGTCAATGTGAGAATTGTTACGCCTTCATCAAGTTTGAGGAAGAAGTGAGTTGTTCCATCAATTTCATTAGTTGGGATGAACATTTTTGTATTATAGTTTGGTTAATACAGAGACTTTGGGTTGCATGAGGACATGCAACATATCAGTTTGGGGGTATGTTGGGCCACTAATTTGTCATTATTATTGTTATTTTTTAACATCTATTTCATCCATTTCTACCATTCTTTATCACGTCATAGATCAAAATTGATCATATAATTCCATTTTATAATTATTTATGTTCTTATGGATAAATACTATTTTTTCTCCTTTATTTTTAATATATTGAAGATTATTATACATTATTTTTCCAATGTTGGTTTATTAATGAATTTTTTATAACATCACTCACTAGTTTAGCCTCCAAGATCTTTTCTAGATTGCAAATTTTATTTCTAGGTCATAATCAAATATTCCAACTCAGAAATTCGTCGGGATAAGAAGTGACAATTTTGCATTGGACTTTCTGGACAAATGAAGATGAATCTTGAAAATCTAAGACATGGGTTTTGTGAACAGACCAAATTAGTTTTGTGATAAGCAATTTTCCAAAATTAGCTTTGGATTCAGAGAAACACAAAGTTATTCGAAGATTATTTTCTCAGATTTGCTATTGTGGATGTTTTTCCAAATTCTTCTAATTGCAATACCAGATTTGACTTGTTCCTGCTGAATAATGATGGGAAGATCTTTCAGATCTAATCTTGTTTATTGAGATTATGTAATCAATCCAAAATTGTATTGGAAATAATTTTGTAATCAACTTTGTTGTAACTTCCCTTTGCGCTATGTGTATTTAAATGAAAACAAAGATCAAAGAAGGGGGGATAATTAGGAGATATGAGATGGAAAATTATTAGATAGAATGTAGGAGAAGAGATAAGAGATTGGAGATGGGAGATGAACAATTGTTGAATATGAGGCAAAGCTAAGAGCTTCATTATGCTGTAATTAATTCTCTCATATATTTTAATGAATGAATCTATCCACTGAGTTCTACATCTGTTACTTGTAATCTGATCTGAAATATTTCTCAAGGCAGAACTGAGCCTTGGGCAGTTGGGCCCACTACCTTGGATGAGGTGCTGCCTTGAACATGTAAATTAGTGTAGTTATGTGTTCGTTTATTTGAATTTCAATTATCATTCCTTAAAGTAGATTTCCTTTCCTTTAACTAATTTGTTGTTTGTCACATTTTCCAGATTTGCTATTTCATCCAATTTCTAGATTTCATTTAATTTACTGCTCTAGATTAACATTTGAATTATGTTGGGTGCAATAGATTAAATTTCAAATTCAGAAATCTGTCATTTAATTTAGCAATGATTCAAGTTATGTGATTAGCATAATTGTTTTTCTTGTTATTTACTTTCTTGTTTTTAATTTTAGTTTTATTATTCAAGTCTTACATTTTATTTCTTGTTGAATGAGCTTGATAGTATAGAACACAATCATATAGAACTAGTGTTAGTTGTTTGTATTTGTTATGCATATATTTTATTGATTGCTTTGAAATAAAAAGACGCTCCTCGGGTTGATAACTAATGTTCAAGTGATTAGTTGTTTTTATTAAGCAATTGATTTTCCCCAACATTCCCCAACCTGGAACTCCTTGAACAACCTGTTCCAATCTGCATAGCTCTTCTGCCTATCATATGTTGCCTTTAGATTCTTCTTGATTACCTGCATTTCTTGTTCTATGTCTACCAACATGTCTGGTCCAATCAACACCATGATAACTAGATCACTCCAATTGACAGGAGTATTGCAACTCCGCCCATACAATGCCTCAAACAAACTCATCCTCAAAGATTCTCGATACCCATTGTTGTAAGAAAACTCTACCAATGGAAGGTACTCTTCCCACTTTCATTGTTGATTCATCACATACATCCTCAACATGTCCTCCAATATAATGTTGACCCTCTCTATTTGTTCATCTGTTTGCAGATGATAAGTTGTACTGATGGCCAACTCTGTGCCCAAACCTACAAATAACTCCTTTCAAAACTTGGAAGGGAACTTTGCATCCCTTTCTGACACAATCTTTTTCAGAACACCATGCAATCTGACCACATCTATGATGAATACCTGTGCTACATGTCTAGCTGAGAATGTAGATTTCACTAGAATGAAATTTGCAACCTTTGTCAACATGTCCACAATAACTACGATGGAATCATGCTATTTCATTGTCCTCGAAAAACCTGTGATGTATTCCATGGAAATGATTTCCCATTTCCACTCTGGAATCACAATTGGCTGTAGCAGTCCACCTAGATGCTTACACTCTATCTTCACACGCTGACAATCGAAACACCTAGCCACCAACTTTGGTACATCGCTCTTTAGATTTAGCCAATAATAAAATTTCTTCACTGTTGTCAGTGTCTTTTGATAACCTGGGTGACCTGAATATGGTTCACATGAAACTCCCTCAAGATCACCTTCTTCAACTCACTACTGTCTGGCACATATATCCTGTCTCTGAAACTAACCAATCTATCGATGTAAGACAATAATGCACATCATGTGCACCTGCACCTGTACATGTACCTATACCACTGCCTGTAGCTGTAGCTGTACCTATACTATCACTTGTACTTGTACCTGTACATGTACTTATACTATTGCATGTACATGTACCTGTACTATCACCTCTACATGTACCAGTACTTTGCTGCAACCTGTGCATAATCTCCATATATCTAACATCCTGCTGACTTGCCTGCAAGATCCTATCCTGTAAGTCCATCCCATAGGAGCTCATAGTCGCTAAGTGATTTACCTGTATCCGCCTGCTAAGAGCATTTGCCACTTTGTTCTCTTTGCCTTTGATGTACCTGATCTCAAAATCAAACTCATTGATCGTAACTAATCACCGAGCCTACCTACCATTCAAAGTCGGTTGGTAAAATAGATACCGGCAAACAACTGTGATCACTCATTAACACAAACCTCCTGCCCAAAAGATAGTGTCTCCACATCTTCAATGCATGTATAATCGCTGCCAACTTAAGATCATGTGTGGGGTAGTTCTGCTCGTGCTCATTCAGTTTTCGCGACTCATAACATACTACCTGTCCATCCTGCCTAAGAACTCTACCAAGTCCTCTCTTGTAAGCATTTGTACATACTACAGGCTTTTGTCCAGATCTGCTCTCTTTAACACTAGTGCATGTGTCAACAATTGCTTAAGATGCGCAAAACTAGCCTCACACTCCTCTTTCCATTCAAACTTCTTACCTTTCCTTTGCAACAACGTAATAGGATAAGAAATCTGTGAGAAGTTCCTGATGAACCTCCTATAATAGCCTGCCAACCCCATGAAAGATCTCACCTCATCTACATTCCTGGGAACTACCCACTCCATGATGGTCCTTATCTTTTATGGATCTAATGCAATGCCCTCCTTGGAGACAACATGTCCCAAGTAGTGTACCTCAGTCTGAAAGAAACTACACTTGTTGAGTTTAGGGTACAATTGATGCTCTCTCAACAACCTCAACACTGCTGCCAAATGCTCAACATCCTCTTCCTCATTTTTAGAATATACCAATATGCCATCAACGAACACAATAACAAACTTATCCAAATACAAACACAACAAACTATTCATCAAGCACATAAATGTAGCTGGAGCATTAGTTAAGTCAAATGGAACTACAACGAAATCATAATACCCATACATGGTCTGGAAGGTTGTCTTGTAAATGTCCTCCTCTTTGATGCGTACCTGATGATATCTAGATCTCAGATCAATCTTCAAGAATATTGATGCTCCCTTCAACTGATCGAACAAGTCACCAATCCTCGGTAACGGAAACCTGTTCTTGATGGTCACTTTGTTCAACTGCATGTAGTCAATGCACTATATGTGAGTACCATCTTTCTTCTTCACAAACAATATTGGTGCACCCCATGGTGATACACTTGGCCTAATGTATCCCTTGTCCAACATTTCCTTCAATTATAGCTTCATCTCTACCAACTCATGTGTGCTCATCCTTTAAGGTGCTTTTGATGTTGGAGCTGCCCCTGGCACAGACTCAATAAAAAAGTCTACCTCCCTGTAAGGTGGAAACTCTGAAATGTCCTTAGGAAATACATCCTTGAACTGTTGTCAAATTGGATACCTGCTTAAAACATCTGCATCCTCAACTTCCTTACCCTTGTCACTAGGAATGTGTATTGCAAATAACACACACCCTTTTCTGTGACTGCACTTTGCCCGCATAAGTGTTACCATCCTAACTGATGTGGCTTTCTTCTTTCCCTGTAAGTCTCTTGGTTCCCCATTGTCATCCAGACACTCAATGGCTTTGTCATAACAATCTACCTTGTTTCTATGAAGGTACAACCAATCCATGCCCAACAACATACTGTATGATCCCAATGGTAATACATTCAACTGTGTTGCGGTAGGCATACCATTCAAATCAAATGCATAAGCTCTTACCCAATGATGAACTCGCTTCTTTGTACCTATAGCCAACTACACTAAACAAGATTTTGCATGCAATTCCTTACTCAAACCACACTTATCCACCATGTCAGGACTAACATAGCTATAATTAGATCTAGGGTCAATCAAAATAGAAATAACTTGATTAGAAAGCTTATCGTCCATCTCAATGACAGATGCCTCATTGTCTGCCTGTTTGTTATCCAATGTTGCATAAATACAAGTAATTCTCTGACCAACATCCCCAACAGTTTATGTGTCATGTGCACTATATATCTGAGGCCTACCACCCTAATTCTATGAATAATCTCTCCTGCTATGATCATTGCCACAAGTCCAATACTCTATAGGCTTCTAGCCTACATCCTTGTTATTCTCCTCAGATTGATGTCCTTGTCCTTTGTCAGATGCATTGAACCTCTTAGGCAATGCAACATTCTCATTATTACCTGAATCCTGTGGTCTTACTCACTTCTTGTCCCATTTTCCTTTGTTCTTTGCATTGCCTTTCCAGTTTGGCTTAGTCTCAAGTCTATGCTTCGATTTTTCATAGGAATTCTTTAGCGTTTGGATGGCCTCCTCCAATGATCTAGGCTCATCGAACTCAATCCTATCTTTGAATGACATTGGTAACCCACTAGTGAATATTTTAATTTTGGCCTTCTCCTCCTTGAGGTAAGGCACATACCGCAGTAGGTCCAAGAACTTGTTAGTGTACTCATCATCTGTCATAGATCCCATATTTAGTTCACATAATTCCTTTGCCCTATCATCAAAGTATCTCTTTGATAGGTACTTCCTTTTGAATAGCCTCTCAAACTCATTCCAAATCAAGTCCTCCTCCTATATACCTATGACATTCTTCACATCTTCCCACCAAATGTTTGCTTTACCTTTGAGACTGAATGTAGCTACTTTGGCTTTCATGTTCTCTGAATAGTCATGCAACTTGAAGAACTTCTTCATACCAAACAACCATGCCTCTGCATCTTGTGATTTCTTCATCTCTCCATCAAATGTAGGTTGCTTTTCTTTCTTAAAATCATATGGCAAGTATCCCTATCAGTCCTCCTATACAGATGATAACGATATCGATCATCATGCCTGTCAAAACCAAAACTAGAATGGTACCTATGTCTATCCCCTCTCATATATGGAGTTTCCAACAGCCTGTCATCTCTAACTATGTGAACTCTATCTGACCTGTGACCACCATGTGACCTACTACCATATGCCCCATTAGTTTTGTCCTCCTGCTCATGGTTGATCCGAAGTTGTCCCTGCCACTGCAAATCTGACAAGCTCTGAAGTATCATTGCATTTACCTATGCTAGCTTCTCCTGTGCTTGTATGATTCTGTCATTATTTACCTCACAACTCCTTATTTCTTTCTTTAAGCTTCTTAGTGTATCTGCAAAATTGGAAGAGTTCCCAACACCATGGAGAGTCTTTGTAGTCTACCATATTTCTAGCCATTTGATATTTCTTCCTACAAGATATATCATGTCAGTTAAACCAAATCACAATAAACCAACATACCTTAGTATAGCTTGGGGAGGATACCTTGTCTACAAAATCAACAAATCAGTGTGATACATGTATAACGTAATCATGACAACATATAGAAACATAACACATACACATATAACCATGCAACCATCATTCTAGCTAGGGTCTAGTCATCAATGCATGACCTTATCGACAACACATACCACGGCCCCACGCATGACAACAACCATTACATTACTTTGACCACATGCAAACATTACCATACATAAGGAATGTGTAACCAACCACACACATGCATAAACACATGTATTAATGCATAAACGAACAATAATTGTAATCAAACCTACGGCAATGATACATGTAACCAAGCATACAAGAATGTAACCAAACATACAAGAATGTAACCATGCATACAAAATGATACATGTAAGTGAAATATAACAACATGTAACCAGTAATGCACTCACGACGATGCACTCCATAATAATAACATCAATTTCTACATGATGACATCTCTACAACTGTGATAAAAAAAAATGCAACAAGCACATGGAATGCAAGCGTAAGAGACACACATGCAGCCGACATGCATGCATGACCAAGACATAGCCCATCTAGTTTGAGGGGTAAACCATGCTTTGATGCCACTTTGTAACACCCTCCTCCCACATCTACCTAAGCAACTGGCCAGCCAAGCTAAACATGTGACGAGAGGCCACTATTATATGATTCGACCTCCTAAGTCAAGCTAAGGAAGTGGAACTGACAGAAATACACCATACAAACATTCAATATCAGCATTAGGACCCTCAGGAACCAATCCAACCTTTCTTCCAACCATCCCATGGGTCCCACTGATATTTTGGACCACTTGGCCTCTGGACACTCTCACAGGTCTGCAAGCTAACATCCAGGGACTATTTTGCATAGTGTTGTGCCAACGTCCCCAGGATTTGAGCCATTTTTTCAAGCCCAGAGCCCAGGTCACTACCCAAAATTGAATGACATTTTAAGAACAATAAAATAACAGAGCAATGAGAGTACAAATTCAATTACTTGAATAAGACCTTGATTGGACCCCTACTAGCCATGACAAGAATTTCATCAAACATATCACGAATATGTAATCTACAGGTGTAAATAACATATCTAAGCATAGGGGTCTCATACTTAGTTGAGAATCACTATGAAACATTGATGCCTTAACACGTCAATTTCCATTTCATCCATTAGGTCATAGATACATTGTTCATTCATTTATCAATAAAACCATGATGAGAGCCATACATAGCTACTACCATAAAACATATATATAACCAGCCTAATAGCAACATAAATACTGAAGAAATCACAACCATATAAACCACATATAACCAGTATAATAATCATAGAATTACAAGGAGAAATGACCTCATATTGATGATGAAAAATCCAAACCCGGGATGGGGCTTCCACGTTCCACCCGACCATAGAATGTCTGAGCCAAATATCTCTTTAGCCATTCACCCCCATGCCATATTCAAAGCATGAACGTGAGATCCCATGGAACACATCAATCCAAAACCATCTAGGGCTTCTAGAGGCCATCCACATCAACCCATAAAAAAATGATTCCACCTCACGTAGGACATCACAAAACCATCATCAGATTGGTCTCTATCCAAGCCTTCTAGTGCTTCTAGAGCGTTTGTCCAACCAAGGCTTACATGGTCAGTAACTCAACCCAAAACTTTTACCGGGCTTCCAGAGCGGTTTTTCCAACCAGGGTTTCCAGGACTAGTAACTCAACCCCCCAAGGGCTTCTAGAGCATTTGTCCAACTAAGGCTTCTAGGACTAGTAACTCAACCTAAGTTGTTACAGGGCTTCCAGAGCATTTGTCCAATCAAGGATTTCAAGACAAATAACTCAACCAGGACTATAACTCAACCCAAGCTATGAAAACATGAGAACCAACCAAAACAAACTAGGAAAACACATCCACAATCACCATGGCTATCTAGGAATTGACAAGGCTAGGTAGTCCACAAACAATTTCGACCATCCTCCATGCTAATGACATATCACAACCAACAAACCACATGCATATGCCATGCATGCCAAAATTAGTGAGGAAAACATACATGCAACTCGATACCTGCAAAAAAAATCTGATGTAGCTGTTGATCCCAATGTCCTCTTGCGTTGTCCTACTCTCCCTTTGCCTTCTTGGTCCAAAAATCCAAGTATGCCACACCCTCTAAAGTGATCCAATAAAACTCTAATTATCCAAGAGTATGAAAGAGAGAGATTTACGAGAGAGCTCCAAAAATGAACTCACAAAAGGTTACCAATCGATCCCTAGAAGCTTTTTTATGAATGAGGCCTCTATTTTCTTCATTTTCCTTCATTTTCCTCGTCACATGCAACCTGTGACTTTCACCTCCCTTTTCTCCTAATTTCCATTATTTTCATAAATAAATGTGCCAAAAATGCCATTTTTCCTTTCCAAAGCCTAGCCATTTCCTTTTCCAATTTCCTCAGCCATTAATAACCAAATGAACACCCACACTGGGATGTCTTGCCCATTCAGCTTCGAATAAGTGTCCCATTAACCATGGTTATTATTTTTGCCTTTATTAATTTTTATTACATGGAATTTTCACAGGGGTTGTTACAATAACCACTCATGAATAGATAGATCAATGACTTATAAATTATCCTCTTCGAGGGGGAAACCTCCTTTACACTGCATAAATGAACAATTATTGGATGATTCAAATGGAAAAACCTCCTTTCTATATATAGGAGTAAGGGGTCACAATATAATCAGAGCCTACATAACAATAATAATGTAAGGGCACAACAATAACAATAGTGGGCTTCTATGGGGTACACTAATAAAAATATGGGGACTACATGGGCACATAAATAACAATAAGGGGCTACACTAGTATTATAGGGACCTAACATGCCCTTCTCCTTCAAAAAGTGTTGTCCTCAACGCTTGAGTAGTTATGGGCGCTTTTGTATAAAAGTCTCATCCTCCCATGTGGAATCTTCAACAGGTAAGTTATTCCACTTGATGAGATACTCTAAAATTGATTGATTTTGTAGCTGCCAAGTTCTTGTTTCCATGATTGCTTCAGGTTTCAATATGATTTTTCCCTCTTCATCAAGTTCTGGCAACATTGTTTGATCGAGAAAAAAATTTCGGCGTAAATCACATGATAGAATATTCTATCATGTGATTTACGACGATTTTTTTTTCTCAATCTTGATATGGATCACAAAAGCCTCAACTCAACAACATTGTTTGAACTGGAAGCTTGTCACCTATAACCTTATTTAAGCATGAAACATGGAAAACAGGGTGTACTCGGGAAGATGCAGGGAGCTCCAATTTGTATGCCATAGTACCAATATTTTGCAACACCTTGTAAGGACCATAGTACTTTAGTGATAATTTTTTATCCTTATTAGCTTGCTTGAGGGACATTTTTTTTTATGGTTGCAGCCATAACAATACCCAATTGCTTACATCAAAACTTCTTTCATTGTGATGTTGATCTTCCTGTTGCTTCATTCGATTCTGCGACAAAGTGAGGTTATCCTTAAGGAGTCGGAGAGCTTGTTGTTGATGCTCGATGTGATCTTCCACTACTTGAACCTTAGAAATTTCTCTTAGAGATGATGTGATAGACGTTGGATTATATCCATAAAGTGCCATAAATGGGGTCATTTTTGATGCAGTATGGAAGGAAGTGTTATACTACCATTCAGCGAGAGGTAACTTACTTGATCCATTATTTTTGTTTGTCATATACAATGCAATGAATATATCCTTCCAAACATTCGTTCACTATCTCTGTTTACCCATCAGTTTGAGGATGATAAGATGAACTATGAGCTAATTGAGTACCCAGATAAGAAAATAATTCCATCCAAAAATTTCCAATGAAAATGGGATCTCTATTCTTACAATAATGTTTGGGTTCCCATGTAGATTCTGAATTGTTTTTATAAATGAAGTAGCAATTGTACTGGCTTTAAATTGATGAGATAATGCACAAAAGGTTGCATGCTTGGTAAGTCTATCAACTACCACCATGATGACACTTTTTCATTCAGATTTGCGTAAACTTGTGATAAGATCTGTTGAAACTTCCTCCCAATGTTGACTTGGAATGGATGAAGGTTGTAACAAACCCGTGGGCTTAATTGTCTCAACTTTATTTTGTTGGCAAACCAAACATTCCGCCACAAACTTTTAAATATCAGATTTAAGGCCATCTAAAAAAAAATCCTTCTTGACCTTGTGGTAAGTTTTCAAAAATCTTGAATGCCCTCATAAGGGAGAGGTGTGAAATTCCAAAAGAATCTTTTGTTTGAGTTGGGAATTCTCACAAAGATATAAGTGATCTTTGTACCATAATGAATCATTTTTCCATCTAAATGTATCATATCTACTGGGATCTTGTTGCAACTTTTTATTGAGTGTCCACACTTCTTCATCATTCTTCCATTCATCCCTTTCTTCTATTATCCAATCTGTTTGGATAATAGAAATGACACAAAGCTATGCTTCCACATCCTCATCCCTTCTTGAGAGTGCATCCACGACAACATTTTGTTTCTCTTTTTTGTACAGGATTTCAAAGTCATAACCCAACATCTTTGTGATCCTTTTTTTGTGCTCTTATAAAGATAATCTTTGTTCCAAAAAGTATTTAATACTAGCATGATCTATTTTTACCTTGAAGTGTCTTCCCATTAGATAAGGTCGCCATTTCTTTAGTGCATGTAGTATTGCCAACATTTCCTTCTCATAAATAGGTTTATGTAAATACTTTCCTTTGATTGGACGGCTTTCAAAAGCAATGGGTCTTCCTTCTTGCATTAAAACAACACCAATTCCATTTCCCGAGGAATCACATTCCACAATAAAGGTTTTTGTGAAGTCTGGTGTAGCTAAAACTAGTTCTTAGCACATTGACTCTTTAAAATGTTCAAAGGCCTTAGTTTCTTCTGGAATCCAAGAAAACGCATCTTTCTTCGGTAATTTTGCTAGAGGTGCTGCTATTCTCCCATAATTCTTAAACAACTTGCGATAATACCTTGTTAATCAGAGCAAATGATTTGTGGTTGTAGGGATTTTCTATTCCTTAATTAATTTATTTTTGTTAGGGTCTACCTTAACACCCTCATGAGATACAATATGACCAAGATATTCCACCTCCTGTACTCCAAAGAAACATATGGAGGTTTTTGCATATAATTGTTCTCCTCCAATAGTTTGAGCACCTTATCAACATGTTGAACATGATCCTTCCAAGACTTGTTGTAGATTAGTATATCATCAAAAAATACTAACACAAATTTTCTAAGGAAGGGTTTGCAAAAGGAATTCATCAAACCTTGAAATGTAGAAGGTGCATTGGTAAAGCCAAAACACATGACCAAAAATTCATAATGACCCTCATAAGTTTAAATGTTGTTTTCAAAATGTCTTTAGTCTTCATTATAATTTGATGATATCCTGAAAGAAGATCCAACTTGGTTAAGTAAACTGCTCCATGTAATTCATCCAATAACTCATCAATGATAGGAAGGAGAAATTTATCTTTAATAGTGAGCTTGTTGATCTCCCTATAATCCGTACACATGCACCATGATCCATCCTTTTTGTGAACCTATACTATTGGAGCATAGAAAGAACTTTGACTAGGTTGAATTATACCGACCTCTAGCATTTCTGCAACCATATGTTAAATCTCACTCTTTTGGGCATAGGGATATCTGTAAGAACTGATGTTTGGAGGAAAACTTCTTGGAATCAAATGAATAACATGATCATGATCATGAATACGTGGGAGGCCTTTGGGAGTCTCATATACCTTGGAATGATTATTCAAGACTTTTTGGAGATCAGGAGAAATAGATGATTTCAATGTTTGAACATCTAGTGATCATAATTGTGAAATTAAGCCCCGTTGTTCTTTCTTTAGAAGCTTTGCCATGCCATTAGACATGATTATATTCCCTAGTTTCCTTTCGACACCCCTTAATTCAACTTCCTTTCCTTCCAAAAAAAAATCAAGAAAAGTTGGAAATTAAAAGCTATCGTACCCAAATATTATAACCATTGGACTCCTAGTACAACATCAACACTACCCATTGGAGTGGAAAGCTTTGGACTATTCAATACATATCCCCCCATGGTTAGCTTGATATTATGGCACTTTTCAGAGCAATTTATAGTTCCTCCATTTTCAACCATCAATTGAAACTCTGGTGCTGGATATAGGAAGCAATTCAATTCCTTGGCTATCTTACAATGAATAAAATTATGGGTACTACTCGAATCAATCAACACTATTACCTTTTTCTTCTTGATATGTCCTTCTATCTTGAGAGTTTAAGGAGTGGTAATTCCTGCCAATGCATTACAAGATATGGTCAGATTCATTTCTTCTTTCTCTAGGGTTGGTTCCTGGTGTATATCCTCTTCTTTTGAAGTTTCTTGTTCCTTTTCTTCCTCCTCTTCACAATCTATGTAAAACAATCTATTCTCAGCACACTTATTATAATAGCCCTAGTGAAAATTCCATGTAATAAAAGTTAAAAAAGGAAAAAATAATAACCACGGTTGATGGGACACTTATTCCAAGCTAAATGTTGGGCAAGACATCCTAGTGTGGGTGTTCATTCGGTTTATTATGGCTAAGGAAATTGTTAAAGGCAATGGTTAAGGATTTGGAAAGACAAACTGACATTTTTGGCACATTTATTTATGAAAATAATGGAAATTAGGAGAAAAGGAAGGTGAAAGGTCATAGGTTGCATGTGAGGAGGAAATGAAGGAAAATAATGGAAAATGAAGAAAATAGAGGCCTCATTAATAAAAAGGCTTTTGAGGATTAGTTGGTAACCTTTTGTCAGTTCAGTTTTGGAGCTATCTCATTATTCTCTCTCTTTCTCTCTCTCTCTTGGACACTTAGAGTTTTATTGGAGAATTTTTCCAATGGATTAAGAAAGGCCAAGAAAGTAAGAGGAAGCAAAGATCAAGCAGGGAAAGGTAGAAGCAGCTACGACAATTTTCTTTGCAGGTATCGATTTGCATGTGTATTTTCCTTGCTAGATTTGACATGCATGGTATTGAATATGTTTATTTTGTTGTTATGGCATGGTTTTTTTTCAGGTGTGACAATGTTTCTAGCCTAGCCTTGCCATTTCCGGATATCATGGTGTGATGGGATTATCAAGTTTTGGTTGAGCTGGATTGTCGGATGGATTCGAAGTTGAGTGAGGTGGATCTCCGAATGATAGATCACATGGCCTACTGGTCCCTGAATCGTATTGTGGATCACGATAAAGCCACTAGCCTAGTGACCACTGAGCCATATTGTGGGTTGCGGTAAAGCCAAGATTGTGTTGCCTTAGTGAGCCTAGGAATCCTTGTCGGTGAATGGCACAATATATGGTAAAGACAAGAGGTGGTTTGCTCTTTATTGGGCCAAGTAATCCTGGGTTTGGGATATATAGTAAAGCCTAGAGAGTGGGTGTCGGTTTAGGGCCTAGTGATCTGGGTTTGGATTGTGGTAAAGCATGAGAGACTAGGAGACAGTAAAATTCCTCACGGTGTAGGTGGAGAAATCCGGTGGCATACATGCTTGTTTGGCCTAGTGATAGGGTGGAGATCATGGTAAAGCCTATTATGACATGTTTATTGTGTTGGCCTAGTGATCAGGGATGGATTACGGTAAAGCCTGGTTTCTATTGATGAGGGTGAGGTCGTTCAGCCTCAGGATGCCTAGTTGGTTCTTTTGGTTTGAGTCCCACATTCATGTTTGGAATATGGCACAGGGGTGAATGGCTGAAGAGAGATTTGGCTCAGCCACTCTATGCTCGAGTGGAATGTGGTAGTCCCATCTCGGGTTTGGATTTTGCATCATCAATATGAGGTTATTTCTCCTTGTATTTCTATGAGTATTATACTGGTTTATATGTGGATCATATGGTTGTGATTTTATTGGTATTTTTGTTGCTATTATGTTGGTTATGTGTGTATTTTATGATAATGACTATGTATGGCTCTCATCATGTTTTTACTTGTAAATGAATGGACAATGTATTTGTGACCTAATAGATGATAATGCAGCAAATGATATGAGGGAACAATGGTTCTTAGTGATCCTCAGATAAGTATGAGATCCCTATTCTTAAATCTATTGTTTACACATGTTGATTACATATTTGTGATATGTTTGACGAAATGCCTATCATGGCTAGTAGGGGTTTGGTTAAGCTTTTTCAACTATTTGTTTTTGCATCATTATTTCCCTGTTATTTTACTATTCTGGAGATGTCATTCAATTCTGGGCAGTGACCTGGGCTCTAGGCCTAAAAAAGTGTCTTAAATCTAGGGGACGCTAGCATAGAACTAGACAAAATAGTCCTTGGACACTGGCATGCTTATAGCACAAGAGCGTCCAAAGCTTCTTGGACGCTGGCAGGCCTATAACATGAGTGTGTCCAGAGGTTAAGTGGTCAAAAAATTTAGTGGGACCCAGGGGAAAGCTACATGAAGTGTTGGGATGGTTCTAAGGGGTCCTATCGCTGATGTAGAAGTTTTTTGTTTTGTGTTTTCGTCGATTCCATTTCCTTAAGGTCACATAGGAGGTTGAATCTAATCATAGTAGCCTCTCATCACTTGTTTACCCTTGTTGTCCGGTTACTTGGGTAGATGTGGGAGAAGGGTGTTACACAGTGGTATCAGAGAATGGTTCACCTCTCAGACTGGATGGGCTGTGTGTGTTAGTCATGCATTCATGTCAGTTGCATGTGTGTCTCTTATGCTTGAATTCCATGTGCTTGTTGCATTGCATGGTGTTATCATGGTTGTAGTGATGTCGCCATGTGGAAGTTGATGTTGTTTTTGTGGGATGCATCATCATGAGTGTATGACTAGTTACATGTTGTTAGATGTCATTTACATGTATCAATTTGCACGCTTGGTTACATTCTTGCATGCTGGGTTACATGTATAATTCTTGTAGGTTGGTTACAAGTATTGTTTGTTTATGATTGATTACATGTGTTTGTGCATGTGTATGGTTGGTTACACATTACTTATGCATGTTAATGTTTGCATGTGGCCATGTGTATAGTGGCGTAATGGTTATTGTCATGCATGTACTCATGGTATGTGTGTAGTTGATATGGTCATGCATTGATGACTGGACTCTAGCTAGACTAGCGGTTACATGGTTATTTGCTTATGTATCGTATGTCTATATGTTGTTATGATTATGTTATACATGTATCACGCTGATTTGGTGATCTTGCAAATAAAGTATCCTCCCTGAGCTATGCTAAGGTACATTGATTTATTGTGATTTGGTTTAGCTGACATAGTATGCCTTGCAGGAAAGAGATCAAATGGCTAGCAAGATGGTAGACTATAAAGACTCTCCCTATGATTCAGATGAGCAGCTTGGTGTTGGGTATTCTTTTGATTTGGCAAACACATTGAGAAGCTTGAAGGAAGAAATAAGGATTTTTAAGGCAGACAATGACCAGATCATACATGCACAAGAGAAACAAGCATAGGTTAATGCAATACTTGTTCAGAGTTTGTCAGAATTGCAGTGATAAGGGCCACCTCGGATCAGCCATGGACAGGAGGACAGAACTAATGGGGCATTTGGCAGAAGGTCTCATGTGGTCACATTTTAGATATAGATGACACTATTAGAGATGATAGGTTGTTGGATACTCTAGATAGGGGAGATGATGGATACAGGTATTATTCTAGTTTTGGTTGCGATAAATAGCATGATCGTCGTCGTTATCATCCTTAAAAGAGGAGTTATAATGGATACTTACCAGATGATTTTAAGCAAGAGAAGCCACCTACTTTTGATGGATATGTGAAGAATTCAGAAGATGCAGAGGCTTGGATACTCGGGATGAAAAAATTCTTTGAGTTACATAATTATACACATAACATGAATGCCATAGTAGTGATCTTCAACTTGAAAGGTAAAGCAGACATTTGATGGGAAGATGTGAAGTGGGTCAGAGACATAATGACAGATGACTTGAGCTGGCATGAGTTAAAAAGGCTTTTTAGGAAGAAGTACTTGTTAGAGAGGTACTACGATAGTAAGGCCAAAGAATTCTATGAGCTAAAGATGGGATCAATGACAGATGAAGAGTACATGATCAAATTTCTGGAGCCATTGAGGTATGTATCATATATTAAAGATGAGAAGGCTAAAGTTCAACGATTTTTTAGTGGATTGGCATTAGCATTTAGAGATTAGATTGAGTATGATGAGCCTCAGTCACTTGAGGAAGTTATTGGGAAATTGAAGCATTGTTATGAACATTCAAAGCGTAATAATGAACCTCATCAAGGATGGAAAGAGAAAGACAAAGGTAAAGGTAAACGATAGCCGAAAAGAACAAGGCACTAGAATGCAGATGAGAAAGAAAATGTGGCACCACAAAAGAGGTTTATTGCAGCTAGATAGGGACATGGGTCACAACAACGGAACAACATAGAGGTGAGGGTACTGGTTGGTTGGAGTGTTGTACATGTGGTAAAGAGCACCTTAAGAGAGATTGCCCACAAAATTAGGGTGGTAGGCCTAAAAAATAAAGTGCATAGGAGGCACAGACTATTGGGGATATTGGTCAGAGCGTTCCTCATATTTATGCAACATTGGATAAAAAACAGGTAGACGATCAAGCGTCTATCATTGAGATGGATGGTAAGTTTTGTGATCAAGTTATTTCTATTTTGATTGACCCTGGATGTAATTATAGCTATGTTAGTCCTAACTTGGTGGATAAGTGTGGTTTGAGTAAGGAATTGCATGAAAAATCTTGGTTAGTGTTGTTGGATACAGGTACAAAGAAGCGAGTTCATGATTGGGTAAGAGCTTATGCATTTGATTTGAATGCTATGCCTATAAAAACACATTTGAATTCATTACCGTTTGGATCATACAGTATGTTATTGAGCATGGATTGGTTGTATCTTCATAAAACCAAGGTAGACTGTTATGAAAAATCCATTGAGTGTGTGGATGACAATGGGGAACCAAGAGCCTTATAGGGAAAGAAGTAAGCCACATTAGTTAGGATGGTGATAGCTATGCGCATGAAAGGGTGTATGTTATTTGTAGTGCACATTTCTAGTGACAAGGGTAAGGAAGTTGAGGATGCAGATGTTTTGAGTAGGCATCCAGCTCTCCAACAATTTCAAGATGTATTTCCTGAGGACATTCTAGATTTTTCACCTCACAAGGAGGTATAATTTTCTATTGAGTTAGTGCCAGGGGCAGCTCTAGCATCAAAGGCACCTTACAGGATGAGCACTCCAGAGTTGGTTGAGTTGAAGTTGCAGTTAAAGGAAATGTTGGACAAAGGATACATTAGACCAAGTGTATCACCTTGGGGCACACTGATATTATTCGTGAAGAAGAAAGATGGAACTCTTAGATTATGCATTGACTATCGGTAGTTGAACAAAGTGACTATTAAGAATGGGTATCCATTATTAGCTAAAGGGGGCAGTAGTGTTCTCTAAGATCAACTTGAGGTCAGGATATCACAAGGTACACATCAAAGAGGAAGACATTTACAAGACAACTTTCTGGACCAGGTATGGGCATTATGAGTTTTTTGTAGTTCCATTCGGTTTGAATAATGCTCTGACTACATTTATGTGCTTGATGAATAGTGTGTTGCGTCCGTATTTGGATAAGTTTGTTATTTTGTTCATTGATGACATATTGGTATATTCTAAAAATGAGGAAGAGCATGCTGAGAATTTAGCAGCAATGTTTAGGTTGTTGAGAGAGCATCAGTTGTATGCTAAGCTCAACAAGTTTGGTTTCTTTCAGACTGAGGTACATTACTTGGGACATGTTATCTCCAAGGAGGGAATTACAGTAGATCGAGAAAAGATAAGGATCATCATGGCATGGGTAGCTCCTAAGAATGTGGGTGAGATGAGATCGTTCATGGGGTTGGAAGGCTGTTATAAGATTGCCCATCCAATTACATCATTTTAGAGGAAAGGTAAGAAGTTTGAAAGGACAAAGGAGTGTGAGGCTAGTTTTGAGCAACTTAAGTAGTTATTGACACATGCAAAAGTGCTACATACTGCAGATCCAGAAAAATATTTTGTAGTGTGCACATATACTTGCAAGAGAAGACTTGGTTGAGTCCTTATGTAGGAGACAAATGGTATGTTATTAGTCACGAAAACTAAACAAGCACGAGCAGAACTACCCAACACATGATTTGGAGTTAGCAACAATCATACATGCATTAAAGATGTGGAGGCACTATCTTCTTGGCAAGATATTTGTACTTATGAGTGATCACATTGGGTTGAGGTATTTGTTTGATCAACCAAATCTGAACACTAGGTAGGCTAGATGGTTGGCCACGATCAATGAGTTCAACTTCGAGATCAGGTACATCAAAGGTAAAGAGAACAGGGTGGCTGATGCTCTTATCAGGTGGGTACAGGTAAATCACTTAGTAACTATGAGCTCCTATGGGACAAACTTATAGGATAGGATCTTATAGGCAGGTCAACAGGATGTCAGATATATGGAAATTATGCACAAGTTGCAGCGAAGTACTTGTACATGTACATGTATAGGTACAAGTACATGTAGTGGACAGGTACAAGTGTAGGTGCATAAGATGTGGATTATTGTCTTACATCGGATGGATTTGTCAGATTCAGAGATAGGATATATGTGCTAGATAGCAGTGAGCTCAAGAAGGTGATATTGAGGGAGTTTCATGCGAAACCATATTTGGGTCACCCAGGGTATCATAAGACATTAACTGCACTGAAGAGATTTTATCACTGGCTGAACCTGAAGAGGGATGCAATAGAGCATGTGGCTAGGTGTTTCGATTGTCAGCGTGTGAAGATAGAGTGTAAGAATCTAGGTGGACTATTGTTGGGTCCCTATAATACTAGTGATTACCCCATTACTATTGTAGTTGTACCCCTTATTAATATTGTTGTGCCCCTATTATCCTCATATTGTTATTACTGTGCCCCATAGAATCCCTCTATTGTTATTTTTGTGGCTTTATATTATTATTGTTAGGTCGGTTGGGTTATATTGTGACTCCTTATACTCCTATATATACATCAGAGGCAATATCGAGCTCCTACAAAGTGAAAAAATGTGTGTAGATTTTTTTAAATTTTTGCTTAAGCTTGGTTTGAAAAATTATTTTGAAGGAATTCAAAGGGCATAGTAGAGCATTGTTATCGGTAACTGATGCCCAGAGGAAAGAAAATGCAAACACCTAGTAAGCAATCTGAAAGCAGTAGCATGAATCATGAAGAAGAGGAAGAAATGCTACATGATATATCAAAATTACAAGACCAAGTGCAACAAATGTCAGTCTCACAAAAGCTAACAGAAGCTAAGATAAATGGAATGGAATCTAAGATGAAGGGCGTGGAAGCTAAGATGAATGGCATGGAAGCTAAGATGGATGATTGGAAGACAGATTTGAAGACAGACATGGAAGAATTGAAGATAAATATGAATAAGTTGCTACAAGAAATGGTCACTAATGGTGAAAGGGTAGTAAAGGAAACTCATGATGAGAACAAAAGAAATGTTAATCATGATTCCATAGACCCTAATGTTGGATCGAAGACCCACCATATTCCAAAAGTCGATATGAGGAAGTTTGATGGCAAGGATCCCGCAACATGGATATTACAGATGGAGCAATTTTTTGATCTCAATAATGTGCAAAACACACAAAAGGTACGTATTGCAACTTTATATTTGGAACCAAATCAGTTTGTATGGTATCAATGGCTTTGCTCTCGTAAACAAATTATCACTTGGGAAATTTTTACGGAAGAATTGACAGCACATTATGAGGATACAAAAAGCAACACTTTTTTTAGCCAATTAATAAGTCTCAAACAAAAGGGTTCAATAATGGAGCACATTGAGGAGTTCCAAAAATTGAACATAAGGGTAAAAAATATTCCAGAGGAGCATAGGATTGATGTGTTCATAGGGACTTTAAAGGATAATATCCAACATGATGTTTGCCTTTGGGAACCTGATTCATTAGAGAAGGCATTCAGGTTAGCAAGAAAATGGAAAGCAAAATTATGGCAACCATGAAGCACACCACTCACAACTATAAAGATGGAAGTGTTGTTGCCCCTAGTCTTCCACAACCTATAAGGTTGACACCACAACATTTGGAAGAAAAAAGAGCAAAAGGGCTTTGTTACAGTTTTGATAGCAAATACACTAAAGGTCATAAGTGTGCTGAGAAGAAATTATTCTACATAGATTGTGAAGAGGAAGAAGAAAAGGAGAAAGAAAGGTCAAAAGAAGAGGATATACTCCAAGAACAAAGCCTAGATAAAGAATAAATGAATCCGACCATATCTTGTAATGCATTGGCGGGAATTACCACTCCTCAAACCATCAAGATAGAAGGACAAGTCAAGAAGAAAAAGGTAATAGTGTTGATTGATTAAGCAAGTACCCACAAATTTATTCATTGTAAGGTAGCAAAAGAATTGAATTGCTTCTTATAACCAACACCAGAGTGTCAAGTGATGGTTGCAAATGGAGGAACAATAAATTGCTCAGGAAAGTGCCATAATATAAAGCTATCCATGGGAGAATATGTATTGACTAGCCCAATGCTTTCCATTCCAATGGGAGGTGCTGATGTTGTACTAGGAGTCCAATGGCTACAATCCTTGGGTACAATAGCTTTTAATTTTCAAGAACTTTTCATGAAATTTTATGTGGAAGGAAAGGAAGTTGAATTAAGGGGTATTGCAGGGAAATCGGGAAAGATAATAAGCTCTAACGGTATGACAAAGCTTCTAAAAAATGAACAAAGAGGTGTAATTGCACAATTATGTTCGCTAGATGTTTCCACATTGGAATCATCTATTTCTCCAGATCTCCAACAAGTCTTGGACAATCATTCCAAGGTATTTGAGACTCCCAAAGGTCTCCCACCTATTCATGATCATGATCATGCTATTCATCTGATTCCAGGAAGTGTTCCTCCAAACACCAGGCCGTACAGATATCCCTATGCCCAAAAGAGTGAAATTGAATGTATGGTTGCAGAAATGCTAGAGGCTGGTATAATTCAACTGAGTCAAAGTTCTTTCTCTGCTCCAGTAGTATTGGTGCACAAGAAGGATGGATCATGGCACATGTGTCCGGATTATAGGGAGCTCAACAAGCTCACTATTAAAGATAAGTTTCCCATTCCTGTCATTGATGAATTACTGGATGAATTGCATGGATCAGTTTACTTCACCAAGTTGGATCTTCGTTCGGGATATCATCAAATCAGAATGAAGACTGAAGACATTCTGAAAACAACATTTAGAACTCATGAGGGCCATTATGAATTTTTGGTCATGCCTTTACCAATGCACCTTCAACATTTCAAGGTTTGATGAATTCAATTTTCAAACCATTCCTTAGAAAATTTGTGTTAGTATTTTTTGATGATATACTAATCTACAACAAGTCTTGGAAGGATCATGTTGAACATGTTGACAGGGTGCTACAACTATTGGAGGAGAAACAATTATATGCAAAAAGATCCAAATGTTTCTTTGGAGTACAAGAGGTGGAATATCTGGGTCATATTGTATCTCATGAAGGAGTTAAGGTAAACCCTAGCAAAATTAAAGCCATTAAGGAATGGAAAATTCCCACATCCATAAAGCATCTGCGAGGATTTCTTGGGTTGACAGGGTATTATCGCAAGTTTGTTAAGAATTATGGGAGAATAGCAGCACCTCTAACAACATTATTGAAGAAAGATGCATTTTCATGGACTCCAGAAGCAACAAAGGCATTCGAACATCTTAAAGAGGCAATGTGCCAAGCACTGGTCTTAGCTACACCGGACTTCACTTATTGTGGAATGTGATGCTTCAGGAAATGGAATTGGTGCTGTTTTAATGCAAGATGAAAGACCCATTGCTTTTGAAAGTCGTCTAATCAAGGGAAAGTTTTTACACAAAGCTATTTATGAGAAGGAAATGTTGGCAATACTCCATGCACTTAATAAATGGCGACCCTACCTAATGGGAAGACACTTCAAGGCAAAAACGGATCATGATAGCCTTAAATACTTTTTAGAACAAAGATTATCCTCTGAAGAGCAACAAAAGTGGGTCACAAAGATGTTGGGTTATGACTTTGAAATCATCTACAAAAAAGGGAAGCAAAATGTGGTGGCAGATGCACTCTCAAGAAATGATGAGGATGTGGAAGCATTATTGTGCGCCATTTCTATTATCCAACCAGATTGGATAAACGAAGCAAGGGAGGAATGGAAGAATGACGAAGAAGTGTGGGCACTTATTCGAAAGCTACAACAATATTCCAGTATGTCTGATACATTTAGCTGGCAAAATGATTCGTTATAGTACAAAGATCGCTTATACCTCTGTAAGAATTCCCAGCTAAAACAAAAGATTCTTATGGAATTGCACACTTCTCCCTTAGGAGGGAACTCAGGATTTTTAAAAACTTACCACATGGTTAAGAAGGAATTTTTTTGGGATGGCATTAAATCAGATATTCAAAAGTTTGTGGCGGAATGTTTGGTTTGCCAACAAAATAAAGTTGAAACAATTAAGACACCGGGTCTATTACAACCTTTATCCATTCCAACCCAACGTTGGGAGGAGGTTTCAATGGATTTTATCATAGGTTTACCCAAGTCTGAGGGAAAGAGTGTCATCATGGTGGTAGTTGACAGACTTACCAAGTATTCACACTTTTGTGCATTATCACATCCATTTAAAGCCAGTACAATTTATACTGCATTTATCGAAACAATTCAAAAGCTACATGGAAACCCAAAGATTATTGTAAGTGACAGAGATCCCATTTTCACTGGAAATTTTTGGACATAATTATTTTCTTGTCTTGGTACTCAGTTAACTCATAGCTCATCTTATCATCCTCAATTTGATGGGCAAACTGAGATAGTAAAAAAATGTTTGGAAGGATATCTTCGTTGCTTTGTATCTGATAAACAGACACAATGGGTCAAATGGCTGTCTCTGGCTGAATGGTGGTATAACACTTCCTTCCATACAACAACAAAAATGACCCCATTTATGGCACTTTATGGGTATCAACCACCATCCATCACATCATATTTAAGAGAAAATTATAAGGTTCAAGCAGTGGAACATCACATCGAACATCAACAACAAGTCCTCCAACTCTTAAAGGATAACCTCGTGTTGGCATAGAATAGAATGAAACAACAGGCAGATCAACATCGTAGCGAGAAGTTTTGATGTAGCTGATTGGGTATTCCTACGGCTACAACCATATAAGCAAATGTCCCTCAAGCAAGCTAAGAAGGATAATAAATTATCACCAAAGTATTATTGTCCATACAAGGTGTTGCAAAATATTGGTACTATGGCATAAAAATTGGAGCTTCCTGCAGCTTCTCGATTGCACCCAGTTTTCCATGTTTCATGTTTAAAGAAGGTTATAGGCGACAAGCTCCCAGTTCAAACAATATTGCTAGAACTTGACGAGGAAGGAAAAATTATATTGGAACTGGAAGCAGTCACAGAAACAAGAACTCGACAGCTACGAAATCGATCAATTTCGGAGTATCTTATCAAGTGGAAGAACTTATCTGCTGAAGATTCCACATCGGAGGATGAGAACTTCTCAAGTGTTGAGGACAACACTTTTTTGAAGGATAGGGGCATGTTGGGTCCCTATAATACTAGTGATTACCCCATTACTATTGTAGTTATACCCCTTATTAATATTTATGTGCCCCTGTTATCCCCATATTGTTATTCCTGTGCCCCATAGAATCCCTCTATTGTTATTTTTGTGGCTTTATATTATTATTGTTAGGTCGGCTGGGTTATATTGTGACTCCTTATACTCCTATATATAGAAAGGAGGTTTTGTCATTTGAATGATCCAATAATTGTTCATTTACGTAATGTAAAGGAGGTTTCCCCCTCGAAGAGGCTGAATTCTAAGGTGGTTATCTATCTTTTCTATCTTTTTCTTGCTCTGGTTTCATAACAACTACTATAACTGATTGTGATTCCAGAGTGGAAATGGGAACTAATTTCCATGGACTTCATCACAGGTTTTCCAAGGACAGTGAGACAACATGATTCCATCATGGTTGTTGTTGACAAGTTGACAAAGGTTGCGCACTTCATTCCAGTGACGTCTACATTCTCAGCTAGCAATGTAGCACATGTATTCATCTGAGATGTGGTCATATTGCATGGTGTTCCAAAGAAGATTGTGTTAGACATGGATGCAAAGTTCACTTCCAAGTATTGGAAGGAGTTGTTTTCAGGTTTGGGCACAGAGTTGGCCTTTAGTACAACTTATCATCCGCAAACAGATGGAAAAAAAGAGAGGGTCAACATGATATTGGAGGACATGTTAAGGATGTATGTGATGCATCAACAATGAAAGTGGTAAGAGTATCTTCCACTGGTAGAGTTCGCTTACAACAATGGTTATCATGAGTCATTGAAGATGAGTCCTTTAGAGGCATGGTATGGACGAAGTTGTAATACTCCTATCAATTGGAGTGATCTAGTGAACAAGGTACTTATTGGGCCAAATATGTTGGCATACATGGAACATGAAATGCAGGTAATCAAGAAGAATATAAAGGCAACACAAGATATGCATAAGAGTTATGCAGATCGGAACAGGTTGTTCAAGGAGTTCCAGGTTGGGGAACAAGTGTACTTGCACATCAAACTTAAGAACAACTCCTTACGGATTGGATCATGTGCCAAGTTGGAACCACAATTTTTCTGACCCTTTAGTACTGTTGAGATGACTGGGCTAGTAGCCTGCTCACTTGAACTTCCTTCGAAAGTGAAACTCCAAGATTTTTCCCTTGTGTCATTACTTGAGAAGTATGTTAGAGATAGTTATCATGTGATTGATTGGTCTGTATTACAGGTGGAACCAGATGGATAATTCCAACTGGAGCCTCAATGTATATTGTAGAAAAAGGTGCTCATGCTCTGGAACCAAGAAATCGAGCAGGTTGAAGTGGAGTGGAAGCAATTTGGGCCCAATGAAGCTACATGGGAGATGGTGGATTATATGCGGGCTATGTATCCTTCATTGTTTTATGGTTGAGGCAAAGCAGTTTTGGTATGGTGTTTTAGTATATGTCTTGGTATATGTTTTGGTATATGTACATATGTATATGGATGTAAATATGACCATGAGCTATGTTTTAAAGCTCCAATAAACGATATGGGTGTCATGTCATTAAGATGTTATATTTGTTATGTTGTCATGTTGGTTTGCTTCTCAACAGGGTGATCATTGTAAATACTGCATTGAGCTATGTTATAAAACTCCATGGGAAATATGTTTGCGTTTATCGATTTTTTTGAGGTATAGGTGTGGTTTAACATGGAGGATGGTGTCCCTCAAGGCGGAGGGATTTGTAACAGCCCTGATGAAAATTCCATTTAATAAAAGTTAATAAAGGCAAAAATAATAACCATGGTTTATGGGACACTTATTCCAAGCTGAATGTTGGGCAAGACATCCTAGTGTGGGTCTTCATTCAGTTTATTGTGGCTAAGGAAAATGTGAAAGGCAATGGCTAAGGCTTTGGAAAGGAAAAATGGCATTTTTGGCACATTTATTTACGAAAATAATGAAAATTAGAAGAAAAGGAAGGTGAAAGATCATAGGTTGCATTTGAGGAGGAAAATGAAGGAAAATAATGGAAAATGAAGAAAATAGAGGCCACATTAATAAAAAGGCTTATGAGGATCAGTTGGTAACCTTTTGTCAGTTCATTTTTGGAGCTCTCTCTCTCTCTCTCTCTCGCTCTTGGACACTTAGAGTTTTCTTGGAGCATTTTGGCTTTGGATCAAGAAAGGCAAAGAAGGCAAGAGGAAGCAAAGATCAAGCAGGGAAAGGCAGGATCAAGAAACTACAAAAATATTATTTGCAGGTATCGATATGCATGTGTATTTTCCTTGGTAGATTTGGCATGCATGGCATTGCATGTGGTTCTTTTGCTGTTATGGAATAGATTTTTCCAGGTGTTACAGTGTTTTTAGCCTAGCCTTGCCATTTCCAGATAACCATGGTGTGATTGGGTTCTCATGTTTTGGTTGAGTTGGATTTCTGGATGGATTCGAAACTGAGTGAGGTGGATCTCCAAATGATAAAGCACATGGACCAGTGGTCCCTGAACCAAACTGTGGATCACAGTAAACCACTAGCCTAGTGACCCATGAGCTAGACTGTGGGTTGCGGTAAAGCCAAGATTGTGTTGCCTTAGTGGGCCTAAGAATCCTTGCCTGTGAATGGTAGGATATGCAGTAAAGCCAAGAGGTGGTTTGCTCTCCGTTGGGCCTAGTAATCTTGGGTTTTGGGTATGTGGTAAATCCTGGAGAGTAGGTCTTAGTTTAGGGCCTAGTGATCCAGGTTTGGATTGCGGTAAATCCTGAGAGACTAGGAGACATGAAAATTCCTCACGGTGTAGGTGGATAAATCCAGTGGAATCCATGCTTGTTTAACCTAGTAATGGGGTGGAGATCATGGTAAAGCCTGTTATGAAATGTTTATTGTGTTGGCCTAGTGATCTAGGATGGATTATGATAAAGCCTAGTTTCTATTGATGAGGGTGAGGTGGTGAAGCCTCGGGATGCCCTGATTGGTTCTTTTGGTTTGAGTCCCACATTCATACTTGGAATATGGCACAGGGGTAGCTGAAGAGAGATTTGGCTCAGCCATTCTATGGTCGGGTGGAATGTAGTAGTCCCATTTCGGGTTTGGTTTTTGCATCATTAATATGAGGTTATTTCTCCTTGTATTTATATGAGTATTATATTGTTTTATATGTGGATCATATGTTTGTGATTTCATTGGTATTTTCGTTGCTATTATGTTGGTTATGTATGTGTTTTATGATAGTGGCTATGTATGGCTCTCATCATGTTTTTACTTGTAAATGAATGGACAATGTATATATTACCTAATAGATGATAATGCAACAAATGATATGAGGGAAAAATGGTTCTTAGTGATTCTCAGATAAGTATGAGATCCTTATGCTTAAATATGTTGTTTACACATGTAGATTACATATTTGTGATATTTTTAACAAAATTGTTGTCATCGTTAGTAGGGGTCTGGTTAAGGGCATTTTTCAACTATTAACTTTTGCATCATTGTTTCCCTGTTATTTTACTGTTCTGGAGATGTCATTCAATTCTGGGTAGTGACTTGGGCTCTGGGCTTGAAAAAGTGGCTTAAATCCTAGGGACGCTGGCACAGAACTAGACAAAATAGTCCCTGGACGTTGGCATGCTTATAGCATGAGAGCGTCCAGAGCCTCCTGGACATTGTCAGGCCTATAACAAGAGAGCATCCAGAGATTAAGTGGTCAAAAACTTCAGTGGGACCATGGGTCAAGCTCCCTGAAGTGTTGGGATGGTTCTAAGGGGTCCTTTAGGTGATGTGGAAGGTTTGTGTGTTGTGTTTCCTTCGATTCCATATCCTTAAGGTCACATAGGAGGTTGAATCTAATCATAGTAGCCTCTTGTCGCATGTTTACCCGGTTGGCCGGTTACTTGGGTAGATGTGGGAGGAGGGTGTTACACTTATGACCTTTAGTGTATTTGCTATCACAACTATAATAAAGCCCTTTTGCTATTTTTTCTTCCAATTGGTGCGGTGTCAACCTTGTAGATTATGGAAGGCTAGGAGTAGAAAAGCTTCCATCTTAATAATTTTGAGTGGTAGGCTTCCTTGTTGCCATAATTTTGCTTTCAATTTTTCTTTCCAACCTGAATGCCTTCTCCAATGAATCAAGTTCCCAAAGGCGAACCTCATGTTGGATGTTATCCTTTAAAGTCCCTATGAAAAAATCAATCCTATGTTCCTATGTAATTTCATTTACCCTTATATTCAATTTTTGGAAGTCCTCAATGTGCTCTGCCATTGAACCCTTTTGTTTGAGATTTATCAATTGGCTAAAGAAGGTGTTGCTCTTTGTATCCTCATAATGTGCTATCATTTCCTCCATAAAAATTGACCAAGTGAAAAATGGTTTACGAGAACAAATCCATCTATACCATACAAACTAATTGGGTTATAAATATAAAGTTGCAATGTGTACCTTATGTGTGTGTTGCACATTATGGAGATCAAAATATTGCTCCATCCGTAGTATCTATGTTACCAGATCCTTGCCATCAAACTTCATCATATCGATATTTGGAATACGATGGGTCTTCAATCCAACATTAGATTCTATGAAATCATGATTAAAATCTTTTTTTTTTTCTCATCATGAGTTTCATGTAATACCTTTTCGCCATTAGGAAGCATTTTTTGTAGCAACTTTGTCAAACCTTCCTTCAAACCTTTCATGTCTGCTTTTAAACCATTCTTCAAATCTTCCATGTTGATTTTCATTTTTTCTTTTATACCATCCATCTTAGCTTCCATGTCATCCTTCAAACCTTCCATGGTTTATTTTAATCCATTCTTCAAACCATCCATCTTAGCTTCGATTTCATTTTTGGTTACTCTTTGTGAGAGCGAAATTTGTTGCACTTGGTCTCGTAATTTTGACATATCATGTTGCATTTCTTCCTCTTATTCATGTGTCATAGAAGAGCTTTCTGGTTTGTTACTAGGCATGTCCATTTTTTTGTTTCGAGGAATTTTGAAATCAAACAATGATATATATGCTTCACTATTCCCTTTGAATCACTTCAAACTGATTTTTCAAACAAAATTTATGCAAAATTTAAAAATACACACATTTTTCTTGCTTTTTAGGAGCTAGATATTGCAGTTGTTGTATCTCTTTAATTGAAAATCTCCAAGATTTGAAATTTCACCTTGTAATAGCCCTCTGAATCTTCTTTCCAACCCAACAAGTTAGATCAATATTGGATTCTTTAAGAAATAGTTATGCCCAATCTTCCATGATGACCAGATTATAGCCTAGTTCAGTAGAGCAAAATTGTATGGACTGCCACACTGGGTCAATCTTCGATAATAAAAATGATACCCAACAAACTAAATTTCGTCCTCTTTCCATTACTTTTTACGAAATTCAAATCCGATGTTCAGATAAAACGTTATGACGATTTTCCCTAGATCACTTGTTTGAGATGAAATTTTGGAGCCTGCAAAAACCCTAACTTCCTCGAATCATATCTCCGAAAATATAGCAAGACAAGATCTGAAATTCATACACAAAGTTCACCAATATTTCAGCTCCAGGTGGTTGCAATTTCATCTTTTCAATCTTCATAGAAAAAAATTATAGCAAAAATTCCACGATGGCTGTTTTGAAGCAGCAAAACCCTAGAATCCAAAGTTTTGATACCAAATGTTATGCAACCATCTCACAAATAGATATATAAATGACTTAGAAATTTTCCTCTTCGAGGGGGAAACCTCCTTTAAATTACATAAATGAACAATCCTTGGACGATTCAAATGACAAATCCTCCTTTCTATATACAAGAGTATAAGGGGTCATATTATAATCAGAGCCTACATAACGATAATAATGTAAGGGCACAACAATAACAATAGTGGGCTTTTATGGGGTACAATAATAAAAATATGGGGACTACATGGGAAACATCAATAACAATAAGGGGAAACACTAGTATTATAGGGACCTAACAGTATCCTGCCATTACTGGTCAAGGGATTCCTAGGCCTTTGGGAATTTTCCTGAGACCACCTCACCTCGGATTCCAAAACCATCCGACAATCCAAAGCTCAAACCAAGAAAAATCCCATCACACCATGGCTATCTAGAAAATTCAAGGCCAGGCTAAAATTCTCTATCAAAACTTGACAAAAGTCGTGCCAATAACAACAAAAGAACCAAATACCAACATGCACATACCATGCATGTGAAAACCATCTAGGAAATCACACATGCAATATGTTACCTGCAAGTATTCCCACTAAAGCTACTTGATCCTTGCCTTCCTTTGCTTTCCTTGTCCTTCTTTTATTTTCCTTCCCTTTCCTTACTTGCTTACTTTCCTTCTCATCTTGGCACTTTATCTTCTCTAAGACAAATTGTAACACTAAACTGACAAAAGACTGACAAAAATTACCAACTGATGCTCTGAGGCATTTTTATTGATGATGCCTCTAATTTCTTTAGTTTTCAATCACTTTACTTTAATTTCATCCTCACATGCAACCAGTGACCTTTCACCTTCCTTTTATCTAATTTTCCATTATTTTCATAAATAAAGTGCCAAAAATACCTTTTTTCCTTTTCAAAGTCTTATCCATGTCCTTTGCCAATTTCCCTTAATGAGAAAACACAACAAGTGATGCCCACATGGATATTTTCCCAAGATTCAGCTTGGAATAAGTGTCCCTTTCCCATGGTCTTATTTTAGCTTTATTAACTTTTATTACATGAACTTTTAACCCGGGGCTGATACATACCTCTCCCCCTTAGGGGAACATCTTCCTTGGTGTTAAACCACACCTAACAAAACCGCTGAAGAGAAAAAACATACTACCTATGGAGCTTTATAACCTAGCTCGTTGCAGTATTTACAATAACATCCTACTCAAAGACAAAACCATCATGTAAAATATGACAACATGACAACCATATCACTTATTTTAGCTTTATGACTTAGCTCATCGCAGTATTTACAATAAAAACCATACATAAATATGTACAAATACCAAGACTCATTTTTCATAGGCAAACAATGAAGGATACATGGCCAACATTTGATCAATCATCTCCCATGTAGCTTCATCGGGCCCAAAGTGCTTCCATTGCACTTTAACATGCTCGAGTGCTCTATTTCGGAGCATGAGATGTTTCCAATGCAATATGCATTGGGGTTCCAGATGAGATTCTCCTTCTTGCTCCACCTGTAATACAAACCAATCAATAACATGATCAACATCTTTTACATATCTTTTAAGCGATGAAACGTGAAAAAAATCATGGACTTTCACTGTCGGAGGTAGTGGAAGTCTGTAGGCCATTGGTCCAATCCTCTCAAGGATCTCAAAAGGGTCACAATACCATGGTTCCAACTTGGCACATGATCTAATTCTCAAGGATCTCTTCTTGGGCTTGATACGTAAATACACATGCTCCCCAAATTGAAACTCTTGAAATTCCCTATGTTGGTCTACATAAATTTTCTGCTTGTCCTGAGCTGCCTTGAGATTATTCTTTATAACCTGCATTTCCTATTCCATGTTTGCCAACATGTCTGGTCCAATAAGTAACTTGTTCAATGGATCAGTCTAGCTGACGGGAGTGTTACAATTCCGCCCATATAGTGCCTCAAATAGACTTATCCTCAATGACTCTTGATAACCATTGTTGTATGAAAAATCAACCAATGGAAGATAATCCTCCCATCTCCTCTGTTGATGCATGACATACATCCTCAACATGTCCTCCATTATCATATTGACCCTCTCTGTCGATCCATCTGTCTGTGGATAATAAGTTGTGCTAAAGGGAAAATATATCCCTAAACATGTAAACAATTCCTTCAAAAACTTGGAATCCCTGTCCCGCACAATCTTCTTCGGAACACCATGCAATCTCATAATCTCATTGATGAAGACCTGTGTTACCTCACTAGCTAAATAAGTAGTCTTCACTATAATGAAGTGAGCTACCTTTCTCAACCTGTCTACCACAATCATGATAAAATCATGCTTCCTCGATGTCCTCGGGAGACTTGTAATGAAAACCATGGGAATTACCTCCCGTTTCCATTTTGGAATCAAAATAGGCTAAAGAAACCCAACTGGATGCTTACACTTTGCCTTCACGTGTTGACAGTCCAAACATATCGCCACAAACTCTGCCACTTCCTTTTTCAAATTCGGGCAATAATAGAACTTCCACACTACTGTTAATGTCTTATGATATCCTGGGTGACCTAAATATGGTTTTACATGAAACTCCCTCAAGATAAGCTTCTTGAGTTCACTACCATCCGACACATAGATCTTGTCCCTAAATCTCACCAAGCCATCTGCTCTAAGATGATAGTCCAGATCTTGATCACCTATACCCTACTGTAAATTGAGCATAATCTCCATGTACCTGTCATCCTGTTATCCTACATGTAAGATCCGACCCTATAAATCTATCAGATATGCGATCACTACTACAACATGGTTCAACTGCACTTTCCTACTGAGAGCATCCCCAACCCTATTCTCGTTTCCCTTAATGTACCCGATCTCAAATTCAAACTCAGTAAGGGTAGCCAACCATCTAGCTTGACTAGCGTTCAAATTCGGCTAGTCAAACAAATATCTCAACTCACTGTGATTGCTCATCAACATAAAACTCCTGCCAAGAAGATAATGTCTCCACATCTTCAAGGAATGAATAATAACTGCCAACTCAAGATCATGAGTCACATAGTTTTTATCGTGCTCATTTAGTTTCCTGGACTCATAACATATCACTTGTCCTTCCTGCATAAGGAATCCACGAAGCCTTCTCTTGCAAGCATATGTGCATACTACAAACTCTTTATACGGATATGCAATCTTTAACACTGGAGCATTTGTAAACAACTACGCAAAACTAGCTGCACACTCCTCTGTCTATTCAAACTTCTTACCTTTCCTCTGTAATGATGTAATAAGATATGAAACGCGTGAGAAGTTCCTAATGAACCTCCTGTAGTAACTTTCTAAGCCCATGAATGGTCTGACTTCCTCCACATTTCTAGGAGCTGCCCACTCCATGATAACCTTTATCTTTTCTGGGTCTACTGTTATGGCATTCTTGGAAACAACATGCCCTAAGTTGTGTACTTTTTTCTGAAATAAACTGCACTTGCTAATCTTAGCATACAACTGATGCTCTCTTAACAATCGCAACACTGCTACTAAATGCTCGACATGCTCTTTCTTGTAGAAATTTTGAATAATATGACACTTATTCACAGAGATTATCCCGATTATACACTATTGCGGATACATGCATGTTACAGGGAAAAGTGTCTACACAGAATTGCTCATCCCACTAAGGTGTGGTAGCTACCTTAGAAACAAACAAAGTAAAGCTACTTTCATTTTTCCTTTATGAAATATAGATGATAGAAGAACAAAGAAGACCAACCTCTGTCTTGCGCTAATCTCCTAGTTCGATTCCTCTCTCTCTTGATAGTCTTTCGCTACTTGCTGCCTTGTACGCCCAGCTTCACAGAGTACCTGTAGGATCACAATAGCATAAAACTATACAAGAACATGGATCTATAATCATAAACAATCTAGGATCAGATGTAGATTGACCATACAAATACATAAAACATAAATGACACAAGAGTATGGAGGAAATCTTGAATAGCTTTTATTGATAAACAAGAAATAGCCAAGGGAGTTACAACCAGTTGTTCTGACCCAGCATCATCCTCTCAGCAAGTAAGCCCTTCTTCACCTCATACAAAGCTTAGATCACCCAAGACTATGATGTTGTCTCAAGAAACCAACATCAATTCCTTACAATATGCAAAATTCCAACCTCCAACCTCCTGGATCTCTGGGATGAGAGATCTATATATAGATATTTGCAGAGGTGTGAGTCAACTTTGGGTTTTTGATTAGTGTCTTCTCTCTGATAGTTCTTGCTTCCACTTGGAGATCTCATTGATCTCTTACTCATCCTTGGGTGAATCTGAGAGGCAAGTGTCACAGGAGAAGTTTCTGGAAGATTCCATGATCATCCACCTCGCAAACTATCTCCGCACCCCATAGAAGGGATTTTTCAAATGAAACGCACTTCCCGTGTGTACAAGGTGAGATGCATCGCACCCTGGTCATGGAGCAAGTGAAATCATCTAGTTTTGACCAGTTCTGAGTAGTTTTTCATGGAGAACTTCTGGGAGATGCTGTAATCAGTTGACCTTGTTCTTTTAGGGGTTGGAACAACACCTTTAGGGACTTAGGAGCCCTTGGTTTATGGACATTTATGCTTGGGGTTTCAGTGCCCAAAAATGTCTATAACAGTTGCCCCTAAAGCATGAGGTCGTTAATCTTTTGATGTCGGGTGAAATGCTTTATCATGAGGATCCGAAGTTCTTTCAAGCTGGGAGGAGACCTGTAATAAGATACAATACAATACATTATCTTCATAATATTTTCATGATCTAGCTGAGGCAGGCATTCCCATGCTCAGCTTTATAAATTCATTTTCATGTACATAGGACAGACAATCGTCTGAGTGTAGACTGATGATTCTGGTAGAGCCATCATCCCTTTGATTGGATGATTATCTGTGCAGCAATAATGTACATTTGATGTCTTTATTTCCCTGAATATATATTGCAGCCTGGATGGATGAAACTAGATCCGGGGTCTTCAATCTCGTTCAATCTTCACTCGAAGTACAATTCTATCCATGTGAGAGTTGTTCTAGAGTCGAACATGGAAAGACATCGCCTGATTACCAGCCAATGATGTAAGTTGTTAACAGGCGCGAGAGGAATCACCGATAATGATAATGACCCTCAAGGTACTGCAGTACAATTCACGTGGTGTGAATAAAGGACTTGGCGTCGAACACCACGCAAAATCTTTCGGTCGAAGGCCATTGATGTAAACCTATCGCCGGAAGTGAGAAACTTGCCATTGAGGCATGCAAGCTTCAAAGTACTGAACGTGGTGTTCCTAGATCGACTTCTTGGATAATGAGCTGATGTCGACAAGAAGCGATCCATCATAGGAGGGCCTTACTGAATCCCACATCAATGACACGGAACGGAGCAAATGATTTTAATGGAGGTGAAAATGATCTGGTGATATAAGGTTCAAGGTGGGGTCATGAAAGAATGGAGTGTAAATGTATTGTAGCGGGTGAGACACAAGGGAATTCTCTGAATGACTTCTCTTGAACATATCAGCAACACTGACGTGATGGATTGGTAGCATTAACCCCAAATGTGGATGGTGTGATGGGACCATGGTGATGTGACCGGTGAATGAAACAACCCAACCCGACTTGGATGCGGAGTGAAAGTGTCATTGTTCAAGAGCGACTTGCTACCAACAAAGTTTCTTCAAGTTTTCTTCCCAATTTTTCCCCAGTCATTGCTGACCAGTACCTCTTTATTTTTGTCAAGCTTGAGGAGGATAACATATGCTTGTTCTATAATTTTCCCTTCGGGCAAACCCATCACTATGTTTTAACGAGCCTAGCGATAGTGAAACTCGTTCTTGTCTGTTATGGACAAGTTTGTCGCTATTAGGTTTTAACGAGTTTAACGACAAAGATAACTCGATGCTTTTCAATTTTAGAGAGTCTGAAAAGGGACGTAAAGGAAACTCCAAAATTCCTTTTTCGTCACCTAATCCCTTAAGTCCGAAAAAGTATAAAACAATACAGAAGGGATGAATTTTCGATACTTTTAACGAGCCGAACAAAACAAGCGCTCGATCTTTTTGTGTAATAATCCCTCAGGTCCAAAAAGATTAAAATCTAAAGGAGGGATAGCACTTCCGGTCCCTTTAATGAGCTGGAGAGGCCAATGGCTCGGCAACCTTTTCATATTTTACGAGTCAGTTGAAAAGAGCTTAAAGGAGACTCATCTTTTGAGGAACGAGTGATAAAATTGGGTAGCAGCTGATTCCAAGTAAGGTTTAAAATTTTCCAATCACAGCAGTGTTACAAGGATGGCTAGTGGTATCACTCTTCGCAGTTGTTCCTCAAAAAGGGGTAAACAATCAAATGGAGGTGAATGATCGGCCAATACAGAGTGGAGGTGATAATGAGAACACGACCAAGGCTTTAAAGGCTGAAGTACTACATTCACGATGGTTATTTACCGGGAAATAGTTCATTTTTTAATGAGCTTAAACGCGGGGAGAAACATTTGCTCATGACTTATGTTTATTTTTAAACGAGCTTGAACTATGTGCTAAAACTGCTCGATGCGGGTTCATTTTTTAACGAGCTTGAACCCTGCAGTAACACTGCTGATGGCGGGTTTATTTTTTAACGAGCTTGAACCCTGCAGTAACACTGCTCGTGGTAAGTTTGCATGCCCCCAACATAATAATGTAAATCGGGGTGCATGCCCCCCATGCTTCATTGCATTCAACTCGGTGGTTGGAATGAAGGTTTACCTTTGAGATTTGGAAAGGGGATTTGTTTCATTTTTTAATGAGGTTGACACAGTAAAAGAACTATCCTCATGACTCATTGTTTCAATTTTTAACGAGGTCGATATGAGATAAGAACCATCCTCGAAATCCAACGTATTTACAGTATTTGATAGAAAATAAAAAACTGATGGATGATTAAGGTTGCTGGAATAATCTTTGTGGTAATCCAGAAGATGGGAGAGATGGTGGTAATCTTCCCATGGTGCCTCTCCTATCATCATTGATTGAATGATTCCTTCGTCTGTAGAATGTACATGCGACCAAGGATCTGAAGAGGTGCCATATTCCTTAGACCTATCTATCCAAACACTCGATGAGCGTTGATTTGGGTTTGCCCCCCAAGCCAAGAAATTTGATTGCTACAATATTTCTAAAATGGCAATGATCCATGCTGACAAAATGTTTAGGAATCTTCCGAATCCATTAGATATAGAATATTTCATATTGCAGGTTTCCACTGTGGCCACTTCCGCCAAATTTCTCGGAGGCGGTAGGGAAAAAGTACCCATTAAGGCAGGGTCTTTTAGGAGACCTACTCCAATATTTTGAAGCGAATGATTGCTTCCATGGATCATTGGAATGCTTCCTGTAACTTGTGAACTGTTGGGGAGAAATGTTTGTTGGTCGACGATTGTAATTCCTCCTTGAAAGGGAAATGCAATCTTCCTGAAGTAGGTCGACACAACTGCGGCCATGGCATATATCCAGGGCCTTCCTAGTAGGATGTTGTAATCGAGGTTTCCGTCGATTACTTCAACATCAATTTCTACTGTTTTGCCCCCTAGTTCAACTTGCAAGTTACGTAAAATCCCGTATGGAGTGTATGATCGTCCATCAAATGCTTTTAACATTGTTGATGATCGCGAAAAGGGTGGTGAGCCTAAATTTTTCCAACAACTCATCGACATAATACATGTAGATGCCCCCTCATCAATAATTTTTCTATGAACAGTTTTGTTGAGGGCTTTCACTTGAATAAGGAAAGCTAGTTGAGCTGGTAAATGAGGCTCATATCCTTTGTGATTAAAGGATACAAGATTGGAATCTGTTGGGTCTATCCCACCTATTACCGATAATAGATGCTGCTTTTGGGAGAGGCAATTTTGCGGTACCTCAAGTGTCGACATATTGGACGACGATTGGGCCTGGTCCTCTACTATATCATAATTCTGTGCTTCTTTGGCACGAGGATTAAATGTCAATTTGTGTACTACTCCCTTTGGCGGCTTTATCATTGGTTCAGGAATGATGGGTGGCACAACTTCAGTCAAAGTTTTTGTCGAACTACTAGGTTGTTCATTAGCCTTGTTATTCGATAGCTGTGGATTCCCGTAATCTTTATTCCTTGTCAAAGCATCATTTTTCTGCTTTGAGATAGACAACATAAGCACTTGGGATTAGGAAGCATTTTGATTAGCAACCAGTTTGGTTCCCGGGTTTGGAAACGGATCAGTCAATACTGCTGAGGCTTTTGGACTTTTAAAGAGTTTCTTAACTTCAACTTTATGTGGACAATCTCTCGTCCGATAATCCTCATCACATATCTGACACCCCGCAGGGGGTTTCCTTTTCCCAGAAGGGTTTGTAGAAGGTTTTTCAGGAGATGACTCATCCTGCTTCTTTTTCCTCCCTTTCTTTTTCTTCTTACCCCTTGGTTGCTTCAGTTGTTTGCTCTTGTCGGTTGACACGGCATTTACTTCCGAGGCAAGAAGTTCCTCATTTGCATTTTGATCAGAAATCTTACGGGCTTTCTTAGATGTAGCCTTTGTCGATTTCGTGGTTGTTGTACCTATCACGCCATCACCGGCATGAGAGTCTTTGTTTGATTTAGGAGGGGGAGGAACGGAAAATTCCGGTCTAGGAGCATCAGGTATTTTATCGTAGAGCGTGCCAAACTGAGTATAGATCAAGTCTAGATATTGAGCACGAGCAATAACTTGCTCTTCAGTGACGACTCCTCCCTTTGCCACATCTTCTGTAATAGAAGGTAAAAATGACTTAATAAACCATTCAGCCAACAGCTGATCAAGAACATATGTTTTCACCATTCTACGACGACGTCGCCACTCATGAATATGATCAGATATGTGAGTGGCCGTTGTCTGTTTGAAATTGGTAAGAAGCTCTATTCCTGTTTCGTACCTTATTGGTAACTGAAAATGGGTTAAAAAGGTTGTGGCTAGGGTACTGAAGTTATTAAACGAAGCTCTAGGTAATTCGATATACCATTTTGCTGCCGGACCAGTTAACGTCCTCTGAAAAAGGCAAAGCCTAATCGAATCATCGTTTAAAGTGTTAGATGAACACCACAGATGAAAGGTCATCACATGATTCGACGGGTCTTCACCCGGATTTCCATTAAATTTAGGAATATCTGACGGAAGTTTATGCGGAATCGCCGGCCACCAAGGGGCATAAGCAATTGGATCATTCGTCAGCCGGTTTAGATCTGGTAATTCTAGAGTTGCTACAAAGGGCAACTGTTGATTCAGGTTAGGCGAAGCATACTAAGGATAAGATGGAATCACCTGAGCAGTGGGTCTTTACATACCAGCATAATGTATTTGATGCTGGTAACTTTGATAAGGTTGATGGGCATAACCGTTATAATATGGTTGTTGATAACCGCTTTGGAAATGCGGTTGCCCATTACTTATAAAGACTTGTTGCTCAAGTCCTTGATATGATTGCTCGAATTGCGGTTGTGAACTAGCCATGGTTGTTGGACCATTTGCTGTTGCCCAATACTGGATGATTCACCAAGATGAGGAGTCATAGTACCTGTTTGAGTTTGAGTCGCTCCAGATAAGGAGGCACTAACCTGAGGTTGTGATTGAGTCGTTGAGACAAGAGGCTATTGTATTGCAACCTGAGAAACTTGGGGTTGACATACAACAGGTAGTGCTTGTACTTGCGATGCAATCACCATAGCAGGTATAGTGGGAATATTCGACACAGGGTGGACTGGTTGCATTGAATATACAACCCTTGGTTGTTGAGGCAGTATTGGTACCCAACCGCTGGATGTAATTCCAGTTTGACCTGAACTTTGTTGTAAACTCCCATATATTTGTTCCCCGGGAGGGAACAATGAAAAGGCATATTTACCTCCATATGGTGGCAATCCAGTACTTAAAGGATAGATTGGCCTTTGAAGACACATTGGATCGATTTGTTGAGTTTCAACATAAGACATACCAGATGATAATCCGGATGAAGAAATAGGAACTGACCATGTCGTCGAAACAGTCCCTGATTGGACTTCGGCTTGTTGTTGATAACTTGCCGGGACAGATGGTATACCAGCAAACATCGTTGGAGTAGCAGCAGGAGGCTCTGCCGCTGCTGCGTCAGATGACACAGTCCTCGATGTCGATGGTTGTTCAGACATATCTAGCCTATCCAAAAGATTTTTAGCGATTCTACAAGAACTAGCGATGAAGGGAGACTAACTTCTAAGACCAACGAGGGAGCAGTGACGTTATTTCGATTAAAATAAATTTTAGACGCTTTGACACTACTTGTTTTTTCAATTTTTAAGAGTCGAGAAAAAACAAAAGATGACTTTAGTCGCCTTCGATTTTTAATGAGCCTGAAGTGACAAGTGCTCAGATGGACCTTTTCCGTTAAGGAGTCTGAAAAGGAACGAAAGGGACTGCTTTGGAAATATAGGTAGAGGGATTACCAAACCAATCGCAAAACTGCAGAATACTTTTTACGGTACGGCAGACAATCTTCCCGAATGCTGTGTTCAGTGCATTGCGATCGATAGGGCGGCAGACACGGCTTCCTATGGATAAAGGATTAAGCCTATTGTGGTCTCCCAAAATATACTCGACGGTACGTGGGAGCACAAGTCCGTACTGGCACTTATCGTCTCAAAGTGGAGGAATCACCCAACCATCAGTAAGAACAACAGTTACCAGGCTTTACAACGCCGGAATACGTCTCTAGCCTAGACTTTTAGATGTTGTGCGTTAGGTTCCAAAGCGTTGTTAGATTCATTGAATTTATTTTATAGTTGATCTTGCTTAAGAAATTTGCCTTTCAGGTTCACCGCGAGATGTAAATGTACAATTCCTAAAATGCAATCTAAGATGATAAACAGTCTTTTATCTTCTTTGTGCAATGAAAATCATAGCTACTAAGGAAAGAGAGACAATATTCTTTCACAAAGAGCAAAGAGCACACTCTAAATGCACTGTCCTAAATCAAACCAATCAAACAGTCTAAATGCAAATGCACATGCATGTATTTGTTTTCGGCTTTCTTAGTATGTGAATGGTAAAAAGAAAGCTAATGCGCAAATCTGAATTACTTTTCAAGCGACAATTACAAACAAGTTTCTTTTCGGAATAAAAAATGGAGACAATCACAACACTTTACGATTCAGAAATGAATACTTGCTTTCGACACTAGAAAGACTACAAATTCAGACCAAATACAATAGCAACAGGGCAGTCGACCATCAATAGCAACCAAAATCTTTCCTATGACTGAAAATGACACTTGCGATACTTTCAAATCAAAGGACGATGGTACAATTACGTTACTTTTTGCAAAGGAGAACTGAAAATGACTCAACAAATACACAAAAACATTTACAGTTCTTTGCACATTGGAGGCGGAATAACAACAAGGAAAAGGGGTTTCAAACAGAGATATACTGATTACAGGCAGCAAAATTGATGAATAGAACTGAAAAGAATGAATCACAGAAACCAAAACTGAACAATGCCTAGTTTGATCAGCGCACCCGTAACACAGGGAATTTGAAATGGAGCACACCTACTACACTCGGGAAGTGCGCTGAATTTTGGATTCACAGAACAGTGCCTGCGCTGGGCCAGAGACGAGACTTTGCTTGGGTTCCGGGTCACAGTTTGCAGTTCAATTCATGGGTTTTGGCCGAGCAAATGGTAATCAGTAATGCAATAATCAGGGGTAGATCTAAGGAGGTTCTAAGAGCTACCACGAGGGCAATCAGAGAGTTTGTGAATCAGTTGTTTAAGTCATAAACAAATCCCGGAGATTGACTGAAGCGGCATTTATCTACTTTGCATTTGCATAGAAAATGTAGTTCGAAAGCTACCTGGCTCGACTTCAGGCTCTGTTTGTAAGTTTATAAAATAAACAATCAAGGAAGATAAACAAACAAACTAATTTGTCCCTAGCGGAGTCGCCATTTTGTTACAGGGAAAAGTGTCTACACAAAACTGCTCATCCCACTAAGGTGTGGTAGCTACCTTAGAAACAAACAAAGTAAAGCTACTTTCGTTTTTCCTTTATGAAATATAGATGAGAGAAGAACAAAGAAGACCAACCTCTATCTTGCACTAATCTCCTAGTTCGATTCCTCTCTCTCTTGATAGTCTTTCGCTACTTGCTGCCTTGTACGCCCAGCTTCACGGAGTACCTGTAGGATCACAGTAGCATAAAACTATACAAGAACATGGATCTATAATCATAAAAAATCTAGGATCAGATGTGGATTGACCATACAAATGCATAAAACATAAATGACACAAGAGTATGGAGGAAAACTTGAATGGCTTTTATTGATAAACAAGAAAGAGCCAAGGGAGTTACAACCAGTTGTTCTGACCCATCATCATCCTCTCAGCAGGTAAGCCCTTCTTCACCTCATACAAATCTTAGATCACCCAACACTATGATGTTGTCTCAAGAAACCAACAACAATTCCTTACAATATGAAAAATTCTAGCCTCCAACCTCCCGGATCTCTGGGATGAGAGATCTATATATAGATATTTGTAGAGGTGTGAGTCAGCTCTGGGTTTTTGATTAGTGTCTTCTCCCTGATAGTTCTTGCTTCCACTTGGAGATCTCATTGATCTCTTACTCATCCTTGGGCGAATCTGAGAGGCAAGTGTCACAGGAGAAGTTTCTGGAAGATTCCATGATCATCCACTTCGTAAATTGTCTCTGCCACTTGTCTTTTCTCGTCCATCGCACCCCATAGAAGGGCTTTTTGAAATGCAACACACTTCCCGTGTGTACAAGGTGAGATGCATCGCACCCTGGCCATGGAGCAAGTGAAATGATCAAGTTTTGACCAGTTCTGAGTAGTTTTTCATGGAGAACTTCTGGGAGATGCTGTAATCAGTTGACCTTGTTCTTTTAGGGGTTGGAACAACACCTTTAGGGACTCAGGAGCCCTTGGTTTATGGACATTTATGCTTGGGGTTTCAGTGCCCAAAAATGTCTATAACAATGCATAATACATAACCTCCTCTACGTTGATCATCAATTTTGCAGCATTAAAAACAATGAAACATGAATCGCATGCACACATTAACACAGTATGTAACCCAGGGAAAGCATACGGCTGAAAAACCCACACTATCTATATATTATAATGATTGAGAACATGTAACAATACATAGTACAATACTCCTCACAAGTGCTCAGTACTATATCCACCTGTTACACACAAAACTACCTCAGATCTGAATCAATCACAAGTTCAAATCTCCTCCACTGCTTGCCTGCCTCCACTGCGCAATCCTGCATGAGAGTGGATGAAAATGGCTGAAGAAAAGTCGTATTTCCCTTGGCTGAACCACACAATCCTCATTGGAAATACTCAATCCATTGATTGTGCAAATCTCATGCACAACTATAGTCACAACTGACAGCTTTCTTGCCCTTTCACTCACCTCTAACACATGTCTCCACTGAACTGTCCATGCACTGAGTTAACAGATGTATTCTTTAGTTGATTTATGAGTTAATAATTAGTGAATTAATTAAAAATTAATTCACATCACTCATCACTAGTGTATTATGCAGTTAGACTAAATACAACTAGTTCAACCAAGTGAAATTGAACACAACTCCATCAACTCCACCAAACTCAACCACTTGAGTTCTAACTGAAGTCCTTCATGCAATAGCTCAACTAACCCATAAGAAAAGTGTATTTCCTTCTGGCAGTTGCATGTGCCACATCCGTAGCTCGAACTGAAGTGCTCCAAGAGGATAAGATAATGTTTATAGTCCAAATATTATTAAGAGCTAATAATATTCGACTGTTCTATTTTTAGCCCGACAGTCTAAAAATAGACTCCACCCATATGTCTAAAAATATAAGTCCATCTATTTTTACCAACATGACCAATCATCCATAAATAGCATCCTGCAACTCATAGACCATGATCCATATGTCTAAAAATAAACTTTGCGCCAAAAATAACATGCGGGCCACTTAGTGAAGGCGACTTCTTTTCACTAAGCTCCATCATCTTGTTGCATTTTCAACACTCCCTCTCAACAAGATATGGATTATCTGCAACCCCTATCTTGAAAATCTGGAATGTTCTGCATGCAACACATTTGCCCGGTCCACTTGCTCCAACAACACTTGGAACAAAAACACTCCCAACTGACCACTCTGTTGGGCTAGGAACATACTCTGATGCTGAAGCTCTACCTGCTGCTGAAAAGTGCTCCCTCTCTAACATCTGCGCTACTGCAACATCTCCATGCATCTCGCACCATTGCACACTTCTCTATGCCACCTAGCACTGTGCAAAACACTTGTGCCTCTTGCATTGTTGCAGCCTGCTAGCTATGCGCTGTCCTGGGATTCCCTACACTGTCGCTCTCTCTGCTGCTCCATCCGCATCTGTCTCTACCCAATCAGTCAGTTCCTGCTACTCCACATCGGGGCTCCTGTAGCAAGGTCTCATCCAAGAGGTTGGGTACCTCAAGGATCCTGCCCCTCCTCCTTGGGACAATCACTCTATATCGCCCCACCTCCTACCTAGAGGTATGGCTGCATGTGATCCCTCAGCCCACCTGGCTCAAAGTTTCCCCCTACTGGAGGTCTCTACATGAGTAGATGTCTCTACTCGATCTCCTCTTAGCTTCCCTTGTTGTGGCTGCTCCACAACCTCCTGAAGCTACTGCACCAATCGTGGCTCCTCCACAATCGTCTGAGACTTCTTCTAGCTTTGCATGTTGAGAGGTAATATACGCTCCCTCTCAACCACCAAGTCTCCATCAGTTGCCTCATTACTCAAGGCTTTACATGCATCTTGAACCTTAAGAGCATACAGGTTCTTGACACGTGAACCAATCTGCTTCACCTGTCTAGTGATGATGTGTCTAAGGAAAACCTTTCCCTTATTGAAGACTACATCACAGCCTCTATCTTCCAGCATCGCGATCGACACCAATTTTCTCTCCAGTCCTGGTACATACTTGACATTGGTCAAGGTAAGGCGAGCTCCATGCTCCCTCTGAAAAATAACCGTGCCTACACCTGAGACACTATACTTCTCATCATTACCCATCACTATGAGTATCTGGAGATCTTTCTCCTCCAAAGTACTGAACAAACTCTTATCACTGGTCATATGGAAAGAAGCTCCACTGTCAAGAAACCAACCACTTCCCACCATGGATGAAACCATGCATGCGAAGAGTGTGAAATCCAACTCAAATTGTGAAGCAAGTGCCTCACCTTCAAATCCTTCCCCAGATCCCTTCTTGGTTTTCCTCCGTGGACAATTTGTAGCATAATGGCCTACCTCATGACAACGAAAGCATCGCACTTTCGATTTATCAACCTTCTTCCCATCATTGGAAGAAATGGATTCGGAAAGAGAACCCTTATCCTTCCCCTTCTTTGCTTTGGTAGCCAAAGCGCAATTTTCTTCATTAGATGCCTTTGATGAAGATCCGTCCCTGGTATTTTTCCTGATCTCATCTTGCACAAGATTCGACCAAAGTCTCTGCCACCCTGGCAATTTCTCCCGACCATTGACAGAGTCCTGATAGGAATGCCAACTCTTCGGAAGACCAAGAAGAGCCAAGCTCACCAAGTCCTCATCATCAACAATCACCCCCACACTTCCCAGCTCATCCTGGCATTGGGTGAACTTCATGAGATACTCGGGCATACTGTCTCCATTCTCACACTTAATGTTTCTGAGTTTATCCTTGAGTGCCAACTTCCTCTGGTCACTCTTGCTTTGGAATAAATCTGTCAATGCTTTCCACATCAAGTATGGAGAATCCTTTCCATGCAGGCTAGATACAATGTGATCCTTCACGCCCTCCAACAGAATCCTTCGACACTTTGCTGTCTTCTTTTGCCAAGCCACAACTTCAGTGGCATCAGTAGGTTTTGGGACCTCAGCTTCTATGAACTCCTTCAACCCATTGTCATCTAACACCGCCTCCATCTTGTCTTTCCATGCAATATAATTTGAGCTGCCTTCAAGAGTATACTCCAATCGCAATCCGTTGAAAGACATTTCAACTTCGACACCAAGAAAACACTACTGCAAATTCGAATTCCACTAGCTCAAAACTCAACCGCTTCTGATCTAAAATTCATGAGAACAAAGTATTTCTCGTACAGAGATTGACTGTATGGGAATTCACCGGATATCTCACCTTCCAAAAGAAGGATGAAGCCAGAGGCTACCTGGCCCAATTACAGACTCTGCCTGAAGAAATAAAATGTAAACACTTTCTGAATAATAGATCTAATGATCAACTCTACTCTGATACCATGTAGAAATTTTGAATAATATGACACTTATTCACAGATATTATCCCGATTATACACTATTGCGGAATACATAACCTCCTCTACGTTGATCATCAATTTTGCAGCATTAAAAACAATGAAACATCAATCGCATGCACACATTAACACAATATGTAACCCGGGGAAAGCATACAGCTGAAAACCCCACACTATCTGTATATTATAATGATTGATAACATGTAACAATACATAGTACAATACTCCTCACAAGTACTCAGTACTATCTCCACCTGTTACACACAAAACTAGCTCAGATATGATTGAATCACAGGTTCAAATCTCCTCCACTGCTTGCCTGCCTCCACTGCGCAATCCTGCATGAGAATGGCTGAAGAAAACTCATATTTCCCTTGGCTGAACCACACAATCCTCATTGGCAATACTCAATCCATTGATTGTGAAAATCGCATGCACAACTATAGTCACAACTGACAGCTGTCTTGCCCTTTCACTCACCTCTAACACCTGTCTCCACTGAACTGTCCATGCACTGAGTTAACTGATGTATTCTTTAGTTGATTTATGAGTTAATAATTAGTGAATTAATTAACAATTAATTCACATCACTCATCACTAGTGTATTATGCAGTTAGACTAAATACAACTAGTTCAACCAAGTCAAACTGAACACAAATCCATCAACTCCTCAATCAACTCCACCAAACTCAACCACTTGAGTTCTAACTGAAGTCCTTCGTGCAATAGCTCAACTAACCCATAAGAAAAGCGTATTTCTTTCTGGTAGTTGCATGTGCCACATTCGTAGCTTGAACTGAAGTGCTCCAAGAGGATAAGATAATGTTTATAGTCCAAATATTATTAAGAGCTAATAATATTCGATTGTTCTATTTTTAGCGTGGCAGTATAAAAATAGACTCCACCCATATGTCTAAAAATAGAAGTCCATCTATTTTTACCAACATGACCAATCATCCACAAATAGCATCCTGCAACTCATAGACCATGATCCATATGTCTAAAAATAGACTTTGCGCCAAAAATAGCCTGCGGGCCCACTTAGTGAAGGTGACTTCTTTTCACTAAGCTCCATCATCTTGTTGCATTTTCAACATTTCTCATTCTTAGAATATACCAAGATGTCATCAATGAATACAGTAACAAACTTGTCTAGATAAGGACACAACACACTATTCATCAAACACATAAAAGTAGATGGAGCATTAGTCAAACCGAACGGAACTACAACAAACTCATAATTCCCAAACCTGATCCTGAAGGCAGTATTGTAGATGTCCTCTTCTTTGATGTGTACCTAATGGTATCTTGATTGTAGATCTATATTTGAGAACAATGCTACTCCCTTCAATTGATCAAACAAGTCATCAATCCTCGACAATGGATACCTGTTCTTGATCGTCACCTTGTTCAGTTTCCTGTAATCAATGCACAATCTAAGTGTACCATCCTTCATCGTCACGAACAATACTGGTGCACCCCAAGGCAATACACTATAACAACCCTAGTGACAATTCCATGTAATAAAAGGAAATAAAGGCAAAATAATAACCACAGACGATGGGACACTCATTCCAAGTTGAATGTTGGGCATACTCCTAATGATGGGGATCACTTGTGATTGTTTATGGCTAATGAAATTGGCAAAGGAAATGACTAAGGCTTTGGAAAGGCAAAATCACATTTTTGGCACATTTCTTTATGAAAATAATGGAAATTAGGAGAAAAGGGAGGTGAAAGGTCACATGTTACATGTGAGGAGGAAAATGAAGGAAAATAATGGAAAATGAAGAAAATAGAGGCCTCATTCATAAAAAGGCTTGTGAGGATCAGTTGGTAACCTTTTGTTAGTTAAGTTTTGGAGCTCTCTCTCTCTCTCTCATACTCTTGGAGACAGATTTTTCTTGGAGCACTCTTGGAGGGTGTGTCATACTTGGATTTTTAGAGAAAGAAGGCAACGAAAGAGCATGAAAGTGCAAGAAGGCATCAAGATCAACAACTACATCAAATTTTTGTAGGTACTGAGGTGCATATATGATTTCTTCACTAGTTTTAGCATGCATGGCATATGCATGTGGACTTTTTGTTGTCATCTGTCATTGGCATGGAGGATGGCCGAGGTTGACAGTGGATTGCCTAGCCTTGCCATTTCCTGGATAGCCATGGTGATTATGGATTATTTTCATTGTTTGTTTTTGGTTGGTTGTCATGTTTACTTAGCTTGGGTTGAGTTACTAGTCCTGGAAGCCTTGGTTGGACAAATGCTCTGGAAGTCCTATTAGAAATTGGGTTGAGTTACTAGTCCTAGAAGACTTGGCTGGATAAACGCTCTAGAAGCCATAGGTGGGTTGAGTTACTAGTCTCGGAAGCCATGGATTGACAAACTCTCTGGAAGCCCTAGATGGAAAAACTCTCTCGAAGCCCTGAATAAGATGTGGGTTGAGTTACTATTCCTAGAAGCCTTGATTGGACAAATGCTTTGGAAGCCCTGGAAGGCTTGGATGGAGACCAATTTGATGATGGTTTTGTGATGTCCAATTGTGAGGTGGAATCACTGTTTGATGGGTTGATGGGTCTCTGGAAGCCCTGGATGAGTTTTGATTGATGTTTTATATGATCTCCTACATTCATGCTTGGAATATGGAATGGGGGTGAAACGTGGAAGTCCCATCCCAGATATTTTTCATCATTAATGAAAGATTATTTCTCCTTGTATTTCTATGAGTATTATGATGGTTATATGTGGTTTATATGGCTATGATTTAATTGATATTTTTGTCCCTATTATGCTGGTTATGTATGTGTTTTATGACAACATCCATCCGTGGCTCTCATCATGTTTTTACTTGTAATTGAATGATCAATGTATCTATGACCTAATGGATAGAATGGAAGTTGATGTTATGAGGCATCAATGATTCTTAGTAATTCTCAATAATGAGACCCCTATGCTCAAAAATGTTACTTACACATGTAGATTACATATTCGCGATATGTTTGACGAAATGCCTGTCATGGCTAGTAGGGGTCCAGTCAAGGTCTTGAACAAGTATTTTCTTTAATACTGTAATTTCCATGTTACTTTACTGATTTGAGGAGATGGTTCAATTTTGGGCAGTGACGTGGGATCTGGGATTGAAAAAGTGGCTCAAATCCCAGAGTCCCTGGCACAACACTGACATATTTGGTCTTTGGGCACTGACAAGCAAGCTTGTGAGAACGACTTTGGGTTTCTGGTTGCCCTCATGCCTATGGCATGAGAGCAGTTGAGGCTTAAGATGTCCAAAAGTTTAGTGGAACCCAAGGAAATTTGTCTAAAGTATTGGATTGGTTCATGAGGGTCCTGTAGCTGATGATTAATGTCTGTATGGTGTGTTTGTTGTTGGTTCCACTTCCTTAACATGACTTAGGAGATCAAATCATATCATAGTGACCTCTCGTCGAATGTTTACCCCTGCTGGCCGGTTGCTTGGGTAGATGTGGAAGGAGGGTGTTATAGAGTCGTATCATAGCATGGTTCACCCTCAGACTGGATGGGCTATGTGTTGGTCATGCATGCATGTCAGTTTCATGTGTCTCTCACACTTGCATTTCACGTGCTTGTTGCATTTGCATGATGTTATTTATGGTTGAGGTGATGTTGTCATGTGAAACTTGATGTTTTGTTGAGGAATGCATCATCGTGAGTGTACGACTGATTACATATCAATTTATGTCGCTTACATGTATCATTGTAGTATGCTTGGTTACATTCTTGCATGATTGGTTACATTCTTGTATGCTCAGTTGCATGTATCAGTCTTGCAGGTTTTATTTCAAGTATCATGCATCCATGCTTGATCATGTATGTTTATGCATATGTGTGGATGGTTATGCATCAGTTATGCATGTTCATGGTTGCATGTGGTCAAGTGTACAATGACGTAATGATGGTGGTTGTCATGCATGAGTTCGTGGTGTGTGTTGTTGCTGAGGTCATGCGTTAATGAATGGACCCTAGCTAGAATGATAGTTGCATGGGCATATGCTTATGTTTCATGTTTCTATATATTGCTATGATTATGTTATACACGTATCACGCTGATTTTTTGATCTTGTAGACAAGGTACCCTCCTCGAGCTATACTAAGGTACGTTGGTTTATTGTGATTTGATTTAGCTGACATAATACACCTTGTAGGAAGAAATATCAAATGGCTAGCAAGATGGTTGACTACAAAGACTCTCCCTATGCATCCGAAAAGTAGTATGCTGTTGGGAACTCTTTCGATTTGGTAGTTACACTGAGAATATTAAAGGATGAAATAAGGAGTTGTAAGGCAAATAATGACAGAATCATATAAGCACAAGAAAAGTTAATGTAGTCATACTTTAGAGCTTGTCAGATTTGCAGCGACATGGATTGCTTCGGATTAGCCATGAGTAGGAGGATAGGACTAATGGGGCATATATTAGTAGATCACATGGTGGTCACATATCATATAGAGATGACACAATCATAGATGACATATTGTTGGACACTCTAGATAGGAGAGGGGATAGAGACAGGTATGACTCTATTTCTTATTCATATAGGCATCATGATCGTCATTGTCATCATCCTTACAGGAGGAGTGATAGGGGATATTTTCTAGTTGAGTTTAAGAAAGCAAAGCCACCCACATTTGATGGAAAGATGAAGAAATCACAAGATGCAAAGGCATGGTTACTAGGCATAAAGAAATTCTTCAGGTTGCATGACTATTCAGAGAACATGAAAGCTAGAGTGGCTACTTTCAGTCTCAGAGGAAAAGCAAACATTTGGTGGGAAGACGTGAAGAGTGTCAAAGGTATAAATGAGGAAGATTTGACGTGGAGTGAATTCACGGGACTATTCAAGAAGAAGTATCTATCAGAGAGATACTTTGATGACAAAGAAAAGGAATTCTATGAGCTAAAGATGGGATCCATGATAGATGATGAATACACTAGTAGGTTCTTGGAGTTATAGAGGTATGTTCCTTACCTCAAGGAGGAGAAGGCTAAGATTCAAAGATTTGTTAGTGGATTACCAGACGTATTCAAAGATAAGATCGAGTTCAATGAGCCTAGTTCATTGGAGGAGGCCATCCCAAAGTTGAAGCGTTGTTATGAACAATCGAAGCGCAGGTCTCAAACGAAGCGAGTCTGGAAAGGCAATGGCAAGAACAAAGGGAAATGGGACAAGAAGCGAGTAAGACCACAAGATTCAAGTAACAAAGAGAATGTTGCACCATCTAAGAGATTCATTACATTAGATAGAAGATAGGAATTCTGATCGGGACAACAGAGCAAGGAGACAGGATGGAAGCCTATAGAATGTTGGACTTGTGGAAAAGACCACCACAGGTGAGATTGTCCGCAGAATGAGGGTGGTAAAACTCAGATATATAGTGCACAGGAGGCACAACCTTTTGGGGATGTTGGTAAGAGTATTCCACATATCTATGCCGCATTGGATAACAAATAGGAAAAGCACCAGGCATCTATCATTGAGATGGACGGTAAGCTTCGTGAACAAGTTATTTCTATAGTGATTGACCCTGGATCTGATTATAGCTATGTTAGTCCTGAATTGGTGGACAAGTGTGGTTTGAGTAAGGAATTTCATGCATAATCTTGGTTAGTGCAGTTGGCTACAGGTATGAAGAAATGATTTCATCATTTGGTAGAAGCTTGTGCATTTTATTTGAATGGCATGCCTACTACAACACATTTGAATGTATTACCACTGGGTTCATACAATCCGTTGGGTTGGGCATGGACTAGTTTTATCTTCATAGAACCAAGGTAGAATCTTATGATAAAGCTATTGAGTGTGTTGATGATAATGGAGAAACAAGAGTCTTACAGGTTAATAAGAAAACTACATCAGTTAGGATGGTGACAATTATGCAAGCAAAACATAGCCGCAAGAAAGGACGTAAGTTATTCACAGTGCACATTTCTAGTGATAAGGGTAAGGAAGTTGAGGATATGGATGTGTTGAGAAGGTACCCAGTTTTACAATAGTTCAAGGATGTATTTCTTGAGGACATTTCAAAGTTTCTGCCTCATAGGGAGGTAGACTTTTCTATTGAGTTAGTGCCAAGGGCAGCTCTAGCATGGAAAGCACCTTACAAGATGCGCACACCTGAGTTGGTTGAGTTAAAGTTGCATTTGAAGGAAATGTTGGAAAAGGGGTACATTAGGGCCACTGTATCACCATGGGGCGCACCGTTATTTTTTGTGAAGAAGAAAGATGGTAATCTCAGATTATGCATTCACTACAGGCAGTTGAACAAAGTGAATATCAAGAACATGTACCCTTTGTCGAGGATTGATGACTTGTTCGATCAGATGAAGGGAGCAACAATGTTCTCAAAGATTGACTTGAGATCTAGATACCATCATGTACACATTAAAGAGGAGGAAATTTACAAGACTGCATTTAGGACTAGGTATGGGCATTATGAGTTCGTTGTTGTTCCATTTCACTTAACTAATGCTCCAGCTACATTTATGTGTTTGATGAATAGTGTGTTGCGTCCATATTCGGATAAGTTTGTTATTTTGTTTGTTGATGGTATACTGGTATATTCTAAAAATGAGGAAGATCATGCCGAGCACTTAGCAGCAGTGTTGAGGTTGTTGAGAGAGCATCAGTTGTATGCTAATCTCAGCAAGTGTAGTTTCTTTCAGACTGAGGTACATTACTTGGGGCATGTTGTCTCCAAGGAGGGCATTGCAGTAGATCCAGAGAAGGTAAGGGCCATCATGGAGTGAGTAGCTCCTAAGAGTGTGGATGAGGTGAGATCCTTCATGGGTTTGGCAGGTTAATATAGGAGGTTCATCACGAACTGATCACATATTTATTATCCAATCACATCATTGCAGACGAAAGGAAAGAAGTTCGAATGGATACAGGAGTGTGAGGCTAGTTTTGAGCAGCTCAAGCAGCTATTGACACATGCAATAATGCTACAGATTGCAGATCCGGACAAAGAGTTTGTGGTATGCACAGATGCCTGCAAGAGAGGACTTAGTGGAGTCCTTATGCAGGATGGACAGGTGGTATGTTATGAGCCCCAGAAATTAAATGAGAATGAGCAGAACTACCTTCATGCATTAAAGATGCAGAGACACTATCTTCTTGGTAGGAGGTTTGTACTTATGAGTGATCACAATGGGTTGAGGTATTTGTTTGACGAGCCGAATCTGAATGCTAGGCAGGCTAGATGGTTGGCCATGATCAATGAGTTTGATTTCAAGATCAGGTACATCAAGGTAAAGAGAACAAGGTGGCAGATGCTCTCAGCAAACGGCTACATGTAAATCACTTGGCAACTAAGAGCTCCTATGGAACAAACTTACAGGATAGGATCTTGCAAGCAGGTCAACAGGATATCAAGTATATGGTGATTGTGCATAAGTTGCAACAGGGTGTAGGTACAGGTAATAGTATAGGTACAGGTGATCATACAGGTATAGGTACAAGTGTAGGTACAAGTACAGGTAATGGTACATGTACAAGTAATGGTACATGTACATGTGATAGTATAGGTAGTGGTACAGGTACATGTGGGAATACAAGTACAGGTATAGGTGTAGATGCACAGGGTATGGATTATTGTCTTACATCATCTAGGTTGGTCAGGTTTCAAGACAGAATATATGTACCAAATAACAATGAGCTCAAGAAGGTGATCTTGAGGGAGTTTCATGCGAAACCTTATTCGGGTCACTTAGGTTATCAGAAGACACTGACAACAGTGAAGAGTTCTACTATTGAACGAATTTGAAGAGGTATGTAGTAGAGTTTGTGGCAAGGTGTTTCCACTGCCAGCGAGTGAAAGTACAATGTAAGCATCCAGGTGGGATGCTACAACCGATCTCGATCCCAGAGTGTAAATGGGAGGTTATTTCCATGGATTTCATTACAGGTTTTCTGAAGACAATGGGATATCATGATTCCACCATGGTTATTGTGGTCAGGTTGACAAAGGTTGCACATTTCATTCCAGTGAAGTCTACATTCTCATATAGTGATGTAACATAGGTATTTATCCGAGATGTGGTCAGATTGCATGGTGTCTCGAAGAAGATTATGTGATACTGGGATGCAAAGTTCACTTCCAAGTTTTGGAAGGAGTTTTTTGTAGGTTTGGGCATAGAGTTGGCCTTCAGTACGACTTATCATCCACAGAAAAATGGACAAACATAAAGGGTCAATAGGATATTGGAGGACATGTTAAGGATGTATGTGATGCATCAACAACAAAAATGAGAAGAGTATTTTCCACTGGTTGAGTTCACATACAACGAAGATTATCAGGAGTCATTGAGGATGAGTCCTTTTGAAGCATTGTATGGGCGAAGTTGCGATACTCCCATCAGTTGGAGTGACCCAGTTAACAGGGTGTTGATTGGACTAGATATGTTGGTAGACATGGAACATGAAATTCAGGTGATCAAAAAGAATCTAAAGGCAACATAGGATAGGCAAAAGAGTTATGCAGCTAGGAACAAGTTGTTCAAGGAGTTCCAGGTTAGGGAACATGTATACTTGCACATCAAACTAAAGAAGAGATCCTTGCGGATTAGATCATGTGCCAAGCTGGAACCACTGTTTTGTGGACCCTTCATTATCATTGAAAGGATTGGGCTAGTAGCCTATCAACTTGCACTGCCTCTGACAGTGAAATTCCATGATGTTTTCCATGTATCTTTTCTTAAGAAGTATGTTAGATATGTTGATCATGTGATTGACTGGTCTGTATTGTAGGCAGAACGAGATGGATAATTCCAGCCAGAGCCTCAGTGTATATTGCAGAAAAAGGTGTTCATGCTCCATAACCGAGTAATTGAGCAAGTTAAGGTGCAGTGGAAGCACTTTAGGCCTGATGAAGCTACATGGGAGATGGAAAATCAAATATGGACTATGTATCCATCCTTGTTTGCGGGTTGAGGCAAAGCAGTTGATGAGCCCCCATTTTTGGTACAATTTGGGCTCATTTGGCCTACTTGCTTTGCTCAAACCATTCATCTTTTATTGCTTATGCATTCATTTCTTGGTTTATTCGTGTTGTTTGTAGGAAGAAGGGTAGGCATTCTATCTATGTGACTAATACATGATGGTTTCAGGTTTTTGGCATTAAAAGGGAGCAAAGACCACGAGAAAGGAGACAAGGAGACAGTAAGGTGGCACTGCTGGTTTTTAGGAGAGGATGTCCACAGTCTTGGGGACCTTCCTCGTGATTCCCACCATAGCTCCGAGCTCCAACCAATCTCCCCACCGAGCTTAGAGGCAGCCAACCGTTCTACAGGAACAACAGTTACAACTGTTCTACAGGATCAGCAGTTTAACCTTCAGTTGGACAGCCGAGCTCCACAAATCAAGGGAACCTGTTGGACTATCATTTTGCATAAATACTGAGGCCGTAGCCTTTTATAGGAGCTTTTTGAACTTTTGCATTACTCTTGTAATTTGGAAGTACGAGCTACAACTCGGTGTTGGTTTTTTTTGTAAGCCAGTTTTGGCATGACATCAGATTTTTGGTTATGAATAAAGGCAGGCAGATTTTGATCTCATTCTGAGTTTCTAAGGGAGCTATAGCTCTCAGGTTAGGGCCCAACCTGAGAGCAATAGACCTCCTCTGTGTTGTAATGTTATTTTCCTTTCGTTCCAGCACTTCGTTTCTTTTCTTTGACATGCAATTCGAATTTACAGTCTGCTGATTTAGTTTTTATGAGATTGAATAGGATTAGTTTATGGTGAATTTGCTTCCAGTTGCTTAGGTTAGAAGAGGATAGTTATAATTCATTGGAGCTCCAGAAAAAGGTTGTTAGAGATCACTGCCATCTCTGCTTAGGGAATGGGGTGCAGTCCATATCAACCACCAAAAAGAAACGCAGTTCTTTTCACGTCCATGCAAGCTGCAACAGTTACTTTAGTCGTAGATCCATCCATGCACTTTGGTCTTGATAATTACTTCTCCATTCCACTTCCATGCACGAGTTTCTTTCACAAACTCCACTGCTAATCATTGGTTCAAAATAGCACAGTTAACATAGGTTAAAGAGTTCTCGTTTTTGGTGACATTCATAGAGAATTTGTTTCATCTACACTGCTCCGCACCATTCCATTACCTTCCTCTTCTTTTCAACCACAACTGAAGCCACTCAACCGACCTCTGTTCATCTCGTTTACCTTCCAGCTCTCCCATTACTCACATAGCTCCATGTACTTAACCTTTCGTTGATCCCACCCTTCCAACCATCAACCCACTGCATGCACTCTTTCTCCATCTGACTTCTCTGCTCCTGAGCCATCACCAGTTCCATCTCCATCTCACCTATCCTCCCACACCACTCCAACACTTCACCATCTCCCAAAACTCCCACGGTCGAACATCCTGTAGAATTGCACAGACTTCCTGTAGAATTCCTGAGTTTCCTGTAGGATCCCCTGCAGACTTCCTGTAGAAGCCTGCAAACTCGGTTGCTGAGCATCCGAACGTGGTAGACTTCTGTGGACTGATGCTAGAGACCCTCTGGGACCTCCCCTAGCCATCCTGACCTTGCCCATGCTTTCCTTCCATTCGAACCGCTCCAGCACAGTCAAACCCTAATCAAAAGTCTCATCACAATAAATCTAACCACTTAATGAAAAAATACAAAAACATGTCTTTTCAGATGCAAGTAGCTTAGATGCATGTATTTCAGCTCACTGCAAGTAATGGCATCATTGGTAGAAGTTTCATTCACAGTTTTGCATTGTAAGGGCCTAGCTAGTCAAATTAGGGTTTACTAGGGTTTTCATGCTTTGTTGGCTTTTAGTTTCTTTCTGCAAATAGATTAGCCTCCTTTGAGTTAGCTTTCGTCCATCACTCATAAAGCTTCTTCTGTGAGCATATAGAAGTTGGCTTGAGCCCTAGCAGACTTGTGCTAGCTGACCAAGTGACAGCTGCGACAAGAGCTAGTACTTGTGCATACAACACCGTCGCTTCCAAGTTTGTACGAACTACCGGGTTGATAAAATTAGAGATAGGAAGCTCCAGGAGTTGTAGCATTATTGCTACAATACTGGATCCCACCAGCAGTTTTGGCTTGGTGTTTTGGTATATGCTTTTGTGTATGTTTTGATGATGTTGGTTTATGTGCATATGTATATGGATGTAAATACCGCCATGAGATGTGTTATAAAGATCCACTATGTGGTATGTTGTTATGATGTCATTTCATTATGTTATTGTGTTGGTTTGATTTTCAGCAGGGTGATCATTGTAAATACTGCATCAAGCTAAGTTATAAAGCTCCATCAACAGTAGGTTTTTTTCTTATAGCAGTTTTGTGGTTATAGGTGTTGTTGAACACCGAGGACAGTGTTCCCCCAAGGGGGAGGGTTATGTAATAACCATCGTCAAAATTCCATGTAATAAAGTAAATAAAGGCAAAATAATAACCATGAATGATGGGACACTTATTCCAAGATGAATGTTGGGCAGAATCCTAGTGATGGGGATCACTTGTGATTGTTTATGGCTAAGGAAATTGGAAAAGGCTTTGGAAAAGCAAAATGGAATTTTTGGAACATTTATTTATGAAAATAATGGAAATTAGGAGAAAATGGAGGTGAAAGGTCACAATTTGCATGTGAAGAGGAAAATGAAGGAAAATAATGGAAAATGAAGAAAATAGAGGGCTCATTCATAAAATGATTCTAAGGAGCAGTTAGTAACCTTTTGTCAGTTCAGTTTTGGAGCTCTCCCATTATTCTCTCTCTCTCTCATACTCTTGGAGACTTGGAATTTTCTTGGAGCACTCTTGGAGGGTGTCGCATACGTGGATTTTTGGAGCAAGAAGGCAACGAAAGAGAAGGAAAGTGTAAGAAGGCATTAGGATCAACAACTCCATCAGATTTGCTTGCAGGTATCAAGTTGCATGTATGATTTATTCACTGGTTTTAGCATGCATGGCATATACATGTGAACTATTGGCTGTGATCTATCATTGCCATGGAGGATGACCAAGGTTGACAAGGAATTGCCTAGCTGTTACACAACATTTTGTCACTATCCCTATACTCCCCATTCCTTGATCCTAGAGGAACTCGATAGTGAACCCCGCATGCTTTGCCTTCATGGAGAAACTCCCATTATGTCCCTATTCATGAGTAGATCATTTCCCTTTTGAACCATTTCCCCTGAAACTTTTGTTTTGCCCAATTTGCAATGCCAGCACTACTGACCTTTGTCTCCCCCACGCCGATGTGCAAAGATTAGCACTATTCCTTGCGTCGATCGGTGCGACTGCGCTGTGTTCCAGTCGCGCCGGTCCTGTTATGGAAAGTTTTTTAAATTAGAGCCGAAGCTTCAAGCTCTAGAAGCTTCATAATGGAAGTCTAGTAAATGGTTTGGCTAGATGGGGTCGAGGATGACAATTTGGGCTCCTTTCCCCTATAATGATGGAACTACCTCAAGGGATAAGTACTTCTCCCATGAGAAGAGGATCCATCTCCCATTCATTTTTCCTATATAAACCTCCATTCTTCCCAAGCATAGACTAGTGTGAAAGTCATAGTTAGAGTTTTGGCTGAGTGTGAATATACTATTTTAGACAAGCAAGCTATTACTAGTTGTAGCCATCTAGTTGTGTGAGGGAGAAGTGTGTTTGGTTTGGAGTGAAGCCTAAAGGGAAGAGTCTTTAAACTATTGTTGTTTGAAGCCATCATGAAGTGCTAATAGAAGTGTGTGGGAACCTGGTCTTGTCAGAGGAAGAATGCGACGTTAAGACGAATGGTTGTAATCTCTCTTTGAATATTAATCTATGCAACTATCGATTGATTTCCTACATGTTTTGTAATATTACATATTCGTGTCTTAATGATTCTTGACTTATTAAGTAGGTTGAATTGCAATTTGTCTATTATTATGTTTGTGTGCTGTTTTTGTTTACTTGTTTCAGGAGATTGAAGAAGGAAGCGAGAGATTATTGAAGTGAACAATCGAGGACATCATCAAACAGGATAGGTGACCAAGAGGTAGGCCCTCTTGATTGATTCTAACTTAAGGAAATCTTCCATATAATGTATCTGTTATGGCTAGATGCATTATTGGGCTAGAGGAATTCGTTCGTGTTCGCACTTATAATTTTACTTCACCACAAATTGGCAACTTCACTGGGGAGATCCCATCTTTTGTTTGTTTTGGATTTCATGATTTCGTGAGAACTTTGCTAGTTTCACATTTTCCCTTTGGTTCTGTTTCTTTTCTCCTGCTTACTAGCCTAAGTCTAAAATTCATAGTATTAGATCTAGTCCCTATTTTAAAATTTTTATTGTTATTTTTCCTTAGTTGCCTCAGCCAACGCACTTAATTCGCCGATAGTCACACCAATGAGCGCGAATTGCTGAGGAACATTCGCGTTGACCAGCCTCTGGCGCTTGTTGTCAGTTAGGAAGTCGCACCGATTCCTGTAAGTGAATATTAGGGTTTGTCCCCAATCTTGGCCAGTGTGTTTTGCTCTCATGATTTCGACCTTGTAAGCTTTTTAGACCGTCTTCTCCTTGACTATAAAGCTTCATTTAGCTTGCTTTGTGTGCTTGCTTGGTTTAGCCCACCCTCAGATGTGTTAAGTATGGCCCTGTGTGAAGTTCTTTTCTATTTTTTCTTTGAATCTCTTGATTGTCGCTATTTTTGGCTAAAAAGTCGCGCCGATTAGCCATCAGCTCTAGTTGTAGTACTGGTCAGTTGTGCCGATTGGCGCTACTTTTGGCCTAAAAGTTGCTCCGGTCTTAGGGGTAAGAAAAAAATCATAATTTCTCCCATTCCAGTGCCAATGTGTCTTGACCCTCAAACTCTCTTCTTCCTCTCATAAGTGACTAGGATGCTTTGTTTTCGATTGAATGAGTGAAAGAGTCTCGTTTTTTCTCTTATTTCGAGTGTCTCTTTTCTCTTTCCAAGCATAGATTACATTGCTTGGTTTGTCAATTGAAGCATTTATGTGTTTGGTTTGTTCGATTCATGGAAGAAGTTTCTTTTAGTTTCAATTATCATGCTTTGGATTTGATTGATGCTTGTTTGTTCAGAACTCTGAAATTTTCATTAAAGTGCTTTATGTGAAAGATTCATTTTGCATTTTATGAAAAGAAGAACATCATTCTAGTTTACTTAAGTGAAAATATTGCATTAGTAGTGTCATTGAGAAGCTAGGATTGCATCATCATAAGCATTGAAAATAAAATAAAACTTCTTTTGTTGTTAAGGGAAGATTAAGTGCATTTAGGATATTTATTAGTGAAAGATTTCATTCTTTGATTGTTGCATTAATTTTGTGTTTCTATCTCTTAATTAGTGATAACTTTCATTGAAGATAAATATTTCTTTTATCATATAGCTGCATATAGGAGTTTTCAGATGGTAGTGGTAGGGCCTTGTAATTGAGACTTAATTCAAGATCAACCGTTAAATCTTATTGAATTAACCTAAGGAAGCATTGAAAATTAATACTCACATTTAGTGGTCTAGGCTAGAGACGTGTTCCGACGTCTTTAAACCTAACAATTATCGTTAGCTTCGGCATTAGACATCGCTAGTACAGATTTGTGCTCCCCGTACTGTCGAGTATATAATGGGAGACCCCTCTAGGCTGCAATCCTTTATCCGTTGGAAGCCAAGTATGTCGCCTTACAAACGTGATACACTGAACACAACATTCAGTGAGATTGCCTGCCTGTACTTCTCAGTTCGCCGGGAGGTATCTGCAGTTCATGGTTGCCTGGTAATCCTGTTTACCTAGATCATCCAGAGTAGTCTTTTGATCTTTTTGACTTATTAAACTTAAAATATCATTTGAGCACTTGTCCTTTCGAGCTCGTTTCCAATTGAAAGTGATAGAGTCACCTTTCATCCTTTTCTTGACTCTTAAAATATGAAAAGGCAAAGTTTTGTTTCAGTGTCTTAAAATTAACTGCCCACAAAATATTCCTGGTTAAAGTTATCTTCCTTAGTGATTCTTTAGGGTCGATTCCAATGGCAACATTCCCAGAGTCTACCAGTCAAGGGTTCCCCTCGGATGGGAATCCTGGTCCTTTTCCTTCTTTTGGAAATGCTGGTGCTCCTTATATGGCGACATTGTCCCTCCCTGGGTTAACCATTGGTTTACCTGTCTCATTATTTTTGAGCTCTATGGTCCCAAGTGTCCAGACTCCTGTGCAAACGTCTCCTTCATTTGAATCACGTCACGATGATTCTAAGATTGACCCCTCACCTTCTTCCCCCACTTCTTCACCCTTCTCTTCTACTTCGCTTGGTTAAAGTTTGAAATCCAGTAACCGGGAGGCTAAGAAGAAGAAGAAGAAGAAGACGAAGAAGAAGAATTCAGATAAGCGAGAGGCCAACCGTGCAACGATTACTCCAAATGCACCCCCCGCCGACAAACCTTATGATCCTTCGCGGAAGGTAAAATTCCCTTGCAGGCTATGTAAGGGTGACCATCTCCTTCAGGACTGTCCTGGCATTCCCAGAGTCTTAGAGGTATGGTCTCAAAACCTGAACCGACCATCCCTGTCGTCCTCTAGCGATCATGTCGATGTTACGCCTTCAACTAATGATGGTAAGAAGAAGGGAAAGATTAGATTCCCTTGTAGATTATGTGAAGGACAACATCTTGTTCACCTTTTCTCTCTTATGGATAAAGCTTCCAAGGTTTTGGAAAACCTTGCAGTTCCTCAACCCAAACTTCCTGTTAGTTATCAGAGGCTTTCTTCTAACCCTCTCCTAGTTGGTAAAGAGATTGACTTGGATTCATCTCTTTCTTGTCCTACTCTTCCTGAGCGAGACTCTCTTGTGTCTATTCCGACCAACCATTGGTCAAAAAGAGTGTCGACTTGGTTTCACCACCAGTTGCTCACTCTGTTCCGAAGGAGAGTGTCGTTCATACTGCTCATGTTCTTCTTGTCTCCTCAGATTCTCATGAATCAAACAGTGTCCCTCCCGTCCCAGTTGTTTAGGAGAGTCCTTCTCCTATTCCTGTACAACATGTGGGTAATCATATGATGCACCCACCAAGTAGTTCTGTCGTTTCTTTCGATTGGAGTCACTTTACTGCTTTCCGCCTCCCATCTTATGTGCCTTTCTAGATCACAATACAAGCCTATAATATGGTAGTACCTGGCACTATATTAGATGAAGGCGCGTCTGTTAGCATCATGTCTTCTACCACTTGGCAAGATTTGGGTTCCCCACATCTTGTGCATGTCACTCAGAATCTGTTGGCTTTTAATAGAGGAACCAGCTAGCCCATAGGGCTCCTTCCGAAGTTCCCTATTACTTTGGAAGGGAAGACCATCTATACAGACATGATGGTAGTCCAAGGTCCTTTAGATTTCAATCTTCTCCTTGGATGCGACTATGTTTATATCATGGGAGCTCTTGTTTCTTCCTTTTTCGTGTGGTTTGTTTTTCGCATGAAGGGAGAATAGTGACCATTGATCAATTGTCCTTCATTGGTCACCAGACGCCTCCTTTACAACCATCATCCCCTATCATATCTTGTTTGCAGGCAGTATCTTCCTCGCCATAGGTCAATTATGTGGCTACCCGTTCCGTCTCCACATCTGTTGATGATCACAGAGATGGTATAGTACATTATGTACTAGGGCCATTGTAACCTGATCTGTCTTTGGTACCAAATGACATGTATTCCTCCCGGAGCGTGGTCCTTCTGTTTAGTGAAGACCTCTTGGGAGTCATGTTCTTGTATGGTCCATGAACATGAGTCATAAGCATAGTTCCTTGTCTTGTGTCAAGCTTGTTAAAAAAGGAATGAAGGTGTCCAAGGACAATTTTTCCTGTATCAACCTTGTTAAAAAATGAAACAAGAGTCATGAGGGTAGTTCCTGGTCTTGTGTCAACCTCGTTAGAAAATGAAACAAGGGATGAACATAGTTCCTTGTCTTGTGTCAAGCTCGTTAAAAAATGAATCAAGGTGTTTGAGGACAATTTTTCCTGTATCAACCTCGTTAAAAAATGAAACAGGAGTCATGAGGAGAGTTCCTAGTCTTGTGTCAACCTCGTTAAAAAATTAAACAATAGATGAGCATAGTTCCTTGTCTTGTGTAAAGCTTGCTAAAAAATGAATCAAGGTGTCTGAGGATAGTTTTTCCTGTATCAAACTCGTTAAAAAATGAAAGAGGAGTCATGAGGATAGTTCCTGGTCTTGTGTCAACCTCGTTAAAAAATGAAACAAGGGATGAGCATAGTTCCTTGTCTTGTGTCAAGCTCGTTAAAAAATGAATCAAGGTGTCCGAGGACAATTTTTCCTGTATTAACCTCATTAAAAAATGAAACAGGAGTCATGAGGATAGTTCTTTGTATTATGTATACCTTGTTAAAAAATGAAACAAGGAGTCGTGAGCATAGTTACTTGTCTTGTGTCAAGCTCGTTAAAAAATGAAACATGGGTATCGAGGATAGTTCTTTTACTGTGTCAACATCATTAAAAAATGAAACAACTCCCTTTTCCAAATTGATTCTTTGATTAAGATCTCGTAAAATCCTAGTCTAGTCTTTCCTGGATCTCGAAAGTGAACCTTCATTCCATTCACCTAGTTGAATGAAATGAAGCTTGGGGGCATGTACCTTGATTGAGTCATTATGTTGGGGGCATGCAAACTTATAGCAAGCATAGTTTTTCGTTTCAAGCTTGTGTAAACATGAAACTAAATTCAAGCAGAGTTCCCCATGGTTCAAGCTTGTGTAAAAATGAACCCATGCCCAATTTACATCTCGTGATTGCTCTTTTTATTAGCTGATTTATGCTAGATGAGCCTTGGTTTTTTCAATATTCCATTGCCACCATCTCTTTGGCCGATCATATGATTTCACTTGGTTTTTTTTCCTTTCCTGAGGGACCGCAGCGATGAGTGGGTTTATTAGCCAGCCTCTTGACCATTACATGTTTTAAGCAGTTCCACCATTGCCAGAACCAGTTGCTACCCTTTATAACACTTGGTGGGCCCCAGTATTGCAACAATAATGCTGCAACTCCTAGAACTCCTTTCTTTACTTTTATCAACCCGGTAGTTCGTAACAAACTTGGAAGCGACGGTGCTGTATGCACAAGTACTAGCTCTTGCCACATCTGTCACTTGGTCAGCTGGCACAAGTCCGCTAGGAGCTTAAGACAACTTCTATGAGCTCTTAGAAGAAGCTTTTTAATTGATGGATGAAAGCTAATCTCGAAGGAAGCTAATCTATTTATGAAAAGAGATTGAAGAACTGAAGGAAAACGCAAACCCTAACAAACCTTAATTCTACCAGCTAATCCTACTGATGCAAAGGAGAGAATGCAAACTACTGAAAGAGATTCCATTACTTCTATGAAGGTAAAATACATGTGTTTAGACTACCTCTATCTGAAGAAAACATCTTTTTGTATTTTTGATTAAGTTGTCAGTTTCATCATGCATATGCTTTCACTGTTCTTTGACTATGCAGGGGTGGATCAAGGAGGAGAAATGCTTGGAAGAGGTCGGGAAGGTTCAGAGAGGGTCTAAGGAGTCCCTAACACCCTTCCAGAGAGTTTCACAAAATTTGGCTATCAAGAAACCTTATTTGTGAGCTTCTACAGGAAGTCTACAGGGGTTCTACAGGATGTTCAGGAATTTCTACAGGATGTTCAGAAATTTCTACAGGATGTTTAAAAATTGGATTTTGGAGGATGGGTGAGTGAGGGAAGATGCATGAAGGGATATGGAGGTAGGATAGGGGTCTGAAGTGGCCTAGGGATTGGTGGATGGAGTGATGAGAAGGTGTAGATGGCTAAATTGGCTCAAAGAAGGCCGAAACAGATTGCGCAAAAAGGTAGGGTTACGTGGGCAAGAGGACAAATGTGAGATGAGGAATCTAGTTAGGAGGTGGAGCAGATGGCTTTGATGAAGCTTAGGTGGATGAAAGAGTGGTAGAGATGCCCTACACCGTATACATTCAACTGAATCAAAAAAGTCTTGCAAGTAATCAAAGTCCTATATAATCTGATCTAACTGACAATACATTGAATGAACAACAACTTTATTTGAAAGAGAAACATGTATATCAACTATGCAATGAAACATTTCAGAGATCTGAACACATAAACAACTTCTGCAAATGAAAACAGTACACTAAGGATTGCATGGTAAAGCAAACTAGTGTTTTTGTTTGGGACAGCACGGTTACTTCAATTCCAGCCCCTGATCCAATAAGGAAGAGGTGAAACCAACAGTATTTGTTGACCCTTTTTTGGAGCCTTTTTCCTGTTATTATCCTACCAATCTATTCTAAAAATCTGAAGCATTCTATTCATAAATAGTGACCTGGTTAATCCACACAACTTAATCTGACTAATAGAAATACATTTGCAAATGCACAATAGGAAAACAACGATGCTTAAAGGAAAGATAACAGTACATAAAGGAGGCCCTAGGCTCTCAGGTTGGGCCCAACCCTGAGAGCTACGGCTCCTATAGAAAACTCAGAGTTGATATGAAATAGGACTACTTATCATTATCAAAAAATAGTCATCAGTCAAGAGTTATGCCAAAATGGCTACAAGAAAACGAGCTAAAGCTGACAGCACTGTAGTGCAAAAATATGCAATGGTTTCAAAAGTCCCTTACGAAGGCTGAGGCCTTCTCATTTATACACCACGAGGGCCCTAGTAGGCCTCCTAAATCTGGGGGACTTGGCTGTCCAACTGTCAGTAGACAATCCCTTTTCCAAAATCTGCTTGGCTGCCTTCAAGATCCGGTTTTGGTGGCCTGTGAGCTCGAAGTTTGAGGGTGAAGATCCTGAGGAAAGGCTATTTAATGTCATAGACAACCCCCCTACGAATCCTCACCTCAAGCTTGGCTATCTTCTAGCCCATGATTGCTCGGTTTTGCTCCAACATGTGTCAAAAAAACCTGAAATAAGCACGTTTTAGCCACCTAGGAAGAGTGACCACCCTTATTTGTACAAATGACATAAACATACTAAAGAATATTGCATAAGCTATGAAAAATGGAGGATTGAATAAGGACTGAACAAGGATAATTAGGTAAAATGAGCCCAATAAGTTACCCAATTTGGGGCTCATCATCACCCCCCTGCTAAAAGGGTTGCTCATCCTCAAGCAACTAGTCCAGCTCCTCGTCCTTAATTGCTTTGATCGCCTCCCTCACATCCCAGGCTTCTGAAGTAGTGTCCTCGTCACTGTCATGGAATCTGGCCTTCCTTTCCACCTCTTCCCACTTCTTCTGTTCTTCTTCTTCTGTGCCTCCTTCTAAGAATCCCAAAAGCAAAGGGGGACTTAACTTGAGGCCTATCCAGCTGGCCTGGAGGTTCTGCATAGACTTTTTGTAGAGAGGCACTCATGCCAAGGCCTCCCTCATTCTAGTTGGAGTGTGGTATTCCCTGATTTTGAGGCTGTGGGACAATGTGTTCCACCTACGGGTGCAAGCATGAACACAATTGTCCCCCAATAGTCGCTCCATATCCTCAAAGTGTGCTATGGCCTGAGCCTGCCGATCCATGTACTCTAACAGAGCCTGAGAGTTGGTTGCTAGGTGCTGGTGGGCAGATATCAATGCTGTGGGGTCCCTTGGATATGCTCTAATTAGCAGTGGTTCTCGTAATTCTCGGTCCATGACATTTCTGACCTCTGCCGCTCTCTTTTCTTTGTGGTTTAGCCATGAGGTCATTGCCATCAGCTTCATGTCCCCTACTACTGTGTTGGGGTCCCATGAGGTTATATTTGGAAGGGCCAAATTATGAAGGTAGAACTCTGATAGCTTGGCCTTGTCTTCCGATGAACTGCTGTTACATAAATCCTTGAACTGCTGGTGGTTTTGGATTTGGGCGATACCCCTCTGTGCCAACGTGTTGATTTGGAATTGCAGCCACTGATCCCTGAGGTATAGGCCATAGGATTTGGCCGGCTGCCTACATTGCAGAGCTTCCATTGCCCAACTGGCCATGCAGGCCAGTTGTGCCTCCTTTTCTTGCACCTGCTGTTTTAGAGATTGTATCTCTAGGCCTGCTTGCAATTCCCTTTCCTGTAGTTGCCGGTTTAGTGCCTCAAGTTCAGCTTGCATTCCTTCTTTTCCCTGAGGCTCTTCTGTGGTGTCCTTGGCTGCTGTGTCCTCTTCTTTCCTCTGTCCTTGTAGCTGTAGCTGCTGTTTGAGCTGCTCATTTTCTTCCTGTAGCCTGACCCGCTGGATGCTCTCCACATGTCGCACCATAGCCAATTCTCTTCTGGCCTCTTTGAGCTGCTCCTCCAGAGGACCTATATCTGCTACTCCCTTGGACTTAGCGATTTTCATCCAAGTGTGGGTCCTCACCCTCTCTTCCTCTAGTGCGAGGAAGAGTGGCACTGTGAATTTCTGAGGAATGATCTTTCCAGCCTCCAAGAAGTTATAATAGGAGTCCAAGCTGGGCTAGGGTCTAGGTTCCATAATGTACTCGACCAATTCTTCCTTCTGGGGTGATTTGGCTGCCCCACCCTCCATTTCTTCGGTCTCCTTCAGTCTAGCCAATGTTTCCCGTAGAATAGTTTCAGCATCCTGTAGAGAGGTTTTTGTGTCCAACCTTTCCATTCTCTCCCTCCAGGTGGACGTCTTCGAGCTTCCCCGCTCATAAGTGATGGATGCCTTGGAGGGGGACCTCTCCTTTGGTGTGGTAGGGGTATCTGTAATTGTGATTGGCTCTTTTGATGGAGGCTAGGGTTTGCCAGTCTTAATCCTCACACTCCTCCTTGCCTTAAAATACAGGGGAGTCTCCCTCTTTCGCTTTTCCTTCTGCTTGGGAGAGGTGCTTAGGGTGGCCAGCACAACTACTGCCTCCCTAGCTAGAATCTCGGCCGATTTCTCCTTTTGCTGCCCTTTTTCAGACTTCCTGTAGAAATGCCTGTAGAGGCTAGTTTCTGGCTTCCTGTAGAAGCAGTTTTTGGACTTCCTGTAGAAATGGCCTTCTGGCTTCCTGTAGAACCAATTGGCACTGTTTTAGCCTGCTTGGCTGAGGGTTCTTTTTCCTTTAGCTTGGCTAAGGCTACGTGAGGGGTGCCTTCACTGGCTTGGACTTTCTTGGTCCTTTCTGCCCTGCTCTGAAGTCTTTTCTCCCTGGGTGTTTGTGTCTTTTTACCACCCACTGTTTTGGCCTCAGCAGCTTGGCCTTTTTCTCTTGGCTCTTTTTGTTATTTCTTTGGTGGTTTGCCCGGGGTTTCTTGACCTTTAGCTTTCTTTTCTGCCTCAGTGTGCTCCTTCTCCTCACTGCTGGAGGAAGTGAGCTCCTCAGCCAAAATTCGGATGTCATCATCCTTAGACATATTTCGAAAAATTTCCCAGGAGAGAGGGACAGTGTAAGTATGGAGTGCATCTTCCACGAGGAGCTTGATAATCCCATGATGGGCCAGCTAGTCTGGTGTCCCCTCCCTCAGCTTTGTGGTACACCCAATCAAGGATTGCAGGAGGAAGTAGGGGATGCTCAATTTTTGTTCTGAGGGCAGATCCATTTGGTGCCTGAGTTCTGTTAGCAAATGGAAATGATAACCATATACGATGCTGAATCGCCCCTCACAGGTAATATACTTCATAATTTGGAGGCTGACTTCGCTCCAAAATGGCTGTAGGCTGGTTCTTCGGACCCCATTCTTGTCCTCTAAAAATTGTTCCTCTGGCAAGAAGAACTCCTTTTTAGCCTTTTGACCCAATTTTCTCTCCTCCTTATCCCAGGGTACCCCCATCGGTAGGTCAGTGACTCTGCTAATGAGCTATGGGGTGAGTCTTAGGTTCAATCCTCTGAAGTTGACAGTGGCTAGTGTCTTCGATTTCGGCTTCAGGGACCTTAGGAATTCTTCTGTAATTTCATCATCGTGACCTTGAAGTTTGTCACAGAATGTCATCCAGTGTGCACGGGAAAATAAGTCTACCACCTCAGGGGTTTCTCGGAGTTTCTTGGAGTCCGAGGGTTCCTTTCGGATAAACCCTCCTGGCATGGTGAAAAAGACTCTGTTTTTGCTTGTGCTTTGAGCAGAAAGGGAATTCTAGGTCTGTCTCCTTCTCAGAGTGTTAAAAACGGTATTTGCAGGCCTCTTCGTATCAATTCCTCTGTTTTGAAACCTGACTGCTTGTGTACAGAAGGAAGACACGGGATTTCTCTAAACAGAGTGCAGGGCTATGTTACCAACATACACACAAACATATAACATTCACAGTTTTTCCACCGGTTAGCCTTGACAGTGTCTCACTTCTCTACAGGATGGATTTAACTCAGGACTTCATGGAGAAAATCTTGGACGTAAACCACAAAGACAATTTCATGCAACGATAAGTAAACTGCTTTTGGATTCGCAGACAAACTTGCTTTTAAAAATTTTTCTACCCCAGCACGTCGAATTCACCACCTTTTGAACTATTTAGCATGGGAAAGGTATGTTCGGGCTTACCTTTCTAGATTTCCACCCTCGACGTGAACAGTCCAAGCTTCTTCATAATGCCGAGCTTCCTGTAGCGCACCCTCCTGTAGAAAGCTTTCCTTGCTTCTGGAGGACGTTACGGTGGTTCTAGACGAGTCTGAGCTGCGGAAGGACGTTGGAACAGACTGAGAAGCTTGGGCTAACAACTTGCAGAGGAGGAGGACGCGTACTCGGCTGCAAAAATGGTTGCAAGTGCGAATGACAGCAGTTTACCGTGAGTTATTCGACCGGCCAATTTGAAATGCTGCGGAATTCATGGCACGGGGGTGAGCTGTCTAGGCCGATCCGTTGGCCGACGTCACAGCCATCATTCCTCAGCGTGTCTCTGACCACTGAATCCTTCCCTCTGCATTCACCACCGCCATTTCTGTCATACTGCCGATTCTCCCCGACTGGACACTTCCCACGTGTCAACTGCCCGTCTTTTTGGCATAACCAAGCCCATTCGGATCCTACGAGGCCATCTAACTGGCTGTGGGTGGCCAGTTGAATGGCCACCACCCTTGTTCAATCCGCCCATTCTCACAGTCATGAAAATTAAGACTATTTTTCATGTAATTCGACGAATAAGGTTAGGCACTTACCTGTGCGACCGTGGATGTTTTTTCAGGCTTCAGGATGAGGAATGCTGGATTTGCTTGCTGTTGCTTCATGCACGGGTGTTGGAGCTCCTCTTCCATTGGCTGATGCTGGTTCCAAGACCTTGAGACCCGACCCTCTGGTGGTGAATGCTGCATGCACTGACTTCATTTGATGTGAGCTGCTGGTGTCTCCATGGTATGTGCTCCAGTCGGATCAGTTGCTACAGGATTCCTGTAGGACATCCTATAGTCGTTTCTCCTCCTGGGGTGCATGCTGAAAAAAAAAAGTTGCGTTCACGGATGAAGGGTCCTAAGGGTGCCTTGACAGGGAAAGTGTGTGGGCCTCTGCATGCTTTATTTTTCACTTGAAAAAATAATTTTTTATCTGAGAAAACATGGTTCTGGTATGACTGTGCAGGTATATTCAACCAGATGGTGGCAATGGTGGTGAAAGGGGATGAAACAAGTGGAGGATGGAAGAAAAGAGTGGTTGCATGTCTCCTCAATAGGCTTCAAGCTTCAAATCCCTCTCCATAATCGATTCTGGCCTGCCCAAAGGCTCTACAGGATGTTTCCTGCAGAAATACAGAACTTCCTGTAGAAAGTCCTGTAGCTTCCTGTAGAAGGTGGAACCATGACTAGATTGTGTCCGAACCCTGAAACAAACGAGTGTTCATGGAGGGAGTGGATGTGAGGATGCCTAGTAACTTGGTAGGGACCCTTGTCCTTGTGTTGGGAGGCCTCCTTTCTGCATTGTGTTCCTGCAACCTACAACAATTTCCAGGGATTAAACTTGTTTTTTCTCTTTGTTTCTTCCTTCTTTTTCTTTCTCTTTTTTTTTTCTCTCTCTCTTTTTTTTTTTAAGAGACAGCAAGGGCGCCTCAATGAGGTTTTCACCCCTACTATCTACCTTGGGTGCCTCAGAGAGGTTTTCGCCCAAGGGTCTTTTTATTCAAATTCTTTTTCAGAGAGACACCAGGGGCGCCTCAATGAGTTTTTCACCCCTACCATCTGCCTTGGGCACCTCAGAGAGGTTTTCACCCAAGGATCTTTTTTTTATTGTATTTTTTATTTTATTTTATTATTTTTTATGATGATGCTGAGGGTGTGGCCAAAACAGAGGCAGAACCCTTCTCTATTACCAGCACTGATTTTTCCACAGTTTCGATGAACTCTTGCCTCGAAAGAGGTTTCCTGTAGATCTTTAGTCGATGCCCATTGACGAGCATGGGGATGGCTTCTTCATCAATGGTCCGGATAAGGACGGAACCATTGTCATTACATTTCTCTACTCTATATGGTCCTAACCATCTTGTCCTCAGCTTCCCTTTGAAATCCTTGTATCTTGAGTCATACAACAGCGCCCAATCTCCCGGATGGAATTGCTTCTCATTAAGGTGCCGGTCATACCATATCTTCCTTTGGAGTTGAACTACTTCTAAGTGGAGGAGGGCTTGCATTCTTTGTTCGTCTAACCCATTCAACTGCAATAATCTCTCACGTTGAGCATGGCTGAGATCTAGGTCCAGCTGAGCTGCCACCCTCAATTTATTGTACTCGAACTCTATGGACAACAAAGCTTTTCCTGTAGACCAGCTCATAAGGTGTGAAACCGGTTGTGGTCTTCCAAGTGGTGTTGTAGGCCCAGGTGGCCTCAACCAGGTGATTTGCCCAATCCTTTCTGCTGCTACTCACAACCTTGGTCAAAATCCCTTCCAATGCTCGATTAGTGACTTCCACCTGCCCATTTGCTTGAGGATGATAGGGGGTGGAAGTCTTGTGCTTGATCTTGTGATGAGCGAGCAAATCTTCAATGAGGTTGGAGGTGAACTGGCTTCCTTGATCTGTGACTAACTCTCTTAGGTAGCCAAACTTGTAGAAGATATTTTCCCTCAGAAACTCAGCCACCTTTTCTTTTGTTGCTGCTTTGATTGCCTTTGTTTCTACCCACTTGGTCAGATAGTCGGTGCACACAATGATGTAAGACCGTTGCTTTGAAGGAGGGTTGATAGGACCCATAAAATCCATGCCCCACTTCTCAAATGGCTCGAAGGTCACTTGAGGTTGGAGAGGCATTTCATCTCTTGGAGTCGGTTTCCCCATCCTCTGACATCGGTCACACTAGCTGACATATCTTCTGACATACTGATGGAGAATAGGCCAATAGTAGCCTACCTGTAGAATTTTGAAGGCAGTCCTTTTTGCTGCAAAGTGGCCTCCACAAGGTCCATCGTGACAGGTTAGGAGGATGTCAAAGACTTCCTCCTCCCTAACACAACGTCTCAAGATCTGATCTGGACCAAGCTTAAACAAGTTGCCCCTGATCCATGTGAATGGGGCACTCTTCCTTACAATTCTGCTCTTCTCTTTTGAGGACAGATGCAGAGGGAACTGTGCTGAGACCAAGTAATTTTCTATATCAGCAAACCATGGAGAGAGTGCTGAGATAGCAAATAGATGTTCATCTGGCATCTGGTCATCCACTGTTCCTTCTTCACCTGCAGGCAAATCCAATCTCAACAAGAAGTCAGCAACAACATTTTCTTTACCTGGTTTGTCAACGATAGTCAAATCAAACTGCTGCAACAAAAGTAACCATCTAATAATACGAGCATTCACATCAGGCTTATTCATTAAATATCTAATCGCAACATGATCAGCATGTACAAATGTTTGATAGCCAGTGATGTAGTGTCGGAACTTGTTCAGGGAATGGACCATGGCCAGGAACTCCTTCTCAGTTACAGTATAATTCAATTCTGCCTTGGATAAGTTTTTGTTGACAAAGTATATGGCATATGGAAGTTTTTCCTCAACTTGTCCTAAGGCTGCCCCTATGGCTTTTTTCGAGGCATCAGTGTGGATGTGGAAAGGTAGGGCCCAGTTTGGACCTCTTAAGATCGGGGTGGATACCAGCTTTTCTTTCAACTCATCCAGTGCCCCTTGACAGTTGTTAGTCCATTTAAAATCAACATCTTTCCCTAAGAGTCCAAACAAAGGCGAGGCTAGCTTGCTGAAATCTTTAATGAATCTTCGATAATATCCTGCTAAGCCTAGGAAAATCCGAACATCCCTTACCTTTTGAGGAGGTGGGACCCTTTGGATGATAGCAATTTTATTAGGATCCACCTGTAGTCCTTGGCGAGAAATGGTATGTCCTAGCACGGTCCCTTCAGTCATCAGGAATTCACATTTTTCAGGACTGAGGGACAGGTTCATCTCTATGCACTTGCTTAAAACTTTTCCCAGGTTGGACAAGGCTTCTTGGAAGCTAGACCCATAAGGAGTAAAGTCATCCATATAGATTTCCACCGAATCATGAACCAACTCGGCAAAGATGCTCAGTATAGCTCTTTGGAAAGTGGCAGGGGCATTGCATAGCCCAAAGGGAAGGACACGATAGGCAAAGGTACCCCAAGGATAGGTGAAGGTGGTTTTATCTTGGTCTTCCGGGCTGATTTGGATCTGGTTATACCCGCTGAACCCATCTAGGAAAGAGAAAAACTTCTTCCCTGCCAGTCCATCCAACACCTGATCTATGAAAGGCAAAGGGAAGTGGTCTTTCTTAGTGGCTTTGTTAAGTTCCCGGTAATCTACACAGATTCTCCACTTCCCGTTCTTCTTGGGTACCAACACCAGAGGGGAAACCCATTCGCTGTCCGAGATGAGGTAGATGAATCCTGCATCCAACCATTTTTGCACTTCATGTTTAACAATGTCCTTAAGGGCTGGATTCATTCTCCTCTGAGGTTGCCTGACTAGTTTACAGTCCTCCTTAATGTAAATATGATGGGTACAGACCGAGGGATGGATTCCTTTCATTTGCTTGTAGTTCTAGGCAAAAGCCTCCAAATGTCGGGTCAAGAGGCTACATAGCTTCTTTTCCTGAGAGGGAGAGAGAGAGGAGCTGATCTTTAAAGTTCTTTCAGGGCCAAACTCCACATTCTTAACTCTGGGAGTGGTCAGATTAGTCACACATAGGTCCACTAAAGCACTGGCTTGGGTATCTTCCACCAACTCTTCCAAGGATAGTGCACCGAGTGGAGGATTTTGGATCAAGTTCTCAATCAAATCATCCTCGGTTTGAGGATCTCCCCTGGTGGTTTCTATGGTGCACAAGGGTGCAGAGTATACCTCATCCTCATCTCCTTCTTCCATCTAGAGCGGTAAGTCATGTTCTAGCAGGGGCTGGGCAGGAGGGTATAGGACTAGCTGGTTGGACATAGGACCATTTTTGATGGTCATGTTTCCAGCTCGGCAACTGATGTAAGCATCCGCAGTGGCTAACCAAGGCCTTCCCAAAATGAGGGGGTATCCACTAAGCTTTGCCTTTCGTTGAAGGACTAAGAAGTCCGCAGGATACTCCCAAGAGTCAACCGAGACCAAGACATCCTCCACAATTCCTTCGGGAGTCACGGTGGAGCGATCTTCCAATTGCAGGACTGTCAAAGTCTTCCTTAAGGAACCCTGAAGGTTGAGTTTAAGCATGGTGTCCCTGGTCATCACATTAATGGCAACCCCTAGATCAATCAAGGTATGGGGGATAATGGTGCCATTGATGTGGACATCAACTACAAGACTCCCAGGGTCCAAATAATTTGGACAAATTACTTGCCCCAACATTAGATCAGACAGTTGTCCTATGACATTGATCGTCGAGGCATCTCTCTTTCTCCTACCTGGGTGCCTGAAACATTTCTTCTTAATCAATTTGTTGTATATCGGTACATCTTTGATGGCCTGGAGAAGGGGTATTTTCACACACAACTGTTTTAGTTCCCCCAGAAGTTCAGTCTCCTTTGGGTTTGGTTGTGAGGTTACTGTTAGTCGCTCAGGAAAGGGTGGAATGGCTTTGGGTTCACTTTTCTGTTTCTCCTCTTCGTCCTCTGGGGGAGGAGGTTGGCGATCTGGAAGGGTCTTTTCAGATCGCAGGTTGATCTCCTGGATCTCCACAACATAAGTAGGACATGTTGTTTCCCCAGTGTATACCTGCTGGGCTTGTCGGTTGTTGGGGTTCGGGTTCGGTTGGGCAGGCATCTGGGGTTGTCTTGGAGGAGCAGGAGGTAATGGTTGTGGTTGAGCCGGTGGTGGAGGCAGAATGGCGGGAGGAGAGTTGTATTGGGGCCTCCACCTAGGTTTAGGTGCATTCCACTGAGGCTGTGGCTGGACATGTGAGTGAAACGAATGAGCAGTGGGTTGAGAATGGTATTGAGGTGGATAAGACCACGGAGGAGGTGCAGACCAGGAAGGATGAGCAGGGGGACCCCAAGAAGGCATGTGAGCAGATTGGTTGGGGCTATAATAAGATTTGGTTGTCCCTTGCATCCCTTGCTGGTAAGGTCTAGGTCCATGCGGTCGCCTTTGGTTGAGGAAGTAGAGAGGTTCAGTGGGTGCCTCAGTCCCTTGGTACATGGCTTTGAATCCGGGCAAGGTTGGGCATTGGTTTGTAGGGTGGTTCTCCTCACAAATGAAACATACCTCCACTGAGTGTAATGGACACTCGTTCTTAGGGTGCTTCCTCGTACATCTGGGACAGAAAATGGCCAAAGCCCTCTCAACTTCCTCTTTCTTTTGTTGGATTCGGAACGTATCAAGTTGCATGGCAATGGCCTGTCTCACCTCACTTTTGAGGTCTTCCAGCTAATTAACAAACTCATGCTTGCAGAAGGTAGTACTAGCTGAAAGTGGATTCCCCCTACCTCTCTTCTAGGCTGCCCTAGAGTGGTTTCTAAACACAGTCTTTATATCCTCATAAGGTAGTTGGTAAATATCCCCTCCAGCTAGCATGTGAAGGGTATCTAGAAGGTCTTCAGGGACTCCTCGGAGCAGAACCAACTTTAGAGATTCAGGGTCAAGTGTGCACTTGGCCCGTTTATAGCTAAGTTAAAACCTTTCCTCATAGTCCTCTAGAGACTCATCATTTCCCATGGTCATCCGAAAGATTCCCCCCTTGGTTTCCTTTGACCTACAGTAATCCCGGTATTTGTTGTTAAAGGCTTGCTGCATCTGAGCCCAAGTAGTGATACTATTTCCAGGTAACCCCATGAACCAGCGTAATGTTGCATCCTTGAGGGTGGAGGGAAAAAGTTTCAACTTTTGCTCGTCTTCTGTATAGTCATAAGTTCGACAAAGGACAACAAACTCAAACAGGAAGGTATCAGGGTCTTCAGTGGTCAATCCATGGAAATGAGGTAAGGCTGAGGGACTTATGTTCTTCATTTTCATGTCCCCATTAGTCTCTCGGATGGGGAAGGTACCTTCTATTCTTTCATCATCGTCTCTACCATTTCTATTGTCAGCCATAGTCTCACAAGGAATATTTTCTTGCTCTTCTTCTGTTATAGGATCTTCGTATATCTCAGGAGGTTCACCTATAGGTTCTTCTGGATCACTGCCACCAAAGAAGAGTGAAGGGTGACTTAGTGAAGTGGTGGGGGTGTTGGGTAGGAATTTTCCGGTATTATCTCTGTTCCTACGAGGCATGAAAGGACTTTTGGTTGCTTTTGCTTTTTTCTGCTTGTACCTGCAAAACTGAAGTAGATTGAACTGCAACTAACTATCTTGCTGAAATGAAAATGCGGAATTGAAATGAAAGCAGGAAAGGACTAATCTATTTTGCTCAAATGAAATTGCAGGAATGAAAGGCTAGTCTACGCTTGCAGAATTGAAAGGCTAATCTACGCTTGCAGAATTGAAAGGTTAATCTACGAAAGCAGGAAATGTCTAGTTTACTTTTGCAGAAATGAAATTGCGGAATGGAAATGAAATAAACTACTTAGCAGAAGGCGAGAGTAGGAAAATAGAAGAAAAGCAAAAATCACAAATACTCTGATGCTTCCCCGGAAACGGCGCCAAAAAGAGTGGTGGGCCCCAGTATTGCAGCATTATAGAACTCCCTTCTTTACTTTTATCAACCCGGTAGTTCGTAACAAACTTGGAAGCGACAGTGCTGTATGCACAAGTACTAGCTCTTGCTGCAGCTGTCACTTGGTCAGCTGGCACAAGTCCACTAGGAGCTTAAGCCAACTTCTATGAGCTCTTGGAAGAAGAATTTTAATTGATGGATGAAAGATAATCTCGAAGGAAGCTAATCTATTTGCGAAAAGAGATTGAAGAACTGAAGGAAAATGCAAACCCTAACAAACCCTAATTCTACCAGATAGTCCTACTGATGCAAAGGACATAATGAAAACTACTGAAAGAGATTCCATTACTTCTATGAAGGTAAAATACATGTGTTTAGACTACCTCTATCTGAAGAAAACATCTTTTTGTATTTTTTATTAAGTCGTCAGTTTCATCATGCATATGCTTTCACTGTTCTTTGACTGTGCAGGGGTGGATCAAGGAGGAGAAATTCTTGGAAGAGGTCGGGAAGGTTCAGAGAGGGTCTAAGGAGTCCCTAACACCCTTCCAGAGAGTTTCACAAAATTTGGCTATCAAGAAACCTTATTTGTGAGCTTCTACAGGAAGTCTACAGGGGTTCTACAGGATGTTCAGGAATTTCTACAGGATGTTCAGAAATTTCTACAGGATGTTTAAAAATTGGATTTTGGAGGATGGGTGAGTGAGGGAAGATGCATGAAGGGATATGGAGGTAGGATAGGGGTCTGAAGTGGCCCAGGGACTGGTGGATGGAGTGATGAGAAGGTGTATATGGCTAAATTGGCTCAAAGAAGGCTGAAACAATGATTGCGCAAAAAGGTAGGGTTACGTGGGCAAGAGGAATGATGTGAGACGAGGAATCTAGCTAGGAGGTGGAGTAGATGTCTCTGATGAAGCTTAGGTGGATGAAAGAGTGGTAGAGATGCACTACACCGTATACATTCAACTAAATCAACAGAGTCTTGCAAGTAATCAAAGTCCTAGCTAATCTGATCTAACTGACAATACAGTGAATGAACATCAACTTTATTTGAAAGAGAACCATGTATATCAACTATGCAATGAAACATTTTAGAGATTTGAACACATAACCAACTTCTGCAAATGAAAACAGTACACTAAGGATTGCATGGTAAAGCAAACTAGTGTTTTTGTTTGGGACAACACGGTTACTTCAATTCCAGCCCTTGATCCAATAAGGAAGAGGTGAAACCAACAATATTTGTTGACCCTTTTTTGGAGCCTTTTTCTTGTTATTATCCTACCAATCTATTCTAAAAATCTGAAGCATTCTATTCATAAACAGTGACCTGGTTAATCCACACAACTTAATCTGCCTAATAGAAATACGTTTGCAAATGCACAAAAGGAAAACAACGATGCTTAAAGGAAAGATAAAAATACATAAAGGATGCCCTAGGCTCTCAAGTTGGGCCCAATCCTGAGAGCTACGGCTCCTATAGAAAACTCAGAGTTGATATGAAATAGGACTGCTTATCATTATCAAAAAATAGTCATCAGTCAAGAGTTATGCCAAAATGGCTACAAGAAAACGAGCTAAAGCTAACAGCACTATAGTGCAAAAATATGCAATGGTTTCAAAAGTCCCTTACGAAGGCTGAGGCCTTCTCATTTATACACCATGAGGGCCCTAGCAGGCCTCCTAAATCTGGGGTACTTGGCTGTCCAACTGTCAGTAGACAGTCCCTTTTCCAAAATCTGCTTGGCTGCCTTCAAGATCCGGTTTTGGTGGCCCGTGAGCTCGGAGTTTGAGGGTGAAGATCCCGAGGAAAGGCTATTTAATGTCATAGACAACCCCCCTACGAATCCTCACCTCAAGCTTGGCTGTCTTCTAGCCCATGATTGCTCGGTTTTGCTCCAACATGTGTCAATAAAACCTGAAATAAGCATGTGTTAGCCACCTAGGAAGAGTGACCACCCTTATTCGTACAGATGACATAAACATACTAAAAAATATTGCATAAGCTATGAAAAATGGAGGATTGAATAAGGATTGAACAAGGATAATTAGGCAAAATGAGCCCAATAAGTTACCCAATTTGGGGCTCATCACCACTCGTTCCTCCAAGATGAGTCTCCTTTAAGCTCTTTTCTGACTCATAAAAAATGAAAAGATTGTCGAGTATTTTTTCACTTTTTGACTCGTTAAAAAGAATAAAATATGGGGGGTCCACTTTCAACTCTTTTTTGACCCTTTAAAAGTGAAAATATGGTCAAGCCCTTGTCGTTTCAAACTCATTAACGGATGTGAAACGTTGTGAGCTCAGTATAAGTTTACCCCTTTTTTGGGCTGGGAGGCACTATTTACGAAAAAGGCACTCCTTGGCTGAAATGGTCAAGCGGTTATCTCAAGTATTATTTTCTACCTTTTCGGTCTCGAGAGACACAAATGTATGAAAAGGGACCATGTGGATTTTTCTTTTAGGTGTCTTTTTCAAACTCTCTAAACATGAAAAATAAACCAAGTTACTCTTTTGTTGGACTCGTTAAAATATTAAACGACATCAGATTTGTCACCATGACAAATGTGAGCTTCTCCTTCCTAGGGCTTGTTAAACTTATGAGGTCGAATTCATCCGAAGGATGAACTTACAGTGCAAGAATATGCTATCTCCTTCAAACTTGCGATTAAAAAATAATTGGGGTACTTGTTTGGTCAATTTAGTGTCCTAAATTTCTCTACATAAATTATCAATCCGAGTATCGTAAACTGATGAAGTGTAGTGCACTGTTTGTGCTAGATAACCCTTCTTACTTCATTGTTTTTATGTTCTATGTTGTTTTGGGTGGGTTTTGGTATTTTAATACCTAATTATTTACAATGTAATTATCAAAAACTTAAATATAACTCTTGTAAGGACCACTCAAAATCTAAAAAATGAAAACAGAGCTTTTAAGAAAAAAATGAAAACAAAGCTTAAGCAAGAAATGAAAACAAAGTTTCTATTCCTATTTTACCATTATTTCCAAATCATGAATTAAGAACTGAAAGTGAAATTTGCAACTGATGCCTAACTAATTACAAAAATAAAACTAAATGAAATACTTAGTTACTCTGCCTCTCAATTTTGGGAGAAGGTCTCCTTGGGATGACATTTGAGGAATTATGTACTTCATTAATCTAAAAGAAAGCAAATACAGAGATGCAGCAAAAACTCATTGCGGAAATGAAATGCTCAACCACTTAGTTTAGGATGAATTATCAACTTGAAGGGTTCTTCAGAACATTCATTAACACCATGAGTTAGTAAACTTAAAAATAAAATGGCAGAGATAGTAAATGGCACTGATCAGTCTAATTGAGAATTTAAACTAGCAAAACAATGAATGAAGTAAACTAAATTACATTACTGAGTTTCATCTTCTAACTACTAATAAAAACTAGAAAGAGATCAAGCAAATGGAAGCTACTCTAAATTATGAACACTGTTAATAAGAAAATGATGGAAATTGCATTATACACATTGTCAGTAAGGAAATGACTATAAACACTGTGAAAGGAAATGATGAATTTACAGTTAACAAGAAGAAGAAAAATAAAATGAAATGAAACCTTCTTCAGTGCAGGGGCCCTCTGCAACTGATTAGGCTATGCTTGCTCAATCAACTCCAAGGAAACTCCTTCAGATTCTCATAAAACATGCGGTCTTCATATTAAAAACAGGGACACAAAATGCCCAAAAATTACAGAGTTCAAAACTTGATTTCACAATAAAACTATCACTATCACTACTAACTTCTACGGTCCTTTACACAGGTATTTATAAGAAAAACCATGTAACTGTTTGTGGAGAAAAACATGCTACAGTCAAACACGTAGGAGACAGGTATGCAAAATTTCTTCCTCAGCTGCTGGAGACATAAATCCAAGACATGGTGGCTATTGGATTCGGTTGTACAGGTGGCTGCTAGAGTCCGTAGGTACAGGTAGTTGTTTTGGATAATGCTTCCCATCACTGTGAAATGTGTTAATTACCACGAAACAGAGTCCTGTTACCTTCGATCTCTGCGTTTGACTTATCCATTGGCCATAGTCTTATGCCATCACCTTTGTTGACCTGGGCCAAGTGAATAGGATAGGGTCCATGTCACGATGATTTCCAAGCTGCCCATGTAGCTAGTTTCTCCTTCCGACACCTAGAACCTGTTAAAGCATGAAGGTAGCTACGGAATAGCCGATTAGCGGCAGAATAGGCTGCGTTCCATAGCTAATATACAAAAACTTATTCAAACAACAAAACATAAAAGAATAACATGTAAATCACTAAATGTCCTCCTTAAGACAATAGATACCGGTTATTGGTGATGAGAATGCCTCTTTCTCATGGAAAAACGAAGAAAAAAATGAGAAGAGTTGCCAGGGAAAGAGTAATTTTAAGGTTCAACAGTAATCGCCAGAAATGGTGGGGGAAAATTTGGAAAATCTATCAATTGTGTCGGCAACTCACTCTTGAACATGACATTCTTTGCTTTGTGCGGGTTGGGACATCCTCGTTTGTATCGTTGAACTTCCTGGGTTTGGGCTGTTCATTTTTTCTCTGCCACATCATCATGACCATTGATCCTATGGATCCAAAAGTTGCAAACTCCCAGTTGTGTTGATGATATGTTCAAGAGTTGTCCTTCTGCAGTTACACTTACCTCTAATTCTATGTATCATCCAAAATCATTTTTCATCCTCTTGTCCCGCGTCGATGATGTGGGATTCATTATGGCCCTCCTTCGACATGGTTGGTTTCCATCGACTTTGACTCATTATCCGGGAAGTTGACCGAGAGACTCCCTTCCAGTACCTTAGAGATTTCATTCCCTAATGGAAACTTCTTCACACTCGACAACAAGTTCACATCATTGGCTTTCGATTGAGTGATTTCACAGGTGTTCGACTTCAGTTCCTGTATTCACATTATGTGAATTGTGCTGATAGTACCTTGAGGGCCATTGTCATTATTGGTGGTTTCTCTCGTGCTTGTTAATATTTTACATCATGGATTGGTCATTAAGCAACTTTCTAGCATGCTCGATGTCAACACATATATTCACATGTTAGAATCTGTACTTTGATCGGGTCGTGTTGGAGCGCAAGACCTTGGACTCAGATTACAAAAATTCCAGGTTGCGAAGTGGTGTGACATGGTTATGATGATATGCATGTCTCTTTCAGATGGCTAGTTGCGACCAGACCATGAGTTATCATATGTGATCCTTCTCATTATCAGATGGCTGCGACCATACCTTGGTTTCATTATGATCCTCTTTGACGGATTGCTGCACCCATGCCTGGATCCATTTACATGATCATTCTCTGGATGGTTGCATCCGTGCCACGATTAATGTATCATTTGACAAAGATCTTAATTTATGTATATGTATGTATACTTATCTGTAGGTTTTCCGATGGCAGACAAGTTCCTTGCACTGATTTATAAAGCATTTCATCCCTCACTCCGTCTCAACCTTCACGCTTTAAGGGGCATCTGTTACACAACATTTTGTCAATGTCCCTGTACACCCCGTTCCTTGATCCTGGAGGACCTCTACAGTGAACCCCATATGCTTTGCCTTCATGGAGGAACTCCCATTATGTCTCTCTTCATGAGCAGATCATTTCCCTTGAAACTTCTGTTTTGCCCAATTTACATGACCGGAACTAATGACCTTTGTCTTCCCCATGCTGATGTGTAGAGATTAGCACTATTCCCCACGCTGATTAGTGCGACTGAGCTGTGTTCTAGTCTCGCCAGTCCTGTTATGGAAAGTTTTTTAAATTAGAGCTGAAGCTTCCAACTCTAGAAGCTTCGTAACGGAAGTCTAGTAAATGGTTTGGCTAGATGGGGTCGAGGATGAAAATTTGGGCTCCTTTCCCCTATAATGATGGAAGTACCTCAAGGGAGAAGTCCTTCTCCCATGAGAAGAGGATCCATCTCCCATTCATCTTTCCTATATAAACCTCCCTTCTCCCCAAGCACGGACTAGTGTGAAAGTCATAATTAGAGTTTTGGCTGAGTGTGAATATACTATTTTAGACAAGAAAGATATTACTAGTTGTAGCCATCTAGTTGTGTGAGGGAGAAGTGTGTTTGGTTTGGAGTGAGGCCTAAAGGGAAGAGTCTTTAAACTATTGTTGTTTGAATCATCATGAAGTGCTAGCAGAAGTGTGTGGGAACCTGGTCTTGTCAGAGGAAGATTGTGACGTCAAGACGAATGTTTGTAATCTCTCTTTGAATATTAATTAATGCAACTATCGATTGATTTGCTACATGTTTTGTAATATTACATATTCGTGTCTTAATGTTTCTTGACTTATTAAGTAGGTTGAATTGCAATTTGTCTATTATTATGTTTGTGTGTTGTTGTTGTTTGCTTGTTTTAGGAGCTTGAAGAAGGAAGTGAGAGATTGCTGGAGTGAGCAAGCGAGGACATTATCAAACAAGATAAGCGACCAAGAGGTAGGCCCTCTTGATTAACTATAACCTAAGGAAATCTTCCATAGAATGTATCTGTTGTGGATAGATCCATTATTGGGCTAGAAGAATTTGTTCGTGTCCACACTTATAATTTTACTTCACCACACTAGCCTTTCCATTTCCTGCATAGCCATGGCTATTGTGGGTTACTTTCATTGTTTTTTGTTTGTTTGGTTCTAATGTTTCCTCAGCTTGGGTTGAGTTACTAGTCCTGGAAGCTCTGGTTGGATAAACACTCTGGAAGCCGTGTAACAACTTAGGTTGATTTACAAGTCCTAGAAGCCTTGGCTGGACAAATTATCTAGAAGCCCTAGGTGGGTTGAGTTATTAGTCCTGGAATCCCTGGTTGGACAAACGCTTTGGAAAACCTGAATAAGCTATGGTTTGAGTTACTATTCCTAGAAACCTTGATTGGAAAAATGCTCTGGAAGCCCTGGAAGGCTTGGATGGAGACCAATTTGATTATAGTTTTGTGATGTCGGCTGTGAGGTGGAATCACTATTCAATGGGTTGAGGTGGATGGCCTTTGGAAGCCATAGATGAGTTTTGATTGATATGTTCTATGAGATCCCAAATTCATGCTTGGAATATGGAATGGAGGTGAATGGATGAAGAGAGATTTGGCTCAACCATTTTACGATTGGGTGGAATGTGGAAGTTCCATCCTGGGTTTGGATTTTGTATCATTAATGAAAGGTTATTTCTCCTTGTATTTCTATGAGTATTATGATGGTTATATGTGGTTTATATCACTGTGATTTCATTGATATTTCTGTCCCTATTATGCTGGGTATGTATGTGTTTTATGATAGTAGCCATGTGTGGCTCTCATCATGTTTTTAATTGTAATTGAATGATCAATGTATCTATGACCTAATGGATAGAAAGGGAGTTTATGTGTTGAGGAATCAATGTTTTGTAGCGATTCTCAGTTAAGTATGAGACCCCTATGCTCAGAATTGGTATTTACACCTGTAGATTACATATTCACGATATGTTTGACGAAATGCCTGTCATGGCTAATAGGGGTCCAGTCAAGGTATTGAACAAGTCTTTGCTTTAGTACTGTCATTTCCATGTTATTTTACTAATTTGGAGAGATGGTTCAATTCTGGGCAGTGACCAGGGCTCTGGGCCTGAAAAAGTGGCTCAAATCCCGAAGTCGCTGGCACTACAGTAACATATTTGGTCTTTGGTCACTCGCAGGTAAGCCTGTTAGAGTGACTTTGGGTTTCTGGTCACCCTCATGCCTATAGCATGGGAGCGACTAAGGCTTAATTTGTCTAAAAGTTCAGTGGGACCCCAAGGCAAGCTGTCTAAAGTATTAAATTGGTTCATGAGGGTCCTGTATCTGATGATTAATGTATGTATGGCATGTTCTCATCGATTCCACTTCCTTAACGTGACTTAGGAGTTTGAATCATATCATAGTGGCCTCTCATCCCATGTTTACGTCGGTTGGCCGGTTGCTTGGGTAGATGTGGGAGGAGGGTGTTACATACACTTAGTCTAATGTATCCCTTGTCAAGCATTTCATTAAGCTACAACTTTAACTCTACTAATTCTAGAGTGCTCATTTTATAAGGTGCCTTTGATGTTGGTGCTACCCTTGGTACAAACTTGATAGAAAAGTATACTTACCTATGTGGAGGGAACTCTGGAATATCTACTGGAAACACATCCTGAAACTGCTGCAATACATGGTACCTCTTGAATATTTTTGCATTATCAACATCCTTATCCTTATCATTGGAAATATGAACTACAAATATCACACACCCCTTTCTACAACCGCACTTAGCTTTCATAGCGGTAACCATCCTCACTGATTTAGGCTTCTTCTTCCCTTGTAAGATTCTCTTCTCTCCATTATCATCCAGGAACTCTTTAGCCTTGTCATAGCAATCTACCTTGGTCCTGTGAAGATACAACCAATCCATACCCAAAATCATACTATACGATCCCACTGGTAGTACATTCAAATGTGTTGTTGTAAGCATAGCATTCAACTCAAATGCACAATCTCATACCCAATGATGAACTCTCTTCTTCATACATGTAGCCAACTGCACCAACCAAGAATCTGCATGCAATTCTTTTCTCAAGCCACACTTATCCACCAAGTTAGGATTAACATAAATATAATTATATTTATGATCAATCAAAATATAAATAACTTGATCACAAAGCTTACCGTCCATCTCAATGATAGATGATTGGTGATCTGCCTGCCTTCTATCCACAACCACATAAATTCGAGGAATACTATGACCAACATCCCTAATTGTCTGCGCCTCCTGAGCACTATAGATCTGAGGCTTACCTCCCTGGTACACTAGACAATCCTTCTTATGATGATCTTTGCCACATATCCAACACTGTAATGGTGCTCTACTATCACCTCTAGTTTTCTATTCTCCAAGCTGTGACACATGTACCTTCTCAGCTACATTGAACTTCTTGTAAGGAGAAACATTTTATTTCTCGCCAGCATCTTTAGGTATTCCTTGCTTCAGTGGCCATTTTCCTTTTACTTTCTCATTTCCTTTCAAGTCACGCATATGCTCAACTTGTCACTTTTACTGCTCATAACAATGCTTCAATTTACATCTCCCTCGACGTCATTAATCTCCCTAATCTGCAGTTACTACCCTGTCGGGCCCCTCCATTAAATCTCGATCAAGTCCCTTCCCCGACCACCATTTGATCTTAAACCTTCAGATCTAACAGTTGATGCTCATATAAGGCGGCCTCCGATGCCGAACTTTGCCTGCCCGATATGAGCGGTTTCAATATTCACCCTGCCGCTACGTGTCACCCAATGAATGGCATCGGGCGGACCTCTCCCAGTACCACTACACCCTCATAAGCAGTGCGATAGAGTCCGCTTACGACCCCTGCTTACCACCTTCGCTAAATGAAAAAATGTCCCATCCGTTAACTGGCACCAACTGTCGTTTTCATTATACCCGCCAAAACATTGACTTTGCCAAATAAAAACAAAAATACTCATTATTTTGTTTTACCAAGAAAAGAACCTTCTATTCTCCATGCACACTCAGAGTACATTTGGGCCGCCACCCTGCTTCCAACCGTCAACCTTCAGAAGTCACTGAACTCCAAATTGCCATTGCGGACCTGTGCGCTTCATGCAAACAGTGCACCATAGCCATTAGTCCCTTTATCCGACCATAACCAGGTATTTACCCGTTTTACTGAGAAACCCTATTTTCATATTCAACCTGGACTAAATTCTTGTGAAAATCAAGTAATTTAGTGATAGTAAGCTGTTCGACAGTCTAGAGACTCCCTGAAATGACCCAATTCTTCACAAATTCCCTAGAATTCCTTACCTTGGTCCTTGAATCCACAAGAACCAAGGATGGACACTTCAGTTTCCTTGGATATCAGGCCAGTTACCACACCACATAGAGATTTAGATCATCTTCCCCTAGTTGACAGAGAATTTCAAATAAAGGACCTCACCTTTGATGAAACCCCTTTGAAATTGCATTGCAAATACAAAGATAATTACTTAAACTAGGCAGATAAGATAGAACTCTGGGAATCAAACCCGCCCAAGTATCAATTCCCCAATGTCCACATTTTCCCATATATTATTCACTACTGCCATGCCAATTACGACCCTATCATAAGAGCGATGATGTCTCCAGACCAAAACATCCTATTCACCATTACAACCGACTCCATAAATGAGATGTTACAGTTACAGGCAGGCCAAAACCTCATTCCCCTTTCCATCTCTGATTTACTTGAAAGATCTTCAAAGCTGTCCAGTTCTAGAAGTGCCCAAATTTGCCAGACTTTCATCAAAGAAGAGCATATGCCAAAAGACCCCCCTCCTTACATGTTCGTCATCTTTTTTGATCTGGGCAAAGACATTGTCACAATGATAGCATGCATTTTAGGTTTTTGCACCAATGAATATGTTGATGAGATGACCTTTGCCTACATGTCTATTTTTACCCTTGGTCAACCTGCTGCAGTCAAATTTAATTATGCCAAGTTCATTACTGACAAAATGCATGATCAGTTGATGAGACTGGAAAATGAAAGAGTATTCAAATACTCATTAGTCCTGTACCACTTATTTCTTTACTACCCGACTAATAGGTTTCCTTTCTCTGTATGAAAACTTGATACTAGAGGGAATCCTAGATCTTTCATTTTCTGAACTTCTCTTTTCCACAGGTCTTATGATTCTCCCTATTCATATACATATTTTATTGACCAGTTTATACATCCAGTGACTACAATGTTGATAGGAAGTCCCCCTCCCAGAATCAGTGCAAACATTAAGAGGCTTCTCCAGTTGTCCAAGAAATACAAAGTTGGGGATTGGTATTTATACCAAAACCATACCGAAATCAGGATTATGCCTCCTTATAAGTTACCTAGATATCTCCCCATGCGATTGTTTGCTCTGGAGTACTACAGGCAAATGATAAATTCTGATGACATTCACTTTGTTAAGACCAAGAAAAAAGCCCAGTTGAGAATAAAGGATCACCTAGGCCCATTCATTTGCAACAACAGGAAAGCAGGAAAGGTGGCAGATGAAATGCTTCAGAATCTGACACTAAAAAAGAGTTTCATCTGGACCTATTAGCCCTGAGATGCAGGGCTGACTTTTTGAAGTTTGAAGGAAAGGTTCGGTCTGCTTCGTTGTCCTTAAAAGGGTCTCACATGGGCCATTATTCCTCTTCTCTCCTTACCCTTTCTCTTTCCTAACTTAGCCTTCATATCTCGACAAACCCTCTTTAACCTTAGCCCCAAGCGGCAGGCCAAAAATAGCCATAAAACCTTACCCATATGTCTTACGAGCTTATAACACATTCCCTGAAGACATCTCGTACCTTCACCATCTCCCTCTGCCGTTGATCTTTTCTCGCCAATCCAACGGTCCACGTCCCATTCGATAAACCAACATGATCGATCATTTCCCTTCCCCTTTTAGTTTTGAATCAGAAGTCCAAAAGTTGAAAATATTTGTACCCCTGATAGAACTAGTAAAGAATGAGGCCTTTAAGAAACCCATTCTTGATGCCCTTGAGCTCAAAGCCACACAAGCATCAAATGACTGTGTTAATTTGCAAGATGACAAACCTGTAGTTGTGCTTAGCCTGATGATTGAACTTGCTGATGACAATTCCCCATCATTTTATTGTCTCCTTAACCATTAATGACAAAATCCTTCACAATTGCCTACTGGACACAGGTGCCACTCATAATCTAATGCCCAAGGCTGTCATGGATGAGTCAGGCTTTGATATCACCAGACCTTATCATTACTTGTTCTCTTTAGATTCCAGAAAAGTGAAATGTCTAGGGTTGATAAAAGACTTGGCCATCACCTTATATCAGTTGCCCATGAAGAGCATGATGATGGATATGGTAGTAGCAGATGTTCCCCCTAAATTTGGCATGCTACTTTCCAGAGGATGGATTAAGAGGTTGGGTGGGACATTGCAAAATGACCTGTCTTATGCCACTGTCCTAGTTTTTGGGGGAGAAAACAAAAGGTTGTACAGGGAAGCCCAGTTGCAATACATCATCAGTGATGAAAAGAATCCCACTAATCATCCCATTTATGCTGTGGACACTGATTTTGGAGCATGCATTCTCCAAATTGAAGAATCCTAGTTGGCCTCAGTGCAGCTCAAGAAACCAAGATGCCAGGTCATGGAGAAGGAAGGGCCATAGATTTGGGATATGTTCTTTGATGGAGCTTGCTCTTGGGAGGCTGCAGGAGCAAGTGTAGTGCTGGTATCCCCAATAGAGGAATGCATTCATATGTCTTTCAAGCTGACTTTTCAGGTCACCAAAAATATAGCAGAATATGAGGCTTTGATATTTGGCCTAAATGCTACCCAATAAATGGGAATCAGAGACATAAAGGTGTTTGGAGATGTCGATATCATCATCCAACAAGTAAACAAAACGTTCCAAGAAAAGCACCCCAGGCTGAAAGCATACAGAGATGAGGTATGGAGGCTCAAAGATTCTTTTAGTAGCTTTTGTATCTCGTACATTCCTAGAATCAAAAACCAGCTTGCTGACTCCCTTGCTGTGTCTGCTAGCTTGTTCATCCCTCCCATGCCCCCTAAATTGGCTTATGAAGTTCAGGTAAAATATAGACCATCTCTGCCTGATAATGTCAAATACTGGAAAGTTTTTGAGGATGATGATGAAGTCAATAGGTTTCTGCAAGTCATTGATGAATTCTCTGAAATGCAAATTGATCAAGAAAATGAAGTCGTGGAGCAATGTCACCAGTCTCAGCTAAGAAACAAAATTGGCCAAGACAACATTGTAAAATTGCCTAGTAACCATATACCTAAAGGGTTGGTGCCTTTAGGGAAGCTGTTTGACCATAAGGATGTGCCCTATAAGACTGCCCAAAAAGAAAATAAGTCTGCAATCCATAGACATAACATAGGGAGCCAAGATCATCCAAAGCATAAATATCTGTCCACCCATTTGTATACTTCCCAAAGTTCTGAAAACTGCACCCTAATGAAGCAATTTGCCGATGTCTTTGCCTAGGAATACAGTGACCTTAAGACTTATGACAAAAACATAATTTAGCATAAGATCCCACTAGAGAAAGACACCATCCCTTTCAAGCAGAAGCTGAGACCCATACAACCTCTGCTACTCCCTTTGATTGAAAATGAAATTAAGAAGTTGTTGGATGCCAAGATCATAGTTCCCCTGAGGTATTCAAAGTGGGTAGCCAACCTGGTAGTTGTGAGGAAGAAAAGTGGGGAAATCAAGCTCTATGCTGACTTTAGGAACTTGAACAAATGCTCTAAGAAAGATAAGTATCCCCTGCCCAAGATGGAACATTTGCTGCAAAGGGTTTCAGGGGCTAGAGTCATGTCTTTCTTGGATGGGTTTTCAGGGTATGACCAAGTTGTTGTACATCTTGAGGACCAAGAAAAAATTGCCTTCACCACTCCTTGGGGCACTTTTATGTACTCCAAGATGCCCTTTGGACTGATGAATGCTGGGGCCACCTTTCAGAGGGCCATGGATATAGCTTTTGCAGCAGAGAAGGACAAGTTTGTCCTTATTTACCTTGATGACATAACAGTTTTCTCCAGTAGTCATCAGGATCATCTGCAGCATCTAAAGAAAGTGTTTTTGAATTGCAGAAGGTTTGGGATTCAGTTAATCCTAAGAAGTCACAGTTTTCTCTGGAAGAAGGCAAACTTTTAGGACATATAGTTTCTGCTGCAGGTGTCAAGATTGATCTAGAAAGAGTTAGAGCAATACAAGCATTGTCTGTCCCAAGGTCGAAAAAGTACATTCAATCCTTTTTGGGAAAAATCAACTTTGTGAGGAGGTTTATTCCCAATTTTGCAGAACTAGTGAAACATATCACCTCCATGCTGAAAAAGGAATCAGAGATTAAATGGACTGATGCAACAACAAAATATTTTGAAGCCATCAAAAGAGATATTATGGAAGCTCCCACTCTAATCAGCCCAGACTATAACAAGGAGTTCCATATCTTCTCTTTTGCTTCCCGTGACACCCTTGCAACAGTCCTGTTGCAGAAGGATGATGAAGGTACAGAGCACCCAGTGGCCTTTTTCAACAAAACTTTAAGGGATGCTGAATTAAGATATGACATAATTGAAAAGCAGGCCTATGCTCTTATTAAGTCTTTAAAGGCATTCCGAATCTACATTCTGCACTCCAAGGTGATTGCCTATGTACCCTCTACCTCAGTAAAGGATGTCCTAACACAACCAGATGTTGATGGAAGAAGGGCTAAATGGATTGCAAAGCTCATTGAGTTCAACATAGAATTGAAGCCCACCAAGCTTGTCAAAGGTCAGGGCCTTGCTAAGCTTATGGCTGAAGAAAATTGTAGTCTTCTGGACATAAATTGCATAGGTGCAGATTCAGAGGTTGAACAAGCAGAGGAGGCAACAGAAGAACGAAGGCAGAGCCAGTCATTGGATGAGAACTTGGCTACTTGTGAATGGTATTCCAATATAGCTCATTTCTTGTCGAAGCTAGAGGTTCCCCAGGCCTTAGCTCAAGTCAAGCTAGAACCATCAAGCTCAGAGCAGCCAAGTTTTGTATTAATAAGAACCTGCTTTATTGGAGGGACCCATCTGGAATCCTCTTAAGATGCCTAGACAAAGAGAAATCTGTGGAATTCATGCACCAGTTCCTTTCTAGCATCTGTGGAGGACATCATTATTGGAATATCATAGCCCACAAGATCCTGAGAGCTGTATATTATTGGCCCACTCTATTCTCTGGTGTAGTTTCATTTGTGAAGTCTTGTGACAAATGCTGGAGGTTTTCAGGAAGACAACAACTGAAATCTTTGCCCCTGAAACCAGTACACATCAGTGGCCCTTTCCAGCAGTGGGGTTTAGATTTCATAGGGGAGATTAATCCACATTCTAGTGGCCAGCATAGATGGATTTTAGTAGCCACTGAATATTTTACCAAATGGATTAAGGCCATCCCCACTAAGAAAGCTGACCACCAGGTTGTCATGAAATTCTTGACAAAAAACATTTTCACCAGGTTTGGCTGCCCAAACAAATTGGTTACAGACAATGCAGCAGATTTCAGGGCAAAAGAGTTGGTGGACATGTGTGACTCAATGGGCATTAAACTAGTGCATTCCACCTCATATTACCCTCAAGGTAATGGCCTAGTAGAATCATTCAATAAAAGCCTAGTAAGGATAATCAAAAAGCTGCTGGAAGACAACAAGAGCAGTTGGGATTCCAAACTAAAGGTTGCATTGTGGGTTGACAGGGTTACCACCAAGAAGTCCACAGGGAATTCTCCATTCAAGCTGGTATATGGTACTGAGGCTGTTTTTCCAATCCAATTGATCCTCTCCATGGCCAAATTTTTGCAGGAAGAGCAGAACGAGGAAAATGACATGGAAAGGAGGATGAGTGACTTGGATGAAGTTCAACAGATCAGAGATCAACTGATTGAGAGGTCTGCAATACATAAAAGTAAAATCAAGGAATCTTTTGACAGAAAGGCAAAGATGGACAATTTTCAGGTTGGTGTCTGGGTCCTAAAATGGGATGCACTGAAGGAAAAGAAAGGCAACCATGGTAAATTTGATGCTTTGTGGATAGGGCCATTTGTCATTTCTCAGGTCCAGGGAAACAATACTTTCATGCCAAAAATTTTGGAGGGGGAAACTGTTTTTGATGGCCCAGTCAATGGGCTATTTTTGAAATTTTATTTTGTTTAAAGCTTTTAGGTCTCAGTATTGTAAATATGTTATTTGTCAAAGTTTTAGTGTAGGCTTAGATAGACTCCATGCCCAATGGAATACTAGGCGATATTTCTAATCTTGTTTCTTATGTAAAAGGCAGTGGTCTATTGTTCTTGAAACCTCACAGGGAGGATTTCATACCCAGAAGGAGCCAGTGTTAGCCCTGAGATGCAAGGCTGACTTTTTGAAGTTTGAAGGAAAGGTTCGGTCTGCTTCGTTGTCCTTAAAAGGGTCCCACAAGGGCCATTATTCCTCTTCTTCCCTTACCCTTTCTCTTGCCTAATGTAGCCTTCATATCCCGACAAACCCTCTTTAACTTTATCCCCAAGCGCTCGGCCAAAAATAGCCATAAAACCTTACCCATACATCTTATGCGCTTATAACACATTCCCCGAAGACATCTCGTACCTTCACCATCTCCCTCTGCCATTGATCTTTTCCCGCCAATCCAATGGTCCACGTCCCATCTGATACACCAACATGCCCGATCATTTCCCACCGTTAGATCAACTCCGCCAAATGTAACAGTCAGCGCCCATATCACGCGAACAACAAGTGCAAAAGGTACTCGCGCGATGAGGGCGGTTTTTCTTTCTCCCGTCGCTACGTGTCATCCAGTGAATGGCATCGGGCGAGTTTTGAAACTTACTGTTTACCACCTGATGCCCAAGCGATAAAAACCATTACCACTTAAATCAAACCACTCTGCGCGTTATCGCCCACACATCTTTGCCGCTCGATAACCGTCTGATCTTTCGCCTGAAGATCTAATGGCCCAGACATGTTCCGCTCCCACCTCGACCGCTAGCCTCTAGAGCACAATCTCCACCGTACACCTTCCTTGATTCGACGGCCACCATTCATGATCTCTTACCATCGTTCATCTGCCCATGCACTCCATACCCCACGTCCCGTATGCTACGTGAAGAAGAAGATGGCCAACTCTGTCAGTCTGGCAACAATCTGACCTTGAAACTGAATTAGAGGAAGAGCATGGCCAGGGGAGAAAAGGACACAACATGACTCAGCAATCGAATTAAACAGTCATGGAACTCCATTTCCAGGATCAATATGACCACCTAAAGGACAACACAGTACCAGAATCGATCAGGTTTTCGTAGTGGAGAAAGCAACTAAGTTCAAAGACGTTATCAGACAGTTAATGATAGTTGGTGGTAAATTAAGACCCCTCCATCCCTAAACGGCTAAGAGCCATTGTAATGATAGATTATAAATAGCTGGAAGAAAGATGTAATCGGGGTTAGCAATGGTGTTTCGTTTCAACTTCTGGAGACTGTAGATATTCTGAAACTTGCAGCGTCTCATCTTCATTTTCAGCAATGCAAGCTTCTTTTGCTGTTAATTGCTCAATGCCCATTTCCTCTTTATTCCAAGCTTGTGCCTAATGTATTGTATTCATGATTTCTTCCATGTCTAATTCTAGATAACTATCATCTTATCTCTGGGTTAGACAATTGAATGTATCAGTGAGTAGGTCACTCAGGTTTCTTCTGTATCTAATGCAAGATAACTGTCACCTTATCTTTGAATTGATAGATTAGATTTGAAAGTTTCTTTACTAGTTGCAGTTGGCCATCATACGCTCTGCATGCATCTACTGGTGTGGTTAGTATTCTTCGTCTATTCACCTAATTATCAAATTGTTGAGCATTGGTGGTCTAAAGCCTTGTAGGCTGAGGGTGTTCATGCATGTCTGGAGTGAAAACAGAGTAGAAGTGGTTATCTGGCTTGAACCAAACCATCACCCATCCCAATAAAGTTCCTAGAATGATATTGAAATTATATGTTACCAGGAATCTCCGAGCTACAACCTAGGAGAGTTTCCTAGAGCCCTAACAGGACCTACGACCCTCACAGCTTCATTTGTGACAGAAGGCAGAAACATAAGCTATCACCATATATCCACCATAGGATCCCAAAGATTGAACAATATGCCAACCAATCTGAGTGGGTGGAAGGCACTTTAATAGAGCAGGATAGCACACAAGTTGAAGTTGACAATGTATGGGTAGATTTAGAAAGAAGGTTTGATGAAGATTCCTTTGTACATGTGCCAGGAGAGACTTCATCGCAAAGGCAGTCCCAGGAACCTAGTACACAACCATCAGAACATCAAGATACATCAGAACAGGCAGAAGATTCAGAGCAACCAAAGTCCTCAGAACAAGCTGAGCCATCAAGACAACAGGAGCATTCAGGACAACAAGAAGAATCTGAGCAGCCTGAAATCTCAAAAGAGCTAGCTCAACCTCAGCAAATCATGAGCAATCCTCCTGTGTTGCAGACCCCTCTCAATGAGGAAATAAATCTCAAAAGAGATAGAGAAGAGGCCACTCCTTCCAGCAGGCCTATTGATCAAAATTTTGCTAAAAGGAAAAGGTTGAACCCCTATGCAGAGGAAGAATATACTGAGGAAACCACAGGCAATGCAATGGCAGAAAAGATAGATAGTATGCAGACTATCCCAGTAGGTGGTACACCATCCACCTCCCATATACAAGCATTGGAAAGACAACAAAGCACAGAAGTGTCTTCTTTCAGAGCTTTCTCTGAACAAAGCTTAGAAATTAAAGGGAAATATAAAGAAATCAAAGCAAGGAATGAGAAATTAAAAGCTCAAACCTATGCTCATTACCTCAAAATGGCTCCAACTAATCAGACCAGGCTTATGTCAGCTTTTGACATAAAAGAAGGAAAAATGCAAATGAGCTTCCTAAAACCAACTATACAGTAGCCGAAGTCAATGGCTGACTATTTGAAAACTGATTTTGAAGTTTTGGCCAAGGATATCCATCTGATTGACCAAATAGAATTGCACAAGCAGACTGGTGAAATGGTCTATTCCACGCTGACTAATAAGGCCATTACAACACATCAATTACAAAATTCAGTGCATAACACCACAACACAGCTGCAATTGGAAAAGGCCTCCTCTCAGGCCAAAGACATAAGAATCAAAACTTTAGAAGATCTGGTGATAGAATTGGGACATGATCCCAAAGATGTCAAAGCAGCTGAACAACTGATTAAGAAGAAAAATGATGATATAGCTACATTGAAGAAGCAACTTAAGTTCCCTCCTCCCATCATCCTCAAACTACAGAAATTATAGAGAAACAAAAGGAAGAAGAACTTATGGACCTAGTCCTTAAGTTAAATACTCAATTAAAAGAAACTGAACAGGAATTAGAGAAAGTAATACAATCTAAGTAGAGTGAGCTGGCCACTGCTCCTCAGGCTGTCATACCCATGGTTTCTACAGTAGTACCCTCCACTCTGGCAGCTTCTTTGGCACTAGGACTTCCACCAGTAACAACACTGCCAGTGGCAGAGGCTGTTCCAACTACAGGTACATCAACCAGTGTAGAATCAACAGCAGAAAGGACAGATGAAGTGATCAAAGCTATGGAACAGATGAGTATCCAGGCTACATAATTAAAAAGGCTCAAAGAACAAATATCAAGTATGGAAACAAATTATGAACTGGCACAAATTCAGAACAAAGAAGAAGAAAGGAAGAACAAAAGAATGGAAGAGAGAATCAGAGTCCTAGAGAAGGACTTAACACTAGAAAAACCACTGGGAGATATGAGAAATATATTGTGGGCCAATATCATTGATTCCATCAATGATATTTGGCCTTCTATCCAGATAATTTTTGAACAGACTGAATTAGTCAAGATAGTTGTGGAAGCTATATAGAAGACCAAAGAAGAATTAGGAAATAAGCCTGAAGAGGCAAATCTGTTAATTTATTTCTTGAATAGCAGGAACATGTATCAACTGGATTCATTAGAGATTGAAGATAGAACAACCACCATCATTGAAATTAAGAAAGTTCTTACTAAGAGGAACTTGATGCTCAACTTGGAGAAAAGGTGTCAAAGTATTCAAGTAGATATAGATGACTTCATGTTGAAGTATGGCATCTTGAGAGAGAAAGGTCTTCCAAGCCCACTGGTCATAAATGACAAGTTGATGACACATGATGACTACATCGAGAGACTAAACAAACAGGCCAAGAACCAATCCAGCTCTTCAGTAGTAAAAGCATTACCAACAGGAAAGGTGCTTTCTGATGGCTTGGAAAACCTATTTTACATAGAACATGAAGTGAAACACCTTTTCACCAATAGGCCCAATTTTGTTAAGTATACAGAAGCTAATGAAGTGTATAGGAAAATGATCAGAATGAAAATACCGAATGATGAATGGTGGACCAATATGACCGATATACTATAAAGTTACTATAGTAAATCCATGGAGTAAAAATATTTACTATAGTAAAGTCTGGTAAATACAAGTAAAGAGTATTAACACATGTAAAGAGTATCAGTAGGTGAAGATAAGAGCGAAATCCAGCACAGAATTACCAATACAACAACATGAGACAAATTCAAGTTCCAACATCCAACACATTAACAAATAGAGGGACAACAAACAATCTATTTTCCATCTGTCTCTATCTTCGTGTGGAAGATAACTTTTGCTTCCTATAATAAATCTCGTATAGTTGTGAGATATTTTGTAATATTTTTTTATAAATACTTCACAAAACGAACTAATTAGGGTGGATTAAAAATCATATCTGTAGACTTTGTTTTGATGCTAAAGGAGCTACTGTAATCAAGGCTGGACTAGTTTACTGGGTTAAATAAAGCTGAGGATATTTCACTCGATTCATGTGCACCCTGGGAAACAAATAAGTATCATTTCTTTGAGTTTGAATATTGTTTTCCTTCATGTTATTAAATATCATGTGTGTTTCTTATAATTCTTAAAAGCAAACGAGGAATAATACTATCAGAATTAGCTTAAGTTCTCTATGTTTTAATTGTTTGCTCATTTAATGTTTTCCACTAAATTGCTTAAGTTTGGGAATTCTTAATTGCTCCCTTATTTATGTAATTCATTCGTTTATTGGCCCTTGGTATAGGATTCTTAATTGCCCTTGCTATTTGCCAATCCTCCCTTCTTCAGCTTGATCCTTACTAAGGATTCTTCATTGCCCTAGGCCCTTATTAAGTCCTTCATCCATTGAAACTTTTAGATTTGTCCTTGATGTGCTATCTTGCCTTGTGAACTCTTACCTCAGTGATTAATCAAACCTTGATAAACCTTTCCTACTTGACTCCATATCCCAATGGCCCGAATATCTGCTCTGCCCATCTGTTCCCTTTAATTCCACCAAACAAATTACAACAAATCCCTTGAGCATTAATAACTAGCCTAACATCATATCAAAACAACGATAAATCATAAAGAGAGAGCCCTCTCTGAGTATAGATTGGCTAGGATATGTCTTAAAAGATATTTTTTTAGTTACCTTGGATCCTTTCATTCTTTCAAATAACTTCTAAGGAAAATCTGAGTGATAACATCCCCTCTATCCAACCTATATCTGGACCAAGATATACTGCTATAATCTCCATTAGTTTTCTCTTCCTGCTCTTGACTGATGTTCAATTGTCCCTTTCTCTGCAACTCTGACAAGCTCTAATGATTGCTTCATTGACCTCTACCTACTTCTCCTAAGCCATTAAAAGTCTTTCCTGAGCCACAACCAACCTATCATTATCTGCTTTGAAACTTCTAATCTTTGCCCTCAAGCTCCTCAATATATCTGCTATACCAGGAGAATACTCTTTGCCTTGCTGCCCAGCTGATCTGTAGGGAGAGTTGCGAGAATTTTAGTCTATCATTTTTCTAGTCATCTTGAATTCTCTTCTTCCTGCAAGTATACCATGTTAGATAAACCAAATAGATACCAAAATCAAATCCATACCTTAGTGATGTTTAGGAGAGGCTTATCTCATCTACAAGATAAATCCACATTAGCATGTAAATGTATAATCATAACCATATTCGTGTAATAAAATAACATCACAAGAACATCATGCATGATCACACCGATTGTATACCTTGATCCCAAGCATGCCAACCATAACCTTGACAACATCAAACTTATCCAAAGAGAGCGAAACCATGCTCTGATACCACCTTGTGGTATCAGATATGACCCAAAGAGCGCAACTCGCTCTGATACCACCCTGTAATGTCACCTCCTCTCACATCTACCCACTTTCACTGGCTTACCTGTAAGAGTAAACATGAGATGAAGGGATGCTATGATATGACTCAACCTCCTAGTTGACCTTAAGGAATTGAAGTCGACACAACAAGACTACACTGACTTCCCTTAGGTGCCACAGGACCTCTAGGAGTAACCCAACCCCTCTAGGAGTCCAACCCTGAGATAAATCACCTTTTCCTTGACCTAGAGCCCCATTCTCTCCCTTGCCAAGGCCTCAATGTGACTATGGGTTCCCAGTTTCTCCCATAGGCCTGCATCAGTGAGACTTTGGCCTTTTTCTTCCAGTGTTGCGTCAGCGACTGCGAGAATTAAGGATACTTTCCAAGGCCGGGGCTAAGCCTCTGCCCATAAATCCATGAAACTTCTAGAACTCATAAAAGACACGAAGACAATGCTTGTAAACCCAAACTAGAACCAGGAATTTCCCTGACCATCCCTAACTAGGATCAACATTCTGTCAAACACTTGGTAGATATGCAACCTACAAGTCATGAATGCAAGTCTGAACATAAGGGACTGAAAACTTGTATGAGGTTTAACAAGGAGGGTCTCTACCTTCTCACATTAGCTATCATAACATCAACTAGGTATTGCATTCATTACTTATTCAGTTACAAGTAAAAACATGAATAGAGCGATGAATGGGATCTGTTATAAAACCATGCTTTTAACCAACATATAACCATATAAATAAACATAAGAGAACAACCATTAAAGAAACATAATAACCAATACATTTCCTTACCAAAATAAATATAAACTTAGGTTTTATTAACCATAGGAAATTACCAATCGGGTTCGGGGCTTCCACGTTCCACCCGACCATAGATTGGCTGAACCAGATTTTTCTTTGAGCCAATCACCCCCATGCCATATTCCAAGCATGGATGTGGTATCTCATGGGATAAAACAATCCAAAGACAACCAAGGGAATCCAAAGGTTAAACCACCTCCACCCTCTGCATACCGTGATCACACCTAAACCGGTGTGGAGATCATAAAACCAAACTGATCTTGGATGCCTAAGAATTTCTTCACCACCCTTGAGGAATTTTCCTATCTGCACCCTCAGGATTTACCATGTATCCCACCATTATTGGTCAAGGGATTCCTAGGCCTTTGGGAATTTTCTTGAGACCACCTCACCCTAGATTCCAAAACCATCCGACAATCCAAAGCTTAAACCAAGAACAATCCCATCACACCATGGCTATCTAGAAATGATAAGGCTAGGCTAAAATACATTGTCGAAACCCGACAAAAGCCATGCCAATGACAACAAAAGAACCAAATACCAACATGCACATACCATGCATGTCAAAACCAGATAGAAAATCACACATACAATCTATTACCTACAAGTATTCCTGCTAAAGTTGCTTGATTCTTGCCTTCCTTTTCTTTCCTTGTCATTCTTTGCTTTTCCTTTCCTTTCATTACTAGCTTACTTTCTTTCTCCTCTTGGTGCTTTCTCCTCTCTTAGACAAATTCTAACACTAAACTAACAAAAGGTTGACAAAAAGCTACCAATTGATGCTCTCATGTATTTTTATTGATGAGGCCTCTAACTTCTTCAATTTTCCATTATTTTCCTTCAATTTCCTACTCACGTACAACCTGTGACCTTTCACCTTCATTTTCTCCTATTTTCCATTATTTTCATAAATAAAGTGCCAAAAATACCTTTTTACCTTTTCAAAGCCTTATCCATTGCCTTTGCCAATTTCCCTTAGCCATACAACACAACAAGTGATGCCGACTAGGATATTTTCCCAATATTCAACTTGGAATAAGTGTCCCTTACATGTGTTCTTATTTTACCTTTATTAACTAATATTACATGAACTTTTAACCCGGGGCTGTTATAGCCTTATTAGATGATGTTGACCCTTTGCATTGATGTCAAAGGGGGAATGATGGAGGATGATGGTATGGAGATTATGTGTGGTTGTGATCAATGCCAAAGGGGAAGATTGTTGGCATTATGGTGTTCATGTGTGAAACCAGCTGATGTTGGTATTGGGTTCATGATGGAAACTAGCTCATGTTGGCATTGATTTCAACCCTATGTAGACTAGTTGATGCCATTCTTGTAGCATGGTCGTAGCTGGTTGAGTTGGCATTGAGATGGTTATGTTGCATTGATGCAAATTTTATGATGTCAACCTATGATGGCAATAATTTGGTATGATGGTTTGATGGTTGCTCTTGTGCTTGATGTTCTTGACCTAGTGCAGGAATTAGAGGTGACTTGTTGTAGCAGTGTGTTGGCTTGATGAGGATGTCGGTGAGGTGCTACAGTGTCTTGGAGCGGTGATTACAACATTTTTCATTGGTGTTGCAACTTGTGTAGGTGTCAAAGGAGAGTAGAGGACTTGTTGGCAGTGATGCGGGCCCTTGTTTGTTGGCCTTTAGGTAAACTTGGCAGTGACACTTGGGAGACATGTTTTTCCTATTTCCAGTGGTGTCAAAAGGTGTAGAAGAGGTTTGGAGGCATGTACAGGAGGTGATGAAGGTAATCAAGAAGTTGGAGGTAGTTTTGAGGTGGAGTTTTTTGGTTATGACCATCCTCTGCCCCAAATGCACCCATATAGGCTTGTGCGTTCAGTTGAAAGTATCCAACTACATGGAGAGAATTCAGTGTGTGATTGCATCCATGATCAACCAATTTTGTGTGTGCAGTTGAGCTTCTTCATAAAAATTTCTCCAGATTCCTCAGGGACATCGAAGGTATTTTGACATGGAAATTCCTAAAATCTTCTAAATTAATTAATTAAGGTCAGAAATGGTTGATTAAGTCCTCGAATGGGTGTGAACAACCTCAATACGCAAGTAGTGATGATTATGGTTGGATTTCGTCAAATTAGTGCACCCTTGATCCCAATCCAAAAGTCCAATTCTCCCTACATGTTTCATATGCTTCATTTTGGAGCTAGGTAACAATTGATGAAGCCAATATGTGAGTCACAGAAGGTAATAGTAGAAAAAACAGGGTGGAGGTAACAATAAACCAGTGAAGGAAGAAAATAAGCAGCCAAAGACCGTGTGGAGAAAGAAGGAGCAACAACTCTTCAAGTAGTGAAGATCATCCCCTCCTGTAGTCCATGATTACTTCCTGCATATTTATAAGAGGACTGTAGAGTTCATGAGAGGTGCATAACCTCAAGGGGAGCGTATGGTAGCAATGTGATAGTTTAATGAGTACAAGTTATTGCAACAACATGTGATGAGTTCATTTGAGCCTCATGCACATTCAGGTTCACATGATCAACCTGTCTATTGGAGGTATATTGAGCTCAGGGGGAGCTATGCATGGTATGATATTTTCCTATATTATTTGGAATATTCTTAATTGTTTTCACTCAATTATTTGTATCTTCTTTACATATGTTTTGTGAGTGAAAATATTACATTTTTCATCCATATATATGCTTTTGGTTTCGCTAACAACTTGGTTGGAAAGTTTGTACAACCATGCATAGAAGAAGATATTGGTATGCATGAGCATGCATATATATGATTTGAGACATGGACCAACCATGTATGGGTTGTTATATCCAGTTTATTACAACCATGTATTTTTCACTGATTCATCATTTTTTATTGGTTGTAAGTCTAGTCAATAGTTAGACGAGTCATCTTGGTGTAGGATTATTGTGGAGGAGTCTTATGGAGTCATTTTATAGCCACTTATATGGGCTAATGTTGATGTAACAATCATGATATGTCATTGAGTCATTGGTACATAGGAGATGATCATAACAACCATGTATTTATTGATATATTCATATAAAATTCTCATGAATCCATGTTATTTTATTATATGTATCTTTGGGTCATTTAGTCACGAGTCATAAGGTCATTTATGAGGTCTTATGTCGCTGCTACCGTAAAATGTTATATGTCATTTACTCATGGTCATATGAAGTCTTGGTCCATATGGTGCTTCTATGTGTGGCAAGGTAGCATTGTTTGTAGCAGAAGCGGTTCATTGCAGGTTGGAGTTGATTTTGGAGATGGCATATGTTTAGGGAGCATTGTTTGTTCCTATTTACTTCAACCATATATTATTGGCATTATTATCTACTTGGAGGTGGTTATGATGGGCCTCATGCTATGTTATGTTTGTTGGGTTTTGACCTCATTATATGGGTAGATGATTTGATGATGGCCATTAATGTTGCTGCTTTGTGGTTGCTATGGAGAGTTGGGTTGTTGTGTCATGTGAATAACATTGCATATTGTGATTGATGTTGCTTATTGTTGCCTCATGTTGGCATATTGTTTCTGCTACTAGAGGTTGATTGAATTATATGCTATTTGTTTCTACTTATGTCAAATCATAGATGTTTGGTGACATGCTTCTCTAAATGTTGCTTGGTTTATATATTGCTTGCTCTTGATATGGAGAATATGGTCATTGGTTGATATGCATCATATTTCAGTCACATGGATATCAAACGCTTCAGTGTTAGTACTTGTATTCTTACAACCTTATGATATGGAGTTGACCCTTTGCCATTGATGTTAAAGGGGAAGCGGTAGAGGATGATTTGAAGGATATTGCATGTGGTTATCATCAATGCCAAAGGGGGAGATTGTTGGCATTATGGTGTTCATGTGTGCAACTAGTTGAGGTTGGTATTGGGTTCATGACGGAAGCTAGCTCATGTTGGCATTGATATCATCTCTATGTAGACTATAAGATGCCATTCTTGTGGCATAGTTGTAGTTGGTTGAGTTGGAATTGAGATGGTTATGTTGGAATTGATGTCAACCTTATGATTTCAACCTATAATAGTAGTAATGTGGTATGATGGCTTGATGGTTTCTCTTGTGCTTGATGTACATGACCTAGTGCAGGAACTGGAGGTGACTTGTTGCAACAGTGTGTTGGCTTGATGAGGATGTTACTAAGGTGCTACAATGTGTAGCATAGGTGATTACAGGTTTTCCATAGGCATTTCAACTTGTGTAGGTGTCAGACGAGAGTAGAAGACTTGTTGGCAATCATGCCAACCCTTGTTTATTGGTCTTTAGGTCAACTTGGTAGGGACACTTGGGAGACATATTTTTCGTGCTTGCAGTGGTGTTACAAGGCTTAGTAGAGGTTTGGAGGCATGTACAAGAGGTGATGAAGGTACACAAGAAGTTGGAGGTGGTACTGGGTTGGAGTTTTTGGGTTTTGACCATCCTTTGCCCCAACCACACCCATGCACGCTTGTGTGTGCAGTTGAAAGGCTCCAACCGTATGTAGAGAAGCTTGTGTGTGCAGTTGCAGTCATGATTAGCTGGATTTATGTGTGCAATTGAGATTCTTCATGAAATTTTTTCTAGATACCTTTGGCACAAAAGATGTATTTCGGCATGGAAATTCCCAAAAGCTTCTAAATGAATTAATTAAGGTTAGAAATGGATGATTAAGTCATCCAATGGGTGTGGACACCTTTAGTGCACAAGTAATGATGCTTATGGTTGGATTTCATCAACTTTGTGCACTCTTGATCCCAGTCCAAAAGTGTAATTCACCCTACATGTTTTATATACTTCATTTTGGAGTTGGGTAACGATTGATGAAGCTAGTATGTGTGTAGGAGAAGGTTGCATTGTGTGAGTATGCTTCAAACCTATTTGTGAGTAGGATTGCTAAGTAGATTGAGCATATCTGTTTGTTGAAGCATAATATTATTGTAGAGTTTCATATTGCAGATGAGATATGTAGAGAACCAAAGCAAAGTTTGTTGGTAGAGATGGAGAGCTCGGTGTAGCTCAAAGTTTATGACTCTCATATTTGTTTTGCAGGTGTTGCTGATGCATTTGGAAGATAGCCATTGTGTTTTATGCTGCTAATTGTATTATGCAATAAATATAATTTGGAGTGAGGGTTTGATATCATGGTTGAGGGTGAATTTCATTTTTTTGGTTGGTGACATTATTCCGTTTTGTTTGGATGGACTGTGGCCACTATTTTTCTTAAGTGTATAACATATGATTGTGGTGTTTCTATTTGTTTTATTGCTAGTAACTTGTTGTTGGAGATCATATTGCAGAGTTGAATCAAGTTGAATAGAAAGTCTTGGGATCCTGTTTGAAAATTTATGAAACGAGGTCCACATAAAGTAGAGCAGTAATGATCTCATGGGTGTGGAGAAACGATTGCAAAGTTTTAGTGAAAGGAATAGTTTCTCCATCTAATCGGACTTGGATAGTCCAATCAGAGTTGGGGGAGGGCCGTTGATCATGGTGAATTTCAGTAGATGGTAGTCCGTAGATCTATGTGAGAACATAGCCTTCCGAGCTGATAGGTAGAATCAAGTCTCCTGGCTGATGGGTGTTGGGCAATAATATTTGAGGTTGAGTATCCTAGTTGATGGGAGTCAACAAATCTATATAAAAGACAAATTTTCCTTAATAGAAGATTTAGAGAAGCGCAAAAGCAACAAGGGTTGTTTTTTTCTTGGTGAAAGGCTTTCCACCAGAAATACTTATGTCTCATGTTTGATACTTTCTTGTGTTTCTGTTCATGGTTATGTTGCTCATATGGTTTATTTGTTGCTTATGATTTATGAATAAACCTGCAAATGTTTAATGAGTTGTTGCTAATTAGTGTGTGTGATTTAGTAAATAAATAAAAGGAAAAATTTGTTAATAGGACACACTATTGATTCACCCCCCAAAGTAGTGCTCAAAGGTTTCCAACATTCTCTTCCTCTTTTTTTTGAGATTAGACTCCATCCCATTTGTTAATCCTTATCTCTTCCTACACAAGATCTGACCATAGTATTTCTCAATTAGGGAGCTTATCTATGCCATTCACTACATCCTGGAAACTCTGCTAGGATTTGTGAAGCCCAAGAAGAGCAAGTCTCACAAGCTCTGCTAGTGGAACTGTCTCTCCATCACCTCTAAGTTGATCCCTCACTTGAGAAAACCTGGATAGATATGTATAAATGGGCTCATCCTTGCCCATTTGAATGTTCCTTGATTTGTTCTTCAAAGAAAGTTTTCTAGAATCACTACTGCATTCAAACATATCTATAAGGGCCTTCCACGTTTGGAATGGAGTTTCCTTCCCATGCAAATTTGGAACAATATGATCTTTGATTAATTCTAGCATCATCCTCCTAGTTCTTTTAGTGTCCTTCTTCCACTGAGAAAACTATAGTGCATTTGATGCAATAGGTTTAGGAATATCAGTCTTGATGTATTCTGAATTATCATCTAACATAACCTCCATTCTGTCCTTCCATGCAAAAAAACTTGAAGTCCCTTCCAGTGCATGCTCTGTCCTCAAGCCATAGGATGACATGATTCCTACACTTTTAAAAATCGTGCACCAACTGATCTTCTATCCAACGCACTTCGAATCTGATCATGGAACCTAGTCTCTATATTGTTTTACACTCTGTTACCATGTAGAAAATCCTTAAAACCTTGAAACTACTGATGAGATCAAAATGATAACAAAATACACAAGATTTATCTACCAAAAATTTGTGGAAAGAAAACAATGAATAGAAACACAATCACACATATAACACAATAATTTATCTAGGGAACACAACTAGTTAAAAGCCCTCGTGCTTTTATTAAATTATTCTAGTCTATTACATAGAATATTATTCAAGCTTGAAGCTCGCAATACTGATCAATTCTCTAGAAGACTTGCCCAACACTTAAGCAAATAAGGCCTATTAAGAAGCTCCTATTTCCTAGCACAAGTCTGCCCCTAAAAAACAGGAAATCCTTATATTTCCTTACACAATTTCGAAGGGAAATTGATCTGCATGATCCTCAAGCCTATCATGCTCTACTTGCTTCTCAAGCTCCACCACACAAAAACCTGTGTACCATAATAAATAATTTGTGCTTCATTCAATCTCAATTAACAATTCAAATTACATGACCTACTAGGGCTAAATTTAGCAACTGCTACTTGTTAACTGAGAGTAAGGTGAGTTAAGAGGAATTCAACTAATCAACTAAACTTAAGAATTTCTCTTTTCTATAACTATAGATCAATTAACTAACAGACACTAGAGTTAACTCCACCCGATAGCTAATTTTAGCCATCAACTAGTCCACAACTCATTGCTTGCCATCTAACTTGAATTAACTGATAATAACTCAGTGATAAGCCACATCACACATGCTAACTGAAATCTAAATCAAGTAACTATGAGACTAAATTTGAATTGGAATCTTTGACTAAGGAACAAGTCAAAGAATCCATTAGTTGTTACATTTTCAACAGATACTTTATTTCTCATCCAACCTTTCATGTTGTTAAAATTGGAAACCAGGGCAAAACTTCATGTGGGTCATCTTATTCATGGCTGATAATATTTTTATTAGATTCCTCTCGTCGAGAGGTGTAGGATTGATATAAAGATCATCCAATTCCGATAAGTATTCATGGAGATATGAATTTATTTTGATTATGGAATTATTATCAAGCCGACCTACAGCTCATGTAGGCTCAGAAGCCCAACAGTATTATCTATTCACCCTCCAACGTTGTGTATAAATATAAGAGGAATTTTCCTCGTTTGGACTCACTCATCTCATCACATCTCTCTCTCTCTCTACTACGCAGAAATGAGTCTCTTCTCTACTGCGCTGAAATGGGTCTCTCTCTCACACATGTGAAGCCGAAAGCTGTTGAATTTGAAGCTGTAACTGCAGAAGTAAAGATTGAATTGCGTGGCCTAGAATATCTTCTCTTTGGAACTGCGTTGTAGGTTCATCTGAACCTCCTCTGAAAGCCGCAACTTTTGGTGGTGGAATGAAGTCAATCCGATGAATGGTTTGCAAGATATCGTCTGCCCTAGTTTGATAATGAAGCTGCTAATGCTGATGCCGCTGATCTAGGGTTTGCTACTGCTGATATGAATCATATTTATTGTGCTATTTCTCTCTGCTGAATTATTGAAGATAAAAGAAGATTTGATTAAAGGGTTTCCCCACACATTGTGGGGTTTGTCCCTGGCTAGCCGCCACATCTTGTGTCTCTTGTCTTGGCTTGTTTTCTGTCGATCGTTTTATGTTCTATCTGCACTTTACTTTATGTACATGTGATTGCTAATCGGTGGAATATAACAAGAAAAAGAAGTAAACTGCTATAAGCATAGAACATACCATAACTTAACATGGAATCAGAGCTGAGGTGAAGACAAAGCCCGAGCAAGAGCAAGAGCAATCATCGAAGAGAATATTGGCAAGGCTATCCTAAAAGAACTATGGGGTCCTCAACACTCTTTCCGGCTGAAGACAAGCTCCATGAGAAAGCTGACTATCATGGATGGAAGATGTCTATCGATCTAACCCTTGAGAATCAAGGAGTGTTGGATCATGTGAGACGCAATATTGTTGAGCCTCCATCAAATGCATCCGCTGCTGCCTGGAACAAATGAAAAAATGGAGAAGTCAAAACAATAGAAGATCATCCAGGACTCTATCGACAAGCACTTGGTGGCCTACATCTCTGAACTGGACACCTCCAAGGAAATCTACGATAGAATGGTGAGTTTATTTAAAGTTAATGATGCAAATCAAGTTTTGTTTCTTAGAAATAAGCTGAGGGAAATCAAGAAGAGTAAAGATGAAAGTATGCAAGCATACTTCTTAAGAATCGCCGAGATCAAGAACGATCTCCTATCTATTGGGGAAACTATTACTGACAGAGAAATGGCACTCACAACTCTTGGAGGATTGCCATTTGAATGGTATGTGTTCAAGACTACTCTTTTGAACTATAATGTAATTCCTGGTTTCGAGGAATTAATGGCTAGATGCATTCAAGAAGAAACAAGGGAAGAAGTGCAAGAAATGCCCATGCCTAAAGGTCCTCCTGCTACCTTTTCTTCTCATAAAAAGAAAAGAAATAAGTTTGGGACTAAATCAAAAGGAAAGGCTGGACCTAAGGCTAGAAGAAAATGACGATGCTACATTTGCGATAAAGCAGGTCACTATGCAAGGGAATGCCTTGATAGAAAGGACTCTCACCATGACGATGATCAAAATCCCTCTCATGGTAATCGAAGGAATGGAAAATTCAACAACAAAGGCAAAAGGAATGCAGGAAATCAAGGAAGAGGGCAACCATTCAAGAAGGCTAGAAATTCTAGGATGTATTAAATGCACCTAACCTCAAAAGGAACCTAGTGTCCATCTTGGCAATGGAAGACAAAGGCTACAAGGTAACCTTCAGCAATGGCAAGGTATATGGAAAAATAATGTTAAATATGCCTTTACTCTTGGGTTTAGTGTTGATTCATTATATCAGGTCGATGGAAGTCCGCTAGGTGTGATGTCTTGTGACACAACTGTTTAGTCCGAACTTTGGCATCGGAGGTTTTCCCACCTTCATTACAAAGCTCTACCCGATGTAAGACAGATGGTAACAGGGATGCCCGAATTCCAAGTAGAGAAAGAAGGTGTATGTCTGGGATGTGCCACAGGAAAGCTCAAAAGGGGACCATTCCCCTCAAGCCAAAGCAAGACCTCCGATATATTACAATTGGTTTACTCAAGCATACCTGAGGTTGGCATTAAGAGGGAGAATACTACACCACATAATCCTGAGCAGAATGGTGTGGTGGGAAGGAAGAACCACACGATGATGGAAGCTGTCCGGGCCATGCTACATGATCAAAGACTTCCAAAGTTTCTATGGGCTGAAAATACAATCACCGCCGTATATGTACAAAATCGATGCCCTCATCAAGCATTGGGTTCCTAAACTCTTGAAGAAATGTTCACCACCGGTCAAAGGGAAGTCATGATTAGTCATGATGTCACCTTTGACAAAGATATGGCTCTCAGCAAGGTGGAAAATCTGCTGACTTTGAGTAGCTCTCAAGAAGCCGACACCAGGGAACCGAAAGAAAAGGATGATGAATCAATGCCTGATGTAGAAGAACCCATGGATCCGATTGATCCTCATCCACATGAGCCTTCCTCTTCTAGGAAGAGGCCTTCATGGCTTAGGGGGATACTTGATGATGCTGAAGGACATGCTGCACCCTGAGGAACCTTCCATCAAAGTAAGAAACTTAACAGGTATCAGGGATACCTGACCATCATGAGCACAATCATACAAAATGAGCCTTCATCATTCTCAGATGTCATCAAGAATTAACTATGGAAGGATGCTATGACCATAGAATATGATTCTATTATGGAGAATGATGTCTGGGAAGTAGTTCCCAGACACTGGACAAGACAATTGTTACTTCAAAATGGCTTTACAAGATAAAGCATGCAGGAAATGGAAGTATGGAAAAGTATAAGGTTCATTTTGTTGCTCGTGGTTTATCCCAGAAGGGAGGTATAGACTATGATATTTGCACCTGTTGCCAGATATACGACCATCCGCTTGATCATAGCCCTTGTGGCTTCACAAGGATGGAACCTACATCAGATGGATGTTAAGACCGCATTCTTGCATGGTTCTATCAAAGAAGAGGTCTATGTGGAGCAACCTGAAGGATTTGAGATTTATGATTGAAAATCTCATGTATGGAGGTTGAAGAAGGCTATGCAGGTTGAAGAAGGCTCTCTATGGGCTGAAGCAAGCACCCCGAGAATGGTATGAGAGGATCGATAGCTACTTGATGAAGCTGGGATTCACTAGGAGTGAAGCTGATCCTAACCTTTACTTTAAAGTTGAAGATGACAAGCCTCTCATACTGGTGTTGTATGTGGATGACCTATTTCTAATAGGTGCAAACCCTCTCATTCACAAATGTAAGAGGGAGATGGCTTCTGAATTTGAAATGAAGGACCAAGGACTTGAAGTGTTGGTAGAAGCCAAGGGAAATTTTCCTATCTCAAGGAAAATATGTGGTAAATATAATGGAAAGATTCGGTATGATGGACTGCAAGCCTGTGACTACCTCGAGGATCTTAACTTTTAGAAGTTATATGGCAGTGATGTCGAACCAGACTTGGGAAATGCCTATGAGTTTCAAAAACTCATTCGCATTGATGTTCTTGGTGAACCTCCATCCGAACATATGTTTTGCAGTTAGCATTGTGAGCTCATATTTGGTTGAGCCTCACTGGATTGATGCCAGGAATCTTCTGAGATGTCTTCAGGACACAATCTCTCATGGATTAAGATACATTGCCGGAGATGTGAGACTACTTGGATATACTGATGTTGATTGGGTAGGCAGTGTGGTGGACCATAAGAGCACTTCCGGGTACTGTTTCACCTTGGGATCTGCTTCGATATCTTGGATGAGTAGGAAGCAGAAGTCGGTGGTTTTGAGCACCGCCGAAGCAAGATATATTGTTGCTAGCATAACCTCGTGTGAGGCAGTCTGGTTGCGAAAGCTCTTCAGTGAGCTATTTGTATTTACATTGGATACCACTGTGATTCTCTGTAACAACTAGAGGTGGGATTCGATTATTGAGGAATCCCATATTCGTCAATTGCTCCAGCAGATAGACATCATCTGGGATATGGTAAGTCGATGAGGAAGGAAGCTCCATCACATTAACATGATGTACAGGTTGATACACCTTGTCAAAGCCCCGAGGAAAGATCTAATCTGTGATTTTCCCAAACGACTTGGAGTCGGCAAGAAACCCTTGTACAAGGGTCCTGCATGTTGCATACATTGAGCTCTGGGAGCTCTGAGGGCTTGCGGTTCCTACTGGAGCAACATATGACCACAGGGTGACTCACCCTCCCCTGGTGGTGCACACTGGAACAAGATGATTCGCTCTCTTGTGGGACAAGATGATTCGCTCTCTTATGGAACAGGATGATTCGCTCTCCTGTGTAGCAGGATGATTAGTTCTCCTGTGAGGCCTAGATTGATGTGTTCTCCATGGAAGCCTGGATTGATGTGTTCTCCATGGAAGCCTGGATTGATGTGTTCTCCACGGCTATTATAGCAGGATTGATGTGTTCTCCTATGAGGACAAGATTGATTAGTTCTCCTGTCGAGGCATCCTACCCATCCAGTGTGGGACTCATGGGAAGTGCATCTCATCTGATCAATGAGTAGGGAAATGAAGTTAGGGACCATAATAGTACCAATGGATGCATCGTTGTATCTACCGTACTCCCTACGCTAGGATGACCTCCATTGATCTGGGATCAATGATACTGGTCCGGGACCAGTGGTAGGAGTTGTACCATACTATGACGCTGACTTCGGGTCGGTTGAGACTAGTCTGGGACCAGTGGTACATACTCCGAGACTGACTTCATGTCAGTGCAGTACTGGTCTGGGACCAGTGAGAGTGGTACATACTATGACGCTGACTTCGGGTCGGTTGAGACTGGTCTGGGACCAGTGGTACACTCTCTGAGACTGCGATACTGGTCTGGGACTAGTGGTAGGAGTTTTACCATACTATGACGCTGACTTCGGGTCGGTTGAGACTGGTCTGGGACCAGTGGTACATACTCCGAGATTGACTTCGTGTCAGTGTAGTACTGGTCTGGGACCAGTGAGAGTGGTACATACTATGACGCTGACTTCGGGTCAGTTGAGACTGGTCTGGGACCAGTGGTACACTCTCTGAGATTGCGATACTGGTCTGGGACCAGTGGTAGGAGTGGTACTTACTATGAAGCTGACTTCGGGTCGGCTAAGACTGGTCTGGGACTAGTGGTACGCACTCTGAGACTGACTTTGAGTCAGTGGAGGATGATACTAGTCTACGACCAGTGGAGTTGTACTCACTATGACGCTGACTTCGGGTTGGTTGAGACTGGTCTGGGACCAGTGGTACATACTCTGAGACTGACTTTGAGTCAATATGATACATCCTCGATCATTTCTTCTTCTTCATAATTCGGACAAAAGTAGAGCAGAAAGAACAATGCAAGAGCAGAGCAGAACATATCAAAACAGTACAGATCAGTGCAGGGCAGAACAAGACAAGGCAGAATAGAGCAGAGCAGGGCAAGGGTCAGGCTGTACAGGGCAGTGCATTTGATGAATGAATAGTAACGACCGATATATAGATTGCAGATGAAGTTCTCCATGGTTGAGAGGGAGTGTTAAAATTGGAAACAAGGGAAAAAATTCATGTGGGCCATCTTATTCATGGCTAATAATATTTTTATTAGATTCCCCTCGTCGAGAGGTGCAGGATTGATATAAATATCATCCGATTCCCATAAGTATTCATGGAGATATGAATTTATTTTAATTATGGAATTATTATCAAGCCGACCTACAACTCATGTAGGCTCAGAAGCCCAACAGTCGCATCTGTTCACCCTCCAACGTTGTGTATAAATATAAGAGGACTTTTCCTCATTTGGACTCACTCATCTCATCACATCTCTCTCTCTCTCTACTACGCAGAAATGAGTCTCTTCTCTACTGCGCTGAAATGGGTCTCTCTCTCACACATGTGAAGCCGGAAGCTGTTGAATTTGATGCTGTAACTGCAGAGGTAAAGATTGACTTGCATGGCCTATAAGATCTCCTCTTTGGAACCGCACTGTAGGTTCATCTGAACCTCCTCTGAAAGCCACAACTTTTGGTGGTGGAATGAAGTCAATCCGATGAACAGTTTGCAAGATATCGTCTGCCCTAGTTTGATAATGAAGCCGCTAATGCTGATGCTGCTGATCTAGGGTTTGCTACTGCTGATATGAATTAGATTTATTGTACTATTTCTCTCTGCTGAATTATTGAAGATAAAAGAAGATTTGATCAAAGGGTTTCCCCAAACATTGTGGGGTTTGTCCCTGGCTAGCCGCCACATCTTGTGTCTCTTGCCTTGGCTTGTTTTCTGTCGATCGTTTTATGTTCTATCTACACTTTACTTTATGTACACGTGATTGCTAATCGGTGGAATATAATAAGAAAAAGAAGTAAACTGTTATAAGCATAGAACATACCATAACTTAACACATGTTAATACTTTTGTTAAGATCACAACTTTCTTACACACAATATCTACAACAATCTTTAACCACTTAGTTCATCATACAATAATCAACACATAATTATCCAAATTGGGTCAATATATTATTTTTCATCCATATCGATGGTATTAGAGTGGAAAATTTGGAGGAATCAACTTGTAAGGTCATTTTTACTAGTGTTCCTAGTTTGGAAAATCTTAGGTGAAAAAAAAATCCATTTTGAGGCATTAAAGAAACACTTGTTTTGGTCCTAACCTAACTATGGACCTAGATGTTGAAATCTACACATCAATACCTTTACAACGGGCCAAAAATTGCCTCAATTGGAGCTCATATGAGAAAGTTGTGTTGTTCGGAAATGGACCTATAAAAAATGATTACTATAAATCAAGGGGATGCAACGTCAACCCCCATTACTCATGGAAAAGGGGATATCGACATGGGAAATATGAAGACTCTAGAAGGGTAAATTTGTAACTCATATTAAGGGTTGAATGGATTAATTTTAACCCCTAGTTGGCTATTGGGTTGTGTTATAACTAGGCCACTCAGAGGAAAAGGGGTTCCATTCTATTTGAGTGCATTTTGTTCCATAGGTGAACAAAGTAGTTGAGAGGATAAAGAGGGAGAGGAAACAGAGAGGGTGTGTGTATTGTAGCAACCCATGGACCATATATATCAATTCTTTGTACTTGCATCCATTTCTATTTAGAGAAAGGGAGAGTAGAGCAACCTCGCCTCTACCTTGTGCTATTATGGCTGTGAGTGATTTCATTTGTGTATATTTTTTTTTCTCCATAATTCATATATTGCATGCATAAGAATAAGACAATAATTAACAAATCCAGAAATCTAAGGGAAAATTGACCTTCATAGTCTAGATTTTGGATTTTCATTATATCTTTAGTAGATATGTTTCGATGAACTATCCAATGGAATATCCACAACAATTTGTTGATCACATACCCAACTAGAGTAACAAGCCATATAACTAAGAGTTTTCTAACATAACTAATTGAGAAGTTTAAAAATCAAACCTCCCAAAAGAAGATGGAGTTATTAACATGCCATAAAGGTTGCCCCACTGTAGAGCCTCTAACCTGCAGCTAATTATCTATCATTACCTACAGCTTTTCCTCACTTATCCCTCTCTTTTGCCCTATTTTCCTCATAAACCTACCCAGATCATTACATTTGATGTCTTTAAGCATGATTGGTTAACTTTGCTAATGTTTGACTGTTTGTCTAGACTTTTGACATATGCACAGAGATTCCGCAGCTGTCTGGCAATTCCGCAGCCATTCAGCAATTCCGCAGCTATCTGGTCATTCCGCAGCCTTTTCATTGATCTCTATGTTCCACGTGTCATTTTGCAAAACGAATCACATGGGCACGTGGGAATGAAGGTGTTAAAGGTTCCTATGCTATTGGTTCAGCCAGCAACGCCACGCACACCTCCGGTCAACGTGGATCAAACTTCGGTCAACAGAGCCAGCTCAAACGGTGCTGCGTAAGCTGAAAGGTCACGTCACTCCAGATGGCGATTCCTCCACGCTACGCAGGTTATGGGAGACAGGATCCAACCTTGGATTCAACCTCCATGACGACCGTACCCTCTAGAATGCACACGGACCTGTTTACGTGTTGCTGAACCATTTAATTAGCATGATTGACAGTTAATTTCCAGTTTCATGTTTTACGCAGTAGGCAGTTGATCATACGCCTATAAAATCCAGCGTCTGCGCATGCTTAAGGATTAGTCTTTAGTTATTTTGTTTATGTAGTTGCTGCAGTTTTAGCGTATTCAGAAACTCTGTTTTGAAGCTGCTGTTTCAGCACTTTTTACTGTAATTTCTGCATATGAGTTAATAGAAGACTGTGCTGTTTTGACTCTTTCCAGTAGCTGATCTTTCTTTGGGTTTTGTGGATGGAGGGCCCCCATTCATAACAACCTTTGTACAGTAAATTTACCTTCATGTTCTTGCCATTTCTTTCTTTCGAATTCAACAATTTTCCTTTTATTTAACACATGTACAATTTTGATTTACTTTCATTTCCAGCATTTACTTTAAACTGATCAGGATTGTTTTCTGCAGGTTTTAACCCGGGATTGTGTGTCTTTGTGTATTTGCTTTATCTCTGATGGTATTTTCAGTTGTCATATTCATAGTTACTGCCTTTACTCTGTTTTTCTAGCTTAATTTCTAGTTTAGTTTCTCAAGCTGTATGCTAACACATTGATGGTCTCCTTATCATAAGTGGTTCATCTTTAAGAGATCAGAATACTAATAAATTACAGCTTGCTTTGAGTAGCTTTTGACTTATACCACTAACTCTTTCTTCACTTGTTACACATAACAATGTATGTTGGAAGCAGAATGCTGGAGGAAGGCACAGTGGTGTTATAATTTGTCATTTAGAGCTTTATCACTTTTTAGACTTATCTCTAACTACTTCCTAATCGTGTTTTACATAGTACTATATGTTGGAAGCAGAGTGTTAGGAAGATATGAACATTATCATTGGTCTTTAAAGTGGTTTTTCTTACCTTTTTATTTGCAGCAGCATGAGTAGTGACTAGTGCCATTAGAAAGTGGTTCTTTGCTTTCAGTTTCATTTCAAGTTTATTTCTTTCAATCTCTTTCTTTGCAAAGTTTAGAAGGTAGATAGAAAACACCAGTTGCACACACTCACTCATTTAGAAGTCACTCTACACACACTATCACTCATCTGTTTATAAAATCATCACTCCATCTTAGGAAGTTAAATTGACCACAACACCCCCAAACGACAAAAAGATCTAAGAGGTTGCTTAAGTACATATAGTACACCTTCACTTCATCAGCTTACGAGCCCCTGGTTGACAATTTATGATAGCAATTTAGACAACACTAAATTGACTAAACATTTTGGCGCCGTTGCCGGGGAAGTGAAATTAAGTAGCCATATTCTTAGAAAAAAAACACATAAAATTTCAAGGAAAGAAGTTGATAACCTATCAAAGTATGCTCTCCTCTTGCACTTCAAAGTGATCTCGAGGATCAGAAAAGAGAAAGTTATTGATTTAGTAGTCTCTTGAATATGCTCTCTTCTTGCACCTAGAGTGACCTGGAAGATTAGAAAAAGAACTATTAACTTGACTTGAAGAAAAAAAAAATGACATGCATAGAGCTAGAGATTCTAGGGGAAGGTTTTTAGCTAGAGCTCGAAGTTCAATTTTTACAAGTCCATCTGCTTCAAGGGATAGACAAGAGACACCTCCCTTATCTCCAACCGACACTCCTAGTCCTAGAATTCCTGGAATTCAAGAGCCAAGAATTGACTCTCCCACACCTTCTATTGAATTTGAACCAGGAAGAGACTCTTCTCTTTCTCCTACAGAAAGACCAATTGTAATTGAGGAAGTAGAATCACCTGAAGAAGAAGGAGAAATCTCTTCTCATTCACCCTTTGTAGAGGAACCAGAAGATTTTGAAATCCCTAGGAGAACCATCATGGCAGAGAAAGAAGGAGGTGGTAGAGGTAGAGGTAGAGGAGGAGGAGGAAACAACAACAATAATGGAGGAGGTAGAGGTCCCCTTGGAGGAGTAAATAGAGATGGGGATAACTCATTTGGGTTTCCCATCGTTAATGAGGATTCCCGAGCTACTATGAAAAACATCTCGCCATCTGTCCTCCCAAATTTCCATGGGTTAAGGACTGAGGACCCCGAAACATTTTTATTTGAGTTTGAAGTTGTGTGTCGAACTTATGATTATCTGGATGACTCTTAGAAACTCAAATTGTTCCCTTCAAAACTGAAAGATCAAGCTTTGAAATGGTTCATGGGGTTACTTACTCAATCCATTAGGTCTTGGGATGAAATGAAACAAACATTTTTGGATAGGTATTTGGACTATTGTATGCCTACTAATCACAAGGACGAGGTATTTAAAATGATACAAAGAGAAGATGAGAGCTTAGAAGATTTACTTGAAAGATTTCAATATAACCTGAAACGAGCAAAAATGAGTAGCTTGGATGAAGAGACCTTAAAAGCCCTCCTATTAAAAGCCATTAGGGATTAATGGATAGATATCTTGAATATGATGGGGAAAGGGGATATATCTCAACTTTCACTCAATGATATAGCAGAACTATGTATCCATCTCTCAAGGGGCAAATCAAAAACTCAAAAAGGGCCTAGAGATCCTGCTCTCCTTAGAGCAAATAAATATGCATCAGGATCAGTAAGTAGGGCTGAAATCAGCAATATGCTTGATGAATTTAAAACTGACATCTTAGGGAGTCTTAGTGAACAATTAGATACCCTTAAGATTCACAATAAACAAAAAGCAGAAGCTGAGGCTTTGGCCATTTTTTGCCCGAAATGTAGAAAGAAACATGCTTTAAGGGAATGTCCCTTGGATGCACACGTTGTAGAAACATGCGTAATTTGCTCAGAAACTCATGAGACCAAGGATTGTCCTTCAATTCCTGGCCTCAAAGCAGTCTTTCAAGAGGATCCAAATACACTTGAATCTCTCTGTTTTGTTGCAAGGAGACCTTGGCAAGGGCAACAGAATCAAGGGTTTAATAACTCTATGAATTTTCAATCCCAACCAAATTGGAATCCTTGGCAACAACCTTGGCCTCAACCTCAAAATGCTTTTCAAGCATGGATGCAAAGCATGCAAAATCCTTATGGGAGATTTGCTCAATTCTATCAATATCCTCCATCTTTTCAGAATCAGCAAGCTCCACAACTTCCAAATCAAGGTCAACAATTGTCATTGCCATACCCTCAACAACAACAACCTCCTCCACAAAATCAAAATTCTCAACTCTTGCTTCAATCCCAGCAGAAGTCAAATCAACTTCCCTCTCAGCCATTACCAAATCCAAATAATAGGAACCCTCAAAATGCTTACATGATGGAAGGTCAACCATTCCCTACCTATATGGTTGTTCCTCTCAATGAAGTACAACTCAGATCAGGTAGAATCCTAGATCAACCTTCTACAAGTGTTCAACAACCAAGCATTTCTGAGGAAGAATCTCTCAAAGTCAATAAGGGTTCTGAAGTATCACTTCAAAACCAAAATATCCAAAAAGAAAAAGAAAAAGAATCAACCTCTACAACTCCCATAGTTGAGCAACCTACATCTTTAGCTACACCTCCTTTTCCTGAAAGATTACAAATTGACAAAGGAGTGGAAAAGCAAATTTGGTTGCCTGACTATAGCTTTCTAGATGAATTCAAGAATGTTTGTATCAAGATCCCCTTGTTACAAGCCATTAAGGAAATTCCCATTCTAGCAAAGACAATAAAGGAGTTGAGTTTGAAGAAAACAGGAAAGAGAACCAGAGATACCAAAAGGATACATCTAGTTGGAAAAATTGCAGACATTATGATGGGTAAGATTACCATGCAAAAGTATGTGGATCCCGGTAGCCCTATTGTCAAAACTCATATTAATGGGGTTGAAATCCCAAATACTTTGATTGACTTAGGAGCCGCTATCAACATCATGAGTAGACAGACCATGGATCAGTTAAAGCTTCCTAACCTTCTCTTTACACCTACTTTACTGCAACTTGCAGATCGATCAATCATTAAACCTGATGGTGTATTGGAAGACATTCCAGTCTCCCTAGACTCTTGGGAATATCCAGTTGATTTTAAGATTTTAACTCCCAAGAACAATCTAGGAGGACATCCTCTTATCTTAGGAAGACCTTGGCTAGCAACAGCTGATGCTTTTATCAGTTGTAGGTCTGGGGACATGTATATATCAGATGGTAATTCCACCAAGAAATTCAACTTGTATCCTCCAGCAAAGGCAATAACAAAAATAGGAGAAGATGAGTGGGTCGATGATGAGGATACTATACAACTTGTTCTAACCATCTCTGAGATCAGTGAAGACAGTCAAATTCTAAATACATTAGAAAATTTTGAAATGCCTTTAGAATATGACTCTACACATTTTCAGTTAGATGCAGACATTGAATATCTCTCCTCTAGACATATGTCTCTCTTCTCAATGGAAGAGTTTGGTAGTTCTACAGTTGAAATCTTTCCAGGAAAAACATTGAACATTAACAGAAACTTAGAAAGACCACAACAAGAAGAATTAACCAAACTTTTGCAAAAACATTCCACTGCATTTGCATGGGAATACACTGACATGAAAGGAATCGATCCCAAGACTTGTATTCATCACATCTATATTGAAGAAAACAACAGACCTATCAGGCAACCACAAAGAAGGATGAATCCAAACCTTAGGGAAATCGTGAAAGAAGAACTCCAGAAATTGCTCAAGGTAAACTTCATTTACCCCATTTCAGATAGCCAATGGGTTTCTCCCTTGGTTATAGTGCCCAAAAAGAATGGTAAATGGAGAGTTTGCATTGATTATCGAGAATTGAACAAGGCAACCTTAAAGGATCATTTCCCTCTACCTTTTATTGATCAGGTACTAGACACTTTAGCAGGTAAAAAGTATTTCTCATTCTTGGATGGTTTTAGTGGGTATAATCAAATTCAGGTAGCACCTGAAGATCAAGACAAAACCACATTTACTTGTCCTTGGGGAACTTTTGCCTACCGAGTACTCCCTTTTGGATTGTGCAATGCACCCGCTACATTTCAAAGGGCTGTACTAGGAATCTTTTCAGATCTAATTCATGATTGTGTAGAGGTCTACATGGATGATTTCACAGTTTATGGTAATACATTTGAAGAAGCTTTGGAAAATTTGGAAAAAGTACTGATAAGATGTAAGGAAACAAATCTTTCTTTAAGTCATGAAAAGTGTTTTATGATGTTTACTGAAGGGATTGTTTTAGGACATCATATTTCAGGAGATGGGATTAAGGTTGATAGATCCAAAGTTGAAGTCATCTCTAAGTTACCTGTTCCAAATTGCCAGAAAGATGTTAGAAGTTTTCTTGGGTTTACTGGATATTACAGAAGGTTTATTGAAAACTTCACTAAGATAGCATCTCCTCTTTTCAAATTGCTTACCAAAGACTGTGAGTTCAAATGGGATCCTGAGT